>CM036544.1:12392103-13037103 GCA_020745685.1 Tautogolabrus adspersus
TGAAGCGCATTACGGTAAATTTGCCAAAGAAGGTTACACTTGTAGGGATGAGTCATGAACAGCAGCAGCAACAATAAAGTGCATTCAAAATAATGAGAAAGAAGAAACAGATTTACCTACATCAAGTGAGGTACCATGATATAATGTGTTTCCCTGATTGTCTCCTGCATTATCTCCTCTTCTTTAGCATGACAACACACACATTTCTAACTACAAAAAAAAAAAAGTTTATTTGATTTGTTGTTTTCATACCGTGGTCCTGAGCAGCAGTGTTCGTGCGTCCCTCAGCGAGGTGTATGTGCACGTTCCCTTGACGCCCCACTCAGGCAGCCAGTAGAGCAGCAACAGCAGGAGACCCCCCGAGCACACTGCCCCCACACCCACAAGGACCATCTTCCAGAGACAGGGCTGGTACCCCCACACCTCCTGCATGGGGACACACTCAGGTTAACACACATTGAGGTGGGAACAATGCACTGCTCAGTAGTGCAGGATGATTTAAATAACAGACACGTGTTTGTTTATCACTTATTTGACTTTTTTAAAACACATATTTTGACGTGGCATTGAAAAACAGCACAGATGTTGACATTAACATAAACATGGTTCAGTTCTGTTAAACTTATAGGAAGCCTTTGCTAATCCCTGCACTAGAAGTTCTCTCTGTGGATATTTTTTATTTTGAACAGCAGACTGTATAAAAAGATAAACAACTAACTGCTCCCACAAGTGAAGCAAAACATTTCTGATTCTAAAATCAAGACACCACACCCTCCTATTGGATTTAAATTTTCAATCCATGGAGCTTTATTCAACTGAGAAGACAAATACAGAAATAATGCAGATAGGAGGTCATATTTACCATCTCATCCTCAAGGCCCTGGTTTATAATCTTCGTCTCTCTCGTCTTCATTCTGTCAGGGGTGCAACAACTACAAAGACAGAGAAATTCTTCATTTATTTACTTAAGTTAATAAATAAAATATCACTCTATTAATTATTATTGCCAACTGGTCGTCTACTTGCTGAAGCTTTCTCAACAGCTTTTCTAATAGTCCTCGGCTCTTGTTGGTCAGCAAAGATGTTACAACTTTAATCGGTCAAGGTCATAAAGAGAATCATTTGAATGACGTGTGAGGCACACACAAAAAAAGCCTGAGGTGGAGTGGAGGTCAGTTAGTTAATATTTCTCATTGGAGACGAACGGGAGAAGTGGAATGTGTTTTTTTAGTGTTAAACATAGAAACAAGAAAAATCCTTCCTCACGCTGACTTATGAGCTGTCTCAAGGAGAGAAAGATCTTTCGTGCAAGTAACAACCCGACTAAACCACAAAACTAACCTGCCTCATGGCAGCCACATTAGAAGGCACTGCGTTTAAAGCCTCTGTTATCATAGAGAAGAAAACAGCTCCATGAGAATCTCCCTCATCAGTCTAGGTGTTTGAGATTTCCTGGAACATTAGCTAAGATGGAGATTGAAGAACTGGTGTACTGTTTTATTTTGTCCTGATTGCAGAAGGTTTCCTTTTTTATTATCGATCTTTAATAAAAGCCAATTTCAAATATTTCTATTTCTTTTGAAATATGACTTTACTATGGTCTCACTGAAGGTGTTTAAAGCTCCTGAACGAATCACATCTTTGCAACAAACTAACTAGCTGACAACTGTGTTAACAGTCTGATTGACATTAGGAAGTGATACGCTAGAACTAATGTGGAGTTAAGTGCAATAAAGTGCTGTTTTGTAAGGTGGAGGATGACTATAGCTTTTTTGTTATGTACCAATAAAAGTCAAACCTACATTAATGTACTGTATGACCTGACCTTTCAAAATGAAGTTTGTAAAAGTTTAAAAACTGATACAAAACCAAAGATATAGAGATATAAAGACAGTATTAATCATTACAATCAAGTTTCATTCATTGTTCATGGTACTGCATATCTTCTACCTCTTCATCCACAGAAAATAAATCTCAATTCATTAAAATCCTTTATAACTGTTAACGGAAAAACAGATTAGACATACATTTAAGACAAATTATTAATGCATCACTTGTTGGGATGCTTAACTGCTCATAATTGGGGCAAAAAGAAAAAGAAACCCTGTTGGGTTCTGGGACTGCAACAACAAATTTACTTTCCAGCAGGACAAAGACCCCAAACATAAAAACAAAGCTACCCAAAGCTGTCTTCTACACATTTATGTTTAAGTCCTGGAGAAGCCAAATAAAAGTCCAGCTTTCAGCCCAAGCCTTAATTTATTTGTGGCAGAGATTCAACCCGTCTTTTCAAGCAGGATCACCGCTGCAACTTGACATTAGTGTTTGCATAGAATAAGCGTGGGTGAAACTTCAGATTCCAGATGTGCAAACAAATCCACATGTACGGAACTCACAGCTGTAAGCGATGCAGATGGGAGCTTTATTTAAGGACGCATCAAAAGTTAGGGATAAGTCTACTTCAAAGTCTCAAGTTGGATTTGTAGATATTTATGAGACTATTGAGTGTCGCCAAATCTCTGTTGACCCAACACAATTGAACGCTGTAAAACAATAAAGCAAAGTCCAAGAACTCGCATAGCTCTTATAGACTTTGGACAGCCTGCTCTTGTTATAAATGGTGTTATTGAGTTGTTTTTACAAGACTTAAAGTAAGACATGTTTTATCCCAGAGAAAGTTATAAACCCGCAACACCGGATCTTATTGAACCAAATATTAACCACTAACAGTCCGTTAGCCTCATCATACAGGGACACAAGATATCTCCTGAAAGTTTCACAAGTTGCTGTTGAGCTTTAATGAAGCGTAAACATAAAAACCGTGCAAACTCAAAGTCCTGCGTAACGTCTTACCGATGAGTCTTGTCTTCTGTCTCACAACATCACACGTCGCCTACTCAGACGAGTAAACTATCGTGCATTCAAACTTTCCTCAGACGTCCCGTGCAGCGGTGTGACACATGTGTTTGGAGACCCGCGCCTTAACAACAGAGATCCACGCTGCGCCGCGGATGGACCGTCCCAAACCGGTCCATTCAGAAGGAAGTGGGAAAACAGGATGTGAGGTCATTAAAGGACACAGTTTGAGCTTAAAGTTGTAAAAAGTCGAGAGAACTGCAGCGACGTGGTGCGTAAAGCTATCAACCTGCAGCCGCAGGCGGCATTAAACATAAAAAAAAACTGCAGCGCAGAAAACTGTGACATATTTTATAAACTAGCGGCATACTGGTTGCAGACTGTGGCCGATTTAGCAGCGACACTGGTGTTATTTCAGGTCAGTGGCAGAGAAGAGAATAAACTGTGGTTTGGCTGAGCTTTCTGCAGGTCCTGGGGTAACCTTTTGGGTTTGAATGCAGATGTTGTAGTTGTGGAGGGGGGGAGTCAAAAAGACAGCTGGTTTAGTTTTGAAATAATTTTATCGTCACAATAGAAATATAACACTTTGATTATACATCAACATGTCACATAATGAGCATAAAATGTAAAAGCAAGTCAGGGTTATTCTTGTATAAGAATTGAAGGTTTCAGAGTTAAATTATAACAGTTAAAATGATAGTGTCACATGTCCTAAAATGACATAGGACTAGTAACAGGGTAGAAATCATTGTACAGTCTGTATATTTAAACACATGAGAAGGAAAGTCAAACTTTTTATTTTTTATTTTTTTTAACAGCATTCTTCGCCATGCGAGATCCTGGTCCTTTACCTGAAAGAAAAAACATTATTACATATAAATCAGTTAAATCAAACCAAATCTGTTAAAAACCAAAATAGGACAGCCTTCACTATCCAACTCAAAAAACATTAGTTCATTTTGATCGATCATTTGTGACCAGCTCTCAGCTCTATGCACATTAACTTACAGAGTTGTCTGGCTTGTGTATCGACAAATAAAAACTTAAACATCTGGCATACAGAAATCAACATTAGCATTCACTTTGTGTTTCTACATTTTGATAATAAAATACATATATTTAATCTCCTCTTATCTCAGTTGTTGCTCTTTAGCTGCTTATAAACTCTCTGTTAGCTTGTTGCTAGCTTTGTGAGCTATTTGGTTCTTGGCAGGTGTGTAGTTGAGCCACCAGGTTTCACTTTAAAAAACAGCTGTCTGCTGTGGCTGAACAAAAACTTAAGATACAAGTTTATTTTGAGAGAAGCCATATTAAAAACTAAACTAAATGAGCTGTTGAAATGCTTCTATATATGAGAACAGTAGGTTATTACAACAATTCTGTATTTGTCATTGGCACACCCTTTCAAAATAAAAGTTGTCTTTTAATTCATTGTTGTGTAAAAATAGTAATGTGTGAAGCTTCAAATAGACCCTAAGGCTGTATTTTTTCTCTTTGTGAAACTCATAGTAGTAGCAACATTAATGACACTTTGTTAAAGCAGTTAAACTTCATTGTTACCTCCTCTGCTGGCCTTCCCTCCTCTGGCAGCCTTCTGGCCTGCAGGCTGTGCACCAGCACGCCCCCCTGACAGGCCTCGTCTGTCACCTGAGGGGCCTTTTTCACTCTTAGGTCTGGCATAAGCCAGAGTCACTTGGCTGCCGTCTATCTCACAGTCCTCCATGGCCTCTTTGACAGCTTTGGAGTTTACATCACTCACAAAGTCTACAAAACCAAACCTGAGAAAAAGGAATGTAAAAAAGATTAGTCTAAGACATCTGCTAATAACACTTAAAGGCAGAGTCAGCAGGTTTTAGTTTTTTTAATAATGTAGCTGTATTCAAAAGTAATGTTGCTCAATCATCACTCATGGGCCTCATACATGTGTGTTGATGACTGCGTCTGCAGAGAGCCTGTCCTCTGCCTGGATTTTGATGTTTTGGTTGACTCGGGACATTTCTAGGCTGGGAATGGATGCGTTACCCCCAGCCAATGACAGCAGACAGGGGAGTTAAGGACCTAATACAATTGAACAATTGGACGCCATTCAAACAGGCAAATATTGTGGATGCCAACATAGCAGCAAAGAAGACAAAATATAATCACAGTGAGGCTAAACGCCAAGGGGATAAGGCTCGTTCCAAAACAAGGATGAACTCTAAGTTGGCTTTCACATGCGGATGCTTAATGGCCTGCTCTCTGTTGGACAGGCAGGTGCCAAACACTGGTGGTTAGCTTGTGCTAGGTTGCAACATTGTCTACTTTTCCATCACAACAGATGTACAATTCTGAAGGTAGCTTGCAGTGCATTTACAAGCAGTAAACATACACGCTGACCCTGCAGTGGGCGTGCACTTCTGGTGGCGGTAAGCCAAGGAGGAGGAGGAGGGGGCCAATTTGAATGTTGTGTTTACAAGCTGCAATGAACATTTCCACTGACTCTACCTTAAACATTTTTAGTGAATTATGAAATGAGTGTGTATGCTGCAAACCTTTTTGAAACTCCTGTCTCATTGTCTACAATGACTCGTGCACTGACAGCACCATCAAAAGCACTTTTTAGAGTCTCAGCAGTCGTCTTTTCAGCCAGGCCGCTCACCATCAGTGTTTTTGATTCAACTTAAAAAGGAAAAAAAAAACTTTAGTTTTACGGTGTTCATTATGCATCCTGACACAAACTGAATTTGGGAACAATTGAAATTGATGTATTACGATCAAACTTCATTGTTTTTTTAAGCAGATTTGATGAAACTGGTAGCTGAATAGAATTACGGAAAAAAAAAAACAATCCAACAAACCTGTCCCTCTCTCTGGCCTCTCTCGCATGTCAGAGAATTGAACTTTGATCGGCTTTTTGCAGATCTCAATGTTCTTGGATGACTGCAGGGCTTTTTCAGCGTCATCCACAGTCGCAAACTCAACAAACGCAAATCTGCAAAGAATTACAGATCTTTGTTGAGAATGTTGAATGTTTTTGTTTTTCATTGGGAAAGAGTGGGACAGTTTACTAATCCTCACCCCTTTGGTTTGCCTTTGCTCTGAGGTATGTTTATACTAACAGCCTTCTGGAAGACTTTCTTGAGGTGTTTCTCTTTCACTTTGAAAGTCAGACCGTTCACAAACAGGCTGTTGTTTGGAACAACTGCATCTGTGAGGCATGAAAAAACTTTTTATTAAAACGGATTTAGTTTAAATGTAACCTACTGACATTCAGATAAAAAAAATAAATAAAATAAATAGCTACGGTATCATGTCAACTATAAACAGTTCATATCTAAATGCCTGGTATTTACCTTTACTGTTAGTGTTGTCGTCATTTGCTTTTGTGACTTTAGGCACATTTGTTGTTCCTACAGAGTCGACGATCAGAACCCGACCTTGGATCCGAGCAACTCGTTTTTTCTGCCGAACTTTCTCAGCAACGGTTTTATTTTCAAACTCGAGAAAGGCAATACTGCAGGGAAAAAAAAACAAGAACAGTGATGCAGCCGTTTTAAAAAACATCCAATAAATGCATTACATAGTTTTGTTTTGAAATAAATATCAACACTGCACTTACAAACTGTACACATGTTTTGCACATCTGCCACAGTCGTTTACATAGGAAGTGAAAGTTCATGCAGGTGTTCAAAGCCCTCACCCTTTAGTTGGGCCTTCTGCTCCTCCAGGAAACCGGACTGTGACGGCCTTGCCAAAGATTTTTAAGATGTCTTCTCTTGTTGCGTTATATGGGACGTTCTTTAGAAACAGACATTTGGCATCTTTGGCTGCTATAAACGGGATATTCCACGAGTCAGGAAATCAGTTAATATATCTTTATAATCTGCTCAGACTTTGTAATGTTTTACATTCAATAGTCATCACATCATAAATTCATAATTACACCGTTTAAAAGAAAACCTAAACTTGTGAACTGAACACAGAAGTCACTGAAACTATTTCATAAATAAAACTCAGTCAAATGTATACAGAACTTAAATTCATGTGCAGATAAACTTACCTTTTTGGTCCTCGACTGGAACTTTGCTTTTCACCTTGTTCTGACTTTTGACTTTTGCTATGGCGATCTTCATCGGCTTGTCAAGCATCATTGCTCCGTTTAACGTCAAGGCTTTGGTTAAATCCATCTCTGAGGCCAGATCTAAATGTGCGTGTTTCCTGCAACAGCAAAGCATCATCACCTGTGAGTTCATTCACGATCTTATTCATGAGCAGTATTCACTCTGAGCAGGTGAGACAGTCGATGCAGAATCTTCACACTAAAAATGCAAAAAGTTCAAACATTGTACTCACTTGGAGCGGTCTAGTTTGATGTCTTCAACCAGGAGACTCTGTGTCATGAAGTAATTTGCTAATGAATCTTTGACTTCCTCAAATGTTTTGGAGTTGTTCAGGTTGCCAACATAAAGACAAAAACCTATAAAAACAAATAGGCAGAAACATGTGTGAAGATGTTCTCCTTACCGACAGAAAAAAGCACGCCGTGGTGTGTCTTATTCTGAGTTCTTACCATCATTGATAAGCTTAGTTTTCTTTGATGGTGAAGTCTCTGTAGAGTCCATCTTCCGTTTCCCTTTCAAAGAAACAGACAAAACAAACATAAGTGAAGTGGTACAACATCATCATTTGAAGCTGGAGATGGCCGCCGACCAGAAACATGTGAAAAAAATCAGAATTTTAAAAAAAAGAAGCCGACATACATCTCTAAAGGAAACGAGTCTAAATGATCAGAACGTAATTACATTCAGTGTACGACCGGACAAAGTCACTGCAGGATGCTTAACTTTGATTTTTAAGATTTCAATACTCATCTGTGAAATGTAACTTTGTCTCTGAAATGAATTTATAAAGATAAGGTTAATACTGCCTTAGATATTATGTAAATATTCATCTCTGTTTACAGATTCTACAATTGAAAAAACAAATCTCTACACAGGGTTCTTGATTTTAATCATGTAAAGGGTTCTGGTTTTTGTTTGCTGTACGTTTGCAGTCTGAGCTGTATTGACCAATGACGTATCAGCGGGCTTTGGTGTACACAGGAGAAACAGTCCGCATGGATAAGAATAATCAGGTGAAATGTTATCCGTGATAATGACATGCTAACTCCCGTCAGCGTTACTCTTATAATAATTTGTTTGTCACTGTAAACAGATATCTGCATATAAGTGAAGATCAAACGTTTAAACTTGAGCCACTAAATCGCTGATGTAGTGAATTGTGGAAATAAATCTGCTCAACGCTGTGTTATTAAAGCCAATATGCTTTTAGATTCCACGACAACCTGAAGGCATTAGAAATGATCGAACCAACATCCAATCAACACACATTTTAAACATTGTTTTCTTCTCCTCTTGACAACAGACCTGACAAAGATTGCAGGTATATCACATTGAAAGTTGTTTCTTTTCCAGCTCATTTTGCTGAATTGAGCCTGAGTCAAGCCGCTGTACAGCTTACTGTACATTCTACCGTTAAACTGAGACTCAGCAGATGGCACTACTGTGAGAATGGACAAAGAGTTGACTGCATTTAAGTTGCAGATGTAACTTTGCAGACGTAAACGCAAAACGGGATGCATTTATGTTGTAGACATAAACGGCACACAGGAAAGAAAGTCTTTTTCAAATTAAGGAAAAATTCAAGTCCATTCCAAGAGGCAAATAGCGTCCATCAGATGATGATAGCTGAAGAGTTCTGAGATTGCATAAATATAAACTGTAGCATTTACAGCTTTGTGAATCAGACTTCTTTAGCCTAGCTGAACACTATTTCATCTTCAGACTGAGTGACAGACTTCAGTTTCAAATGATGCTTTGTGTAGTCTAACAATTTTTTGGTTTAACATTGAAAAATATACTGCTTATGCTAAATGTATGTTCAAAGTTTTACATCATTACAGAACACTTTGAGCCACACATTCAGGAACTCTTTGTCATCAGATATCATTGGGGTTAAGATTGCTGTGAAACATGAGTAACTTTATATGAGTTGGACAGTGAAATGTGCAGGACAGCTGTTTTATCATAAACCAGATTATTCACTCTTGAAAACATCCTTACCTGATTTCACTTCAGCTGTAACCTCTTCACCTTCACCATCTGTTTCTCTATTGACATCCTCCTCGCTCTCTCCTTCCTCATCCTTCTTCTCCTCTGTTACAGTTATTGTAGGTGTACTTTGATTGTCTTCAGTGACTGTGTCCATCTGAACATCTAAAAGATGAAGTCCAATTACTAACATCGCTCAAAACACAAAGCACCTTCAGTCAAACCGACAGCATGAGGTGGAGTGTTGATTGTTTCCTCTACCCAAACATAGTCACAATTGTATTATAAGGGAGAGGCTGCAGCAAAATATTTTCTTTTACAGCCTCCATTCAATCAATCAATCCCCCTGGGATTAAGGAAGTATTTCTGATTCTGAAGCTTTAAGAGGATGAGTGTGACACACTTAAGACAGATTTAGGTTGAAGTATCAATCTAAAACTAAAACATACAACTTCAATAACTAGAAACGAATCATTTGATAACAGAAAAAACTGAGTGTGAGTGATTCATAACTTAATCTTAAGAATTAAGTTGTAATTTAACCCATCCTGTAGACATATTGAACATGCAGTATGAAGGCCCGCAACTCACACAATGACCCTGTTACTAACGAAAAACCTTAGGAGCATTTTTAGGGTTCAAAACATCATTTCAAATACAAAGTATGTTATAAACAAGTTGTAATACAGAACAGTTATTCCTTTTTCAAAAATAATGTGATGCAATAACTCCCAATACTTATAATGAACACCCTTACCAGTATCCGCTTGCTCACTTGCACTGGTTCCCTTTTCTGTATCAACAAGCTCTCCTTCCTCATTCTTCTTGTCCCAGGTTACGGTCACGGTGGACTCACTTCCTTTGACCACAATGACCGTGTCCATCTGGGAAACTACAGATGCAGCTTTGTTAGTAACAAAGTTGAATATTAATGACCTGCCCCTGATTTGCCCAGAGTCCAGATGTACGCAGATGGCACAGTTATCTACAGCAATGCTAAACCAAGAGAGAAAGCTGCTTCCAAACTCTCTGCAGGATTGAGCAAAGTATCAGATAGGATTACTCACTGTTGTAGAAACAAATAAAGCATGTTTCAAGAAATGTAAGAGGTAGCCTGATGAATTTTACACATGTCAGGATTCAGGAATCAATTAGCTGTAGCCGCTGCTAAGCTCTTTGTGCACTCAATGATTGTTTTGCACTTAACTTACTGTGTCACAAGCAGTGATCTTACTTAAACCTTTATAAACTCTCTACAAACAATCTGTTAGCCCTTTGTGACCTACCACCACTGTTACATCTTTCTAATGTATAGTTTATTGACCTTTGAAAGTTTTCTTTGTTTTTCAGACAAGTGTCTGATGTCTAAATTAATTCATGATCAGGCACCATAACCACTTGAACAATGTGTGTCACTGTTTAGCAACACTACTAGGGAGAGCAGGGCATCAGTACGAGGTGACTGTAAACACTGCTTTTAGACAATCAGCATTTTCAATGAAAGCCACAGAAAAGTGGAACTTATTGCCCACCTATATCAGAGACTGCAAAATCTTAAGTTATTTAAAACAAAACATGACTCAAGGGGAACCAATCATATGATCACTGATTTAAACCTCTGCATAATTGGTCTTAAAGAGAATGCAGTGTAGTTTGTAATATGTGTTTTTTTTAATGTGATATACTGTTTGTGAAGTATAAATTGTTCTTAATTGTTTGCATTATAATGTTAGTCTTTTAGATCTCCCTGCCCAGGGACCAACAGTTGTGTTGTGTTGTGTCATGTCCCTGTCAAATTAACTAATGTTTAAAACACAGCTCAGCATTACAGTTGTACATCATGTGGGGTAACTTTGCAGCACCTTGTTCATCTTGGACCTCCACTCCTTTTCTCTCAGTTGGAGCATCCTCCACTGTTCTGACCATTTCTTCACTTGAAGAAACAGTCTCAGATTGCCCTTCTGGAAAAAAAAAAGTCATTGATTGAATGATTGATAAATGTTACTGACATAATCATGTTAAAACAGACGTGTTCATTAGAGTAGCCAGTTGTTAAAAAGAAATGACTTACCAGCCTTAACAGTGTCATCTTCTTCTACAACATTGGTGATTCCTTTGCTTTGTCTTTTGCTACGTCTTGTAGCCTGAAAGAGACACAAACACATATTAAAAGTATGATCGTGTGTGGCTGGGTGCTCTTTGTAATTTAACGTCACATCTTTAACTACATAATAAAGTACTCATATGCCCAAATGATGTGTTATGGCTAGATTCAATTCCTAATTAATCATCAAAACTGATGTCGATTACCACTAACCTACATTAAAACTAAATGCTAAAATGTGGCTCTGCTCGAACTTATCAAATTGTCTGAAAACAATTCTCACCCGCTACGTACTTGTTAGCTAGTTCGTTTCAGCTAACGAGAAATGACCCAAACAGCGATTAGCTCAAACAACCTACTTATTGCACGTTGACGCCTTTTTAACATTACTGTAAGTTATTGTAAGGTTCATCTCTTGTCCATCTTTACCATATTCTGCGTTGAAAAATCTCACAGTTACAAGCTGGTACAGTTAGTCGTCACTGATGGATACACGTGTGCTGAGCTAAAAACATCCACATGCCACTACTTTACACGACGCACTGCGCATGCGCTCGCTGTACTACGGGTGCCCGCAGGACTTCATGCTTCTTCTTCTTCTATGTGAATTCCAGCAGGCTGTACACTGAGAAGTGAAGCAATTCAACAACATGCTTCTAAGGAATTTCCTCTAAAAAAGACAATTCGCTTCTTGGGCGGGTCTGCTTTGCCATGATACGTGGAACGAGCAGTGAGTAATGTATTAAGGGGAAAGGCGTATTTTCGGTTTATTTTCAGACAGCCAAGTGACGTTAGCAATTAGCTTGACACTTAAGACAGGCAACTCCTAACTTATTTCAGCTCCAGTGCCCTCCTTCACCGTACTCAGGAGTAAGTACACTGACCAGCGGCATGTGCTTGACTCTCCGTATCACTTGTAGAATAACTGAACCTGGTGGGTTCCTATACATGGTGTGTATCTGTGTGCGGACCTAGATGTAGCAATGTGTTGACTAGAACGGGTATAACCGGACTGTCCGAAGGTCGGCAGAGTTTCAGCCTCAACACTACAGCTCACCCGGAGCAGATAAGGTTTTATCGGGTCACACTGTCCAAACAGACTGGAAACATGACCTACATGAGCTAACTGTGAACAACAAGGGACTGGTTTGGGATATTCAAAGGCAATATTTTCTATAATGGGGAGTCAGAGAAACGGTTTCAAGACGGAAAGCTTCATTTTATCCGTGGACGTAGGTACAACATCGATCAGATGCCATGTCTATGATAAGGAGGCACAAATCCGAGGATCATGCAGCGCCAAGGTATTAATCAATTCCCGATGTACCTGTTGTTAATATTTCTAAAGTTAAAGAGCCAATTGCACATCTCAAAATATACACAATCTTGCTTGATACTTTTTCTTTTTCTTATTGTGTAATGCTGTGTCCAGGTTCAGCCCTTGTATCCAGAAGTGGGGCATGTAGAGATGGACCCTGATGCCTTATGGAAAGGGTTTATCACTGTGGTCACAGGAGCTGTACAAGGTACAGAATCAAGTATTCCTTTTCATTAATCCACAACTACACCAAGGAGTTATGCTGGGTGTGTTTCATTTTCACAGTTAAAAGGCAAATCCAATATCCAATGAACCTCATGAAATGCTGTAAATACTACAATACTTTTAGAATTTCACCGTGTGTGTTTTTTTACCAAGAAGACATGTCATGTGTATCAAGCACAGTCTACTAGCAGTGCTGAAATAAATACAATCCTTACCAAGCACACACTTATTGTAGTATGTTAAGTCATGAATGTGTTGATTTACCTCTCTGCTTACCGTTGAGGCTGTAGCCTGTCCTGTTGTTTTAGGTTTCTTGTTGTCTTGGTGTATAAAACTATGCCTTGCATGCATGTTTGAACAGCTTCCTTGACTGACTTGACCATTTTCAAATGTATAAGTCTGTTATGGCATTGTACAAAAGAAGATATTTAGGCCAAAACGGGGACATTTTCCCCATGCCATAGTTGTGTCTGTGCTCAAAAGCCAAATCTCCTTCCTGTCCCCTCTCAGCAAAAACAATTTAATTTGTGTGTTTGTTTTTGTGCTGCTGTCCTTGTGGTTTAGATGCAGGAGTACAGATGCATCAGATGGCGTCCCTTGGCATCTCCACCCAACGAGCAACTTTCACAACATGGGACAAGTAAAATAAATGCTTTTCATTTGATTGCTTATTCGGCACCCCCCTAAATGTCTCTACATGATCTTGAGGCAAACTTGCAGAGAAAAACCCACAGCAAAGTCATGTTAAAATGTCATTCTACAATTCACTTAGCAGACGCTTTCATTTATTTCTCATTCATTTATTTCTCTCTGTCCTGCCTTTTCCAGTTAAAATATTCTCTTTTATTATGACAGGAATACTGGGGTTCCTTTCCATAATTTTATCAGCTGGCAGGACCAGAGGGCTGCAGACCTGGTGAGGTCCTGGAACAGATCCTGCACAATGAAAGTGAGTCTGAACGCCTGTCATTCACTTTAAGTTTGCAAGTTAAAAGGCATCAAATGAAAAGTGGTGCTTCTATGTTATTCAAACGCAGCCTTGGTTTAAAAACAGTAATGAAGATAATATTCCTTTATACTAGATGACTTTGATTGTTTCCATGACAACCTCAGGCAGTCCATGGATTGATGAAGGTGCTGTACTTCCTGACCAGACAGAAGAGGTCACTCGCTGGGAGTCTGATAGTGTTCTCCACTCAACACGTCACTTTTCGCCTCATCTGGGCCCTAACGCACTATAAGCAGGTGTGTGTGTGTGTGTGTGTGTGTGTGTGTGTGTGTGTGTGTGTGTGTGTGTGTGTGTGTGTGTGTGTGTGTGTGTGTGTGTGTGTGTGTGTGTGTGTGTGTGTGTGTGTGTGTGTGTGTGTGTGTGTGTGTGTGTGTGTGTGTGTGTGTGTGTGTGTGTGTGTGTGTGTGTGTGTGTGTGTGTGTGTGTGTGTGTGTGTGTGTGTGTGTGTGTGTGTGTGTGTGTGTGTGTGTGTGTGTGTGTGTGTGTTCGCTGACATTTAAACAGGAGAATACATATTTACTAGTCTGAACCACTGTTGCAGTACTTTTTGATGAAATAAAAACAACATAATTAAAACGAGAAAGAAAATACAGTAAATCTATAAATTGTGAGCACTGAAAACATAAAAACACCATTAAAGTTCAGCAGTTAATTTGTAAGACTTCACAGTTCACACTTTACTTGGGCCACTCTAACAAACTATTTCCTTTGTGGATTTTATCAAACAATCATTAATCCGCTGACAGATATGTTGTTTGCTTCATGTAATTAATTGAGAGGTGGTGTTCACCCTGAACAGGTTGCCAGTCAAGCAAAGGGCTTACATATAGAGACAAACAACAATTCATGTTCACACTTGCACCTCACATGGGGAATTAAAAGTCACCAGATAATCTGAGAGTACTCCAAGGGAACGGACACATGCACGGGGAGAACATACAAACTCCACACAGAAAGGCCCCTACAGCCAGGTATTTGAACAAATGAACCTTTGTGCTCTGAGGCAACAGCTTTAGCTACTTCATTTACTTCATTATATAAACTCTCCTCATAATGTACTTGTGCTTAAATTAAATGTTTTGCCTAACCAACAGTCCAAATATCAAAAATATCATATCTACAACAACGTAGCACAGAGAAAGCAGCACATCGTTAGAACTTTACTTTGAAAAGTGACTCAATCACATAATTGATTATCAATATAGTCTGAATCTTATTATAAAGATTGATGGACTATGGACTGGGGGGGCTGTATTATTATCACCAGATGCCTTGTTTGCTCATTTCTCTTTTCACCCTCATCTTGTTTTTGTTTTTTTCTTCTTCCAGGTTCGTAATGCGGTAGCTGAAGGAAACTGCTGCTTCGGAACAATCGACACCTGGCTGCTGTACAAACTCACTAAAGGTGAGTCTGGCATGTGAAGCTTATGTTAAGCTTATGTGAATGCTCTCTCCCTATTAGCACAATATGCTTAGAAAACAGCTTGGAGTAACATATGATTAGTCGAGTGGTTTGCATTTCACATAGTGACTAACAGGGTTTAAAGGCCTGGGCTAAATGTGCTTTGTGTTTCCAGTTTTCTTGCATCACTGATTGGATGAAATTCCTCAGAAATGTTTCAGCTTACTCCTGGGAGGGGAGGGGAGGGGGGGGGGGGGGGGGGGGGATTAGGGGAAAAGTTGTTTTTTTCATTTTATTTTTCATTTCGTAAAGTTGTTTTTTGACACACCTATTTTTGTCTTCAAATTTTTTTCAGGACGCGTCCATGCCACAGACTACTCCAACGCCAGTACAACAGGAGTTTTTGACTCCTATCAGGTGATGTTTATGTAGTGTTTGTTTGTATTTCTGTTTAGTTTCTCTGTGTGTGTGTGTTAGTTTTTTTTGTAATATGAATGTCGTTTAACTTATTTCACAGATGTGTTGGAGTGGCATTCTCAGCTCCCTTGTGTCTATACCTCTCTCTATTTTTCCTAAAGTAGAAAACACAGGGTGAGTTAACCAATGTTCCTCCAATTACAACAAACATTTCAATCAAGCCCTAGTCGGTATAGGCATTAATATAATCACAGAAATAATATCACAGATTTGTTTTTATCACTAATTGAAAATGATTGAAGAAAACTTCTGTGTGCAAAAAGACAGTACGCTATTACATTTACTGAAAATGTTCTCTCACAAGTTTGATCAGAAACGGTCTCATTTGTAATCTTCAGAATGGTTTAATTTAAACTTTAAATATCTTCAGACGCTACACATGTTATTAAGATATCTTAAAACACATTCTCTCAGCATAGAGAATAGTTGTCATCAGTTGTGAATATCAGAGGACTGATGATGAGGAGTGTGATGTCATGCTCTGTCCGGTTTCTCTCTCAGCCATAACTTTGGCTCCACAGACCAGTCCATCTTCGGAGTGTCCATCCCCATCATGTCAGTGGTGAGTTGTCCAGGTCTGAGGCCTCGCACACACTCTTATCTTTGTGACTGAGATAAAAAACAGTAATACGTATAACCCTTTGATTATTTTCTATCTATTCAAGTCTGTCAAAGTTCATGTCAGAGCAATTATGTTGTATAAAAAAAGGGTTAGGGTAAAAAGAGACATTTATGACGAGTTAATCAGCAGCAGGGAGCGTACTGTTTGGCCTGTCGCAGACCGTTTACAGAATGAAAAGGATGAAAAACTCAAAAGATTTACCTCAACATTAACTGATCAAATGTTTCTCACTGTTACTTCATGTTAAATAACATCCTCTGTCCCTCTGCTATAGATGGCGGACCAGCAGGCAGCCATGTTTGGAGAGTGCTGCTTTGACGTTGGTGATGTCAAGATCACCATGGGAACAGGAACCTTCATGGACATCAACACTGGAAGCAAACCGCACACGTCTGTAGCAGGTAAAGCAAAACGAAACACACGATCTGTCAATACAAATCCAGTACATGTCAGTGTTTGCCTTAACATATTTACAGTCATTTTGTATCGTTGTTGTACTGAAAGCACCGTAGTTTTAAAAAGTTCTTTTTACCATCCTGCAGGTCTGTATCCTCTGGTGGGCTGGAAGATCGGCTCAGAGGTGGTGTACCTGGCTGAGGGGAACTCAGCAGACACCGGCACTGCTATTAAATGGGCTCAGCAGCTGGGTGAGTGATCATTACTTCACAATAACTCTGCTGGTTACTTCTGCTTTTATCTTAAGGAATTGTGGCTGCTTGTTGAAAGTCAAGTCTGGTTTATTGATGTAGCACATTTCTGCAACAAGGCAATTCAAAGTGCTTCACACAAGATATCAAAAGCATCAAGACAAAGGGGAGGAAGAAACATACATTTAAAAAGATCCAAAAGAAATACAGGAATATGACGTTAAGCAGAAATCGTAATGGTGATGTTCTCTGCTCTGTGTGCCTTTCAGTGTTATATTGATCTGAAGTCCCGGACTACAGAGTCTAATCTTCCCGATGTTCACAGATTCTCCTGCTGGATCTCGTCTAATTGAGATTGATTTAGGCTCACAGTTTGTTCCGTCTGTGTTAGGGCACAGCCCTTAGAGTGGATTTCACCACCACAGCACTATGTCATTACAGTTCAACATTACACCAATTCTCGAGTTGGGTCTGTCAATAAAAGTGAACAGTAACTATAAGTAATCAGCTCTGCGCACATGAAGAATTTGGTTCTCTGAAGTCGCTGACCACAGATTCACCTGCTGCTCTCTGAAAAGAACAAGTTATACATTAAAATACTGTACAACGGATAAATCATTGAAGGTTGTTAACCTTATCCTCAATACACTATCAGCCGACAGATTAAGTGGTAATTTGTGTGTGTGTGTGTGTGTGTGTGTGTGTGTGTGTGTGTTGCTGCAGAGCTCTTCTCTGACGTTAAGAGGACCAGCGCCATGGCATACAGCGTCAGTGATTCAGACGGAGTGTGTTTCGTCCCCTCCTTCAGTGGATTGCAGGTAGATGTGTATGAGTGCAGTGTGCATGTCTGTATGTGTGTCAATGAAAAACATTGTTTGGCTTTAATGTACAGCAGGAGTTTGGTTTAGTGTTTGCACAGCCATATTCACTGAGGATGTCCCAATCCGAAACAAGATTTTTTTTTTAAGTAACAAAGTGCAAACTTCAAGACCATTAAAGTTCTTTAAATCTATCCCATGTAAACACTTTACAATGATTGACCTGTGGCTCCTTTCCAGCATGTCATTCCCCTCTCTCTCTCTCTCTCTCTCTCTCTCTCTCTCTCTCTCTCTAAAAAATCTCTCTCTCTCTCTCGCTCTCTCTCTCTCTCTCTCTCTAAAAAATCTCTCTCTCTCTCTCTCTCTCTCTCTCTCTCTCTCTCTCTCTCTCTCTCTCTCTCTCTCTCTCTCTCTCTCTCTCTCTCTCTCTCTCTCTCTCTCTCTCTCTCTCTCTCTCTCTGATTTCTGACTGTATCCACTGTTCTATCTACAATAAAGTCATAAAAAGCCCAAAAATGAAAAACTTAAAAAAAATGCGTACTTTATGAGAACCGAGCTGGAATCAAACTACTGCACACCCCCTGCATGAACAACATGACATACATAAAAATGTCCTTGATCATCGACAATAACAATATTCAGTATCAGGTTGGGACATTCTTAAGATTCATCCAAAGCAAAACAATACGTTTATTTACTGTCATAAATTTGATTTATATCCGATAAGTACAAAGATTTACTCGACATTTTTTCTCTCTCTGTAACATGGTTATGTGTCTCTTTTTTTTTTCTCTGCCCTCCATTGTGATCAAGCCGTTGTAAGTTTGTGTCCTGAATGTTTGTAGTTAACAGAAACTAAATAAGATGTGATTACAATAGCTGCCCTATTCATACATTTATATACTTTATTTATCCAAAGGCTCCTATGAACGATCCCAGAGCCTGTGCCTCCCTCATGGGCCTAAAACCTTCCACCACCAAAAATCACCTGGTCCGAGCCATCCTGGAGTCTATCGCCTTCAGGTGAGATCACCTCCTTTTATATGACTTCAATGTTCTCTCTCATTTATAACTGTCTCATTCATAACTATCCAACTTACTCATGTTCTTTGCAGAAACAAGCAGCTGTACGAGCTGATGCTGAGAGAAATTCACATTCCTATCACAAAGATCAGGTACAGTTTTATGTGTGAATTCAAAATCTGACTGTAGTTGTATCAGTGTGTCCATAAGACTCAACATATTCATCTCAGAGCGCTGTGATTTCCCAGCTTACATTGCAATATCTGATTGAAGGACTTGGACTTTAGCCAGCACGCTGGGTGTAACTGAGTGCACTCTTGTGTATGTTGCCTCTACTAATGCATTATATGCAGTGCATTATGAATATATGTTTCTGCTCTGATTCTGTTACAGTAAGTGAGTAACAGTGTAATTGAGTGCCCGTTTTTCTGTCTCAGGATGGATGGAGGAGTTTCCTCCAACGACTTCGTCATGCAGCTGACTGCGGACCTTTTCGGCAGAAAGGTGGCCAGACCTGAACACCATGAAATGTCGTGTTTAGGGGCAGCATTTGTCGCTGGACTCGAAGTCGGTATGCAAAAACGCACTCGAACACAGCATGTACATTACGAGGGCTGATGTCCTCAGAGTTGCAGCTCTTTAGTTTGTATCCACGAGTTGTCATGTGAAGCTTTGTGATGTGGGGATGAAGTGAAAACTAGCTTTGTCAAAAACTCAATGTACTTTTACTGTCTTAATTTTTTCTATAAATATATCAAAATACACAGTCATGACATTGAGCTTCATTGAAAAAAGTTAAGATCAAAAGTCCTATTTTTTATTTATGGAATTGGCAGAAGAAGCAAAGTGAAATGTTCTCTCTGTTATGTAACCTGTTTTCCATTTAATTATTCAAATTATGTAATTGGATTATTATGTATTAGTCAGGACGAAATCAAATCAAACACTGAAGATAGATGTGTTGTTGTTTTCATAACAGGCTAAAGCAGGAGGTGCTGGTTCCTGAATATTCATGTGAATCAAGGGTTTGAGGAAAATGTGTTTTTAGTGGATCAGTAAGCAGTATTGTTACATGATGTGCAAAAACATCTCCACCTTAATCATTGGCAGCCTTTTTGGTGCAGATACTCATTTGTAGAGCTCAAATCTCTCATGTGTTACACATTGTTAAATGGTTTGTGTTTATTATCGTTTGTCTTTGTCTTTTTTCATCCCTGCAGGCTTCTGGAAGAGCAGGGAAGAGCTGAAGAAGCTGCAGAGCACCGACAAGATGTTTCTGCCCAGAGGAGCACCAAAAGTTGCCCAATTAAATGGCAACCCAAATCGGGAGTACCCTCCTGTCCTCCAGAGCTGGGAGAGAGCCCTCAAACGCTCCATGAACTGGTACATCAAGACCTAAAACTGGACACGCATACAGTCAGGAAAATCCAGGTTTTGAACAAGAGGGAAATGATGGCACTGGCTCTGACAACATGTGAAAGTAGATAGTTCTTTTAAAGTTGAAACAAATAATCAAAGGTCCATAGAGGTTTAACTTCAATCAGCTTGCGTCACTTGAAGTCTTTTCCATGCACATTATTGTCTTAACCTCTGACTGAGTCCTTCACTCGCAGCAGTCTTATCACATTCTTTATTTTATTACACATTTTTCAGCCAAAAGTACCTCCTTTTTTTTGTGTTATGTATATATCTATCTACATGTACACATCTTCCCACATGGTGGCGCTATTGCTATTACAGCTTTTTGATGTATAAACTCTGCCATAGCAACCACATGCCACATGCTAGTCAGCAACCAGTCCAACATTGATATTACATTCATACATGATCCTCTGTGAGGAACAAAAGAGGAAGAGCTTGACCTTTCTGTTCATGACGCCTCGAGATTCAAAGAGCTTCAAACAGGAAGCAGAGTCGTCAAAATCTACACAGCAATACTTATTTTTAAATGTACTTATTATTTTTTATTTAACAGTGTATTAACTAAAAGAAATCGTTTCTAAAGGATTATATCAAGTCATTGATTTCTCTCCAAAACAGCACTTAAACTCATCTTTCCACTGAATACAATAACTGATTTGTTTGTAACTGGAACACACACCTGCATGTGTACGGGAATCCAACTGGATTTGAGTGCTTCTGTGATCCATCACACATCTCCCTCAGTGAGTATAAGCAAGTAATGGCTCTTAAAGAGGGCCGCGACAGGAATATTTGCTTTGCCGAAACAGCTTTCATAAATTCATGTTGACTTAAATTTGGCTATGGAGCAATTTTAAGGTGTACATGTTTACAATAACAAATGTATTGTTTAAGAACAAGATGATCAGGAATACAACTGAACTGAACTGGCCTCAAATAGCATTACAGTAGGATGAATAGGAATAGATACATTGAATGTGACTGAGTTTTGTAGTCTTTATTTGACTTGTTGGTCTGTGTTTATTATTGCGTTTTCAGCCGTGATGATGTCATGTGATGTAAGAAATCTTTTTCTTTTGAAAGTTTTTTTTCTTGACCTGATGAGCTCTGTTGACAAACTAAAAATTCTTCTAAATGTATAAATAAACTATGACTGTCGTTGTAGATGTGGTCTTCTTGCTGTTAAAAAATATGTCCCACCTTTCTTTATACTATAATACTTTTTCTAAATACAAAAGATTTGTAATGCAAAGCGTATATGTGCATAATTCATCAGTTAACACCTTGGCATTCGTGTTATAACACTTTGAAATTCATTCAATTTTTGAATGGCAAATGTTTTCCTGAGCTGCAGGGAAATACAAGATAATTTATACATTTGCTACCAAATTGCTTGAAAATATGATGCACTTGAGTATGGTATTAAAAACATTGATCAGAAGTTGCGTGTGTTGATTTGAGTGTGGCGTGTGTACAGTCGGTGTCACCGACATGGTGAGTGAACAGATGCTGTCTAAAAGATTTTACCTCTTGATGCACTCTGGGGAAATGCCATTTGTCTTGTGACTGGGGAATTATCAGAAACACAGGCTGCTCAGATGAGTGCAGGGATTGCTTCCATTGATGTGACCAATCTGGCTGTGAGGGTTGCTATGGCAGCTCGCGGATGGAGTGACTCAGAACAAATGGGATGTGTTTTCCTTCTCATGGTGCTGGTATGGCGAAGGGGGCACTAATTGAGTGCACAGAAAGGGGGATTTCCCAAACAATGGGAGGATTGTGTGCTTGTCCATTTAGGGGAAGAGCAGAAATTCGTGAAGATCTGTACAGTAAAGCTTTTTTTGCAACAACCCCTCCTCCGCTGCCTGTCAATCAAACAAGGGCAGTTTTTTCTCCAGTGGGCTTGGTTTGCAGTGAGATGCCTTCACAGAGAAAAATGAGCTGGAGGGAGACAGACAGGAGTAGCCCATGAATCAGTGATGCCAGCTCTCTCACTAATCAGTCAAATGGCTGTGTTTTCGTGTATGTGTGTGTATGTGCTGGTATTGTGCTTGGTAACCGCATTGTATGAGTTGTGGTGGACCCTGCCTTGCAACAAATTCAAACTGACAGCAGGAACTGGATGCAATGCGACCACCGCTCTGGTCCCCCTCCCCCATACGAGCTGAACCCTGCATCAGGGGTCATTATATAACTCGCCCCTCTCTCTCTCTCTCTCTCTCTCTCTCTCTCTCTCTCTCTATTCTGTTTGTGACACACTGGGGTTCTCTGGAGTGTCAGGGGGTTGGAAGTTAAGCTTTTGTCTTGTTTTTTTCTTCCAGTAAGTGTCTCAGCCTCTGCCATTTCTGCCTGAGTACCTTACTCCATCTATCTCAGCTCAGTTCACTTTATTCAGTGGCACGACATGCTGTACACGTGCTGCACACAGCGGCCGAGCAGAGGCTTGAATATGAATTAAATGAGGGATTTATTCACCAAGTGAAGCTCATTTATTGATATGAATGTATGAACAGCTGGAATAAGATTGCAGCTTTGCTATATTCCCTCAAGAAAAGTGTTGTTCTCTGTTGACACTATGCTCGCTCGCTCGCTCGCTCTCTCTCTCTCTCTCTCTCTCTCTCTTTCCCCCACCCCCCTCAATTTAATCCAATTTAACTCAAAGGACTTTATTGGCATGAAAGTTTCAAGAACAATGTTGCCAACGCGTCACAGTAAAAATATCTGGACAGACACTGTAAAACGTTAATATGAGAACAATCACATTAGAATTGAGATATATTAAATATATCGATATAAACTTGATAAAATATCCAAGTATGTGAGCTTGTTTGTGCGCTAATGAATAGTTTGTAGGATATTTAAGTATAGATGACTTGGCACAGTAGCCATATTGAAATCCCCCCTCCCCCCCTCTCTCTCTTTATCAATTAAATGTAACTTTATTCTAAGAGTTTCTTTGGCATGAACGTTTCAAGACATTTGCCAAAGTATCAAAGTACAATTTGACATACATGCACACAAAAAGATAAATGGAAAAAAAAAAATTAGCAGTAGGCCTACAAAACACGATAATTATAATACAGTAACTCTCTCTTCCACACACTCTCTCTCTCTCTCCCTCTCTTAGACACACATACACACCATTCTTTCAGCAGTGCTGGATTGCCATAGCAACAAGGATTGGCTAATGCTCCAAATATCTATGCTGAACCAGTCAGTTACAAATAGCATCCTCATGGGCCTCAGATATTCTGATCACTGGCATTTACTTAAATATAAAGAAGTGTGTGCGTGCGTGCGTGCGTGCGTGTGTGTGCGTGTGTGTGCGTGTGTGCCTTCTGAGGAGAGCATTTACAGATATCGAAACATAAGCCTACTCTTGTCTACTGGATTGATTATTGTTATGGTGACATAACGTGCACGAGCTGTTGTGTACCTGTAATGACTCTGAATGACACATGATAATGAAGAAGAGGAAGACAGGAATGCTACTTTAAGAAGAAATACAGGTCCACTATTGGTGTGCACCTCATTTGCGCTTATGTTCTTATATGTTTTCACGCTGAAAGAGGGGCTAATTTGTCGTTTTGATTGTGTTTCCTGAAGGATCCCCAGCCGGTAAATCTTAGATGAAAAATGGAGACCCCAGTCTGTTCCCCTACGCTTGTATCCATTATATTGTAATTGATGATAAGAGAGATTTGGTGCGCTCTATTTATAATGTGTGCGCGTAACGGTGCGTCTCCGTGCGTCTCTCGTAATTAGCCAATGTACATCCATCTGCTCGCACTGCATCAGCTGCCACGGCGGGGCTTGTGTGCACGTCACAGATTTTTCTCTTCTTTTTCTTTCCTCACCTTCCCCTTCTCGATTTTTTTGTTCCAGCAGAGCATCTCTCTCCTTCTGCTCTCCCTCACTCTATCCCTCTCTTGCTTTCTCTCTTTCTTTCTCTCTCTCTCTCTTCCTCCCTCTCTCTCTCGCTCTCTCTCTCTCGCTTTCTCTCTCTCTTTCTCTCTACACCGCCCACTCCACTCACCGCCGCCTCGCCGGCTTCTTCTTCGCCTGCCTCTCCACATCGCCCGCTGCCCTCTTTTCTGCGCTTTTGAAAGGGATAACAAGAGAGCGCACATTTTGGGACCATAAAACCAACAACAACACACAAAAAAGAGACATCACCATGGCGAGCACCGAGGATAAACCAGCCAACAAGGAGAACACGTCCAGCTGGAAAGACTCCTTCTACAACCCGAGGACCGGGGAGGTGCTGGGTCGCACGGCCAGCAGCTGGGGTAAGAATCCCCCAATTTATACAGCTTTCAATTAGAAGACGTGCTATGACATTCACGCACCTAATGTGGCGTCTTCCGTTTACTGACAACGTTTACATAGATGTGTGCCTCTTGAATGTAAAACGTACTTATTATTTCTGTGCATGGATGGATTAGGCTATAATGACAGCCATATAGATATTGTTTTAGCGGAGGAGCCATCATTGGCCTACTTGAAGGTGTAAAGGAGAAGCCTGTACCAAGAGGGAGATTAATGATGCTAGGAAAGGTGTGCTTCAGCCCATCTTTGCTGCATAGACAGAAATAACCAACCAGGTGATCATCAATTAAACAGCAGACATTTATTTTTAGCTATATTTATCTCCTGAATATAAATGATTGTCAGGATTATAACAGTAGAGACTCCAACTGATAAACCCCCCATTACCTAATCATCTATGAGGACTGTGCTTCAGCATTCCTGAGCTGAATGTATGTCTAATCAGGCCATACATTGTTTTATGTAATGATTCCCCGGTCATTTCCACAGTGAGGTAGTAACACAGCTCCCATCCTCCCTCTAGCAGCCGGCTCCTATAGGCTCGTGCGGTGCTGTCGGGCTGCCTGGGCCCCTGTGCTGCTGTGCAGTGGGATGCTCCATTGCAGTTGCATGGCCGCCCACATTAGCATGCCTGTCAAGGTCAAATGGGATTCCCCTCTCTCCTCTTTCTCTCTCTTTAACCCACTAGGCAGGTGCATTGTGGGATACTGTTGGAGAGGAATGAGAGAAAGGGGAAATGTACAGCAGGAAGCTGAGGGGTCCATCCTTTTTTTTTCTTCCCCCCTCCTGTCAACTTAGAGGGCATCCATGCTGTGCAGGCTGGATGGTTGTGAACCATTTTGAGTTAGATGTTTCCACAACAGAGCTCTATTTTCTCTCCCAACCTCTAAATGATATAGATTATGTTGTAGAACCTTGGAGCACTGTAGCGCATCCCTAAATCAGCTGTGATTTGAGTAAAAAAGGGTTCAAATGTGTTAGCATGTTAGCATCCCCCCCATCCAAAATGGTTTCTCTCAAAGGGATTTTGCATTCAAATGTCAGTTTTCTCGAGAGAAAACCAGGAAGCATTTGTCTGAGCTTCTGAGTGGAAAAAGCTTATAGTGAATTATACATGACCAGTTTTTATGTCTCTTTTCTTCATTATGTCTCCCTTCTCCTTCATTTCCTCTAACTTCCTTCAGCCCTAATCCTGCTATTCTACCTGGTTTTCTATTGTTTCCTGGCCGGTATGTTCACCCTGACCATGTGGGTGCTGCTGCTCACACTGGATGACAATGTGCCGAGGTACCGAGACCGCGTTCCCAGTCCAGGTTAGTATCTCTCCACACTCCAAACAGGGGGAGGAAAACAGGGGCTTTCAGCTGCAGTAACTTCTCTTTTAAGCATTCATTATTCATACTAGCACCGATGAGCTGCTGTCACAATAATGTGCAACATTGCAGCTGCTTTTTGCATCGATCTATTTTGAAAGTCTCTCCCTGGGTGATATCAGCTGCGAGGCCCGGAATGTTTTTTGTCCGGCTGTAATTTGAGACAAATTCCAATGCTGGATGTGCATTAGTTTCTCCTGTTGTGATTGTTTGCTACTCAATGTTTACATGGTTTTATGTGTTTCTGGCAGGGTTGGTGATACGTCCACACTCACTGGACATCGCTTTCAACAAATCCGACCCGCTGAAGTATGCTCAGTACGTCCAACACCTGGAGTCCTTCCTGCAGAGTAAGTGCACCCCTCCCTGATAGAAAGATAAATGAATATTAAAACAGATTCCACTCTCCTGGATCTTTTTTCAATGACTCATTCCTTTAATCTGAAAACATCCTCGCTCTTTCTCAGGCTACAATGATACTGAGCAGGAGAGGAACCTTGACTGCCCTCCAGGAGAGTATTTTAATCAGGACGACACCGAGGAGATGATCAAGAAAGCTTGTCGCTTCAAGAGGGGCTTCTTGAGTCTCTGTTCCGGCCTCTCCGACACCAACTTTGGATATTCTGAGGGACGACCATGCATTCTGCTCAAAATGAACAGGGTAACAAACATCGTCAGACCTACTTTTAGAATCATTAAAACTGCTTTAAAAATGTACAATTTCATTTATCTTTTCAACCCTTTCTTCCTTTCCTGAAAGCATCTAATCTGCACTCATTTAATCTCTTGCTGACAGTTCCCAAAATAAAACATTACGTTGATAACATTTCAGCTTTGGCTTGTCACATGCAGCCGTCTCACCCTCTACTGTTTCCCTCACCTCACAGATTATTGGCCTGAGGCCCCGCGGAGACCCTTACATCAACTGCACAGTCAAAGTAAACACTCTGTGATATAATCCATGTGCCACATGCTTGTATGTGTAGTGTGTTTTCTTTTCATTTCTTTCATAAAAATAGCACTGGTGAGCATAACTGTCTCAATATTTTCTTTTTGTGTTGATTTCATTTCTTCCTTCTTTTTTCTTTGTTTTGTGTCTGATTTCTTTCTGCATGCTGTCACTGACGGCTTTAGGGTAAGATAATATGTAAATTCAAAAGATAATAAGGCCAGTAGGAGTGTTAATACATTTTATATTATGTAACAGATCATTATGCAGATGCCTTTATACCCATCATAGTGTCATATTGAAGTTGTTTTGAATCTAACAAGCGTAATTTTCAGTAACAAATGTCCTTAAGCACATTTTAAGCAGAACACTTCATGTTTTCCACTTCATTAAATCTCTTCGCTAACAAACTTAGGGTCATTAATTTTCTGTTTTTGTGTCCTGTCTCATGTAATGTTGGATAAATGTCTCATTTGCTGTTAACTTAACAAATAAAATAAACATCCATTGATGACACTTACACTGACTAACATATGTTCCTTTTTGCAGAGAGAAAACCCAATTCAAATGCAGTATTTCCCTAGTGAGGGGCGTATTGATAAGATGTATTTCCCGTACTACGGCAAGAGAATCCATGTGAGTATCTTTCCTTCGCTCAGATCACGTTCGATAACATCCTCACTGGGATATTATTGACAAGTGTCTGTTCTCTTTATGTAGGAGAATTACGTGCAGCCCCTGGTGGCCATGAAGCTGCTGCTCACCAAGGAGGACTACAACAAGGAGCTAGCGGTGGAGTGCAGGGTAGAGGGCACTGACCTCCGCAACAACGACGAGAGAGACAAGTTCCTGGGGCGCATCACCTTCAGGATCAAGGTTGTCGAGTAAAAAAGAACATAGACGGTAAAAGGGAGAAGCCCAAATGCAGAGGCTGCCAACGTTGGCTAAGGATTTGTGTTTAAAAATTCTAATAAAAGGGAAGGAATTGTCAAATATGTCACAAAGGTGGCATTTTTGGGGGGATGTGGCCAAACAGTTTGATAGAGATGAGTCGAGAGCCAGTTAGATACAGATGCTGAATGTTGCTTTGATGACATTTCTGACCTTTCTTTCCTTCATGATTCCTTGCTGACCTCCGCAAACATCCCCTGAACATCAAACAGGCTCTGCTCCTCCATCTATCTATCCGTCCATCCTTTCATTCACCCGTTGCACTCCTCATTCCTCGATCTTTGTTTTCAGCATAGGTGTGATTAGATAACTTATAGCCATCGCAACCAAGCCATTTGGAGCTGTTGTGTAATTGCAGATATGTCTTTTTTATGGTTTTTAGATCTTCCTGCTGTCAGGAAGTGAGTGTTGTTTTTCATCTCTCTAAAGAACGACTGTATTATCACCATTGTTGAGAGCATTTTTATCTTGCTGTATAGTACAAGTGAGAAGGTAGAACATTTCTGGCACACATCTTCCGAGTATTCACATTATCACAAAGATTTCATAGGAACGTACCTTGATAATCAACTATAGTCACTCTATCCTTGTATATGAAATGCCAACTACAAAGTCCCTTTCTACATATAAATACATTGTGATCCTTACCATATTTAGGGAATTATAGATAGATCTTTGTGTTGTGGCCTGCGTAGCCACAACAACAGTCTTGTGCCGTCTGTCCGTCTGTCTGCATGTCCGTATGTCCGTCTGTCTGCCCGTCTTCCTGTTTTTACTCACCTCCACTGCAATAGCCAACATGCGGGTGAGCCGTCCAGGACTAGCTAAGTTGTTTCGCTCCACCTTGCAGGGTGCTGCGAATCTATGATGGCCGAGGAGACACACACACACGCACAAACACACAAACACACATAAACAAACAAACAAACGAACAAACACACACAAACACACACAGAAGATACAGTGTATAAATTACTCTTAAACTGAGAGACGCTGAGAAAGCGTTGTTAGAAGAAAAAGTTCACTGTAACTATGTACTGTATATCTTAAACGTGATCTGTATATCTATCTGGGTCTCAAAGATTGTTTGTTAGTTTTCTCTCTTCTTCAGCCTGTTGATCTGATTGTCTGCCAACCTATTACTCTTTAATGTATATATATACACTATCTACCATATTAACTTTATTCACACTGTATTTTTGTCACAAAACACAATGTCTGTGCACTGTAAAGAAATAATTTAAGCAAAGATTTACAGGAAATTATCTTATTCAAAGCTATGTTTACACAGTCTTTAAAGGAACCCGCATTTGAAAGAACAACTTGTAACATCTCTTCAGGGTGCCTTAAGACCTGATGAAATAAATTGTGAAATAAAAGTGATTTTGAAGAAAAAAAGTGATTTTCCAGTGTCTGTTTTATAATTATTTTTTAATTGAGTCTATTGTGGAAGATGTTCTCAGTCTACTATGTTATTAACCCTTTAGTAAAAATGCCTGAACAAAAATGTTAGTCATTTAAAATTGAAGGCCAGTTCCAATTCAGCTGCAAAATAATCCTTTAGTGTCAAAAGTTTGAGTACTGGTTCTGAAGAATGTTTTATTGTCTGATATGCCATCACACATAATAATACAAACATTGTTATGGTCGGATGGAGTTATTTTGGGGTTATCTGAGGTGCAAGAGATAAATGAGGTAAGAATGAAACACAAAACAATTTTTACTAAACATACAGTATATTTATAAAAAAAAAATATTTGTTTCCTCTAATCTGGTCTATTGTGCAAAATGCATACCTTAATATCGCTTTCTAAGTTTCGAGCACTTAAAAATGAATCTATCTATGTTTTGTTGTTTCCACAGTTTGGCTGCGATGCTATGAAGACACTACATATGAATCGCTGTAAAAATATTTAATTGTATTGTATGGATGTTTAATCTTTTAGTTTGGGTAAGAAAAACAGGGTGTAATAGATAGAGTGGACTAATACTCTAATTTGCTTCATGAGATGAGTTTGATGGATTGGGAAAATGATGAAGTTGAGCTTGTGGTTTTGTTGGTGTTGTCTTGTGTGGTTTAGAGAGTGTTTTTTTTTAATCATTTCCTGTTATGTTTTGTGGTTGTTGTTTTTATTTTTATTTTTTTGTCTTTTTGTGTAGGTTGTCTTTTTATTGAGATTTTGTAAGTCTTCGTTGTTATAGACTTTGTTGATTTGTGATGTGTGTCTTATTTTTGTTGGAAAATTCAAAATAAAATATTATTAAAAAAAAAAGAATCTATCTGTGAGGTTAAAATGGAAATCACTCCAATAGATCACCTGAAATGTATCAAAGGGACTCTACAAATTGCTTTTTGTGAGGGGTCATGAGGTTAAGAGCAGCAGAGGAAATTCTTCTTTTAATCTGTAAAATGCTCTGTATGTTTGAATTTGTGTGTTCGATGTGAAAACTGTTTTCTTTAAAGTATAGCATAATCAGAGTAGAAAACATTTGTAGATTTTCATAATATAGTTGAGTGATGATGTAAAGAAATGTAGAAGTACTACATATCATATCTTTACCACCTAACTATAATAACTATAATTAATGAAGTGCAGTAAAGGTTCCTTAAAGTTCAGCATTCAAGAGGAGCAACAGTATTTGAGCTAATTGTACCAGGTTAAAAAAAACTGTCCTATAATGCTCTACGGCTAAACAACCAGAAACACTGGGAGTGAAGTTCATTTAGTTAATAAACCGCAACAATTATTTTGAAATAAATACATTTGTGTTGATTGAAGTTACAAATGACATTAGACGTTGAAATCAGGAGTACATGTGTTCTATACCTGACAGTAGAGAGAGAGCCTTTGCCGTCTGAGTGGGATTGTGTCATGGTTAAACCTTCATCTCAATCTCATCCTTGCCATCATTGCAGCACAAATCTGCAGCCACGCGAGGGAGCCAGAAACAAGACAGAGTTAGCTGTTATTAACAGTGTGGTTCAGACACAGTGCTGCCACAGGGCCTGAGGAGGTCAGTGTGGCATTTACCATTCCCCATGTCTTCATTTTGTGGTTTTTTCTAACCAGACAAATCGATGTCAACAAATCCACATGATTAAACGTGCCAACATTTTACATAACATCAGTCGATAGCTGCTGGGAAACGAGCTTAGAGGGTAGTTGCTGTAGATCCTTATTCTATTTCTAATCGTTTAAAACCACCCGTTTAAGTCTAAAGCGAAGCTCTTGGCTCCCCTATGACCAAGCTAAAAGATCATTTGGATTTGTGTCAAGTGTCGTGTGGTACATCAGGTATGTCTGCAAGTCTGGTTCTAGCTATTTGTCATTATTTTGATGGTAACACTTTACAACAAGGTACACACATTTTGCATAGTTACTGGGGTACAAGGAACTTACTACTAACTAACAAAGTTAATGGGATAGATAGTGAGCAACTCCTCATCAAATTCTATAGAGAAGCTAATGATTACTCAATAAAAAAAAAAGACAAACGTAAAACGTAAACGCCCCTGTGATTAATGACATTTTTTGCCTATTTTACAGTAGGGTACAATAAATAACTAATGATTAACTACTGATTAAGTAATGATTCAGTAACTACTCGTTCTGATACCCCACTTTGTTCTATATTAAGTAATCATGAGCTACTCATTATAAGCGACATTACTCACTATCCCCCCTTTAACTAATTGTTAACTTGTACTTAGTTCCTCATTTGTTCCCTGGTAGCGTTGACAAATTTGTCTACCTTCTTGTAAAGTGTTACGATGTTGACATTTATTGAGCATCGACCATTGTATATCCATTTTTTTGTGTGCATGAATTAACCTGTAATTATGCACAGAAGTCAGAAAAAATCAGGTCAGTGTGAAAAGTTGTTGGATCATACCTGTCTGCTCTAATCTCACCTCATATCCATGTACCAGCTCCCACAATGCCCTGAGGCAACAGCAGCAGCTCTGTCTTTGACTGTCAGCAAGTCGCCTGTCCCCAGGTCCCACTGTAGGTCACATAATCTCTCAGGGTTTAGCTGGAGACCGAATCCACCTTAGTGTCTTCTAAACTCTTACTGTCCTTGACTTACAGCACTGTAAACAAGTGCTGCTGGGAGACGCACACAAAAAAAGAACAGATATTTTCATCCTCCAATTAGTTGGGGTTTGGAAAAGGTGTGGATGTCAGAAATCATTCAAACTTAAAGGAAGGAAACAGTGTTTTCTGGGATATCAACTTAAATTCCAGGATAACTTTACAAAGAAAAAGCATCAGAGGAGTTTCCCTTCTCTGCATTAAAAGGTAATGGGTTGATTTGTATTTGATTTTCTTGGCCTACACTTTAATTTCATTCATACAGCATGGTTTCCAAAAGACAAATATAAATGTCAAAATGTGTTTAAATATGTTTTTCAGCTGAGCAATGCTGCCACTTCCGGTGTTAACCTGTCACTTCGCTGTAACATTGAGATGCTTCAAAACCTGGAGGGGGATTTGAAGCTGATTTAAGCAAAGAAGGCGCAAGGATAATACTTGTTATCGCCTTATCAGCTAAGAGTTGAACATGCCAATTTGCGGCAGGCTGGAGCACAGCCTGGCTGTAGTCAGCATCCTGGAAGGGATTAATGCAGCTGATATTTTTAGGTTTTACTCCAAAGTCCTCAGCAGCACTTTCTCTGTGGTTATATATAGTGAAACAACATCAGTAACGTTGCACAATTCTCTGACGCTGGTGGTAGACGAGCTCTTAAAGCCTCCAGACCTCAACAAAGGTATTGAGACAAAGACATTAATTTCAATGATCATAAAAAAGGACACCGTTTTCAAAAGACATGTTTTGATTTATTCAAATGATTCAACAGTCAAGGAAATTTCTGCTTTACAACTGTCAGTTCTATAGTAGCGATTCCTTTCATGTAATATTTACAAGTACATGTGTCATTTATATTTACAGTATATCGTATTAACATTTACTGTAAAAACTCAACTCTGCCCAACATCTGGAAATTCAAAAACGTAAGCAAATAATTACCCTGAGACAAGTTAAACAAAAATTACGAGGACTTTCTTTGAACTAACCCAAGTCTCTAAACTCAACAACCACAGCAGTGGGGTTTTCTTTTATCTTAAGGATCTGGCTGGTTTGAGTTACTTATATTCATCTCAAACTAAGAAAAGAGCCCTGATGTTTCACAGTGTTTCAGGGTTGTGAACAGGGCAACCTACGTGTTCCTGGTACAGAAATGTATTGCCCAACTCCTCTAAAATGTTTCTCCTTCAAATGCAGCAAGTAACTGCTATTTCTGCACTCATCTCTCTCCCAGCATCCCAGGGCTACACAGTTCTCACTAAGTGGAGCCTCATAGCACCAACAGTAGAGGGACTCAGTGAAAAGCTGTTCAGTATTCTTTATTTTATTTTTAAATAGATCAATAGATACTACATTTTAAATTACTCACACCTTTTCCTTCCTCTCTGTGCATAGATAGATTTCTTTATATACAATACATACAACAGCAACAATTGCTTTTTCTAGATTTTTGTAAAACTAAAACATTAGGCGGAGAGAAAACCGCCAGGATGCACTTGCAGTGATCAGGTTTAGGACCACAGCATAAAATGTTTAATACTCGAATTATCTCTGAGCCTAAATAGCATTTTGTATTGCAGAAACAATGAAACCTTTGATGGCATCAATAAAAGAAACAAGATGGTGGGTTAGTGCTTTTTTTAGACAGTTTAGATTTAGATATTTTCATCAAAAGGTAATTAGTATTTCTGGCACAAAGGCCTTTATCTTCCTAATCTAACACTCATCCAAAGATTGTTATATTTCCCCTAGTTTTTGGTCAACATGTTTGCAAGTCTAAATCATGACATACATATATACTGTATATTTACAAAAGAAGTTGTAATGCAAAGAGATGATGTTTAAAATACATCATCACGTCCTCAATATTTAACTGAACATCGCCTTGAAAGCAGCAGGTCTCTAAACCATGAGCATCTTTAAAAGAGAGGGATAGTACATCTATCCCTACATAGATTCTCATGCTCACCTCTCTCTGTTCGTCTTTTACATCAGTGATAATGTGCATCTGACCAAGAAAAGAAACAACTTATTGAGTGTTATAAATGGTAGATACAAACATGTGGCCTCTCACAGCAATATACATGTGCCAGACTTCTTTTCGTCATCAGGATCTCCTCCGCCCTCTTTCCTGTTGGGATCGTTGAGCTCATCAAACAGTCCAGTGTCAACCATCTCCTGCTGCCACTGAATGGCCACAGCACCTGTGCTAAACTCCTTGAAGAAATTGTCGTCCTTTGCGTCAAACTCGATGCCTTTGATCTCAGAGAACTCAGCGATGTCGCCGGTGTCCTTGGCGTAGACGATGTTGGGCTTGGGCACCCAGGGAGGAGGGACCAGGCCTGCCTCCAGACGGGGGAAGTTGATGGATTTGAACCACTCGTGCTTCCTGGGATCTTCCATGTTGTTCCTAAAGATAAGGAAAGTGTCAGTGTTTCAAAACTACAATGTCAGAAATAAAGACAGCACAGGTGGAAATGATGGTGAAGACTTTTTTAGCCTTGTGTTGCCCTAACTAAACTGGTTCCATTTTTAATTACGGCAATCTAGGTTTATGATATTTTTTAACATGTGAAACTGATTTCAGAAATGATATCATAAAATATATCTTTACAAACTGCAATAAACTAAAATGTACACAACATCTTGCCAAATTCATGCTGAAGCATGCAGCCACTTAAAAGAAGTGGCTTTCTTACAGCTTAGAAGTGTAGAAGAAGCTCTTACTTAATGCCCAGACGCTCTTCAATTTTCTTCTTGAGGAACTGCTGGATGATGTCTTTGGTGGGAGCATCAAAGCACCTGTGCTCCCATTTTGGTTCCTCATTTTGAATACGGCGCTGTACCTCCTCCTTCTCCACCTTCTCTTTCTTGCTGTCAGGGCCTTTGAAAGGTGTGTAGCCAGCAACCATCTCATAAATACTGCAGCCAAGGGCCCACCAGTCCACTGATGTCCTGTAGGGAGTTTTGGTAAGAAGCTCCGGGGCCATGTACGCTCCAGTACCAGCCTTGAGGAGAGAGATAAGTGGACAAAAAAGAGTGAATATGAGCTTTGTATACAAGGCATTTATGAAATGATTGTGTGCTTTATATGATTAGAAACTTTATGATATTTTTTCAATTTGTAGAAAGTTCTCCAGATAAAAACAAAGACTGTAAATCATAGAGAAATTTAAAGGCTTATGTTATAGAACAGTGAAATGGCTGATATTAACAGTTAGTTCCTGAAAAGACTCAGGAAGAGGTTTTCGTGGAAGGCAAAAAAGAAACTCGAAGGTCAGTAGCCCGGGTTACTACAGATTTACTCCAGCCTTCATCATGTTCTCTTTCTGTCCCTGTCTGTGTTACTTTCACCTTTCCCTCTCTTGCTCACTCTCCACCCTCTCCTTCGCTCCCAACCCTCTTTTACCAGCAGCTTAATCCTAATGCTAAGCTTACTACCTGTCAAGAGTCATGTATGTCTACACACTGACAGAGTTGTCCAGGCTCTTATATAAAGGCTGGCCATTTCTGGAAGCTAGTGTCACCATCAGAGATACGGAACATCCGGACTACACGTAGCCATGCATCTAATTTATTATGAATGCACACACACTGAAAGCTAGCTTTGAGCCAATGTCCTGGAGCAACATGTTTTTGCATAAGTTAGAGTGTTTTGTAAGAGGCTGCATCATTTTTAAAGCTATTTCTATAACTTTTGGGATTTTTAAATTCAGAAAAAATACATTAAATCAATTAATTGTTCTTTTTTGCAAGTCAAAATGTGATCTCTAAACATTTCTGCATTGATTTTTACTTCCCCAGGTGGCATCTTATAACTATATGTTGAGCATATGCAATGTGTGTATCTGTTAGTAAGCTGTTTAACCGTACACGTAAAGAACCTGCACACTCCGGTCAGTCAAAGAGGCCAAACTCTCTTATGTAGAATCACATAGGTTACAAAATGATCACCTAAATTAATCTGATCTTGGTTCAAACAATGAACACATCTCATTTGTCAACCCAGTTTAAGTCACCTTGTTTGCAAGCTAACATGTCTGAATATATTCATCATAGGTTTTTACCTGGATCTGTCAATCTAATCAGGGACAGACTTGTGTAATGCCACTAAGAGGATTAGGGGACCAAAGCCAGCCTTGCCTGTAGGAGGTTAGCCCAGTCATTTTGGCTGGCTGAGGAGCATCAGAGTACTCGATAATGAGCTTACCGGACTTTCATGGAACTGAGAGCTTACTCTTTGCTACTGCAAGTAAGTCTCAAAGAAACTGAAAAGGAAAGCATTCTGGATGGGTGTAATATCCTCTGAGTAATGAAAAACAATTAAAGACCCTTTTTAAATTATTCTATTTGTCCTGAATCTTTATTCTATATGTAATTTATGAGGTTAGGGTCACATGTTTATATGCATGATACATCTTTGTGGGCACCTGGTACATTTAAAAGCTCAGTGATTGATCTGACCAGCAATCGTGTCCATAACTCCCTCTGTGCAGCTATTTGATATTAAAAAAAAGACTGAACTTATAAATGACATGGCTGCTCAAGTCAAGAGCAAAAACAGCAGGTAACAGGCTTTGTAATGTGTTGTGGGAAGTAACTTCAGCACAGACAAGAAAACTAAGAAAAAGTCATTTATGTAGAGGTAAAAACTCTACAGCAATGACTACATCTTTGCAACCATGTTGCTGAGAGAATTTTTCTTATATATTTGACTGCTAATTTTAAAGATCTGTGGACTTCAGACATAGCCCCTTACAAAATGTTGGCCTATAAATGGCCACGCTATAATCTGTCACCAAAGGATCAATTTAGTTATATAACGGATTCAGAGTCTTTCATTGCAGAGATCTTAAGTAGTAATCCCTGTCCGGATTTAAAGTAAAAACCCCACCAATTGACAGCCTGTCCAGAAGCCTGAACTCAGGTTCTCCTCTTTAGGTAAGTGAACACTGAGAGGGTGAAGGTGTAGACTAGGTATCACCAAGCGATTTGCTCTGTTTTGTATTTCTTTTCTGTGTCACACATTGTGTCTAAGTATGTGGATGAGCACCTGACTATCATCTTGATGTTTCAAAGATCAGCCTCTCTGTAAAGAATCAGTTGTGAATTCTTGCCTGCCCTCTGCTCTGTGCGACCACATAGACTTTCAATAATTGATGAAGTGACCCTCAAGGGTGGGCATCTGTCATCATGATGTAAAATCATACTATGATTCCATTTTTTTTCATTGCTGACATCTCACCACTATGCCCCCTAATGTATGAATAAATAGCATTCTTAATGCTAGGAGAGTGCACATCAGAATTTGCAATTTCAACCAGAATAACACTCACCATCTGGGTGACGGTCTTCTCTGGAACAATCTCTATGGCCAAACCCAAATCTGAAAGTCGGCACTGGCCTAGACTATCCAGCAACACGTTCTCTGGCTTCATATCACGGTATATGATATCCATTTCATGCAGATGCAGAATGCCAGTCGTGATCTGGGCTGTGTAGTGGATGACGCGTTTCATCTCAATGCCCTTGTCCACACCTTTTCCATCATAGCCCATGCAGTAAATGTGATATTTGAGATCTCCTCCATTCATCAGGGTCATGACAAGGCACAGGTGGGTCTTGGTGTCATAAGCGTATCCCAAGTTGACCAGAAACAGGCTATTAACTTTTTCCAAGATCTTCTTCTCCAATAGGGCCATCTTCTCACCACCCTTCTTTTTCAGTCGTTTTTTACACAACTTCTTGCAAGCATACATCTGGCCTGTGTGCTTAACTTGAACAGCACATACCTGTGGAAAGACATTTGTGTTAAAAAGAAACTTGTTTCTAGTGCCACTGTTAAAAAAAGCTCTTTGATTATTCAGAACCCATTTCCCGGAGTCTCAATACATGAACTGCTGGATTTAAGCTAACATGCAGGTCTCTAGGCAGCAGAGGAACGATTAAACATCATTGTCCGAATGACTGAAATCTTTATTTAGCTCCACTTTTGTTTCAAAGTGAAGCTTAAATCCAAGTATGCTCCAGGCAAATTGTTTATTTAAAAGTCACTAGCACAGTATTATTACATTATAAATGATCAAATAGATTTAATCATCAAAGTAAGCCATTAACCATGTTTGCAATATTAAAAATTAAAAAAAACTTTTACACCAGAAGAGATATTGTCCAACTCAATAATCGCCCTTATACCTGATAGTGGTATAGAATCACTGACCCAGGGTCAGGTTTGTCCACAGCATTAAACTGCTGAGAAAGTTACATTAGTAGTGAAGGTTGGTCCGGTATCAAAGTTCTTTGGTCAAATCCACTGATTTGTTTCTTTGTTTCCCTCCTAACCACTTTAAAAGAAAACTGTATTCTAGCATTCATACAAACAGATTTTGACTTTGTTTTATTTAACTTTATGTCAATTAAAACATTACTATAATTACTTTGTATGCCTCAACCACTTTCTATATTCCTTTTGGTTTATACAAATATATACATCAATCGGTTTCCTGAAATGTGGTTGTAGCATGCTGCTATAAGCTAAAACGCTGTTATGAGGTTCCACAAGGACCATTTGTGGGTCCTTGTTGCTTTTTATGCTCTTAGCCAAACCAATGACAAGATAATTAATCTTAATATGACAGCTCTCATCATCAATATTAAAACATTAAAATTATTATTATACCAATGTATATTGCTCTTTTCTTATCCTGCAATTAACACAATCATTGTTTGCAAAACACTGTTTCACAGGCACCTTCTATAACCATATACTGTAAAATGAATTTATATTCTATGTTGTTTTTGGACATGTTGTTATATTCAGGTGTGTACTGGAACATAGATATTGATAAGACAATGAAAATGTTAGCTGATAAGTATTTCAAAAAATGATATAACTTTGCTTGAGATACCAAACAACGATTACTTTCTTAAAGATCGTTGCTTTGTAGATGTTAAATTGCAAGACATAAGACATGATTTCCTCAACTTCAAATGGTACACCTATATGCCACATAACTTCATGGTCACCTTGAGACAAGTTTAATCCTCTTGATTATGTAAGGAATGATCTCTTGTCCTAGAAAATCCTTTCTTATGCTTTGAAGCAAATACATCCCTGTAGCTTTCAAAAATAGAATGAAACTGACAATGAACTGTCATTTTCTCCTGTAGCACCATCACAACAATCACAAAAGCTGCGGAATGCATATGTTCTGTTAATTATTTAATACAGTGCAAAAAAAGGTATGAAGATAACTCATATTTTGGAAATTGGAAACACTTTCATACCTTGGGTAAGAGTTGTTCTATTTGAATAATATTAAGAGTTAAGTTATTAAGCCTAACACACATTTCAACTGAGGTTAAAAATTGAAGTTTTTATGCTCACCTCTCCAAAGCCACCTTTCCCCAGAGTTCTAAACTCATAGAAGTATTTGTCACTGATGGGCTGTTTCTCGTACTCTTTCCACTGGAGGAATTTATCGAAGAAGGGGCTGGCCTGGTATTCTGAAAAGGGTTTGTCTTTGAGATAACTTCGTACACCTTCCTGGACCTTGGATTTCATCACCTCCTCAAAGTTGGCATCTGTCACTGACTTGCATTTTTCACCAGGCTCCCCGGTGAGAAAGGACAGGAAATTTTTGGAGTCAGCCTTGCAATACTTGTTGATGATGTTTTGGCGGGCCTTGTCTTTTACTGCACCTTCAGCCAGATCCCAATCATAGAACTCATCCAGGAAATCATTAGCCAGCTTGAAATCTTTGTTGTTTTCCAGGAAATCACGGAAAAACTTTTTGCCAATAGGCTGCCTTTCACAAAGTGATGTAAAGTCCTTGTCGATGGAAGATCGTACTGCAGCACATTGCTCAGGCTTTGGGAGAGACAAGCTTCGACGGCGCTTTTTCATCTCCTTGTCATCACCACCCTGGGCTTTTAGGTAGGCCGTATTGGCCACCAGGTTATCCAATCCCCCCATGTCACACATCTTGGCGGCTGTATGTGGTCTGTCCCCCCTAAGTGACTGGGTTCTTCAGTTGCCCTCTTACAACAGCGCAGTGTCTTTCAGAATGTATCAGTGTGAGAGTGCAATTCCCTCCAAAGCCAGCCAGAAAGTGAGCTCCTTCACCCAGCCCACCTGCAATCCGAAGACACACTGACACACCCAGTAATTACTCATTTAGAATTAAATACCAGGGAGGGATTTTGGCTTAAGGATCTTTGTGTGGTCTATTCGAGGATGCTGTGCACGGAAAGGGAATCGTAAGCGGGCTCTGTCCTAAGAGGCTTTGTAACCCTCTATATTTGCTCTTGCTGTTCAGTAGTCTCCAAGTGTGGTTCTATGGGTTCTGTTGACCATGCATTTAATGGTGAGACACAGCAAGAGAAAGGAAACAAAAGGGGGGAAAACACTGGAAAAAAGGATACACTTGCCAAAACTAGCCTATATTGTAATTGTGAGTCTTTTTTATGAAAGTTGGGGAAATCTTTATCGACATATGATTTCAGAGCATGTAGATAAAAATTAAGTTGTATTCGGAGTCTTGAGCAGATGGTTTGTTAAATGTATTTGCAATCAAATTGGTAATGTAGGCAACCATGATTCTGCAATAAAGCAGAATATCTCCACATCCTCGTCTACCTCTCTTTCCTCCTCCCAGTTTCAAAGTAGCAGGAACTTTAGAGAGCTTACTCCTAATCTGTCTGCTTCGTTTTTGGCCTCTGCTCTTTCATAATTTACTCTCATCAGTGACCAACAAGGTAAAACAATCAAATCTTCAAACTTTTCTGCGGAATTCAAAACGTTTTTTTTTTGTACATGTACATGCCTTGTTAAAGCTATAACTATGGATTGAACTATGAGTAAAGAATTAGTTGGATACAAAGAGATAGCCTGCATAAAATTTGGCTTGCTTATATAGTACAATTTCTTTAGTATTATAAAAATGTTTTAAAATAAAACAAGTTACTTTGAGTTGTTTTCTAAAGGACATAATAATAATAATAATAATACATTTTATTTAAAGGCGCCTTTCAAAACACTCAAGGTCACCTTACAAAGCATATATAAAAACAACAAAGTAACAACACATCAATAAAATTAACATTAAAAAGACAAATGTACAGGATGTAGTGAATTTAACAGACCGGGAGGGAATGATCAGACCGAGTATGCCAGTTTAAAAAGATGTGTTTTGAGATTAGATTTAAAAATGGAGAGAGAGTCGATGTTACGGATGTGTGGTGGGAGGGAGTTCCAGAGGTGCGGGGCAGATCGACTGAAAGCTCTGGACCCCATGGTGGACATAGAGCACTCTTAACTAAATCTGGGTAGGTAATTGATTTTGAAAAACAATGCATTCATTTCAAGTTGGCCTATGTCTAGAATGCTTTTTCAAACTAATGTACTATATTTAAGCAGATGTGTATTTCAGTGTCAGGAGTAAAGCAGTGAAATAATCTGAGTAATGAGAAATATTTAGCTATTATTCAATAAAAGAAAATGTAATCAAACAAACTAATTGTAGGATCTTGGCTTGTTCAGTCCATCTTATGTTCACAGCTTGGTCATAATTATATTAAATCCATTACAAAATCTTTTAACATTTCTTTTGTCTTTCTTTACTCTTAACACATGTAATGTGTATTATGCTGTTCAACATTGAAGCTTACAAGAAGTCAGTAGTATATGCTAAACTGTTCTTTTAACCAATAAGCAATTGTAAGAAGAACATTAAATAATTAAAAAAATATGTATAATAATAATAGGTTTGAATTTACAGTTATCTGGTATGATCTTAAAAACCACAATGAGATAATAGTCCACATTCTTACAGAAGGCAATCACTAGGTAACAGTGGGGCAATGCTTGTTAAAATCAGGAGTCAAAAGAGCAAAGACTCAGAGGATCAGATCAATGTAGCACTGGAGCTTCTTTTCACCAGGTGGTTTATAAAAAGCCTGAAGCGTATGACCTCTATCATGTGACAGGACCGAGGTCACTCAGAGGATACACTTGATACCTTACAATGATACTACACAAGAAGAAAGCCATAAGGTTTTAGATACACACAGGTCATTTTTTAGATTAAGTTTAGAGTATATTTGTGTTTCATTGTTTAACAGTATTTTTACCCATGGTATATGATAAATGACATGTTCTTATCTTTATTTCTTTTGCAGTGACCTTCAATACAGCTATGGTGATGTAGGCTAATTCAGTATGATAAACCTCAGATAATATTAGTTAATCCTTTCTCAAATGGTCTCAAGCTCTCAGTGTCCCGCAAAAGATCAAGAGCTTTGCTTGCTCAGAGAGACTGAGGCCTTCTAACTTGTAAAACCAGAGAATTAATCACACTGACTTACCAGAGGTTGGATTTGTCCCAAAGGTGTTAAAACAGGAGATTATGGTTTGATGAGTATTTAAAAAAAAAAACGGGATTTAAATGATTATTTTTAAGACAGCCGCATCTCCCTGTTAAAAAGATCCGCTGTATATATCAAATATATCAGACGTCAGTCCTGTTGTAAATGGATCATAGTGTTAGTAAGAAGTTAAGCCTCCTGAGTGGATGAAAAGAGACTACAGGTTTCATCTTTCAGTAGGTCAGGGAAGGCAGAGAGAGGTAAGCTGAAAGCCAAGTGTATGGGTCTACTCCATGGTGCATTCCTGCTGAGATGGATAACTGTCATCAAATGCAGTTTACAAACTGATGCATATTTTTAAAATTTTTACATAAAAGCCTAAATCAAATGATGTCAAAACCAAGGATTTACCAGCAGAGTGGTGACAAATGAGATCAAGTTATTGAGAAAAATAGCAGACATCCAAGAGAGAGAGAGAGAGAGAGAGAGAGAGAGAGAGAGAGAGAGAGAGAGAGAGATTTTTTAGATGTTTGATATTTTCCTAAATAAGATGTTTGCTCTTTGAGCGCCATACTGCTTTATCCTTGGGAAGATTAGCCATGCCTCAAGAAGAAGGAAAGGTTAAGCGGAGCAGAGCGTTTTCATCCTATTCCCCTCATGGTCTGCTTTGTGGTCTTTACATGGCCTGACTCCATCCTCTTATGGGCTCTCTCAAGCTCTCAAGAGGCAGAGGTTGAAAATACTCCCAGTGGAACAGTGAGTATTAAACAGGAAGACAATAAACAGGCACTTTTTATGGAGCACCAACAAATAAAAGCGAAGCAACTAAAACATAAAATCAAGTGTGTTTGTCTGTTAGCTGCACAACTGCACTGTGTCCTAAGGGGTTTGTTCTTTCTCAGTCAGCATCAAAAGAAGTATAATTGGCATGTCAATGTAAAAGCAAGAAAGGGGAAATAGAAATGACCATACTAAATAGGGCAGCATGATGGTTGCCTTAATGCAACAAAGTAGTGGGTTCCAACATGCCAGCAGGCTTGGGCCTTTACACATTTATCAACTGCACTGATTTTCTAAGGATACGGTTGCTTCCTCCCACAGCGCAAACCTATACAAGTAAGTTAAATTGGGGACCCTTAGGCCTATAGCTGACAGGAGGTGTGAATGGTTGTTTGTCAGGCCTGTAATTGACTAGTGATCAAGTGTGTACCTTGCCTATCTTTCAATATTAGCTTGAATCAGCTCCAGCTCTTGAGGAACCTCTACCTTGTTGCATTTAATTCAAGGTGAGTGCTGCCAAAGAGCAAAGGCTAGCCCAGTCCACCAGGCTTCAGTGGACGTGGCAGCTGTTCAGCAGAGTTATACAAGTGAGGAGTTCTTGGTCAGATGAAAAGCTCTTCTGGTTGCTTATTATCATTAAAAGGAATATTGGCTGTTGTGTGCACCTTTAGAGCAAAGCAGGTCAGGTGCCGAAGAGGGCTCAACCTGGTGACCTCACGGGGAGTCTGGAAGACTTCTCATTCTGTAGAGGGTTGATACACCCTAAGGGCTGTGATTTGAGCGATTGGCCATCCTGATCTGAAATTGGATGGTGAGTAGGTTTTTAGTGGAACAAAGGTCAGCGATTTACTTAGTAGATGTCTGATCAGATCTGAGGTCATATGCTCTAGACTCTCACGTGAATTGAGGACATGAGCTCATCATCAGATTACCATTTGGCTGTGAGTTGGATCAGATATCGGATAAGGCTCCTGCATAATACCCAAACATATTGTGAGGGTTTTCCAAGAATACCTGATTTATGGCCCCTTCAATAATTATTTCAATCGGGACCCAAAACCATGGTATCTATGGTACTAGCCTGCCATCCATATGTTGCAGAAGTTAGTTTTCAAGCTAAGTAAGGATGGCGTCCACACCTGATTGGTATCCGGAACTCCAGTTGGTATCCCAACAGGCCAGAATAGTCAGTAACTAAAGTAGTTAGTAGAAGCACATTTGAAAGCTTTGGTATAGCAAGAGGCAAATTGAAAATTACTTCTGAATATCGTTGGACTCAGCGATATTTAAAAAAAATACTTTTTATTGTCATCATGTCCCGACACACAGTACACATATTTCATTCTCATCAAAAAGATGACATTATTTTACTTTTTTTTTTTTTTTTAAGTGGTGTGGTGTGAAAAGGTTGTGTCCCCCAGTGATTTGTGGAAATGTTAAAGAAAATAACATAACTGAAGTAAAAACAACACTTACAATACAGAAACATATATTACAGTTATTTAAAGTATATTGAAATCAAACTGAGATAGTTTGGATCTGTATTTCATAATTTCATGAGTTTTCCCCCCATCAAGGTTTTCTCCCCTTTCTCCATAATATTTAACAGCTGAGGGAGGACAAACAAACAAGTTAGTTTTATAAAATGAAAACGGGAGATTAAGAAAAAGATAAAAAACAGAACAAGCACACGAAGCAAAAAACACAAAAAAAACCCACAAACAAACAAAGAGGGGATAAACGGAGTTTAATAAATAAATAAAGAATAAATAAATAACTAAAGAGAGTAAAATTTAATTAAAAGAAAGGGGAAAAAAAGAAAATAATAATATGAAGTTTATATGGTGCTCCCCTAAGTGACTGTCAGCCCTATTTTAGACAATCACAATTCCAGGATTTCAGTTCATTTTCTTACTACCATAATATGTTGACCACTTAGACCATCGTTTTTCAAATAGTTTCAGGTTCCCCCTCATTTTACAAGTTAAGCTTTCCATTTGATATATTTGTTGAATTGTTTCTCTCCATTTATATACCAGGGGACATGTTTTTTGCAGCCAATTTCTAGTTATCAGTTTCAGTGCTGCTATACGCAGGATTCTTAACAAATATTTATCGTTTTCATTGCGTATTTTATCCACTGTTTTACCAAACAGTATGAAATCTGTATTCAAGTGAATTGTGTCTCTGAAGATGGTTTTGATTTCCCTCTGTATATTGTTCCAGAACACTTTTAGTAATGGACAGGACCAAAAGATGTGACTAAAGTTGGCATAAGACTCGCCACACTCCCTCCAGCAGTTCGGCAATATGTTATTATTATACCTAGCTTGTTGCACTGGTGTTATAAAATAACGTGATTGTATATTCCATGCATATTCTCTCCAGTAAGGAGATATAGTGGTTGAGTGCACATTCCGATTCATTTCCTTCCAGGTATCCTCAGATATGTGTGTGTTAAGTTCTTCCTCCAATTTTAGCTTTGCCCATGAACCTTTAGAGGTTTGACTATTTTCTAAAATATTGTACACAGTTGAAATTTGATGTGGTACTCTAACATTACTATAATTTTTTACTAAGAATTGCACAAGTGGTCTGCTTGTCTTCCTTCCTATTTCACTGTTCTGGATGTAACTTCTCAGCTGTAAGTATCGGAAGAAGTGGGAGTGTGGTAAGACATAATGTGTCCTAAGGGATTCAAATGGTATTCCATTTTCGTCTCGACATTGTCCAAATATGGTCAGTCCCTTTTGTGCCCATGTATTAAAGACTGTATCCTGTTTATTAGGAGTAAAATCAGGATTTTCTTTTATCTCTCTTAGTACAATTAAGTCCTCCTTCATTTTGCATTTTTTTTAAAATTAGGTACCAGATCTTTAAGGTGTTTCTTATAAACACGTTGTTGATTACTTGTGTCTTACTTTTAATCTTTGTACAGAAGAGTATTGTTTTTATTGGAACATGGCACATGTATTTTTCTATTGATCTCCACCTTGCTTCGGAGTGATCATTTAGCCAGGTGCGTATTGATTGTATTTGAGCTGCATAATAATAGTGCTTTAGGTTAGGGACAGCAAGTCCCCCTTTTTCTTTAGACATTTTCAACGTCTTCATTCTAACTCTTGGTTTGAATTTACTCAGCAATATTCATATGCCCATTAGATACAAGAAAGACTTAGGATAACTTGTAGAGTGTCAACCACGGATGACATCAAAGGTCAGAATCAAAGGTGAGCTACCACTTGAAGTCGTTATAGTGCAGGCCAGTAGCACAGGTGGCTGCGACCCACTTCTGGCTAATCCATGCTCAAACTGTCTCAAGCTCAGTTTTCTGGCAAGGGAAACAACTCAGTTGCAAGTGCATCTCAGTTGCTAAATCTGGTATATATCCAGGGAAACTTTAGATGTCCTGGTTGTTCATGACATACTAGCATAAAAAAAAATATACAACTCACAGTGAGACTTTAATTTTGTTGGACCCTCAAAAGCACTCTTCAAAGTTTGATCTACAAGGTAACTGGACTAGGTTGATGTTTTTGAAGACTTGCAACATTTTTGCTTACTGTTACGCATATGCAGAGGAAGACACACAGGAAGCCAGAGAGAGAATTTCAAAATGAGTTGAACACAGAGTAGACCAACAGCTACCAGCAGATTGTGCCCCCTATAGGGAGCTGTTTTCTATTGACACTGCACTCACAATCCAATCATTACTCACGCATGTTATCTGTGATTTAAAGGAATCCAGATCATGATTTGACACTAACTGACCCACTTGTTGTCAAATAGGTGAACCACACCTTTGAAAAAGCAGTCAGTACTTACATGACTAGTAATATTTCTAAGTGAACTAGATTAAAAATCTAATAAAATCATCACCATCTGTGTAATTGTAATGTGTTTAAAGGTCTTTCAACTAAAGCAGTCGGATGAAGGGGTTTCTGTACCTGGTAAGCATGAAGGGAACTTTTTTTCTTCCGAGTTTGGTCATAGGCGATTGGGGAAACCAGGAACTGCATTTCCTGGCTAAGCTGATAACATGATGAAATCACTTCTTTCTAAGAAGAACCATGACCTGGTTAAAAAAAAAGTTAAGATGATTGAATGGAAAGTTGTTAAAAGGTCACACACAATAAGGCACACACAATCCTGTCTCACAAATACAGATCAGAATTTCTTATCACTGAATCACCGTTTCCAAATAAATCCGCATCAAGATCAAGGTTACAAACGGCCCAGTATGATACATAACGATTTTTAAAGTTCTAGATCTTAATATTGACTACTTTTTCTTAATGACCTGCTCCTGATTAATAATGAATCACTTGCTAAATGTAACAAAACAATAACTTCTAATTATCTCCATAGTAACATACATATATGAGTTTCTTGAAGGCATTCAGATGAAGTAAAGTATCCTATGAAGCATTAATAAGCATGCATTAACACCTACCTGACATTACTTACAATGTTCCCTTGAAACTCATGAAGTGTCACATAGTTACAGCAGTTGTGTTTGAAATAAGTTTGAGAATAACAAGCAGAAATATTTATTGTGTGTTATTTACATTAGATGTAAAACTTTAAACTTGTATAAACAAAAAAAATTATTACAATTAACAATTATAACAATATATAAGGTCCTCTTGCATTTTTAGTTTGTGTATTATTTACACTTAGTCACAAAATGAATGGCACAGTAAAAAGAGAAAGGAATAAAAACCCAAATACTGTAGAGGATCAACAACTCAGAAACTATATGACACATATTAAGAAAAATATATTTAGCAAATTAAAGATGCAAATATTCTGATGGTCATTACACAGCTCATCTAAGGTTGAGGAATGTGCAACAGTCATTAACTCTGTGTCTTGTCTGGCTCTGCACTGCAGTCTCCTCCTCCAATAATGAGTGCATCGATTGGGCCCTGCATTTCCTCCACACACTTCTTGGTGTCCTGCAGCAATTGGTCAGACAAGGGAAAGCTGAATTCAGAGTCAGCCTCAGTTGCAGGGCAAGGGTCAGGGTAAGGGTCAGCATCACAGCAAGAGCTGGTGTCAAAGCCAGTGCCAGTCTCGGTACCAAGGCTTGGATCGGGGATAATACCAGGTTGAGAGTCTAGCTCAGGACCGGATATCTGTTGTTCCTCTGAGCTTTCATCAATAGATTTCTCCACCATTTTATTGGGGTCAGAGACCTGTTCCTCATGGTCCTCATAAGACTTCAGCCTCCTGCGGCTAAGCAATTTCTGCAGCTGTAGCTTGCTGGTGAAGAAGATGCTAAACCAGCCCACCTCAGCTGCCAGAGACGTTACCTCATCTGAAATGGTGTTGCAGTGTCGGCGCACTGCCTGCTCCCAAAACCCGTCTGACCTGCACAGCTGAAGGGCAGAGCAATGTAAACATTAGAGCTGATTTGTCACGTTGAAATCATTTGCTTTCCAAAACAAAAACCATTAAGATTTAAAAACTTTTGATTTCTTATGATGTATTCACATAACAGATCAACAGAAGGCAAATTGAACAATGCTGAAAACTAAATCATGAACTTAATGTTTCATTTTCTTGGATACAGTTTATGGATGGCAGCACTTTTTTTGTGTGTCTCTAGAACTTACCTGCCTGAACCTGCATGACGTTCGTCCGAGTTGACCCACATCCTCTAGTTGTAGATAATTTATTATACACAGAAGTAAGGGGTCAGGCAGGCGCTCCAGATAATCATAGTGGCCTTGGCACAGAGCTTTGGTGTACTGCAAAATTTGAGGACCGAAAACCATACTGACGTCACCTGGGAAGAAGCGGAACATTCAGTATGTTCTCACATAAAATATACACATGCTTTGACCTGAATATAGAACAATAAACATCTAAAGCACTGTATGATAAAAAAAAATATATACATTTCTGTAGAGGTCTATGCTTAAAATGAAAAGTATAAAAAGTTATATTGATAAGCCTTATCAAAACTAATAGAAATAAACTATGTCATTTTAAGCCTGATGGTGAGTATTTCCAAAACATTTGAACATATTTAAGCAAAACAGACCTGATTGTTTGTCCTTTTTAACAACACTTTGCAAAAAAGACACTTACCTCTGAAATGCTCTCTGTAAAAAAGTACAAAGCCACTATGGAGGCGCTCCTTAAGATTAGAGGTTTTCTGAGCGTTATTTGTTGCAGAACTATGACTGGAGGGAGTGGTCCCTGTTTTTTGACCCCTCTCATGTACCAACCAAAAACCACAAATACACATACATTTCAGTTAAAAGAAGTAGACCTAATTATAGTAGACATCTAAAAGTGACTCTCTTGCATTTTGATGAAACAGTATAGAAATTGTTATTTCATTAATAATACTTTTTTTTTTATTAACATGACATGTTAAATATTAAATTAACATTAACCTGCCCAGTTAAAAGTGGAGTGAAAAACGTATTGTTGGCTAGGTGGACAAATCTGGAAAATCTATCGTAAAAAAAAAAGATGAACTTGATAAGAGGTGTACGATGTTTTCAGCTCTAGACAAAGTGTGAATGATGAAGTCCTTACTTTGTTGCTGAATGTCATCCAGGAAGTCCTGGTGAGACTGCTTCAGCTCCCCGGGTCTGGAGTGCCTGTCTGCAGTTCTCAGAGAGATCTTCCACCATCTCCAGATCACCTGAAAATTAGCATAAAATTACAATATTTTCACATCTTTTAAAACCCGTCTATAACTTCCACTGCAGGCCAATGAGTATTACTTCTTATGAGGGGAAGATGTGGTTCCGTACAAACAAAAAACCCGTCAGACTCTGATTTAGATTTCTACAATGATGTAAATGTGCCTTCTGGTGCAAGAACAACAAAACATCAAGTAGGCTAGCTGTAAACATCAATGACGTTCTGAAGCTATCTAGCATTACAAGTTCTGTGGTTGTTGAAGTTATTATTATTATTATTATTATTATTATTATTATTATTATTATTATTATATATTTTTTAAGTTATTGCTAGCAACCGTTGCATTTCAAATGGTAATTTGCAACGGTAACGTAACCGCTCATCAGCAACGCCCTGTTTATGAAATGTCTCACAAAAAACCGAGTACTGACAGTTCTTATCAAATTACCGGTACTTACAACGGTGTTCGTGACAGCAAAATAGTAAAAAGTTTTGTTTGGTGGTGGACCGCGTCCAGAGATTTCAAACAGCGGGTCTGTCAAGAGGGACGCCATGTCAAAGTTTCTGCGTTGTCATGGCAACAGCGCTCTCTTATCTGGAGAAGCCGTTAAGATCAAATAACAAGGAAAGAAGTTTTGCATTCAGCCTATTTTAATTTTAATCAAATGAAAATAATATGTTGGAAGGTTTGAGTAACACAATGTTGAACCGAAGGTAAATATCGAGGAGGCTATGTGAAATTTGATTTATACACACCAGGCCTACGCGGATACACAGTAAATTGTGTAATTTGCTTATTAATACATTTAGCTGAAAAAAATGCAGTGTAGGCCTAATCTCAATCCTGCAGAGATCTATTTACAGGTGGATATGGGGAACTTGATTTGTAGGCTTTTGAATGTTGAATCCATAAGTTAAATGTTAAGGTTTAGTTTTGCACTTGTGTTTACTAACAATGCTTAGTGATCTAACACAAGAGGTTTTTCCTAATATTTAGGCTAACTGACACCTTTTTACATCAAGTAGATTGACAAGATGTTAACAGAGACAACAACAAAAGTGCCACAACTCATGAAATAAAAACCTTGAGTGTAGTTAAAAATCTTTTAATTTATTTATACATGTATTTATATATGTACACATTTACTTACCTATTCTTGTAAAGACAATAAAATGTTAGTCAATGGTGGCACATTGTAAACCCTAGTTCTTAGGAGTCTCGTAAAGTTATATTCCCCAAATTACCCATAACTAGTTTACCATGGTGTACCAGGTAAAATAACAGGTTCATATATTAACCTGTTATCATACCTGGCCTTACTTTAAAGTAAACTGAAGGACCATCATTACTACTCCATATCTAAATTCTTCACTCCAAATGTTTTGTAATCAGAAGGCAAGGAAGAAAACAGATACTAATGGAGTGTGGTGAATACAAGTTAACCAACGTTTGTTAAATATTGTTTTCATAAGTAGTATATTTTTGCCTGGTCAGGGTCTGCACCACCTGGCATTCCCTGTGAAGAGAACAGCAACAACCATGTGAAGAAATACCTCACGTTATTGAAACTCAATCTGAGTCACAGCCTTTACCTTGAAGCTTTCTTATTAGTCCTTTCTTTTTTCATTACATTTTCAGAGAATATTGTTAAATATGAAATCTTTGACCAGAAGGAAACAGGTTACAGACAGTATATCTAACCATTCCAATGTTTTTTTTATAGGTAAAGCAGGTAAAGAGGATATAAAAACAATCCTCGTAAAGCCTGCCATTTTTGTCCGTTTCCCTTCAGTTGTGCTCTTAAAGACATGTCTTTACATTTTCCTGGTGACCTGAAACATCTGACTTTACTGCTGGATTCATATTCAAAGAGCTGGCCTTGATTCCAAACCCACATTCAGCCTTTACTCCTGGATATTTGCAATATCTATGAGAATGACTAATAGTTCAAGTGTTTGTGTCCCATTAATCTGTCTGGGATGTTACTCTTAATAGAAAAAATTAAATGTTAGGTGTCTTCTGAATAAAGGCAACCAGTATCTGGATGAAAATATTAATATGGACGTATCTCGCCTTAGAGCTAGTATAGAAGCAATTGTGCCGAAGTAACAAAAAAATGATCCCTTTAAGAATTAAATACCTGCATCATCATGGTTGCTTCACACCATAGATCATGGATTTGGATGGAACCCTGTTAAAATTCCTAAAGTTTGTACCCTTACTTATACGGATACTTTGCAGTGGGTTATTCCCCACAAGGTGTGTGTATACTCACCCTTGTTAACTCAGTCCTTGTTATACATAACATATACTTAATTGTGATTACAAATGATGATATGCACAGAGCTTACAGTCATAAACAAAAAGTAAAAAGCATACATTGTATATAGTCCAAAAAGTATATTATCCCCCATAACAGTCCCTTATTCGTCCATGTAGTCCTTTGTACTCCTTCATAGTGTTGTAAACTCTTTTTATGAAAAAAAAATAAAAAATAAAAATCGTAAGTCTTTTAAAAAAATGTTCTGCCTCTAATTGCATGATGGGTGTGTTGAATATGTGCTGCATGCTGCCCTCTTGTGGCGATGACTGGTAGCTGTGCTACAGGAATGGGTTGGTGGATGGACCCCCCGAAGGGAATGACCCTGCTGGGGCTCCCGCCTGCAGAAAAAAAAAGGAGGTTGGCATTTAGAAGTATCCCTTACTTAATTAACATTTAGAAAAAGCAAAATATTTTTTTGTGAAATCAATAAATTCAAGTGATTTCTGAAGCTGGTAAAGCTGATTTGACACTTAAAAAACACAAGGCATGCTCACCATGAAGGGGTTATTGGACATTCCATGGCCAGTCATGGGTGGCCCATAGGGCGTCATGGAGGGCTTGTTCTGGCAGTAGACTGGAAATGCAGGGCCTAGCGTGATACAGTGAAAGGTATTGTACAATTATTTGATTTCGTTGTAACTGTTATTTCAAGCAGGCAATAAAGATATAAAGAGTAGTAAACAAACACTCATTTTGCACTGAACTACATATCGAGAGTTAATTTTTAAAGACATCTAGGGAAATTAAACTTTGAAGATAACAAAAGAGCCAAACCCCAGAGATTCAGATTACATTCAGGTATGAACAGAGATTTTTCAGTGACTTGTTTTTTGTCCAAAACAGGCCCTATATTTTAATATCCTATATGCAACCTGTCATCACTGTTTAGGAGCTGCCACTGACGAGTCATCCTTCCATATTGCTGCAGAAATACTTCAATTTATCTTGTGCAGATATTATATGTAGATCACGATTATTTACCACTCGTGCTAAGGGATGATTGTTTCCTACATCATGACATGAACAGGTACCACACAGGTGGAGCAGGGTGAGAGGACAGAGGGATGTAGGAGGCCACTAACCATTGGACTGAGGGTTGTAGACCGCAGGTTGAGAGTAAGGGATGGGGGCCTGGCCAGGGAATTGCTGCTGGAAGTTTCCGCTGAAACTGGTCGGGAGGCAGAAGGAAGATGCATTCCCAAAGCCAGCGGGCATGCTCATAGAGCCAGTACCAAACGAAGCTACAAGGCACACACACACAACACAAGGAGGAGTAATTCTATATACTTTGGCAAATCAAAAAGCTATTGTGCAATGTAACTGGGTCACATCAGAGCAACACAAATGCCTGTATAAAAGAAAATGTGTTATTTAAAGATGGGCGTACACTGTGGGATTTCAGGCCGATTTAGACCCGAACTTATTATGAAGTCTGGCCGAATTTCAGCCCGAACATATGTCGTCAGTTGTGCAGTGTACACTGAGGCACAAGCTTATCACGGCCTGATCGGTTGCTCCCGACCAGTCGGATGAATTTCTGTATGTTTGATATTTTGGTCGTACAACTGCACACAATCCCACAGTGTGAGCAGAGCGACGAGCCGATTCCCCGACTCCGGGACTGTTTCCCCCTGATTATAACTGCACAAACTAACTAGCTCCTGAAATCACCATGGCAACAGCAGGCATGCCTGTTAAATCTGTCTTCCCCCTACAATAATAAAAGAAACTATATAAGAAATATCTGCGGACCTCCGGCTGACAGAGCATATTTGTCATGATGTAGCTGCTAGTAAGCTTGTGTTTATCTGTGATGCAGTTCATGTTGGTGAAAGAGAGTGAGAGCGTTTTTGCTGGTGACTGTAGGCTACTTGAGCCATGCATATGAGATTACTGAATTCAACCATCATCTGTGGGAGTTTTTCTATTGACAATTGTAAATGCTCTTTGGGGTTTTAACTCGTACAGAGTGAGCTCTCAGGTCGTGTCCAGCAATTGGGTTGTACAGTGTAAGCGTATAAGTGGTGAGCTTTGGCCCGGCGTTGTAAACGATTCAGTCATACAGTGGGAGCTGACATTCCGCCACAATTTATTTTCTTTTTTTTTTTTACAATCGTACAGTGTATGCCGGGTGTAATGCACACACCTGCAGCTGGAGCTCTGCCATTGGTCTGGAAAGGGTTGGTAGCCATCTCCGGGGCAACAGCTGCAGCAACGAAAGGGTTTGTTGATGGGACAGCTGGATGAAAAAGGGGTAAGTTACAAAATGAGTCTTCAAGTGTGGTGTAAAAAATGTACCGAGCTGAAAATCTAATTTGGATCTGTATGCATCAGTGAAGTAGTAATCACTTATACCACCTCCAAAACCAGGCTGTATGCTGGGTAACACAGGAGGATTCTGGGCTGGCGATGAACCAAATATGTTCCTGTGAACAAAAACATATTTTTAACACGACTACTGTAGGAAGTTAACCCATTATTGACACTATTAACCACAGTTCAAAACATCATGGTTAGTTAATAATCAATGCTCTGCTACACCAGATTTCTGTTGTCAAGAGACACTGCAGCAAAGCTTTGTAGTCCACCTAAGAAACGATGAAGTAGGCAGTGTGGGAGCATTTCAGGTACACCTACCAGGTGTCGAGTAAGCACATTGTAAGATAATATACCAGGATTAAATCAGGAGCTTGTAGACTTCCAGCATCATACCATGGATTTAATCAGTTATAATGAAGTTACTCATTGCACTGCATGTAATTCAATTCAATTCTATTTCATTTCTACTTCAAACAAAAACAATAATAAACTGGATCTTCTCATGGCACAATTAGATTATTTATTTAAAATGGATGATTAAAAATAAGCATGTATGCGGTAATAACGCTTTAGTTGATTACCTACATTAGGAAAACTTCCCTATAGGATCAATAAAGTCAATTTAAGTGATATGTTTATAAAAATTATTTAAATACTATATTTTAAATATTAAAAATCTACTTACATTGTTATTTTATCAGTTGTTTAATATGTTGTACTTTATTATTGATCCCTGTGTCATTTCTGTTTCAAAAGACAGCAACAAATAACATTAACATTTCTAAAGCATGTTCGTGTGATTTTAGTTAGATTAGATTAGTAATGTTATAAATGTATTGAAAATCGTGAAACCCAGATTATTTCTCAGACTATAATCATACCAACAAAATCTAGAATTGTTTCTTCCTACACATAATGGTGTTTCATTTAAAGGTCCCATATTATGCTTTTTCTGGTTTTATATGCTCTTTAGTGTGTTTTCCAGCTGTCTTGTGCATGTTTAGGAGCATCTATGTGCAAAAATTCAAAGTCCGCGGAAACGCGGCTTCTCCTACCTCCTCCTGTTAGCAGTAGCTGCATGTAACGCTCGGTTCTAGCCCCCCTCGTTGAAAAGTGCAGTGTGATATCACACTGCGATGATGTCACTGATCCAAGCCCATTGGCTCGTTGTGGCAAGCACAAGCTCATGCTGCACATTAGCTGAATTCGGGTAAAATATGGTAAAAGGGGCGTAACATTTCCGAGAATTGTCCTAACGACTGACAATTACGACCAATTACAACAGAGCAGATCGGCCAACCAATCAGGTCAGACTTGGCACACGTGGGGACCCTGCTCGGGGGGGATTCAGAGTGTTGCAAACACAGGCAGATGAGAGGCTACATCAATCGGCAGTACATGAAAACAGACACTTTTTTCGAACATTAGCGATTGTGAACGTACTTTAGTAGGCACATAAATTAGATATATGAACCCCAAAAAGGGCATCATATGGGATCTTTAAGATGTATAAGACATTTACTGATGCCGTTAACATGTGCCGTCTTCATTTCAACGTAAGTAATATAGTCACCATCAGTACTGCACCATTTCTACACCAACTTCATGTATTAAACAAAACACATCGCATACAAGATCAATCCAATTTATGTAGTATCCTTACATCATTTGTCCACACTTTCTAAGTGTGCAGAGGAATCCTGTGTAGGAAAGTTATTGTTCTTGTTGACATTTATTAACAGTGTTTTTATTACAGAGTTATTATTTTGCTCTGTGTGTGTGTGTGTGTGTGTGTGTGTGTGTGCGTGTGCGTCAGTCTCTCACCCTTGTACATTGCCACTTGAAGAGACACTTGAGCTGAGTTCATTGTCCAGTTCAGCCAGAGCAGCATAGCGATCCTCTGCGCAGCTTCCTGAGTGGGTTTGGGTTGGGACGGCGTTAGACCTTGACGGAATTGGCACACCTCCACCTTTGAAAATGATTTAAAAAATATTGACGCTCATATTGCCATTGAAAAAAAAAACTAAATGAGTCTATTCAAAGCTTAGTATGTGGTAACATTTGCATAGTGTGAGTTTGAAGAATGAATGTCCACTGGGGGTCTCCCTTCACAGCATGTCTTATATATCTTTGTAAAATGAATATCAAATTGATGGGATCTATAAGTGCTTTCCCAAAATGGGTAACTACTTAGCAGTTCACTGCACTGAGCAAAGTTTAAGAATTGATGTGCTTTGCATCAACAGTAATGATGACCAGCATATCATTTCAGCATTTTACTGCCTGAACTCATAATGGGCTTCCCCAGTGGACACATTGGGCATGAAATAGATACTTAATATAATGAGGTGAGGGTGAGTGTTTGTGGATAGCGTGGAAACAGACAATGGTGGGAGGGGGGGTACCTGATGAAAAAGATTTTGAGGGGGGTGACGTGCTCAGATGGGATGGAATTGTGGTGTTTCCAAATGCCTCAAAATTGGCAAAGTTGGTATTTGAATTACCCTGAGGTGCTGCTGCTGCTATACACAAGGAAAATCAATACAGACAATGAAAATGGAAAAATTAACAATGGCAGGGAAATGAGATGGTGACAAATTAAACACTTTATACGTAAAAATATCTTCATTAGTCTGTATTAGTCTGAATTTTAATGAATGGCCCTTCAGAGAGAGCTTTTTTTTTACCCGACTGGTTTGGAAAATGTGCAAAATTGGCAAAGTTGGTAGAGCTGGAGGTTTGAGTGGGCGGAGCAGCAAAGATGTCTCCTCCCAGGTCAGAGAGCAAGTCAAACTTCTTCTCCAGAGCAGCTGAGTGAGCTTGGGAACGACCGAGCCCTGGAGACTGGGCAAAAACAAAGAGGGTTAGGGATTTTGTGAACCAGAATCAAAAAGACAACACAGATTGCTATTTAATGGGCAAATAAAGTTTCAGTGTTTGATACCTGGCGCAGTGGGGTCTTGTTAAGCTGCAGGGTCTTGAGGGGTTGGACTTCAGGCGTACTACCAGTGCTGCTGGCCGAGGAGCCAGATACAGAGGCCTGAACATTTACCCTCGCCTGTTCTGGAGGAACATACCTATGATTTCAGGAAAGAACATTAACACAAATGTGGATACAAACTAAAGAAAAGCAACAGTATATATGATTTGATCAGGACACTGTTTAAACATATGGGTATTCATTATTGAACTGATCTTATTAAATATGATCTCCCTTCTTAAATTATTGTTTCACAGTTATGCTCTTCCTTCTACTTACACTGCAGTAAAAGCAGAAAGTGACACGTAGACATCCTAGACAATGAAGAGCATGCTATCAAACTAAAACATGTGGTTAACCAAATCCCTGACAGCAAATGCTTTCTGGCAGATGTGGCACTTCATTGTAAGCTCTCTTCTCCATTGCATCACACTTAATAGAAACAAGCCAGCATTGCAGAATGAACTGCAGACTTTTACCTCTTTGAATAATTATTTACTGACATCACAAATCCAATTTTTTAAAGCAATATGCATGGAAGTTTAAAATAAATCATTCATTCCTTTATACATGTGTACCAGCAGAGCAAGAAAACTGAAATGTCAATAGTACTGAACAGCAGCACAAAAAATAATCATGTGTTTATGTTACCATCTTTTCTTTTCATATTTTTCTTGAAGGAACTCTTTTACTTTCTGTGGTTCTCGGAAATCTGGAACAACTGATGTCCTGTCGTCATAGAGGCCCAACCAGATGTGTTTACAGACCTACAGGGGGCAGGGGAATGAGGAGAGTGGGAGGTAAGGAAGGGATTTAGGTGGGGGGGTGTTGTGTTGCAAAGCCAGAGAGGTGAGAGAAAAGTAAAGGGAAGGGGGGAGGGGATGACGAGAAAAGGGAGAAAAAAAAAGTGGGGAGAAAGGAATGCCAATAAAGTTGACTAAGCAGGGTTCAGAAAAATGCCAAGATGCTACTTCGGAATTGAAAACAGATACTCATGACTATTAAAAGAATGTGAAATATTGTGCGGAGTCAAAGAGTGTATCATACCTCATTGCTGTGTTTCTGTAAGAACTCAATTTCTTGATGTGTGAATGTGGTCATAGAGATGGACTTCACTCTGTGCGGGGGATTCAGTCCTCGTCTGTGGGTGGAGGAGGTATATGTTAGCTTAAGAACAAGAGAAGCAGGACGCAACCCAGTGCTGTTCATGTGACATGAGACATGCAAACAAAAACCCCAATCACAGATGCAGTGATACATTTCATCTCAGACTGATCAGCTGCATGACTATTTTATGTTTTGGTCATGGAAACGGAAACTGAGAGCAATGTGAATATTTTACAGACACATCCATGACACAAACCAATAAAACTGCAGAGGTAAGTATTTACTGCTGATATTGACTTGACTGTTTGGTCAAAATCTCAAGAAAATCCCTGACATTAAAATGACACTAGTTAATGAAAAAAACTAATTGACTATAAATTTGATTTATTTAAAAATAAATAAATGAGGAAACACTATTGTTTGGCACCGACGCAGATGCCTTTTCACAATAATAGTATATCTATAGTTAGCAACAACTCTGAAGTCAAGTAGCATTGTTCATTGTTGTAGAAAACATTAAAGCACACTAATGTTTGCCACCATAGTTCTCTTAATCAATTAATCTTATTTGTTTTAGCTAATTCATAACAAATGTTATCTCAAGACACTTTACAAAAGAGCAGATAAAAGACCTTACTCTTTGCGATATTATCTACAAAGACCCAACGTTAATCCATCATGAGCAATAACCAAACGATAACGTGAGATCATTGGACGTCTTTTTGTTCAAGAAGACATTTCCAGATCAAAATCTATGTAGAAAAAGAGTTCAATGAAAATGAATTCATAAGTTTTACTCATATTGAGATCGGTCACAATCATGTCATTCTATTCAACTAAAACAGCAGCGGGTAACATAAGCTAACGTAACGTTAGCTTGCTAACTAAACATTAGATGATATGCAAAAACTCTAGCTGATGTTATGTGGCAAATTCATTAGTGGGGTAGCTCAACGCTCTTTTCCTCAGTCAGAAGTCCAAATCATTTTTATCAGTGTTTAGCTTGCCATTTAATCATGTGACTGTAGGCATTAGCTTGTTGGCTGGCATTAGCCAATTGTTAAACAGCAATGAATACTCGCACTTCATCACAAATAAATACTATGATAAGTAGCAAACAGGTGACCAACTTTATTTCTTACTCTCTGATGGCTCATCTGGTGCTTTCCTCTAAGTTCCCTTTGAAGTTATTGATACTAGAGGGGAAAGGGGGTTATGACACAATTAACTGGCAACTAAATGAAATGCAATCTTACCCTGAATGATATTTTTTTTTTTTTTACATTTTGGGTAATGTGAGAAAACACCTCAACAATAAACATATGATGTGTTTTAATATGGAAATGTTACATATTATGCCTTTGTATCATGGTGAATGTGTTGAATCCACAGAAAATAAATCTGTACAACTTGATCAAGATACATTAGGAAGACAAACCTGGGAGTATGTGCAGTTTTAGACAAACATTCATGATCAAACCGTAACTGGGCCTACTAACTTTTTTGTTTTAACTTCGTCACTAATGCCAAAAATTGAAATCACTGGTGTACAGGTAAATACACCTGTAACTGGATAACAGTTAAACAACATTAAATCATTAAGACAAAACAGCTTTACAAACACACTTGTAAGACATTACTTATTTAACTATAAAGACATGAGGTCATACATACTTCAGTGTTTAAAGAGGTGGTGTGTCTGTCTGTTTAAAGCAGAATTTAACATCTGAGGGTCTGTCCTGGAGCACAGACTAGAGACACTGTACTCAATATATGTTGCTCTATCTTTTGAGGGTAAATAAATAGCAGATGAGCAAAAGACAAAACCACAAAAAAACATAATCCAATAATAACAGGGCAAGTTCTTGACATAAGGATGTATTGTGATTTCGTAAGGTTTCTAAGTTAGAAGAAGGGGTTTCATCAGACAGCAGCTAAGGACGACCCACTGCCCCACTTCGTCTTTCGTCTACCTCCCAAGCTGAGACCCGCCCTGCTCCTGCTTATCTAGAGGTGTGTTAACGCGTGTGTATTTAGGTGTGTGTGTTTGCGACATGCCTTGTCGGAGGTCCAGCTAAAGTTCAACTAGAGGAGGGTTTCCTGTCTGTGACGTGCTTTTTTTAAACAAGGGGCTCAAATATTTGACCATTATGAATTTAGTACTGACGTCAAATGTGCTAACCTTGACCACACAAGCAGCAAGCCCCTGAGACCCCCCCCTCACGCTCATTCTGAATGTATATTTTATACAACATTATTACAGGTTAATAATGCTGTAAACAAAACAAACTGGCGACACAGCCCGACCCAACCCATCGGTGTAGGCAACACCAAGTTTGGCATTACCTGTCCAGACTTTAACGGCTAGCTAAGAAGCTAACGGTACCGCCAAGTTAGCGGTGTACCGCACAGACCTACGGCCGACAGTGGTGTCTCGCCCTCGCCCTGTGGACACTGAGCTCAACACAGATAATACTTTAGCCCAAGAGTGAACTCACAAGATGCCGGAGCAGGTGGTGCAGACGAAGGAGCCCACTGTCATGTTGACATAGGTCGGGCCGCGCTGGTCGCAGTCAAAGCATTTCCTATTCGCGGGCAAGCTAGTCATTTCCCGGAGCATCTTCAGATGAGTCTCCTCCTGCTTTCGCTTGGCACTCGTCGCCATGGCGGAGAACAGCGGGATGGTATCACCGGGGAAATAGTTTGGAAAGGGGACCCGGGGCAGGGCGGGTGTCTTCGGGGCAGACTCGTCGCGTGCCACTGGCAGACACCTTGCTGAGAGGTCTGACTGGTAGACTGGGCGACTGACAAATAACTTCTTCTACACGGAGAAAGTGGGAAACAGACCGGCTTTCACAAGCACAGGCGCCATCTGTCGGCTTGGAATGATGCCCCGTATTCACAGTATAACTATAACTGTTCATTTGAAACACTGTACATGCAAAGCTTTCAGTTTTAGACCAAACCACACATGAGAAAATCACATAAAACAAATAAACTTACATTTTGATTTATTTAAAAGAGCCCAACGCTTTACATATACAATCAAAATATAAAACATACAATGTAGTCTTTTTAAAAATGTATTTACAAGTAATTAAAAAAAAGTCTTCCTATGAAATATAAACATCTCCATACCTCTTTTAGACATGATCCCATTTCAGTAAATGTTTTAAAATTCAAGTCTTATGTCCACGCTTTGGCACCCCTAACACAACAGGTGCTCATTGAATATCTAGTGATGAGACATCCCCTGTCTCCAGTTCTGGCTGGAGGGGGGGAAGGCCTCCATGACAGTGACCACACTGTTCTCATTCATTGCATTTCAACGCCTTCTCTGCTTTGCTTGGTGGCTATGAAGGACACTGCTGGATACACTGGAGAACTGCTCAGTGAACTGCATTGTTGTTTTTTAAGACAAGATCAGGTTATTGTACTGTCAGTGGGGGAAGTGCACCCTTGCAAAGACAAAAAAAAAGAAAACAAAGGTCAGCATATTACAAGATGCCTGGTTTGGCTTGTTCAAGAAGTGGTTGCAAAAATGCAGTTTGAAAAGCGCAGTCCTCTGTTGTTTTAAAAAAAAAAAAACATGACTCAACATGTTAAGTTGCTGCCTCTGACTTTTTGTACATTATGAACATGTCATAAAATTAAATATTATTGAGTGGAATACCATTTATTTCCTGACATGGATAACAAAGCAGTCTAGACTTTCACGTGGACATGAAGCAGCATAGCTTGTTAAAACATCCCATGGCAGAAGATCAAAATCACAGAAATGTCTGTCAATGTTTTCATAATTTTTTGGAGATATCTTGACAGGAGGACAGAGTTGAATCCCCTTTTTCCGACTCTGACTGTGAAGGCAGCGTGTGGCAGGTGTTGGTGGATTTATTTTGTCTTTGGTCTCTTTATGTTACTGCTTAGAGAGTCTGCAGCTTCCAAGACCTGGGGAAGAAATGAAAGAGCAGACAAATTGACGCTCACATTTCAAACATATTTTAAAGCGTATTTATTCTTAAAAGGTTCCATCAAATCCTGTAATGCTCACCTGATTCCTTTTTCTGGTTACTCTGAAGAAATCCTCCATGTGTGTCTGCCTGTTGCTTCCTGCTTTCTCCTCCTTCTCCCTCTCCTCCCGCTTACTTTCACGCATCTGACGAAATCTCTCCATTCTGCGACGGACCCTTTCCTCCCTTAATAAAAAAACGGCAACATTAATACAGACTTAATCTGAGAGCAATGAAAGATGGGCTTGAGAATTTAAAGCAAAGTGTACGTACTTAACATGCGCGATGTGACAAAGGAACCCAACCAGGGCTTCTTCATCTGGCTCAGTCCAGGTGAGTTCAGGAGCCATGGTTTGAGATTCTTCCAAGAAGATTTTACGCGCTTCTTTGTACTTCCAGGAAGGTGGCACAGGATGGGTCTGAAGAGCAGCAATTGGAAGTGTCATAAAAGATTTGCATTCTTAACATTACACAAAAAACTACAAAGACTGGTTGTACATTAAGTACCTTTTTGTTGACATGCAAAACCACTTCCTCAATGGTACGATGCTTCTGGATCAGTGTCAGAGCTCTCTTAGGACCCAAACCTGCAATCTTCTCACAGTAGTCACAGCCCAACAAGATACACAGGTCGACAAACTGGTGGAGAAAAATTGCGAGGGAATTCAGAGCTCTTATCTGCACAGAGTATTTCTGTATGTTTAATTTGGTTTTAAAGGCATCTTAAAGCAAGTTTTAGTCTTACCTCTTTGTGACTAATTTGGAGTTTCTCTAACAGCTTGGTTAAAGAATATTCAATGACTTCACTGTGAGGGAGAGGAAGAACATAGATCAACATTAGATCAGTTAAGAAACCTTTAAACTCACTATTGGTTGCATCTGAACAAGAAAAAAATGGACCTTTAAGCTAGCCAGATGTTTTTTTATAATAGCAGCTATCTGAGGTCTGAGTGTTTTCCTTAGCTTCCATCTTTGCAGATACCTGACAGTTTCTACTGACTCCTCAATTACTTTGTGTGCCACTTTTGGAATCAATGTTGAACTTTAGAAATGTAAATACTGAGTCACTTCTACCTAACAGTACAAATATGGAATAAATCATGTCACCACTAAAAACAATAATTATCATTGAAAGTAAAACCCTTTTGGCATTGTGGCTAATGACATTTGTTGCTTGCAAAAGCAAAACTTTAGTCTGCATTTGAAAGGCAGCAGGTTTTAATTTTACTCCTTGACAAGTCAACAGGAACAATTTGAATTTGAATATATTTATTTAATAGGGACAATGCAATTTAACATAGTTTCAATATAGAGCATGAAACGGATGTGCTGCACAGAGAGTTTATAGCTATTGTTAATTTACAACTCTTTTCCTAGTTAGGCCTTTGGGTAAACAAATAGAGTTAAAATGTACAACATTCGATCACATAAAACCCCATAACACTATATAAGGATACATTACCTGTATAGGAATATTATTTATGTTGGAGTACTTACCTGATAACTGTTACCTGCATCAGCTTGGCACAGTTTGTTTCTATTCATTTTTGTCTAACAAAAGTGTAATGTCATTGAATGCGCTGACATCAGGGAACCATGAAACCTCAAAGGCTATGGCAAACTAATTAAACAACTTAAATTCTCAAGTATACTTTGGAAAACTGCTAGCATGAATTTACATTACACATAGACTTCAAAATATAAGAAGACTCTGGTAGAATTCTTTCAGTAATACATGAAATGCACAGCTCTTACCTGTCTTTCTTGGCGTTTAGCTGGCGAATGAGAATTTTGGCCCCAAATGGCAGCGTGTCCATGTCCTCTGACGCAACAGCATCCACAATTCCCTCTCTTACCAGCTGGGCGCACAGTGCTTCAGCATCCCGTGGAGCCTAATGGAAAGGACAGAGAGGAAAAAAGTGTGATTGAAATTAATTAAGAGAAGGAGGGAAGGAAGAGAACTTGAGATAATTTTAAACAATTTGGTGCATTTTATGTCATACCTGGACGACAGGTACACCCAGAAACTTCAGGAGCTGGACACATTCTTTTGTCTGAGACGATGCTGCATGGAGCACAAAGGAGGTTCACTTTAGAAGACTTGACAGATAGGTTAAGTTCCCATTGAATATCTCAAGAATTTAAAGAGTTCTATAACATGTGAAAACCTCTGCTATTAGTGATCAGTCTGTGTAGATGTACCTGTGCCCGTGAGGTTGGTCGACCTCCAACCAGCTGTTTCAGCTCGCTTCTCAAGCTGCAGGAGGAAACACGAGCTTACAAATTTGTACCACACTACAAATGTGTGCTGCCAAGTTCAGATCACACTGATTAATCAATCTCTTAGTCTCGTCCCTGTTAGAAATTGAATTTGTAACAAATATAAGGGACCGATTAAACCACCCATTAGTCTCTCTCTGACCTGTGACTGTCCTGCAGACCTCGTATGTTTAGTGTCAAACTGAGTCAAAAGATTTAGACTCAAAGGCGTTACTTACAACAGCTCTCTTTTCCCCAGGAGGCTTTCCGTCAAACACAAACACAGGCTTTATGTCATGTTCCAGGAAGGTGAGTGTGCGAAAAAAGAGACCTGTCAGAGGGCTACAAAGGAGAAATAAAGGATATTTCACAGAAATGTATGGACCAAACATATAACCCTGTGCATCAGAAAAAACATAAATCTTCAAATTGTTTCAAGGACTGTCTGAAATTGAATCATTCTACTAGATAGCTATAGTTTGTAGTGATTCTATGTTGGGTTGCATTATTTTACAGCTTTACTAATATTTTTTCATGTTTAGTTATGTTGTCTGAGTGAGTAATAATTAAAAGTTGAGCTGTAAATACTAAAACATGATGTCATAAGATGGGATTGGCTCCAGCCCCCCATGACCCTAAACGGGTTAAGCAGTATGGATAATTGATGGGAGGACGGATGCCATCACATAGGCCGACCTTCCGTCTTTCAGGTGTTACTATTTTTCAGTACACTGAATGTAATAAGGTGTCAGTGTATAATTCACTAGTCAGAGAAAAATAAAGTTATGATGAAAAAAGATCTACTGTTGCTTTCCTTTGGTGGGACAGACTGGTCATCAATCATCAAAGAGCTCACCTTAGTGTAGGCGTCGCTGCTCGGAACTGGTTCACCACAATTGAAGTATCCAGTGCAATCACTTTCCCTGCGGAGAGTAACACCCCGTCATCTCATCTATCTAAATTATCTAGTCAGCACCACACAAAAAAAAGACAATTCCCAGTAGAACATAAATGGTAGTGTGTCACAGCCACTCAGCCAGGAGATCCAAAAAAAATAAAAACAGATAACATAATTACAGTACTTAAATACAGTATGCTCTATGTATGAGGTACTGTTTGTTTCCATTTAACAGTTACATAAACTATACAGATTTGTTTGACAATGCTTTTAGTGGAATAATTGAACAATTTAATCCTAGTCTGTTCAAATTACTTGACTTCAAAAGGTTTGAACTCTTAATGAAAAATCTGTCTGCATATTGCAGTAATAAAGCCCCATCAAATCATTCTAAGGTTCATTGAAGCCTCAAGACTGTTTGAAAGACCAATCAAAGGGACTTTCTTTAGCTTTATATCATGGCATAGTCTCGAAGAACAGTATATAAGCCTACCAGTGAATCTTTCATAGGTTACTTTCGCACACAATGTTACATGAACAAATCTTTTGTGATTTTTTTTTGCATAGCTGTAATTCCTGAGGGGAAACATATTTAAAGAAACTGCAGTAGAAGAAACAGCAAAAGCAGGGTTAATAATATGTATTTTAAACATTTAGTCACGACTGTCAGAAACAGTATGAAAACAATGACACGTAGTATAGAGCATTATTTGTATAACTGATGTAATAGAAAAAAACTAATAGGAAACTGATCTGATGATGTCATATGTTGATACTTTTAACAGCAGTTTTTTATGAATGATTTAATGTTATAGTTTCCTTGTTAGGGTAGTTGAGGTGACTAGCTAGTATGCTAACATTAGCATTTAGCAATAGCAGTTTAACAATGCACAGTCCAATCGTGACAGAAAGCAAAGACACAGGTGGAAGAGCAGAATAGTTACCGGTGTAGTCACTTATATCCTTGTGAGAAATAGCATCTGGAGCATCCAGACGGATCAAATCTGCCAGTTTGGTGATCCCCATTATACTGTCAGTAGCATCTGTTTCTGTTTATAAATAGGTTTACCACCCGTCAATAAGAGAACGAGAAAAAAGAGCTAAGGTTTGAATTATTAAAACTTCACTGCCTCTTGTTGAAGATCTCAGGTGGAACAAACGGACTTTTAGTGAACTAGCTCTTGTGTTGATCGTTGTCGAGCTGCAATCAGAGGCAGCAACATCTTCCTCGTTTTGCACACAGGCCGATGAAGCAGCAGGGGTCAGCATTGCACACAGAGAGGACTCTGAAGGAATTTAACATCCATTATTTATTACAGCAAAATATTAACAAACTATGAGTGTATTCACATTTGACAAAGAAAGTAAAATTCATACCTTCAAACTCAAAAGTGATACGTACAGTGCTTAACGGGAAAAAATGGTCACAGCAACACTTCAGCAATAAATTAACCCCTATTAAATACATACTGATTTCATCACTGAAAAATAATGACATCAACATTTCTTATACGTAGCCATGTTTTACAAATAATCATAAAGACAGTAGCTCTTATATTTATATCACATTATATGATTAAAACCACATAGTCCATGCCTGTAGACTTGTAGGTGACTTGTGAAAAAAACACAAGTGGTCAGTTTTCTGGGAGAAAAAAAACAAGCTCCGACTGTACAAACATCATGGGAGAACAATATCACTTTACACAAAATACTCCAAGCACCCTAACCTTTGAATGACACCGGTTCATCTAGCTTATAATGGAAATCTTAGTGGCTGTGGCTGCCAGAGAGACGTAAAAAAATAATAATAATGCATTTAGAAAGGACAGACTACAAACATTTGAACCCTTTGTTATTGAAGTGCTGTACATACATGTTTTGGGTATTGCAGAACTTAAAGGACATCAAGGGTCAGTGTTATGGCATCTCTAGAGTAATTCATGTTACTTTGACACTTTAAGATTAGTACTTTTTGACAGAACTTACAAACCTCAATTTCAAAGAGACAAGATAAATTCAGCTCCAAGGTTTGGTCCTGTAACCACAGCTCCAGCGCTGAACCCAAAACACTTTGGCCTTAAGTAAATCCTTGTTTACCATTGCAATCATTTATGTTTTGTTTTCACTGTTGTTGACTGTTTTGGCATAAAATCATTCTTTAGTAAAGTTTTGCAGTGCCTACTGACTAATGCCAGGTTTACAACTTTAAAGTGGCCCCCATATTCTAAATCATCTGTACAACATTTAGTTTGTCCTTAACTCAAGAGAACATCTGTAGCAACAGCAGTGGTCTCATTATGCTTTGTCTTGCCAGGTAAACAGATAAATCGTTAAATGTAAGACTTGCTAACTTTAACATTACCTCTTGCCCTGGTGGTTCGGTATGCTATAATAACCAGTTTGTAGGCAGGTGTGAAGATGTCAGTGCTAACTGATGTGAAATAAAGCATGGGTCGAAACACCAAACACCATTACATAACTGGTTTTGTAAACAATGGTTGTTTCACTGCTTCTGGTCTTATCTGGACAGCACCAATCTTTTTAACCTTAAATTAAATTTTCTTGAAAGTTGAGGATATTAGCAATTGTCCTTTAGTTTCCAGTCGTTGCTTTTTCATTTTTAGATATAGTAAAGACAAATTCTGTATTTCTTTGAACAAGGACTTGCTTTGGCTTCCAGTGTTTTGGTAGACTCAGTCTTGTCCCATCTTAGCGTCTGAACCAGATCCAGGTGTTAATAAGCCAGAATGCCACAGTAGCAGAATACAGGATCACCTCTCGTTTGGAGCGTTCTTTGTTTTCTTCTTCCAGCATCTGCAGACGCCGGTTCAGCTTGACTATCTGGAAGACAACATGAACACAATAAGATTTCTTCTACACTTTAAAACACTACTTGTGCCATGCATTGGTAGCATCTGTGTGATTACATATATAGGATTACCCAAGTCTAGCACTACAGCAGCAACATTTGAACAATACTGTTGGCTTCAAAGACAAAGTTTGAGTACTTTGAGGGCCGTTCACACTAGGCAATCCGTACCGTGCCCAAGCACACTTCGCCCTCAAAGTGCAGTTCATTTGACTAGTGTGAGTGCTCCAATCCGTGTTTAAGCACAGTACACTTCCTTGGCCATGCACAGTTGGAAGAGGTGTGCTTCGGCACGGTTCAGTTCATGCACAAGCACGGGCACAAAACGTGGACAGCCTTCCATTATCAAGAAATCCCGGAGTGTTTGAGTCCGTCTGTCTTGTAAACTAAGCAGGCTCCATGATCACGTAAAGCTTTGCATGTGTTTTATTGCGATGTTATGTAGGCTACAAGAGGTAACCGTGCTTAGGCCCCGGTTAGTCCATGAACAGTATCAGTGAAGGCCAGCGGGGGAATGGGGAGGGGGGACAATTATGCTTCAGCACGGTACGGGACAACTGGGCCAAGTGTGTGTGCGCCCTTACTGGCCAAGTATGAGATTAGTACTTATCTAAAGATGTCTGTTATAGGACAGTATACTCGTAACAGTCACAAACACTTAGGCCATGTGAGAGGTTTTACCTGTCGTCGCAGAGAGGATGCGTCCACTAAACCAGATTCATCATGGTTCATGTCCAGGGCCAGATCCAGGTGTGTCCTGTGGAGATCCACATTTCTCAGATTAGGTTAATTATAACAGTGACTTTAATAGCAATATCAGTTCAAGTCAGAGATTGCCTGCACAGAGACATTCCAAAAAGGGAATCTTTTTCGAACACTCATTCACACTGAAGACATTATGGGAACAATAAGTGACTGTAATATTGTATACTTTCACCCCTGCATTGGCTCAATGCTACTGATTGAAATTAAGTCAGCTCAAAAGATCAGACTGCAGATGATAAAAACTTTTGCCCAAATATTGACCCTGGCATCTTCCTGTAATTCCACTAAACAGTGTTTTCACTTTGCAGAGATTACAGGAGGAATGATGCCAGTTGAGGCTTCATAAAAACATGAGTCCTGTGTGTCCTGTTGCCCAGCTTAGACAGACAAACAATCATCCTAAACTATCTTAACCCCTTTCTCTTACATTTGCGTTCTTTCTTGCTTCAGAAACACTATCACTCCCTAACCCTTACCGTTCTTCACCTGATGACCTCTCCTAATGCCTACAATGCTCTGAGAAGAGCATATTTCTCTTCTCAATGTGTCCAAACTTTCGATGAAAACTCACCTGCGTTGGCTGTCATCCAGCACTTCCAGGACTTGCTGGTATGCCCGGCGTGTGGTTGACTGGACGTAGGACAGGAACCCTGCAGCTGTGAACAGGTCGATGTTTGCATCCTCTGGGGAGCAGAGAGGGGGGCACAAGCGGACCGGAGGGGCAGAAGGGGAAGAAGTTACACTGGAGGAGACAAGAGTGAGGAGAAACAGAAAAATAAATAAGATCATTTTGGAACAAACAGAGTGCAAAAAAAGAATGAGAATAATTGCTGACAGTCAAACCATCGTTGGTGAGGCAGGTTTCTTGAATGTGGATGTGCTCTTACCTTACGTCCAATCTGCTGTTGCGACCAGACATGTTCTCACTAGCACTGCGCTCCCTTCGAGACCGAGCATGAAAGTGGGCCTATGAAGGATACAAAGATTTAAAATTGTGTGAGGCTCATTTGAAAAGTGAAAAGGTCAAAACCTAATTATAATTTGTTATGTTATAAATCAATCATTTGAAACATAAAATTGATTTGGAAATGTTTTTATTGATTAAAACAAAGTATTTCTTCCATTAAACAAATTATCCTTAGGAATCTACAGTTAGAGCAGAAAAAATGGTTAACTCTGTAGCCTACATAAAATGAGCTAAACTAGCTGTTATAACTCACATTATAGTGAACATTTCCCCTGATGGTGAAAGTGAGACCCTATGAGTGAGACAAGGTGAATAGATCGGCATGAATCAGCGCATGATTGAATGAGTTTTTCTGCTTCTTCACTGTCTGACTCTTGACATTTCTCATCTTTTCAACAGTCTTGAAGGACTTCTGTATCTCATAACACATAATGTTCTGTTTACCTTTTGTGCCATCTTCAGTTTTGTTCCTCTGTCATAGCCTGCAGTTCTTGTATAGTTTAACCTCTGTCCTTCTCTATTATCCTCTCCTTACTCTTCTCTCCCACAGTAAACAGACTGATGTCAAATAAACCTGACTTCTTTCCGCAGATTGATATGATAACAGTTATTCCTCCAGAGTCTGTGAGCCATTGCTATGAGTAATTGGCCAGTCAGAATCAGGTATTTAACACAGCTATGTAATAATAATTCTATAGTGCACAGGATTTTCTATTGGTAAAGCATTAAGGTAATGAATGATTGATGCTTACAACCGGGCCTGGATTGCTCTGAGAAGTGGGAGTTTGTTCAGTTTCAAGAGAGTCCAGTGGCTGTTCAGAGAGGGTGAGGACACGCGGTGGAGCCTTCATGTTCAAGAGATCCACAGGCGGGACAGATTGAATCAGGTCCAGGTCTCGGGTTCGAGAAAACAGAGTATCCCCATCATCACCTGTTGAGTAAGTGAGGAGGAGATTGACACTGACTATAGCAGTCACAACAATCATTGAAATTTAAGAGTGTAGTGACCCGAGTGCATCTGCCTCAATTTCAGCTTAAACCATGTGTGTAAGGTTATTTTCTGCCATGCACTCTTTCTATGAAGTCCTCAGTGACCCTCACCTGCTACTACGATCCTCTCAGGTACTTGCATCATAGCCGTGTGAGTAGGCAGGGATTGCTGAAGTAACATAGACCCTTTTTGCTTCTCTGATGACACCATGAGGGTCTCAGGGATTCGCATGCGCTGGCTGATGCCCTCTGTGTACTCCAGTTCATAATGGATGCGGTTCATCTCAGCCACCTCTGCCGAGGGGGAGGAGAAGTTTGGCCCACTCATCCAGCCTGCATACACATCAAATGAAAGGAAATTGTAAAATACCTAAAAATATAGAGTGGTTTAATTAAAAGGTACATCTTGTTTGATTGTTTAAGTTTAGACATGTTGGCTATATTTCGGTGACCCTAACACAGAGTTAAACATGTCAAAAATAATCACATCAAAGCTCATATTACAAAGCCCTTGATGTTTACCAGCTCTCGTATGTGAATGAATGTTCAAGCCTGCAATGTCATCATGTTTAACCTAAAAGAAGCCTCAAGCAGTGTCATTATGCATAATAAAACAAATAGTGCTTGCTAATTGGCTCAGTGGGTTAAAGTACTGCCAAGAACATGCTCTCTGGTCCGTGTGTGGGATGTCCCGTAAAGAAACCAAACAAGCCCCCACAACAAGGTGGAGAGTAGGCTATAGCGTGTTAGCCAAAGATGACAATATGAACATATTAGAAATGAGAGTCGTTGTGTTGCATGAAGTTACGTAACGTTAACATGTAGTGTAACTGTTGTTGACACATGGCTTCAATGTCACTGAATGAAAATCCACATTAGACGCCATGTCTAACACTAAGGTTAGCTGGTAGCTAATGCTACTACAGTATTATGTCATGTCTGACAGGTAATAGCCTTACAGTCTATGGTAGCTGATGTTATCTTTATCACAACACGTTAGCTTAGCAGCGAGTGCACAGCCGTTAACAGTCTGCAGAAACAAGCTAACCAGACACATCTATTTCTCTACTGAAGCTTCTTGGATACTTACCGCTGTGGTTAAAAACGGAGTTTAAAATGGCATGTGGTTAATGTCCGTTCAGCAGTACTGACAGGTTTTCTGTTCTGGATGGAGTGAAACTGAAACACACTCCGCTCTAAGCTAATGTGTGTGTGTAGAGGCTTGCAATAGAAACCCTGTATGGCCGCCGGGGCGGAGTGAGTGCAACAGAATGTAAGTCCAATAGGGCCGCAGAAGCAGGCACCACGTAGGCTTCAAAACGAGCGCATAAAATGATCACACTCAATTCAATTATTATTATTACAGGCTATGGTTAAGCCATAAAACCCATGTTGTTTGACCGATGGAGACAAATGAAACGTGCCCCCAAGAAAATGTGCTTTACATTAGCACAGATGTTAATTAATCGATTAATTCTATAATTCAATGTATCTCTTCTAATCCAACAATCCGAAAGATATTATTAATATCTTTCATTTTCTTTATGCTTGGTGATACAATTCTGGTCTTTGTCTCAGAGTTCAAACCAGAGCATAGGATATCTATTTACAAACTTGTGATAACATTTTAGATTTTGGGTGATGACGGAGACTTTAGTTAACAAGTGAACGAAATTGCATCTGATTTAAATTGTATATGCTGTGTATTTGTCAACCATAGTTATTAAAGACTTTGTGAAAGCAGTCAAATAAATTGTTTTTGATTCATGTTCAGCCTGCAAGCAGATGTGTTAATGCGAAGGTAAAGGTGTAGGCTAAAGTTACAGTAAAAAGCTAGAGATATACGTATTTAGAATACATTTTCACTGCAGTGTTGGCTTTTTCTTGGCTGAGTGCAAATAAAGAAGTGAAAATCAAAAAAAAAATCAGATAGGCTAGTTCATAGGAGATATAATAGACCCAGAGCTTACATGTACTACCAGCAGATTGAATTACAGCATGCGCATTGCCAAGCATGTGTTAAAATCCATGTTAGTTTGTTTACATTTTTTCTGTCAATCATTGGATGAGACTCACACAGATACATCGTACACGGACCTACATCAAACTTATATGGAGTAGGTCTACATATTCCAACCATATATTAATGAACAAATGCATGCTGGCCACAGGTATTGTGCTTGAAATAAACAGATTGTTATCACTGTGGAGACACAATACATCACACAAAACAAATGTATTTAAAATATTTTACGTATACTATGGCAGTGTTAAAGGACATTTAAAGGACCTGCAAAAATAGACTTTTAAATGTAGAATTTGATGTTATTAGTTTTAATTTGTTTTTATAATAACGTACATTTCATTCATGGGGGGGGCGTCTTCATGGAAGAGATATTAACAGAGAATAGACGTTTAACAGAAAAACTTGATATTTTAGGAATACAACTCCCACAATTCCATCTTGCTCAAAGCCGATGCGCATGCGTCGTCCATCTGGGCCATTATTTTGTCCTCCTCAAGCTTCAAATGAACAACAGGCTAAACGTTGCTTGTAATGAATTAAATATTCATACACGGAAGGAGTATATTTCTCGTCTTGTTCATCAGCGCCGACATAAATGGAGTCTCTCGGTCAGTAGCTCGTTGTCTCGCCGGGCTCGTCGGTCCTCCGGTGGACTTGGAGGCCGAAAACAGTGCGCGGAGTGACAGCCCCGTTAACGCCAGCAGATTGGGTGTTTATCTGGTTGGCTAGCGACCTAGCTAGCTTCCTAGACAGCTAAGAGGGGAAGAAAAACCCGAAAGCACCATTTAATAACTTCGGAAAGAGAGAGCTGTGGCTGTCCCTGTCCTGTCCAACCTACAGCGGGGATGGCACACCTTAAAAACATGCAAAACCAGGTACAGAAATCCTCTTTTCACTAACTGTCACCTCCCTGCTTCTTGTCTGAGACTAGGCGAACCCCCATGACTGTCAGCTACTCCATGAATAGATGGGTGGGGGTCTGAGCCATCAAATCAAGTGATAAAACAGTCTAAATGTTGCATCCGTTAGAGGTAACTCTGCTGACAAAATGTGTAATCAGAAACTCTAAATTAAGCTATATGTAAGAATTCAATATTACTCCATTATGATCAAAGTCTCCATTGTTTTAGGACTCTACTGGAAATACAAATACATTATTTAGATTGAAAGACCTCTTTATGTGACTCTCATTCAGTCAAAAATCGTCACTCGATTTCCTGCTGTTATGGAGGAGAAAACCACTGAAGTGTCATGCTTCTTGAATTACATCCTGGTAACAAAGTTCGATCTACAGTCTATGTAATTACATGGGCTGTGACTGAATAGAAGACTAGTGGCACACATTAAAAAGCTTAATCATTCATCATCATCTTTTTTTATATGTGAGGATTGAGGTAGAACATTATTATACAGGCCAATAGACAGATTTAACTCCCACTGTCACATCTCATTAAACTTTATAATGAAGACATTTAGAAGTGAAAAAAGTTGTAGTGTTCATAAACACACAAATCAGGCATTAAACACAGTCATCACATCTTACATTGTCAGATTCATGTATTTCTTTTGCTGCTGTGACTTGACCAGAACACCCGGTTGGACCCCGAGGAGTACTTCACCAAGCAGGAGCGGATTGGGAAGGGGTCCTTTGGGGAGGTCTACAAAGGCATCAACAACCGCACAAAGGAGGTGGTGGCGATTAAAATAATAGATCTGGAGGAGGCGGAGGATGAGATAGAAGACATTCAACAGGAGATCACAGTGCTGAGCCAGTGCGATAGCCCTTTTGTTACCAAGTATTTTGGATCATTCCTGAAGGTGAGGTGATAACACGCATTTATGAAGGAATGCAAACACAGACATTATTTTAAGTTATACCAGAGAGGAAAAGGCAAAAAGAGCATTTTGAATCTTTCATCAAGTATGTTGTCCTTTCAGGGGACCAAGCTGTGGATTATCATGGAGTATTTAGGTGGAGGATCTGCTCTGGATTTGGTAATCAGATTTATGTTTTTATACAGCTTACAAAGTGTAATTCAAGTGTTGTGCAAGGTGGTACTGTTTATGCTTGAGAAGCCTAACTTGTTTTTGACTCTTTCCCTCTCCCCAAACTTCCACATTGTTCTGGTGAATCTGCTGCCCCTCCTAGCTCCGTCCAGGGCCTCTTGAAGAGACTTACATTGCCACTATACTGAGGGAAATACTTAAAGGTCTGGAGTATCTGCACTCTGAAAGAAAGATTCATAGAGATATCAAAGGTAATAAGCACATTTTAAAAAACGTCCCCTTTTTCATCAAGCCTCTTAAAGAGAGCGAGATACGTGTCCTTTTTCAGTTGTATTCTTGTACAAAAAAAGCCAGATATCACGTTCTTTGTGTGTTGACTGTAGATTCACTTTAAAATGCTTTGATTTAAGCTCCATAGCAGACACTTAATGTTGAGTAGTAATGAGCGATATGGTGAGTAAGTCTTCACCAGATGCTGGACGGAATATGTGCATGCAGTATGCGTATTGCTGCATACATTAATGAATGAACACCATCTGAGTGCATGGAATCACAGAACGCTGTAGGAGTTTAGTTTAAATCTATATATGGAGGTGTTTATGGTGTCATCTAAAGCTGATGTTACTTTACTAAATCACTAGTGAATCACAAAAAAATGACAACCAGCTGACAGATCGACAAAGATAGAAAGTAAGTTAGATATTGGGGTTGATTCTGTTAGTGTGGTCTGTTTTTCTTCAGTGCGGCTCCTGATGTTGCTGTTTGTGCTCTCCAAAATAAAACTGGGGAAGAGACTGTAAAACTTCCCTTGACCATTATTCCACTCATCTGTTAGGCCCAAAACCCAAATAACTTTTGTTCTGGCATTTCGCATATTACTCTTGGTTAATGTATATAATTTGCTTCAGCATTTTATGACTTACTATTAGCTCAAAATGAGACTCAATCATTCATTCTAAATGCCTACAAGCCTTTTTTTTAGCCCTACTCGTGTTATTTGACCTTGTATTGTGATGTTATTTCTCTCTCTGTTACCCTCCGCCAGCGGCCAACGTGCTCTTGTCGGAGCAGGGCGACGTGAAGCTGGCAGATTTCGGGGTGGCAGGACAGCTCACAGATACCCAGATAAAGAGGAACACATTCGTCGGCACACCATTCTGGATGGCTCCAGAGGTTATCAAACAGTCGGCCTACGACTTTAAGGTGTGTCTGTGGATTAAGCAAGAGGAACCATGTGTTTCTGCTTTAAGTGAACGATGGTTTAGGTATTTTTGGGGCATTTTTTCGTTGTTTTTTTTTCACTTCTGGGTGAAAATATTCCTCAGTTTTGTTGAATATTTTTCTTAGTTATGAGAATATAATGTAATGGTGAAAGTTGTGACAAAGAGATGCTAAATGAAATTTTCTGCTTGGTAATAATAGTTGTAGTAATTGGATGCATATCACTTCAGTAAGGAAACTATATTTTATTCCGTACACAGTTTCTGGGGTCTGTATGTGACGTACAGTAAACCCACCTTTCTTACACGTCTCTCCCCTCAGGCTGATATTTGGTCCTTAGGAATCACAGCCATTGAGTTGGCTAAAGGGGAACCTCCAAACTCTGACCTTCACCCCATGAGGGTCCTTTTCCTCATCCCGAAAAATACTCCACCCACACTGGAGGGACCTTACAGCAAGCCCTTCAAAGAGTTTGTGGAGGCTTGTCTAAATAAAGACCCTCGTTTTGTAAGTAATTCATCCATTGTTCAGACATTGTAGTGGAGCTAAAAGGGGCTCAGACATGCTTTTGGTTGCCTGTAATAAGGGTCAGAAAATTGGAGAATAATTCCAGATTGGCACTGTTGCTTTGAGTGTAAGACTTGGGTCATTGTGAGTGGATTAGTGTGCCTTGTCCTTAATAAAAATGTCAAACCCAATCCACATCACATTCTTGTGAAATCTAAAAAATGTGAGGGTGAAGTCCTGTTATATCTAGACAACTGTTGCTGGCTGTGTTATTCTTCATCCTGCTCTAGATGAGGCCATCACTGAATGTTCACCTTTTGGCTGCTTTGTCTTCCTAATGTTTCTGCACAGAGGCCAACAGCCAAAGAGCTCCTGAAACACAAGTTCATTACACGTTACACAAAGAAGACGGCCTATTTGACAGAGCTTATTGACCGTTACCGCCGCTGGAAGTCTGAGGGGCACGGGGAGGAATCCAGCTCTGATGACTCGGATATGTGAGTCTGGAGACCGCCTCTCATAAGGCCCTATGAATGTTTTAGGAATTCTGTGATTTACAATGTGTTTTATTGAATCAGACCATGGGGTTTAATCCACCCCTGCTACCCTCTGGAACCACCCCTGTATTACAACATTACAAACTGTGAATAATAATTAGTTAGCAGACTACAGCAGACTGTGGGATAACGTTACAGTCGTTGAGTAACTGATTAACTGATACGGCTCACGAACTGTGTTCCATTGCACTGAAGGTAAACGGGTGCGTGTGATGGCTGGCGTTCCTGTGTGTGCAAAGCACTGTATATTAATGTGTGTCAGCCCGACGCCATGCAGAGCAGCAGAGGAGAGGCTGCAGCTTCACCAGACGTGCTTCAAACTCAGCATATTTTTATAAAAACACAGAGATTAGTAGGAAGAACACAGACCTAACCTCACACCTACATATTCAGCTTATTCCACGATTCACGCGTTTTGCAGTTCATTAAAATCACAGGGCCCCACTCTCATAGCCTCCAGTTTACACTTTCTACCAGATATTTGCAGAAAAAAAAGACACTGAACCTTTGTTCCATGAAACGAATCCTTTCTTATTTTTTCAGATTTACAAGCTTGTGTGAAACAATTTGAGTTTGGCAAATAACAGAATATGTAGGCAAAAATGACAAACTAACTACATTTACACCATAGACTGTTTGAAATATAGACTAATTTACTGACTTCATCCATTACCCCCAATCCTCACATACTCCGTGCGCGCCGCGGTCCGTCAGCCCCACGGTTTTGCTCCATCGGACGGCGTGCCCACTGGATCCGTTTCTGGAACGTGAGTGCCGCAGAGCGCAGCCATGAGCAGCTGTACACGCATCACAGGAGAACTACTAGATCACGCAGGAATAAAGTGAAAAATATGCAAACAACATGTTGCTTTGTCTTTCTGATGATCGATTGTTGTTCGTTTGGTGCCGGTTTTGACGTAATGTGGCGCTGGTGGCACGCTCCGGAGATGGACAGGCTCGCTGTGGAAACATAATGATTGACTAGAGTGGCAACGAACTACAGCGGTAGTTTAATCGGCGGTTAATGTGTTGGCTGCCTTTTGAGGCTTTGAGATTAGTATTTTGGCTGTTGCCATGAAATACTAGAATCTCCTTATTGAAATCGACTTCTTGGACAGCCTCTAAATATAGTCAGGTCCCCAGCAAGTGATTTTATTTGTACAATATGAATGAATGATATCCAAAAGACACCAACAACAAAGAAACAGTGGAGAAGTTTAGTTCAGTGTTATAATAGGCATTTTAAAATGGGGCCTAATGAGGACTGACTCACTTTTGGAGCCAGCCTCAAGTGGCCACTGAAGGAACTGCAGTTTTAAGCATTTGATTTGGCTTCATTTCTCAGCCCTGGAAGTTGTTGCTTAATTAACCCACATAACCACGAATATAACTGAATTAAAAAAAAAAGTCCTTAATAGAAACGTTTTTTAATAAATTAGAATCAGGTCATCGATTGATTGTGTTTAAAATTGGGTCATTTTTGTTCCCCCTCATACTATAAAAGTCTCTGCTCTTATCTTTCCATCCTTGCTTAAGGGACGCTGACGGTGACGTGGACACGTGTCCGATGTGGACCTTCCCCACAGTCAGACCCTCCTCTCTGAACAAGCTACAGAAGGGCTACACACACACAGATTCAGAGGTAAGACTCACACAACAGCACTAAACACACAAGTCAAATGTTTTTATTTATCATTTTAACCTTCTTTTTTTTCCTTTTCCCAGTCAGGGGATTTGGTGAAAAGGCAACCCAAGTCACAATGCCTGTCTGCTTTGGTAACCCCTATTTTCAGAGAGGTAGGCCAAACTGTTTCTGATGGGGATTACACAACTTTGATTCAAACTATTCATTGTACTTCCATTTTTTTGTAGATGAACGAAACACCGAAGCACTATTTACAGGCTCATCCGGTCTCAGAACCCTTCAGCAATCATCTTCTATCACCGTCTGAAAGACGATATATGCCTCTGGGAACAGATGTTAAATTCTCTGTGATTTCAGTGAAGCCCGCGTTTTGTGTTAAATGATTTCCAGACAAGACTTTTTTCCATGCAGCATTTACGTCTGCAACGTAAACGCCTTGAATTCTTAGTCTATAAAATCCCAGAGTAGGGCCCGTTCTTCTGTTGAATCCCAGATTAGTTTAACTGTAGAATATAAGTTAGTAAGCGACATTACTCCGACTCACTTCAGCCGTTTGACCCCGAAAAAGAAACTGATTTTTTCCTACGTTTAAAATGTTTGTTTGTTGAATGGAGGTCGGCTCCATCATTTCTGATAAATCGGCTTGGCTTTAACAACACAGCATCTAGCAGATTCGTGGCTCAAGTTAAATGTTTGAGCTATCAAGGGTTTGTTAGCTGCCGTTATTTTACAGACATCTGTTTATAGAGACAAATAAACCATCGTTAGATTACGGCTCTGATGGGAGCTGGTATATGCGGATAGCGTCTCCTGTATTCACCAAAGCCTGCTGATACTTAATTGGTCAACACAGGTCTGGCTACAAATGTACTACAAACGGAAACCAGAACACTTCCCATGCTGCCAATCCAGAACCCCACCGGTACAGATTCTACATTTCTATGTAGAATCTGTAAATAGAGATTACAGGCTCTCCTACTGTAAATGAGATTACAGTACACAAACATTTTTGTTTGCAGTGCTGCAAAATATTGTTAAAGTACTGGAATCAAACAAAAGTATGGTTACTATTAACAACAACAACAACAACAACAAAAATGATACATTTGTACAACAGTGGACAGTTTCCTGAAACCAGTAGCAGGTCTTTAACTGAAGCAGTTAATCCAGTCTAAAAAAAAGTGTCCTGGTTATGTGTTGTGCATAAGCCCTTATTAGCCCTTATCCTGGTTTTCAGATACCTGGATGTACTACCTGGAATGCTATGTGAGAAATCAGGGTACTGTGGCTGGTTAAGACTTTAACCAGGTTTTTGAATACTCTCTGTAGTTACAAAACACAGTAACGTGGGATAGTGAGAAATGAAGACACAACTGCACACAGATGATCAGGAAGCTGGATACTGTGATAATAACTAGAAATGTATATAATCAGGTTTCCAGTGTTCTATGTAAACCTAAGCATAGAACAACTACTGTGATAAAATTAGCATGTAAACGTAAACGCCTCTTAGAGGAGAAAAGAAAACAGAAAGTATTCTTATTACAGAAGTTGGAATTACGGAGTCGCTGGTAAAATGACCCGGTTACTTCTTGACTATTGAGCTCTGGACAGGTCCATTTAAAACACCTGTTTACGTTGTTAGTGGTCACAGTATGTGCACATGATAATAAAATAATAATGTATTTACAAGCTTTATGAACAAGATTTAGCAAAGTGCTTTGACAAAAAAAAGGGGGGGGGGGGGGGACAGGATAAGCAAGAGAAAAGATCCCGAACATAGTCAGAAACATGCAAGGGCAAAGTCAATTGGAAGTTAGATCAAGAGGAAAAAAGATGTCATGTCACAGTAGATAACAGAGCACATCATGCTGGCCAGAGAGTTACTTCATTATTATTATAATTATTATTATTAAGTTATTTTAAGTTACTTCACTAGGGGCGCCGGTAGCCTACTGGTTAGTATGCGCGCCCCATGTACAGAGGATGATGTCCTCGAAAGCGGGCGGCCCGAGTTCGAGTCCGACCTGTGGCTGGTTCCCCTCTCTCTCTCTCTCTCTCTCTCTCTCCCTGGTTTCTGGCTCTGTCCACTGTGCTATCTCTAAAATAAAAGCCCAAAAATACATATTTAAAAAAATTCACTAGACTACATATGACCCATTGTTTGATGGATTTGGAGCATACATAAGTAGGCAGTAACCAGGAGAGTCTAACAAACATAGTGCCGAAAACCTTAAACCTGTCAGCACGTAGAGAGAATGGGCTCAACGTTTCCTTCTGGTAGATTAATGTCAAACTCTGGAGCCTAGAAGTGATTTCATCTGTGCTGTGTTGTCTGTGTGCATGTGAAAGCGGCCTTGGAAACTGATTAAGTCAAATTTATGGAGAAGAATACTACCTCCTTTATTTAGTCCCAGAAAGTGTTTTCTGCTCTAGACTGTTTTAACAATAATTTCAAAATGAAAATTGACCCAGTTTCTACTGGGCAGGCAGGTACCCAATATAAGAGACTAGAGTCCTAAATGCATCGGTCGCAGGCTCCACTCTTGGCCTCGACCCTTTAATGCATGTCTACCCCACATTTGCTGTTTCTCTTAAGCTGTCATATCAATATAGTCAAAATGCCCCACATTAATAAAGTAATAGTTCATGTCTGTTAAAATCAACAAAATAGGACAAGAGAGCATGAAGGCTTTGGCAGTCATTCTGGTACTCTTTTCACCTCCAACAGTTGAAGGAGAAGCGACGGGCGAGCGGCGCTGGCGTAGGAGCAATCGAGGAGCTGGAAAATGCCTTTAACCTGGCAGAGGAGTCCTGTCCGGGGATCTCCGACCGCCTCGTCACGCACATGATGGAGAGAGTGTGCAGGTGAGAAACCAAGCACTTTCACAGCTGTGTGTGTCCAATGTACTGCAGAAAACGTAGATTTCTCTGAATGAATAGATTTCATGTCCTTCTTTCAGGTTTTCTTTAAATGGTAACACCACCCAGTCTTCGCGGTGAAACTCCAGCTGGATGTAACTGAACCCCTGACCCACGTTTATTTGTCTCCCAGACCCACCCAACCCCTCAGACAAGGACCACAGACGACCCCCCCCCCCCCCCCAACACCCCTTGTATCTTTGCATCCTACCCAGTCCTGTCCCCAAGAGATCTTTTAATTAGTTATAATTAAATATTTTTACAGTTTTTCTTTAAGAGCGGAGAGTATTTAAGACAAAAAAGCCATGTTACTTAGAGCGTTGTGTATACCTGTTAGACTGAAGAAAAAAACTATAATAAAGTCTATGGAAAATGTCCTGTTTTCTGTTGTTTTTATGGTTCTTATGAATGTCATCACACAATGATAAAACTATGTTCTATGCAGTTACAATGATTATGGTTAAAAATATAGATTGATTTGTATATCATGTCATGAGGGGGGGCAGCTGTGGCTCAGTTGGTAGAGTCGGTCGTCTCTCAACCGGAAGGTCGGGGGCGATGTGTCCTTGGGCAAGACACTTAACCCCAAGTTGCTCCCACTGCTTCCTTGTGTTATTAACCTGTTCATGTGCTGTCCTTTAATTACAAATACCCCGTTAGTGAGGACAGGTTCACTATCGCTGCGTCCGTCAGAGGCAACTAATCACACGTACGATAAACACAGAAAGGGAGGAGGAAGCACCAGCTGACGTGTGCATGGATAAGCTTCACACTCATCTGATCCAAAGCTGTTTTTTTTTATTGTTTTCTATTTGGTAATTTGAAGGTAGATAAAAAGGAATGGATCACAGAAGATGGTATCTAAGTTTGATAAAACTTTTATTACAATATATGCATCAAAAACAATATTTTGCTCTTTATTAATATTGGGTAGAAACAGCACAAAGAGGAATGTCAAGAACTCACATCTTGGCTGGTGAGGGAAACGTTGGCTACACTGACTTCATTGGGTCACCTGTAATCTCTGTAGTCATGGAAACCACAAAGTGCTCAGCGGTTTGTACTGGCTGCATCAATGAAAATATAAAAACAGTAAATGCTCCCTGGCACATGACTTCACTTTACAGAGTGGGGAAGTTACATGGTGATAACTAAAAGCACCAAACAGAGGCGCGACACCTCATTCGCCCGTCCTTCATTTTACGTGTATGGGGAAGACTGTAAGAGGTCCGGGGGTCACAGTTGATTTTAAAACATGTCCATCTCAAAAGGAGCTTAACAACACTTGAATCCCATTGTATGCAAAGACACTGATCGAGAACTGCAATAATGGATGAGATTTGGACATGAGAGGGAGAAGCTGATACCAAATCAGCACGATAGGGAAAGTTTACCTCAAGTTTGACCAGACAGAGTCGAGGGTTCATGCAGAAGAGGAGGGTAATAGAATGAACATTGAGCAAATATTTATGGGTAGCTTTCCTGGTAACTTCTGGTCAAAGGGAATATAAAATCGAGAGAAAGAATATTGAGGTTATGGCATCACAATGGCATGAAAAGCTGTTTCTGCTACACGTTGTTCTCAAAGTTGACTCTCCCAATAAAAGGTGAGCGCGTGTTTGAAGAGAGGTTTTTGAACTAATAGCACTTAAAACAAGCAGAAAAAAAACTTTGGTTTCCTCAATAGCAAAATAACAAGACCAAAAACGTAAGAAAACTAAAAAATAACAGGACATCCCAATGACTTATATGTCACCATTTTTGTATCAATGGTTCTTGTGACTTCATTTAAGTAACTGGCAAAAGTTTAAGAAAAAGAACTGTGTGTGAATATATAAACATAACACTGTTTGAATATACTTTACTGTATGTTCTCTTGAACAAAAGGAAACCAGATCCAATAAAGGATTGGAATAAAAAAAAAATAGTGGCAAGCCGTATGAGTCGATAACCAGAAGGATGTTTTTCCCCTCCTCTTGTATCAGTCGTCCTTCTAGAGTCAAACTCTGGCAGTGGCTCAAAAACCTGCAGAGGGAAAGAACAGGAAAAGTTACACATTATGCAACTAAAAGTCAAGTCTGGCCTCACAAAAGACCAGTATCAACAGATAACCGCGTCTTCAGTCACAAAAATAGAAGATAAAGTGTCACGTTCAGAAAATATGGTGCAGTGTTTGCAGATTGACTCGCAGTGGGTGACTTCAGTGTGTATCTGTGTGGCTCCTACCTTTGTTGGGTTTTTTTCACACATGTGGGCCGTCTCCTTCTCCGTCTCCCTGCTTCTGCATCTGGGCCTGCATCTTGGCGATCATCTCCTGCATCCGTCTCAACTGAACGACAAAGAACATCAACGTTTGGCATGTAAACAATAACTGCACTCACAGAGTTAACTCAGCAGCTGAGATGTTCAAGGGACATACTTTTCGGTTTGGTTTACTTACAGATGATTTGGCGCATTGTTCAGCCTTACTGAATGTTTTATCATAAACTCCTGTGATCAAGTTGTATCAAACAACTGCTTCCACATGAGCCCTATGCAGACTGCTGTTTCAAGGCAAGATATTTACATGCCTGTGACGTTTCGCCTTCAATCTAAATGTAGCGGGGGCGACATTCAAATTGTCTGCGTGTGTTCGTGGAGCCCCTGCTGTGCTGTGATTTCGCCACGCCAAAACGCAATTTGAATATCACAAGAACATTACACCATCGTTGAATCAATATATAATGTACAAAGACGTAACGACGGCTGAGCTTAGTTCTGCCGCTTTTGCGGAAACACAGTCTGAAAAGGGCTATGAACTACTTTAACGAAAAACACAAGAATGAACCAGAATAGTCCTACAAGTACTGAACAGGAGTTAAGTGTAGAACAGAATCAACTATGCCACCATATCCTATCTTAGCATGAACACTGGGAGCTATCAAACTACAAAAAAAACCTCACTATCAAGTCCAAAGGTCACTGAAAAAGTTCCCCTTTCCCTCCAGTTTAGATGCTAAGCTAACTGTCAACTGGCCCCAGCTTCAAAGGTTTGTGTACAGGTGAGAGGTCAATACACTTTTCTAAGTTCTAAGAACGCAGATACTTGTACTTCCCGCCATTATTCCTTTATCAAACCTTGACAGTGGAGCAGGATGATCCATGGAAAATGAAGTCATTTAAAGAACCAACAGATAATATGTAGTGTCTGAGATATCCTACCTCAGCCTCCTTCTCCTGCAGGATCATATCTTTGTCCATTTCCTCCGGCTCCGGTCCCTTCCTGCTTTAATGACAAAGCTAAAGTTACCTTTCACAGTAGTGAGAGGCTATAGAATCAACCTCTGATATTTCTGCAGAATGTATGCCAATCAACAAAGTCATCATCAAGTTAAAATACACATTCGGTTAGGCATGAGACATTTCTCTGTGCGGTTATTTACAAAGCACAATGACTGGTTAAGCTGAGAAGTTTGTGTGTTTGTGTGTGCGAGCCTGAGAGTGCACATTGTACCATCTGTGGAGGCATTAGGCAAAAATGACAAAAAGCCACATTGAGAAAGGGAAGAAGTCAGTGAGTTAGCGGTGATAGAAAAGTGGACGTCTACAACAGATGACTACAAAGAGAGGAAAGCAGTAAGACTCCAGAGAGGAGCAGCGGGCGTGAAAGTCAGGGGAACAGCAGTACCTCCCCTAAAATGGAATATAAAAAACTGTACCTCCAACAGTCTGCACATGGGAATGGACAAATCAAGACCACGCTGCCATCATTGGACGATGGCGAGCCAACGAGAAGGTAAAAAGCCCTCCCTTATCCTGGGTTGGCTTTAGAAGGCAGTTTAAAAGGATCTTTTTGGTCTACTTTAAGGGGTTAAATGATGAAATAGCCACACTATGTTAAATGACACAGTAATCCTGTTGAAAACCTCCACTGACACTTAAACTACATGAGCCATTTAGCTACAAACTAACCATGAAAAACCACAAACCACCGAGGCCCACAGTATATGTTTAAAAATCCGCCTGGTCGCACTGTTTAACATGCAGAATGATGAGTTAGATCTACTGGACTACAGAATGAAACATGTTCAACAACATTATGATCCATTATAATACCAGGATTATTCTACTTATTGAGCTTCCTTTAACACTTCTGGGTGTTGTTATTACTTTTAAATGCGCTGTGTGTTTACTGTTACTGTCTTTGATATTGAATACTGGTCTAATCAGAGGTTTGCTGTTTGAGGTGGGGGAGGTGCAGAGAAGCAAGCTGACGTACGCAGGAGACAGAGGCAGAACGTAACCATGGGAGGACAACCTGCCACCCCGCTTGAGGCGGTCCGAGCGGAAGTTCTCGTAGTGAAGGTCCTGGGTCACTTCCTGTAGATCCTGCATGTGGGTTCTGTGAGGGGGGGGTGGAAAAAGTCACAATGCAATTCACTCTTGCAGACATTTACAAACTACAGATGTTAGCTCCATTGATGGGTTGTCACGATACCATTACCACCGTTATTATCTGGGAGGAGGTTCTTGATATGATTAGCTAAATCAAAAACTAAGGATCTCTTCAGTGCTGACATTGTGGGTATTTATCTATGAGAAGTAATTACCAAAGTGAGCCTACATATTTATTGATTGATTTATTCGTTTATTTAACAGGGACAGCAAAATCCCTTCAGTCAAACAATAATGTGCACAGTATATCAGGATCCAGTTTATGGGGATAGCATTAGTCTTGCCTTACACTGATAGTAGCACTAAGGCTTTAAGATACTACTGTGTATTGACTTAATCGTATTAGAATTGTCAGGTATCAGAATCAGCAGGAAGAACAATAAAACAGCTCTACTCCACTGTATCTGTCATGAGGAGAAACTATCTTTTTATGTTGTCTTTATTTTAGCCAAACCAATTTACACTGTAAGTGTTGCTGCTACTTAGTACCAATTTGGGACACAGCTAAATGTTTTTCTTCTTTCCTGCCTTGGCTCCATCCCTTTTCCAATTAGTTAAACCTTTACAAAGAAGCTACTGGCAGAAGTGGACTTGCTCTTATTGTGTTTAAAAGCATCCTGGCAAACTAACAAGCTGGCTGCAGTTTCTTCTCACAGCACTTTTTGGACATCAGACAGGATATACACAGTTTTAGAGATCTCTTTTTAACTCTGTGTTTAAGAGAGAGAAAAGAACAGCCGGTTTTTAAGCCTCCCCTATCACTCACATCAGCATGATTCGCAGCTTGAGGAAATCGTTGTGTTCTGGATTCTCCACCTCAACGACTCCCCAGGGGTACAGGCGGCCCCTCACCTTCTTCCCCTTGGCTTCAATCTGCTGGTTGGATCCCACAACTGCAAATGGGATGCTAGCCTGGAAGAGAAGAGATGTTCATGTGTCTTCAGTAATAGTTTTACTGCGCACACAAGAAATGACAACACTAAAAAATAAGACCTAGAGTATCAGGATGCTTTCTGGGGAATGGCGAGTATACCTTGAGGATTCTGGTCTGCTCTTTGAAATCCTCATCCTCATCCGACTCAGCATCGGGAAGGTGGTAAATCTTGATACCGTGCTCATCGATCTCATCCAGAATCTGACCAACAAAATGCAGGTAAAAAATGACTTGTTGTATTAGGTCAGGACGTAAAGACAATAATCCTAAAAATCTAAAGCATTTGGTCTCAGGAGCCTCTCATGAGCCAAGACTTGTTGTCCTGCTATTGTTACTCTACCTTTCGAACACTGTATATTACACAATGTTCAATCAGTGGATGGCTCAAGCAGTGACCAGGAACACATGATAGCTACAGTTTATTTCAGGAACTGAAAAAAAAAAATCCTGAACAATGGTCGACTCTGTTGTCCTCACCCTGCGCTTGAGCCTCTCCCTTTCTTTGAGGGTAAGTGTGTCTGCCTTTGCGATGACAGGAACCACGTTGACCTTATTGTGAATGGCCTTCATGAACTGAACATCCAGGGGTTTCAGGCTGCTCAGACAGGAAACAGACAGGCACAGGGGGAAAGAGAAGCACAAGAAATTAAGAAGAGAAGAGAGAGCACATTAAATATAGTTCACTTAACTTTTACTAACTTAGGCCTAGTCCACACGTAGGCGGGAATTATTTTAAACTGAGGTTTTCCTCCTCAGTTTAAAAAAGTAATCCCTTCCATACATCTTATTCCACATGAAAATGCAAAACACTGTTACGGCTTTCAAAAGCATGCCAAGTCAAAAATTATGCCTGACATGCTAAAATGTTCTCGCCATTTCTCTGCTATGACCATTTCATTTTACAAAGTTGTCCATTCAGGAGACTCTGCTCTTCAACATAGTGGGAGAGTCACTGTATATGTATGTGTAAGCATGTAAAAAGTCCAGTTAGCAACGTTAACACCAGCACTAGTTTGGTTACGTCTGCCATCGCACTAATCTCCTGTAAACTAAAGTGACAGCATCGCACAATGACGTCAAACGGAGGAGAAACAGGCGCACAGTGGGACGTTACAAGCCCAAAACTCAGTTTTCCCTGTCTACGCATAAACACCTTAAACGGAGTTTCTGAAAATCTTCACCCTGGAAGGAGTTTACCAAAAGATGCGTTTTCAGCGCTGTTTGCGTGTTAAAAAATGCTAAAATGCACAGAACAGCTCTGAAGAACATCAGAAACCACTGCGCAGTATGCCTTCTCTGGTTCTGTGTGTTTGAATCAAATGAACATTTCTGTCAACACAAGTACTGAGTCCTGAACTCTTCTAAAGTTGAAACATTAGTATTCTGTTGTTTGAAAACAGAAACTTATTTTCATTGCATTTTTTCGCAGCCTGACACATCATGCAGCTCTCTATCTTACCCAGTTGTAATTTCCACAAATCAAATTCCTAAATGAGAATATTTTATTTGAAGGAGAGGGGGGTTTGGAGAGAAGCTGCTTACAAAATGTTCATTTTATTTAAACAAAAACCTATAAATAGTAGAACCTGAAAAACATATCTTAGCAGTGGTCTCTTCATTTTTCCAGAGCTGCATGTATAGAATTAGGACTCACCCATGGCCGAGCGGCGAAATGAAATAGAAGCAGCAGTGTACTCTATTGTCCACAATGTGTCTACGATTGAGCCCGCTCTCGTCATGGAGGTAACGCTCAAACTGGTCATCAATGTAACTGATGATGGTGCTGAAACTGAAAGAGAGCAATATTATGAATATGTGAGAACAATAAATTATGTGTTTTTATCCCATTAGTAGGTTGTTATAATCATTTCATAAAGTAAGTACACCTGTGTCAAACAAAAGACCCGAAAACACAAACTGGAAAATGATCCTGCTAATAAAGTCACGATACTCTGATACACTAACACTGAAAACTTCTATAGAGCTCAAATGTTGGAAAGGGTTTAAAAAGAAAACACATCATATCATGTTCAATAGTGGGTGTGTCTCAGTTAATGCAGTTGGAGAATTTGAAACATGTATTTTTAAGTTTTTTTGTTCTTCATATTCATACATTGCTATGGAGATTAAAAGGCCTTGTTGGGGTTAGTGTGCGCGCCCCATTTACGGAGGCTATAGTCCTCCAAGCGGGCGGCCCGGTTTCAGATCAGGCCTGTGGCTCCTTTCCCGCATGTCATTCTCCACTATCTCTCTCTCTGATTTCTGACTCTATTCACTGTCTTGTCCCCCAAAATAAAAGCATAAAAAGCCCCAAAATAAATCTAAAAAAAAGGCCTTGTTGAAGTTATGATCAGGTAATAAGGTTCACACTAAGTGAACTCACACCTACTTCAATCAAAAGCACAGATTTAATGGAAATTATCCCACTACTGTTCTTAAGATTTAAATCATAAGACCAGGACGTTCCAGCTCGTCACTGTTTAAGATCACAGAACTGACACTGTCATCTAAATGAAAAATAAAAAAGGCTCATCTTTGTATCAGCATACACCTTGAAAAGATTTCATACCAGTCTTGGCTGTTGATTGCGTCTCCGTATCCCGGTGTGTCGACCACAGTGAGACGCAGCTTCACTCCTCGCTCCTCGATTTCTACTGTTGACGCCTCGATCTGAACCGTCCTTTCTATCTTTTCTATAAGAAGAACAAGAAAAAGGACAGAGTGAATGACAGTGCAAAGTTGTACTTGTCATGCGTGTGATTTTAATACACAGGATAAGAAAGTGTTTTAGAAGGTAAAAAAAAAAAAAAATCACAAATTCAGCTTTGAACAGGAATTATTCGATGCATGTGTGTTTTTTACCTGCTGCTCCTGGGATGACTCTTTCAGGGTAAAGGTCAGTGAGGAAGAGGCTGTTGATCAGGGTCGATTTTCCAAGTCCAGATTCACCTTTTCAGAAAAAGACGACAATGAAATAATCAGGCCAAAGTCCAGATCAATATGAGACATGAAAAATGATAACACAATTGCTTCAAAACACAGACGTATTGTCGGGTGTTTTTAGAAAAAGAGCTGATCTTCTGCTGTAGGAAGCTTCCTGTTACATAATGACGGATACAAGGATACAAAATGTGACTACTCTTCATCTTTCCCAGATTGTTGTCAGACGGTTCATTAAACAGACCCAGCTGTAACCTGAGAAACGTGAGCTAATGTTCATCCATCTGCTGGGAAAGCTTTACCTTCACACACAAAATAATCCTCCTCAACCTGACTCTTTTATGTAAGAATATATTGAATTGTCTTTCAGATCTCTGCTGATATTGTTTGAATATGAATAAACTAAACTGTTTCTTCAGACCTACAGCAAGACAGGGCCAGTACAAGCACATAAAAAGGTAACAAAGGCAGTGAACATTGACACTTTAAAGGATGAAGCTTGCGATAAAGACACAGACCCGTCGAGAATTGTTTTAGTCTTCCAGAAAGTAAAATCACTGTCTTGAAAACCAAAAGACCATTTACCCTAAAATGTGACTACTGGGGCTCCCATCAGCACCACCAGAGCTTTACAGTCCTTACTACATCATATCTGGCAACTATCAAGAGAAGCATGTACTGAAAATCAAAGTCAACATTTCATCAATGCAACAGTTTTAGGAGCATGTGGAAAAGGGGTATGAGAGATATAAACAAGTGTTTTCAGTGAGGTACTACAAAAAGTATGCACGTTATTTTTCATAGAATGCATACTATTTCCATGTGTGGGGTAAATGTGCAGTAATCTGATCACTGATTTCATTTAGAACCCGAGTCACAAAGAAGGCTAAGTAAGCGCTCAGTTAGTGTTCTTGAAGTAGAGGGGCCAGCAGGCCCTCGTCCACTGTGTGAATCAGACCCTCGAGGCCTGCCGGCTGCATTCCTCTCTGGTTTATTTTAAAGCAAAAAAGGATGAGCATACAGCTTGTCTGTGAGGGGGAGCTTCTACCCTCCCCCTCACAGACGAGCAGGGAGGTTCACAGAGTCACAGTTTTCACATCAAGAGTTTACGCTGCTGCTGCTGCGCCAGCTGAGCTTCTATACTGATGTGACATCTGCCATTTTCTGCTGACTTCATGCTCACTGAAATATTTATTTTACCGATGTCAAGGAAAAAGCTGAGGTAACTTGCATATATTCAATTAAAAGGAACTACAGAGGTTAAGAAATGTCAAACTGTTGTGTGAATGTTATAGAAACATTCAGCAAATTATTTTCGAACAAAAAAAAATCAGTGTATGTAACATAAAAAAAATGTAAGGGAACAAAACAGGGAAGAGACACTCACCTACCACCATCAACGTAAACTCAAATCCTTTTTTTGACTGACTTGCGATGAACCTGATTTGGCAGGTTGGCAAATCCAACATACCCTGGAGTCTCAGGGTTGTTGAACTGTCCCTGCTGTAGAAAGAAGGCAAGACACAAGGGTCGTGAGTTTCAAGAAAAACATGTTTGGTGACATTAAAACTGAAGTTGAAAGAACACAGCTTTGAACAAGACATCATCTCAAATCAGGAAAAAGTGAAACATGGTTTGGACTTATAGCCAAAAAATATGATAGCCAAGTATTAGAGCTTGTATTGTAGCAATTTAGAAGACATCTGTTCACAGACAGTCAGGTTCTTTAAGAGGGCAAGAGTGACTTCTCTGCAGTCTATTTGCAAAATACCTTCCACCCATCATTACAGTGTTTATAGCCCTGTCCTACACAGCAACACAGACCAAGGAGATGCATGCAAACAGGACAGCATTTAACGGCTCATTTAGCAACACTTGTCAGAAGCAACTTCAAATCAATTTACTGAAAGTTCATGTTATCAATCAGTTTTCCCATTTTGCCTAACAGTATTTACGATTTATAAACTCCCTGCCCCGGCCTTTCAGCAGAGGTCAGGACTGATGAGCCTGTTATGTGGTGTGTTCTTGCTCTGCCTGTGGGGCTTTCTATCTGCATGAAGCCACATCAGAAGCGAGAGGGTGCTGAGAAGCCCACTGAGCATTCGCCTGAGTGACTCAGTAATATTTGTGTTGGGAACCACATCAAAATGCAGGAAGCAGGGAAGCACAAATTGTCCTGCTGTAATCAGTGGGATTTCAAACAGCTTGCTCCTGTTTCTAGTTCTGTTGATGCCGATTTGTGGATTGAAAATGTATGTAAAATGTACACATTATATATCAATAGGAATGTGGGCTTGTGTATTTCTACTGTTATTAATCATAACCAATGCATATATATTTACACTTCTAGGTGGTGAGGGAGGGGATGGTGTGGGAGAACTCTGTGTATGTGTGAATGTTAATGTTTTGTAATGTTCTTTATGTAATGTCTCAGTTTTGTCTTTTCATTTGTGTATGGGACCCCCTTGAAAACGAGATGGTGCATCTCAAGGGGTTATCCTTCCAATAATAAATTTCATGATTTACCACTTTAAAAAAGAAATCTGGACTGAATAAAAAGACGACAGAAGACACAGCCATCATATGACACTTGACTCGAAGAATAACTGCACACTGTATAACACACACACACTTTCTCATAATCATTACAGCTCTTCTTCTACAGTTCCTGAAAGCAGAAGTAGGAATCTGGTTTTACTAGTGTAGACTGTATCGGTTCAGATGTAATGTCTGTCTCACCTTCATTTTGTCAGCCTGAGACATTTTTCTCCTTGTAGCCCTGGAGGGGAAAAAAAGACTGTATCACATAAAGAGAAACGTATGAAACATCTGCTACTGAAACTCTAATTTGTCTACATGTCAGACCTCTATTGATCTGAAATGGAGGGTATGTTCTCATATAGGCGCATACTGACAGGCCTGAGAGTGTGAGAGACAGGAAGTCTGTTTTGTGAGAGTGTTGTGTCTCACCACAGAAAAAAAAAAAAACCACTTTTTCCTGCTAAAATAGTTTCGCTACAGCTGCAGTGATCTGAGGATAAACGAGATACAGCGATACTCATGACGTTTATTCGGCTGGTATCTTATGTTTACGACTAAGTTGCTATGTTGTCTCTAGTTATGAGGATGTTTTAGTGCATGAAGTGAAGCCGTGAGAAACACACCCTCAGACTGTAGGGATGAAAATGGCTCACATTTGACCTGGCTATATACAAAGCTAGTTTTGAAACTATATTAAGGCGTTTAAAAGATCCTTTTCCGCCAAGATAATTAGGGGAAAGATAAGTTCAACTACACTAGCTAACTATCCTTTCATATTAGAAAGTTACTTGTATTGAAATTAGCTGGTTGATTAGCCTATCATCGGCTATTTTTATAACGGAAACATCTCAGTGGGTGTGACAAGAGCTGATGCTGACATCTTCGTTTAAAAATATCATTTCCCATAATCATTCTTTAAAACAAAACAAACCCAGTGCAGGCTTTTTACCACAGCTAACTGCCCTGTAACTGGTACAGACAAGCTTAGCATAGCATGAACAACTAGCCGAGTAGCTTCTCCTGCAGGATGTTAACTTAAACAGCTAATGTTAGCGTCGTCGGTGTGTCTCCGGTTAACAAGGCATTAAGACAACTTGGTGATGACGTAGAGATAAATATGTAGCTCTACCTTATGTATAGTCCGCAGAAAGTTGAGTTCAGATAGAGGTACAGATAGACGAGTCGACGATGAACAGCAGACTTGGCGGACACCTCAAATTCTTCAGATTCCGGTGCAGCAGCAGCTTCCTTTAGCACACACAGACCACAATGCACTGCAGCAGGGCCAACACTACACATGGAGACTTTTCTGCTTCTAACGATGGAAGTCAGCCTGAGAAAACTGATTTATACGCTTATTTAAATAATAATTATTATTCTTATTAAGATTGTAGCTGTGTCTGGGAGGTTTGAGCTGAATTAAGATGTAATAGATGCATGCAGTTGTGTATTTAGAAATCCCAGCCCCCCCGAAACAGGATAAGTTTGTGTGACATTGATGATTTTCTCCTTTTTTTTTTTATGTCAAGGACCACTAATTTAATAAAAAGTTTGTACGTTTGTCCCTTCTGGACCATCAATGGATCATCTCTATGTTTGAGCCTCTCTTATTTTCATGACCTTAGTTTCAACCTGGTACCAGTTAAATTCAATAGTTTATGTGCAATGTATTTACAAATTACAATAGATACATATTATAAATTATAATAAAGTACTTTATTTCTAACCTAACTGGGCTCGGAGGAATGACATTTTGAAACTCTACCATAACTGTAAGTAGCATTATATTTCACTTATATAGGCTACTTAAATAATAAATAATATTTAACAGCATGTATATTTCCATAAGCTATTGAGGTAAACAGTATTAATGGTCTTTTTTTTCTCATACTAAATACTCAACAACCTGGATAGTACTGCAGCTAGAGAGGAAGCAAGAAACTTTAATGAAATTACCAATCATTTCCAACTTTAGTTGTTAACATTGTCAACCGAAATAATTACAAAATAACCCTCCTGCTGGGGCAAAATGGTATTTGTTGACAATGCTGTAGTACTAAGAAAATACAGTGAGATAACACTTAAAAATGTTTTATTTCTGATGACACACTGATCCAATGTGAAAATGTGATACTTGTGCCAAAGTCTCCTATTTACGCTCAATAACTCAGTTGTATAATTGAAGTCTAGTCACATGGTTGGCAAGATAACAAATACATTTTGAGGGGTCACAATGGCAAAAGCAAAGGAGTAAATAATGAAATGAATGAGGACGCATCTTCATTTAACCTCATCTTTCAGGGTCCCTGTATTTTGCATGCTGGGTTTCTGTCATGGTGCTGTAGAGACTTACACACATAGAACTTCATTGTTTAAGGATAAAAGTAGCACCTGTGCTTTTCCATGACAGGTCATAAAGACAAATGTTTAAAAAGGTCTGCTAACATTGCCAGTTTTGATTTGCCTGGCTCACCGACTCTCCTTCTACCCAACCATGAGTTTGAAAATATGAATTTAAACATGAAACTCATATTTATAGCAACATTGTAAAGTGGGCTTTTATTGTAATGATGACACTTTTACAAATAAAATAGTTGAGTTTTCAAAATAAAAGCTAAAGAGTTTTCCTCCACCTTTTCCAACTAAATATAAACTTGCATTTATGGCAGCCAAAAGAGGGTGCTAATGTTCACTCAAAAGTCAAAACTGATGAGGGTGATGTATAAGTAAAATACCAATTAAACGTATGTCTTCATATTGATAAATACCCTGTCGCGACTACCCCAAACAGTGCAACGAGCAAGTGAGGTAACTTATTTGTGTAAGCTATTTACATCGGAGGAGAATTAATAAGTTGCATCTCCTAACAGGTGGTTTGTCTTCTTTAGCTTACTATTTGAACGTGATATAAAATAATCAACCAACCAAGAAAGTTTGTCTGACTACTTCAGCCGTAATAGTTCGTGTACGAAGAAGGGCTAATTGCCATTTTAAACTCCCGGATTTATTATTTCTTCGCGTCCAGGTAGCTAACGTTAGCTCTAACGAACTGGCTAAAAGGTAAGCGGCTAGGTTAGCATGTTACCTAGATGTCAGTGTTGGCTAGCGTTAGCCTTGTTGCTCCTATGATTAGTCCGAAATCCAGTATAATTCTATCCCATCATGAAATCAAAGAGAGCAGGTGTTAATATTGATTATAAAAAGTTATATTCGCCTCAACTGTCCGTATGGCTCGTTGGTCTAGGGGTATGATTCTCGCTTTGGGTGCGAGAGGTCCCGGGTTCAAATCCCGGACGAGCCCACCTTTTTGATACTTTCTTAACAGAACAGTAGGCAAGACTTACTTGTTTCTTCGTCCTATCTTTCTTATGTTTTGTTGCTAAAAACACTTAAAAAATTGAACGCCAAACTGGTCGGTCTATTTTCATTGTTATACTGCAATCTTGTGGATATTGGCAGGACTGCAGTTAGGGGGTTAAGTTTACTGTTTTTCCTGATTGTATTGTTATATCAGTGTTAACTGTATGCTTTTATATTTTCATGTTGCCCGATATGTTTTCATCTCCACAAAGGTTCAATGGGTCTGAGGCTTCTTTCACATATTATTTATAGACAGCAGACGATGTTAGGGCCAAATATTTTGATTTCCACATGCTTAAAGAACTTTATAACATCTGAACACATTCATATTTTCTTTGTTGAAATCATCTGGCCTTACACTTACTGTTTTGTACAGGGTCTTTTCAGTGGAGTACGAGAAGTATCAGATTACTTAAAATTCATGTTCACTTAATGCCTTTCTTTCTTGTCTTGGTAGGGGATTATCTAAGCTTGCTGTTCTGACAGCATCTTGTCCCCCCCTCCCTCCAGTCGGATTCAGGACAGCCACTGCTCTGCTAAACATGAGTCCACAAGATATATCGGTAAATACCAATCTCTTTTCCATTCTGATACAGCAACCATATCATCGCCACAGAAGCCACACTTAGTCATTATTTCCATAAGCCTCTTATGTCGCCATGCTGTGATTTGTAGACAGGTTCATACTATGAAGACTGTGGCTGGTTTATGTATATTTTAAGGCCCCCCCCCAACCCCCCTTTAAAAAAAAAAAAGCTTAATGTGTCTGTTCTGCTATAAATGAGAGTCCCCAGTCTCTTGAATGGATGCCATAAACCCATACAGGACAAATAAAGAGTGATAAAGTTAATGAACCATACCGGTGTTCTTGCACCTTGTTGTACCTTTTGTGCTTTTTCCACTTTCTTGGAAAACACATTTAATTTAATCTGACAGTGGTATACATAGATGTGGATCAACAAAACATTCATCTCAATGATTTAGTTTAGTTTTGTCACATTAACATGATCTTTAAGGTTTATTGCTATTGGAGTTCTCCTTAATCATTTCATAGTATTCAGTCAGGGATTTCTGTGTGTTTAGGTGAACTGCTGCTTTAGGTTTAATAAATTATCAAAACATTCTTGATAGTTCATCCTTTAGATGAACTAAATGGCCTTACTATTAAAAGAATTGAAATAAAAAGGGCTCGTTCCTGCTTCTCCCTTTGTGTTAAAACGTTGTCAAAAAAACGTGTTATAGATAAGTATCAGGCAAATATGTAGCTCCACAGACATCATTAAAAACCAGAGCTGCCGAAAATGAGAAATACACAAACTCTAAGAGTGAGAGTGAAGGTTACAGAGAGTAAAAAACATTTTTAATCAAATGAACAAAAACACTCAAGTTGTCTTTTTATGCATTAAAAGAAAACTTAAATGAATCAATGACATACAAAGGAAAAAAATATTCTTAAAATGTTTTGAGCGAAACATAATACATCATGTATTTTTGCATTGTACATCAGTTAGTATGATATTATATATTATAGAAATACTTATTACAATACTATATTGGATGCATGAAATTACACCTGAGTCTTTGATTTACCTTCAGGGGATTTTGGCTGAAAATCTTTTTCCAAATGACTACGTATGGTATAAATGTAAGCCAGGCATAATGTGTTATCAATCCAGTAACTTCAATAAAATTGTGACAATAAAACAAAAAGCTAACAGAGAATCCAAACCAAACAAACTGATTCCTCAGTTTAATCAAACTCATGTTATCCTTTCTCTCCACAGCAGATCACTTCCTCCTGCGATCCATGATATGAACCTCATAAAGCTCATTTCAACAAAATCATTAGTCCAAGCTCTTAATCAAAACTGGTTCTTACACTTTGAACTTCACTTGTGTCCTTCAGAAACGTCACAGATTCTCAGTCAGATCATTGAAGTGTGTAACTCAGGCATTAAAAGATGAACAGTCAACCACTGTACAGTGTAAGCACATTTGTAATGTGAGCATGTGTTCAGATTATGCCCATTTTTAACATCAGAGTCAAGTATTCAGAGATCAAATTTAGCTTCAAAATGTGTTAAATGCCTGGGAGCCATGATAGAAAAAAAAGTGAGACCCAACATGTAGCCCCTGGTTCAGTTTCCCTACGCCTCCATCTTCACCCCATCATCACCTCCTTAACCAGGATGTCATTTTGAGTAAGCAGCCGCCTGCTTAGCCGGCACCTTTCACTTCTCAAGCAGCACTTAATTTACTGCAGGACATTTTAAATCTCTGCCTCTGTGGCACTGAGTCGCTGACAAATGCCTGGTTGCAAATGTATCTCATTGACTGCTGACTCGGTTGTATTACAAGCCTGCTGATAGGGGGCTGCTGCAGTAATGTGGCCCTCAGGTTTATCCTCAGATGTTTGGAAAGTGTATTAATTTAGTTTAGATGGGGCTGTATGAAAGCGTAGTGGCAGGCGGAAGACTCACAACCTCCGGGGATTGAAGCTATCTGCAACACAGCCAAAGCATATTCCAGCATCAATGTGTCAGAGGAAAGATATTAAAACCGCTTTACTCTTCCTAAGTATCATGAGAATAAGCACAAGATTTAGTGAAATCCCTCCACAGAGCTCTGAAAATCTCCAGGATTTTCTCCCTGAAATGTTTCCTAATGGACCGCTCAGAAGTGTCAGAAACTCTTTTGGGACTTGAATGCAGCTTTTTTGGGGGGCAGTATTTATATGGAGCTGAAATGACAGAATTTGAAGTATGAGTGCATCTGAACTTTTCACATAATAAGATGGAAACCCATTAATCAGTTCACTAGCATACAGTGAAGTAATGCCAGTGTGTAGGAATGGAAGAGTCCATGATGATGTGCAGGAGAGCAAAACAAACTAACCTGACTGAGACTGAGCATACCCACAAAACGACCTCCGGCTTTCATTTAAGAGAAAGTCTGTCTCCTCAGGCCAAAACCTACTTCATCAGTTATTTAGGTGTCAACAATTCCTCTGACTGTGTTCATCATAAAGAGAGTGCTGGCTCTGATATACATACCAATACTATACTAGTATGCAAAATCAGTATTTAGGAAATCTGATAAATATATCAACATTAAGAGAGATGCCATTCTTATTTTCCTCATCTTACCCCTCTTGACTGCAACAAAGGGATGTGAAGTGTTTACAATGATGTAGGACTGCAACAAAAAGGATTTGTGTATCAATTCATTTGTTGATTATACATATTGTAGAGTAGGGCTGGGAATCTTTGGGTGTCTCACGATTCGATTTCGATTCTTGGGGTAACAATTTGATTCAGAATCGATTTTTGATTCAAAACGATTCTGGAGTCATTGATTCATGGATTCAAAGTCTATTTTTGAATAAGTACATACTTCAGGATCTACTCAAGTCGTCTGTGAGACTGGCTGAATTTCTTGTTGCTCTATTTGGCATTCTACTGATTTAAAGAGCAGGGAGTGACTGATTAGCCTCCCTAAAAAAAAAAAAAAAAACATTTTTAATTTTTTTTTTAAATAAAATCGATTTTTCGAAATTATGAATCGATTTTAAATCTTATTAGAGAAGAATCTTGTTCTTTATATGAATCGATTTTTTTTTTTACCAACTCTATTGTAGAGCAAGACCACTGGTATCAATTTACATACGCATCATGGTGGCGGCGTAAGATGGTACTGGTGTGACAGTCGAGCAGTACAGGTCCCTGGCCACCTGGTGGTTTGCCATTGGCCACGTCACTAACTCATAAACTAATGGCATATTATGCCACTTAACTAAGCGAACATGTCGCTGGACCTCTGGCTTGTCACTGAACTACCGGTGTAGGTTCCACATGTGCTCGGGTGGTAAGATCTGCTCGGGGGGTCCTTCGCCTGCGTTTGCATGATGATGACGTATTATTGTACGTTAGAGAGTCGGAGAGAGGTCAATATCTCCTCATGAAAGAGGAAGATGTCAAACACACAGCGCCCAAACTGCCTTAAATGTTACACGGTTGATGAGAGTTCCTGTCTGAACTTTTTTACATGCCAATATTCAATCTTTGTAATGACGCCACCTACAGGTTATAGACAATAAGCCTTCTGTAACATGTTTCACCCTTCAAATGTACGCTACATGCTCTAACTTCTTGTTGTGTCCACATCACATGACCCCGAGCAGATGTGACCACCAGAGCAGATCTAGGTCCTACACCGGCATATGCCAACGGCTCCCCAGAGGCATGCCAGATGCCACATTGCGATCTTGCTGTCACTCAAGAGAGCTAACAATGGTAATGTGAGCTAGCCAAAGGTATTGCGAGCTATCTAATGTTAATTTTGGCTAGGAGCGACTCGAGTGGAATGCTAATGTAAGCCCTTGTCACTGAGCTGTTGGTACCCCATTTGACATCTGTGTTTTGTTTTAACTTGATAAAATAACTAGTGACCTTACTGATTTGTTATGAATTGCCTTTTGAAGTGCTTATCAATTGGAAGATAAATATCTGTAAGATTCCCTACGTCTATAAGATTTGCAAACTTGGAACACACTGAACAGCTTCATAACAGCATTTTAGCTTCCCCTCCAGAGCGTAACGTCAGAGGGAAAGTGACCCTTGCAAGACTTTGCTGAATAAAACGTAAAAGACACCAGGTCAACATTGTTTTTGTTTGCTTGAAATGACCTCAGCTTGACAAAGATTAAGGTCTGCAGCGATGTGAAGCACAGTTTTTTTTGTTAGGGTCTATGATGATATGCACATTTAATCTAACCAGACAATGCAACATCTCCAGTGAACACACGATTATTTAGGAAACGTAAACAGCTCTGCCAATAATTACTCGGGTAATCAATACAGTAAATTAGTAGGAAAAACATCAGCATTTTTTTTTCTCCATCATTGACTTGATAGATTCTTTTCTTGTTGGACGTTGGCACACTCCCCAGGCCTGGGCACCCAGCCTGCCTCTCTGTGTCGTCTTTCATTTCCTTTTCACCCCCAGGTCTTTCTGTACCTGTCAATTTCTTTCTACAGTGTGACTCCTTAATCCACCTGAGTGCATGGAGGACAGTTTTGACATAAGAAGAAAAGATAGACTCCTAAGGAGAGGACCAGTATCTTTAGAGCCCTGGGGATAACCGGATTACGACGGCCATTTTGTGCTGCTGGCAGTTTTTCTTATTACTCGGTCCCCCCCTCTCCTCATCCACCCACTCACCCTCCCCATCTCTCCAGAGCTGAAATGCTGCCCTTTCTTAGAAGTCACACCAAACAATGAAAAGTACACACAAAAACAGATTCTGTTTTCAGCAGCTAAAAAAGCTGAAATGTGTGAGTGGGGATAAAAACAAATGATAGCTCTCGTTTGTGATAAACAGATTTCTCCATGCTGCTCTTCAGGTTCTCTGATGGTCTCACTGTTTTTCTTCTCACTCTGTTAAACTGCACATCACAAGGGTTTTTTCCCACCTATACGTCATATTTTTGAAAACCTGGACCCACATCTGTATACAACTGGAGAAGAAGAAAATAACTTAGTGATGCTATTTATCATTAACTTGTTCTGCTTTAAATAGAAGTGTACTTTTCTGGTCCCCTAGCTTCATCATTTTTCTAGATGACGGCAGTGTGGACTGCTGCTGCATGTCTTTCTGTACAATTCCATTCCGAGATTTTAGTGATTCTGGATAAATGGCTTTTGTAAATGATTGTATAATTGTATATTTATCTTTCAATCTAAATAATTGTTTGTGGATGTTTATGTTTTTGGGGGGTGAAGTTGGGCAACTACGCCTGCCATCGCACAGCTTCTTAGCCTATTTTTTCAAAGTGTTCACCTGAAGAAGATCCATGGATAGTGAAAAGTGTTGTGATTATTGAAATGTTTTGTAGCGTGGATTAAGTGTGCAGGCTCTCCTCCATTTAACTCATCATTGTCTCTGTGTGGTGGTGAGTTCCTCCTGCGTGCCAGGCCTGAACCTACACAGCAGCAGATAACAGCACAGCCATGAGGACACAGATCAACTGTCTGACCCCCGCTGCCAATCACTTTATCCCTCCGGCCAGTCTGGGGAAACGTCTCTGGAAAACGTCTTATCACCTCTAGCACTGACACGGCGTGCACCTCCGGATCTTTTATGTCCATTTATTTTCCCCTGGAAGTGGCCCACCGTGCCTCTGGTAGTGGGAGGTAAATGAAAGAAAGGCCTCCTCCTCGCTGGTGCGCTGATATCTAAGTTTATCTCTGCTACCACAACCTAAACCCAGAGCTTCATCTAACCAGCACAGGTCTGTGGATTCAGAAACACATCATGTTTCTGTCATGGTAATAATTCTTTTTGTTTTGTAGACATGCTTGAAAACATATGGCATCATGGGAAGGAATTTGAAAGAAGGATTGTGTCAGGTTTGAGGACGAGCTTTAAAAAGAGATTTTGCAAACAAAGATTGAGGTGAGTCTGGAGTCTCCGTCCGATGATGCAATGGTGACATATTCTGTATTTAAGAGGGGATTTACAATTTTTACAAGTTTAGAGGACAAACATTCTACACTAAGAAACCTCTTAAACTTGTGGAGCTGGATAGCCTAGTGGTTATGTTGCACATCGCATACACACAGGCTATAGTTCTCATCACAGCAGCCATGGGCTCGAATCCGACCTCGGCTCATTGCTGCATGTCATCCCCAACTCCCTCCTCCCAACATTTCCTGTCTCTTCAGCTGTCCTATCTTAATAAGGTGAAAAAATATCTTGAAATGATAAAGAAAGACACCTCTAAAACTTGAAGTCTGGATATGAATTTTCAGCCAGTTTTCCAAAGTTTTCTCCCTGGCAGATTTGGAAGGGCCTTGAAAAAAAACGAAGACAGGGCTCAAGAAGTATGAGTTGATTACCAAGCCAAAGATACCATCTTTATACAGTATATGTGACTTTGGTATGTTACTTGAAATGTCAACAACCACTTTGGCTAATAGTGTGCCTTTTTGTTTGTTTGTTTGTTTTGGATTTTTGCTTTTCAGAGCATTTCCTTTAAAAAAGTGACCCCATCTCAGTAAAACTTGCCCAATGTTCAGTTAACAGATAGCATGTGAAATCAAAATAGTCATTTAATTAAGACCATCTTCAAGAGGTTTATGGGGTCTCCTGACTCATGCTACAACCTTGTTTTTTTGTGGACAGCTGTTCCAGCAACTTCCTCTGACTTCTTAAGAGGACTTGTGTAATTTGTTATAGAGCAGATGAGGCATGTAAGGAGCTGCAGGGCATCTTCCACGACTCTTTCAAAATCCTCTACCTTCTATGTCCTGCTTGTATTAGTGTAATAAATACGTTTTTTTCAGTCATGTGTTGTTGAGTTAGGTGAAATTGAGAATGTGATTCATTATCTGTTTTACTATCCCATCTGTGATGACATTAGGGATGTACTTTTTAGAAAAATGTCTTCCATTAATGTTGATTTCTTCTTGTTTAAGATTAAGATTTATTAATCCTGTAAGGGGAAATTCAGTTTTACACTCTGGTATTGAGACATGCACACAGGCTGGAATACACACACTTCAAAATACAAATATTAGGGGGGTTCCGTGCCTTACTCAAGGTCACCTCGGTAGTGCTCAGGAAGTAAACTGCTACTTCTCCAGCTACCAGACCAATTTCCAGACTTGGTCCGCACCGGGACTTTTATGTAGCAGATTTTATCTGCAAAGCTTGCGAGAAAAAACAGAATACACTATTTAAGACTGAGCTGTAAAAGGAGCAGCAACTTTGTAATGTTATGAACTGTTGAACCACTGCAACTGATTTTCTGGTGTCTTATAAACCCATGAGGATTGGGCACTTTGTGTTTATGACATGTAAATAAAATACAATCAATCAATCAATCAATCATGTATTAGGCATCATAGACTTTCTTCCTCGGTTTCCTGCCTGCACTTGCATCTTTGGAGACTGAGCTGTCAGTGAAGGGGTTGAAGGAGGGAGTCCCTCAGAAATGTTGTACAGTCACTTTTTGTGAAGGGATTAGTGCTCTCTCTCATTCCCATTGGCTTTGCCCGCCGTGACAGCGGTGTGGAGATGAGTGGCTGACATGCCGAGCATCATCCATAACAAGCTTCCAACCTGCTCCTGTGACTCCCATTCATGCGCCCTTGCTTTGCACTTTATGTGCTTTTCAGTTCCACTTTGTTCAAATGCTTCAGTAAATGGGAAACATCTTGTGTTCTCCTTTATTTTTCTTACCAAAGAGACTCAAAGTTATTCTGAAATTTGAACCTATCTTTAAGAATCCTTCGCCAATTTTCCATTTACGCACGAGCGGACCATGCGCTTTTTTGGAGAGGTGACTTCTTTAGAGTAGGATCAGCGTTTTCGTTGATTTGTGTGACATTTTCTGAAATGGCAAAACCCTTAGATCACATCAAAAGACCGATGAACGCCTTCATGGTTTGGTCCAGAGGCCAGAGGAGGAAGATGGCCCAGGAAAACCCAAAGATGCACAACTCTGAGATCAGCAAGAGGCTCGGCGCTGAGTGGAAGCTGCTCTCCGACTCAGAGAAGCGTCCGTACATCGACGAGGCCAAGAGGCTGCGGGCTCAGCACATGAAGGAACACCCGGACTACAAGTATCGACCCCGGAGGAAACCTAAGAGCCTCCTGAAAAGGGACCGCTTCCTTTTCCCTCTGCCCTCTTTGCTTGGAGACGCAGCGGAGCAGTTGAAGGGATTTTCCATGGACTCCTTTCTTGTCCCCGGGGATAAAGCCAGAGCTCTTCTGGTTCCCTCCTCTTCATCCTCCTCTTCATCATTCTCCCTGTTGGAACCGGTGGCGCAGTTCAGCAGCGGAGCTGTCCCGCACACTCTGGCTGCCGGTGCTCTGCCCTTCAGCGCGCACACGTTTGGATACCAGACTGGGGGTATTGGGGGTCTGGCTTGCCCCGGACAGCACACCCACACTCACACCCACCCGTCCCCCTCCGGCCCGGGATATGTGGTTCCGTGTAACTGTAGCGCCTGGTCTGCCCCCAGCTTACAGCCTCAGGTAGCTTATATTCTCTTCCCCGGAGGGATGACTAAGAGCGGCATGGACTCGTACTCCTCAGCCGGCTCCAGCGTGTGACAGGCGGGACACACTGGCGTTGAAAAGTTAGCGTATAGACCTTCGACATTTAAAATGCCAAAGACCTGAGCTAAATAAAGTGTTTTCGTCCTACAGAAATCACAGCAGAACTGAATATCAGAGGATGTGTGTTCGCAAATATATTTAACACATCTCAAAATGCCAGATGTTGCTTTTTTCTTACCCTACTGCTGAGCCCCAAAGAAACAACAACATGTTCATACATTACTCTTTGTTCAGTCTAAATGCAGAATACAGATTTTGGAAAAATTTGTGAAGATGCTTTTTTTTCTTTTCTTTTATTTACTGTTTTGAAAAAATATATATTTCAAACTGTTAAAAATAAAATAAATGAGGCTCACACATAACTTTTATAAAGGATTGAATATTAAAGAAAAAAGGAAGCCTGCTGGAGGCCCTTTGTGTTCATGTCATTAATTTCAGTAAACACATAATGAAGTCAAATGTTCCCCTTTTTATTCTTTCATTATTACACATAGGCAGTAATACTTTCAACCTGTTCTTCAGCGTGTCTGTCTCAATGTGCGGGCCTGTTTTCAATATTTCTTTTGAATCTGTTTCTTAACATTTTATGTAACCAGCAACTTCAGTTTTTAAAAAAATCAATCAATGTCTTGTTTTTAAAAGGTTTTTCTTAATTGTCCTTTTATTTCAGGCATCACCTGTATTAATAACTGGAGGACGATCACAGTCAAAGCAGGGTGTCCCTTTGAAGTTGTTATTCAAACAAGCTGACAGATATTACAATTATATTTGTCATGTAACCCATTTTATTCAACTGAAAAACTAAACTAGATTAAAATGTTGACCCTGTGTGAGTTTTGTTTGTGTCTGTATGTGTTAGTGCGAGGGAACCCTAGCCAGAGGCACGATAAGAGAAGAATAAATGTTCTCTCCTCCCAAGACTCTACAAAGACGGTAAAAGTTGAATCATGGGAATTGTATGATGTTCTGTTTGTTTCACAGTGAGGAAGTTAGCCCTGTTATTGAAATCACTTGATTAAGTCCCAGTGTTTGACAACTCTTACAGCATGTCCAGTATCTAACTGAAATCGGGGATGACCGGATTTGGGTCATTGCCATGATGTATTTTCATGTTCAGATTTTACCTGAGGACAGTAGAGAACAGTAGAAAATCAAAAAATGTCCTTCATTGGACATGAATCATGTTCAACCTTGGTCAGAATTTTCCCTTAACATCTGCTGCTGAAGTGTCCTTGAGTAAAACACCAACTCTTTATTAATCTAAGGGTCTGTTCAAGCAGCTGTGTCCGTGACCCTGACCTCTCTCCTCACTGTAAATGTGAAAAAGATTTGACATTACAGCTTGTCATACACAATTAAAGCGGCCCCTTGAGTCTTTTTATGTAATTCAACATTTTGTTAAGTCCTGTCGCACCTGAGGGTCTCCATTTGTTGAGTCTTTTTGACTTCCTCCACAATTTTGCCTCATCTCTCCATTGCACGCTTCATGCTGTTTCATGTCTTTGTGCAATGCTGCAGAGCGTTTTCATCCATGATGTTAGCATGTCAGACAACTGTGGAATAACTGACTAACTTTGAGGGTTTTTCCCAAAAGCCCATTGATTCTGTTTCCTTTGTTTTCATTCAAACTGTTGGTACCAAGTGCGTCCTTCACCACCACAACTCTCTGCACAAAATAGCCCAACCCGTGCATAAGCCAGGTTGCACCCCGCCACCTCCTCTGAGTGGCCCCATCAGTACAAGGGGCCGCTTTTCATTTTCTGCTCACCTTTTGGTTTGGTTCTTATATGCATATGAAGGCACATACTTCAAGTATTAGTTAGCTTTTATTGGTATTTTGAATGGATACAGATAACGGATTCCTTCTGGGCTTAGTTGGTGCTGCAGCCCAAAACTCATCCTGGGCTCTTCAGGTAGGACAAGACGCTCTTATTTACTCGAAGAAAAGCCCTTCCTTTGACTTACATGCAAAGCAGTTGTAGTTTAAGTTTAGCTGTTAAAAGTACACAGGTACAAACTGTGACCAGAAAGAAGTCAACTTCACTGTTATGCTGTTGGGGTTTGTTTGTGTTCCTGTTTCTGCTCTGTTCTGTTTTCTCTGATGATAGAAATAATGATACAGCAGGTAGATTGGGAAGTTCTAAGTTTAGGAGTTAGTCATTACTTGTGGTTATGGTGCAATGATGGGTCTCATTTGTTATGTTTATCTGGTCTGGCATTGGGTCTATTGAAGATGTGTACACAACATAGGTCATTGTGCTCTCTGAATATCTTTGGTGTATCGTATTAGAATAATATTTTGCAATAGAGAAAAGTAAACCTGGCCTGAGGAAGATCTTGAAGATCCAACCATTGCCCTGGTTAAATAAAATTGTCCTTTAGGAGCTAAACAGTGTGCAGACCTTTTTCCTTTATTCTGCAAAAAATCTTTTAAACCAAGAAAGATGATGAGAGCAGGCGGTACCTGTTGGTTTTCCACCTTGAAGCCGCCAGTAAGAACCATTGTTATTGTAAAAACAGTGAACAGGAGTTATTTTAGAAAACATATGAGCAGGTGTTTGTGTAAAGGCATTGATTAGCTCAGTAAAATAAATATGTTTTATTGAGAGGTAGTAGAACTTTAATTTAAAAGTCAATTTAATGGTCAACAGTAAAGGCAACACATTCGGGGAAGGGGGACAATAAGGACTCTGCTTTAGAATGAATAACATTATTTTACAAAGATCGGACAGAAACAAAAAACACTCTTTACTCCCTGTCATTTCTGTCATCCTCATGAAGTCTCGGTGTTGATGAGTTCATTCCTATCAGTGGTGCATTGAGTCCCATGTAGCCGACAGCAAGGCTGAGACTTAGTTCAAACAGTTATCACAAACAGAACTACAATCAGCAAAGGGCAGGGAGCTTTATATTTTATTCTGGTGCTGGGCCTACATTACTTTTGGTTTTGCTAAGTAATGTGTGATGTTTTGATACATACACATTCAGCCCTGCACTGTTTGTAACCTTTAGTTGTTTTTAGTGGGTTGCCTGAATTTAAGGTATTTCAGAGGAATGCATTTTTTGGGAGCAAATGATGAGGAAGAACCTAATTACTGATATAACTTAAAGCCTAAATAATCACTCCCTTACTGCTCATCTACTGATATTTAAAAAAAAAAGTTCTTAAAGAGTCATGTTAAGCTTTTTAAACGTGTTTCTAACGGCTTTATGCAACACCTTTTAAGGTGTTGTTTTTTTGCTTTTCAGTTACCGGAAGGTTTCTTACAAATCCATGAAACACCAAAACAAGCCAGCGTGAGGATCATCCAGAGAGCGGCAAGAGAGATAATCATTTTGTGCAAGTGTAACTATTGCTGAAACGCTGTCAGTATTTGTCTGCCTTCAGCTTTTGACATGTTGCACGTCCTGTGTTTTTCAGTTTCCTTGCTGTATAAAGGCAGTGTATACTAAATCTTTATGTTCTTACAATGGGAGTCAATAATATCTCACATCCCAGATGCAGCTGAATTAGTCAGGAGTAAGAAAAAATGAAGCTTTGATTATCACGTCAGTAGTTCATATTTATAGATGCTGCTGTTAGTAATTAAGGTTTTGAAATGGGACATTTGATTGGTGATTGTTGCAGGGTTAGGGCTCACAAGATGAAGTTTACAGTGCTTTTGTGATCCATCCAATCAAATCCAGCATTTTCAACATCCTACTCAAAAAGGTCTATCAAATGATGTTTTTTTTAGAGAACATGCGGTAAGAGCCAGACTACTCTATAGTGCATAAACAACCATGATGAGGTATATAATGAAGTTAGAAAATATATGTCTTTACATTTTAAAAAGACAAAGTTTAAGCCTTTTTAAATATACATATATATAGTGTTGTCATTTAGGAGTTGTAGGCATGTCTTGTTGAACTAGTTCTGTCATTATGTTTTTCACATTAGTTAGAGTAATCTACTTTCCTAGGGTTTTTTCTCTCACTCCTTTTGTCTACTTTTAGGCAGGGTGCCACCTGTTGCAGCACCCTGCTGTAATGTTGTTTGACCACTAGATGTCAGCAAATCCATCTCTTTGGCCTGAGTGTCAGATAAACATCTTACACCACTGCAGTCAGCTGTAAGACAATAAAGACTTTAATATGCTTCAAAGACAAAAAAAACAACAACCTGCATACAGAATTACCTTCAGACTTAGTTTATTGTTGCATATTTAAACTGTCACCTCACTCGCTCAAAAACCAAGCATCCTAAATAAATCCAGTTTCTCTTCAGAGCAGGAGGTTCAGATAAACACAAACATACATCAGACGTCACATTCCAGCTCTGGTTTACTGTGAGGTCGTCACTAACGTGCGCTTCAGTAGACTCCTGCATGTGGAGAGCAACTAGGACTCATTCTCACTACAAATCCCATCAGTCACCATTATGAGCGTTATAAAAAAAACAGATATACAAGAATATCAGACAGGAAAAAATGATTCATGATGTGCAGAATAGTCTTATTTTAAACTTATGGAGCCATGATTTGAGCCATGATTTATCACTGATGTTAGATCAATATTCTGGGTGTGCTCTGTGAGTGTCTCTGTTCACACTCACGTATCTTATTTGGTCAAATTTAGACAAGAGATTCACGTTTTCTGATACAAAACAGTCATTACAGCAGAAATTTAACAACCATCCTTCAAGGCAGAGTTGTGTACAAACTGGTAAACAACGTAACCGTTTCTTCATTCTGATTACAAATAAACATTTTCGAATGTGCCTTTAGTCGTTCACAGCCATGCAGATATTCATGGTTCAACATGCTCACAGTTAAGAAGAACTGTTTCGTGAGATTTCTGCCCCAAAAACTTCAGTAAGGACGAGTGTACTTTTCTCAGGGTCTAAAAAAATGTAAAATTTGATCTTCAGCTGCAAATATTTCTAGAATGAGTGTCTCTGTTGCTCAGTACTCATTGAAAATATTCATTATGCAGAAAGTATTTCCACTGAACACCAGTTATGGGGACACTCATTCTGGAAAAAAAGACCTCATGCTGAATATTTGGATGATCATTTTCCTGAGCTGCAAACACCACAAACAGTATTTTCATTTCTCGGAAGATTGACACAGAAATCTCACAGACAAATCTGTTAACCTTAGCACTATAACCAGAAAGTATCTACATGGCTAGATTACACTAGTGGGTTTGTAATTTAGTTGAACCGACCTTTTAACTATAAAAAAAAAAAAAAAAAAGTTGGTCTCTTATGTCTATATCCGTTCTAATTTCTCACTCAGGAACTCCTCCACGCTGTCTGTGTTCCACTTGAGGATGCTGAGCTCCTCAGCCATGTTCCCGTTATCGTCCAAAAGCTTTAGCACAGGATCTGAGCCTCTCACGTACTGCAGCGTGGGAGGGGGAGGGCGAGTGGGAAAGAGAGAAAAAGAGGAGGGATGTGTTAGGACGGCAGGTTTGCCCTCAATACAACTGAAGAATATATGCAGAGAAATGTTGGCAAGGCATCTTCTTTGAGATAATGTGATTGATCTGTTTCCAGATGGAGCTTAATGTGTCTAATTATGACATATCAGTCATCACCCCTACCTTGATCTGAAGACCTTTGAACGTCTTTGGCTTCTCGCTCCTGACAAAAGCTGAGCAGATTTAAAAAACACACACCGGTGAGACAAATGACGGTTCATCAATCACTCAATTAGCCTTTCTTTTTAAGCACTGAGTTTTGTAATTAGTGACAACTGCGAAAACTCCTGAGAATGCAGCGTTAACAGCGGCGCAGACAGTTGAGAGCACAGGACGGCTCCAGCTGAAACAAACAAACGACAGCCATATGGCACAGACAGACGTCTTCCCCCATCAACGTAACCTGATACTGAATTAAACAAATGTTACACTGAGCTGAGACGGGAGGTCTGCTCCAGAGAAACAGATGATAGAATCACTTCAAAAGCTCTTCTCAAGTTCTGCCCTCAGCAGGAAGACTAACTTCTGCTAAAAACATCAACAAATTTGTCTTCAATTTTTAACTTTTGTGACACCAAACCGTTTGAATGAGTTGTGCTCGAGATAGTTCACACTTTACACGACCAGATCTATCTCTCTGTTGATTTATTTACCTTACATCATCTGAAAACTATTTCAGGAGAAATCCTGCTTGTTAAGTGGAATTACGAAGACCACCTAAAGGAGGTTAAAAAGAGTCTATATGTGCAGGTCGGTCTTGTTAACAGTTGTTTTTGTGTTTTCTTTGTTGTCATTATGTTATGGCTGTTTTTATTGTTACACACTGAAAATGCACTGATTGAGAAAAATAGCTCTGATGCTGATTTTAATTTCAAAATAACAATTTAGCTGATTTCAAAACTAATGTGATTCTTAATTCATTGTTCTTGCTTACTGAAAGTTTATATTTGTAGCTACTGATTCCCCCGTCTGAGCCATTTGTTTCCAAAAGCAGAAACCTTACAGTGGGATAACACATGGGGCTTATAGCTCGCAATCTTTCAATCGCAACAGATATGTATCATCCTCTGCAATCTGTGAATGCTAAATTATTTGCTGATATGAATCAACAGTGCAACTATCAGCCAATACCGATTGACGTAAGTTGATGTTGTACACCTCCAATCTTGTTCAAAGCACACAGGTTGGTCGCTGAAGGAGGGACACACTTAATTTAATCGAGCAGGAGAATCTCACAGAGCATGAGTTCAGATTCAGGACAAAGCTGTTACTGCATTTCAGACAATGTTCCAGTGGAGAACTCACCTTGGACTTGAGGGAACCTCCCCAGTTTTCATCCACACACCTCGAGGATGGCCCCGGCGTAGAGCTGTGTGCAAAGAAACACAATGTAAGGAAGCCCATGAGGACACAGAGGTAGGACTCCTGCCCTGGACGAGTAATTGGATTCAGGCGGAATGATTCATAAGCGTGTCCAAGCGACTCCTCTGGGTCATTAAACCGTGTGCCTGTGCATATGGAGCAGAGCTGATGGATGGCGGTTTATGTGGAGCTCACTTGTAATCAAAGCCGAGCACCAATATACAATAAGTGAGAGGAAATTGGAGCGTCACTGCAGTATTTCAAGACGGCGCTCTGCTGGACTTGACAGAGAGGGGAGCGGTTAACAGCTTGGTGTGTCAGGTTCACACAGCAAATTTGATCATGCATACAAAGCTGAGATGTTCTCCCCACTTCCTCTACTCACGGCACTGCTGAAATCAAATTTCTGGGCTTTTCATTTGAGCAAACAGAGCAGAGACACGACTCTCCTGAGAGCAGGAAACAAATGACAGAAACACTCTGACTGGACTTATTCAAGAATCAGAACATTTCAATACGCTCCTGATGAGCTAAACCCAAGGTTTATCAGTGATTTCAAAACCAAAATGAAACATGACATTTTTACTTTCTAATCAACTCCATCCATGGTTTCTCTTCTCCTTGTTACTTTGTAAACTCCTAAAACCTTGTTGGCAGAAGCTGAGAGCAGATACTGCATTATACCTACAAATCAACCTGACATGTAACAAGGTTTACAAGAAAAACATGCCTTGATGAAATATAATCACACATTTAATCCTTTAAATCACGGTGAAAGCATTAAATGAGACATCCTTTTAAGACTTGTCTTCCCCAAAAATGGGCTCTTCCATCCCTAGCTTTTCTAAAAGACTACATAACTGTTATCTTCCAAACTTGTTAAACTACGTTTTTGGTGAGTCATGGTCGTTGATGTTTCTCTCAGTAAGTTCAGACGTGTGTGTGGCCTTCAGCCCAGAGCTCCCTGGTTCCAACTCAGGCAAAAACATTAATAAAAGCAATGCGTCATTTATTAAGGAAGAGTAGATCATTTCTCACAGCAGCTGGGCATTGTAGTTTTTTGCGAAAATTGCCAAAACAGAAGGAATCACTACTTTTGTCCTTGGCTATTCTCAAACTTTGCGTGCCAATACCTACGGCTAGGCGATGAATCCAATTTCAATTATGATTTTGGCTTCCCACGGTCATGAAAACAAGATCATCGAGATTAAACAATTACTGTGTTGCACGAGCACATGGCACGCCAAGTTGTGCTTTTTTTGTCCTCAGGTTTTGTCATGTGTGGTAAATGTTTCAAAGCATTTGTTATATTTTGTCCACGAGAGTACATAACCACTACTAGTTTATTAATTTGTATTCACTTGTTATTTGTTTTGCTTTTTTATCTTCATTTATTGATTGTTTTTAAAGTGTTCCGAATAATAATTCCTTGCTGATGATGATGATGATATACTTTATTGTCCCCAAAGGGAAATTCTTTTTGGACTCTGTCCTGCAGTTACTGTGTGACACTGGAGCTCTCTGGTTTCAGGTAACACAGGCAGAATGAAGTTAGCCTGATCAGCTTATTGCTGCTTTGGTCTCTTCATGGGATTTGTTAAAAATACAAAAAAACAAAGAATATCATCAAACCTAACCTATTAGACTGAAAAGGTTTAAAGGTTAAAAACTGTACACTGTCTTCAAAACTCTCAGAGAGGTTTTACTGCTCTACAGAATGATAATGTACAGTGGCACCTTGGAAAGCTGAGGTGCTGCTCTGCACAGGGTGCTGTGCAGAGAAGCACACTTTTAAAAATGTCACTGAAAAGCCCTCCATGCTCAGTAAAACCCCCTAATCGGCCAGGCTGCAAAATAAGCCATTTCTCAGAGGGTTTAATGGCACGGCACTGATACCAATTGTGAGAGTGAAAGAATTCTCAAGGCAGATAATTGTTGCTGTCGGAGGAGAAAGTGTGCTTAGTGACATTGTCGTTTGTGCTGCTCTCCTTAGAGTGCAGCTGGAGACAGCCAATTGCTCGTCCAACTGACATTTTCCCTCAAATCGTGAGGAGGAAGCAGAGCAATCGCTCCTCTAAGTGCCTATCTGAGACAGAGTTATCATCAGGAGGTGTAATGAGGTGTATGCTTGCCTTTTTCCAAGGTGCTGTTGCTAGGATACCACACACGCTCTGGGGGCTTTGCTTAATCAAAGAAAAATTACATTGTTTTTCTGCCATCGGTTGACTCATAGTTATCCATCAGAGCCCAGCAGGGACTCCATTTTTAACCTGCTATAATCACGAGAGCATTGAGCCCTTGCTAACACCCCCTTACTGGTTATAGCGGGGTTGTTACTGCAAAACTTGGCCCCCATGGGGAGTGTCGGGCTGCGGTTAAGGAGCACCGCCTCTAAAGATCAGAGAGAAAGATTGAGCCAGACAGTGACAGAGTTTGTGTGTGGCAGCTCGGATCTGATGCACAGCTGCAACGTGTGTCTTCAACCAGGTTGTTTAAGTAGCAGTTCAAAGACTTGTGGGTGTAATCCTGTCAATAAAAGTGACACACTCTGACAGGGAGGTCCCCTGGGTGCTACTAAAATCCACATAGGAGCGTGTTGTCTGTTTAAATTCAGCAAAAATGACAGCAAAGGACCCCACAGTAAATAAAATATATTTTGGGTGTCATCAAATTTGTCAAGTTTCAGTCATGCAGCCAAAAATAACAACAAGCTTTTCTATTAATCATACTGCAGCATGGACTTTCGTTAACCTTGTTTCTTTTCACTAATCTCCAGGTTTGTAAACGACACTCATCACTGTGGCTGAATCTAAACCGGTTATCACTTCCTGTTCAGCACTTTTCTGAGCACAGTTGTTTCTCTTACCTTGCGCGCTTCCATCTGGGCCTCCTGCTGACAGCACTGCCCGCAGTCAGGCTGGAGCTTGGTAAGGCTGAACTCCCCGAGCAGGTCACAGGAGCTGCACAGCAGGTTGCTTGAGAAGCCCAGCTCTCTGCATGCTTCAGAAGACAGGTCGGCACCGTACGCCGACAGCTGAATGAAGATAGAAAAAATAACAGAGAAAGAGAGAGGACAAAATAGAAAGGATTGAGTGGGATATGACACTGTAACTGTGATATGATACTATTAGTGTAATATGATACTATTGCTGTGGGATGATACTTACTGTGGGATGCACTATTACTATGATATGACACTATTACGATGTGACAACACTATTACAGTATAATATGACACTATTAATGTGTGATATGACACTTTAACTGTGTCATATCATATGACTTGTGTGGAGTGCTTTAAATAATTGATGTGTTTCAATATCAAATTTGGTGTGCTTTCAAATTAACCTTGTAACAAATAATGCTTTATCAACCCATAAAACTGTCTGGCTTAAATGGCAATACTACAAAATGACATGAATTATTTACGTCTTCTGACTAACAGAAAAAAGAACAATAAATATGATGATGTGAGCTAGAAAACAATGTTTCATTTAACAACTACTGCACTGTTAATGGCTGGCGTTTTGTAACGATGACTTAAACCGTTTGCAAAAACATTCAAACTAGATTTCTATATCTTAAACTCAACTTGTTAAGAAATCATTTCAGCACTGTTCTTGGGTGAAATATTTGACCGTGTTCTGGGAATGTGGCCTAACAGGTAATCAACTCATTAACAGGATGATTCAGTCTTAGGTGTATGGATGCCATTGGCCTCAGTGAAACAAAGTCCTGCTTTTCTGTTAATAACAGTGCTCAGCTGTTGCCGCTGTTAAACGTACTTTGTTTTTTCTTAACACAGAAGCGTATTAAAACTAATCCATGTAGTTCTAACTACTTCCGGTTTCAAGATTCAGGAAACCGGAGTACTCTAGATTCTAGAATATGATAACCCCATATGATTTAATATATGTGGACAGGGGTAAAAATCAGCTCTCGTCTTGTTAACACGGTTGTCACGTAACTTCAAGTGTATAATTAATTGAATAAAAGGCTACATGTGTATGGGTCTCCAGATTTGATCGGGAAATGCACATTTTGAACACCATAAGTCTTAAATAAGAATTGTTTTTCTCCGTGAACACGGAAGATTTGACCTACCAATTGGTTGAAACATATTATAAACATGGTATAAATAAACAATGACAAAGCTTCACTTTCCAAACGAGGCTCACAGGTTTTGACGATAAGCCACGTCATTTTGAGGCTTCGGGCAGAGCAAGATGCGACTCACAATACTGAACGTAACGTTGAACATCTGACCATTTTCACATGCGTTTCTGCTAGTCAGATAGTGCTGCCCAAAGCGACAACAAATGCTTATTATATTAGTGTTTAATAAACTCACCGTTTGTAATAGAGAGAGGAGCCACAGGAGATAAACCTCTCCCGACATTTTAGAGGCTGCTTTGTTAGCGGAAAGTACTCGAAGGACCCCTGTATTTAAAGAAGGGCTGCCCACATTGCGCCTGACCCTTAAGTGTCATGACTGGGCATATATGGCTTCAAATACATTAAATATCTACAAAGATAACATCTGGGGAAAGGGTTTGTTAACATTTACACAAATATTTTGGTGTTTTAATAATACATTGATGCGCTATATTGCTTTTTCACTTAAGGCATTTTCAACAGTCGACTAAAAATATTCTTCCTCGCCTCCACGGCTGTAATGGCTTAAAAATGAACTGCGACACCTGCCGTCCAACTTCAGGTCAGTTTGTGAAAACGGTCCAATCCGGATTGAACAGACAGTTATAGTCGACGAATAGAAATCCCGGGCTGTGTGGTGGACTGTTGATACATCCAATGGCCTGGGTGGTAGTAGTAGTGTGTCCGTGGTGCGTTGGTGAACACACTGGCTGGGACAGGGCAGCGCTACATGGGGGACTCAGGCGACAACGGCGGGTACCAGCGATCGTACGTCCCGGAGGGACAATTTCGTTCTGTGGAGAAATCCCTTCGGCTCTACGGCGCTCCGTTATTGGGAATTGAATTAATTAAATCAATGAGCCGAGCATGAACACATCGCTTTCGAGGTAACCAAAGGATCTGAACACTGGGAGATATCTACTCACACACTCAGAGAGGGAGAGACAGAGGGCCATGCACAGACACTCAGCCGCTTTGTAATCACCGTTGTTTGTCTGTGTGTGTGTTTTCAGTGTCTCCTCCTCTAAGCATGGACTGACCAAATCCTTCTCTGGATGATTTGATGGGGCTGCTCAGAGTCATGATGCCGCCCAAGTTGCAGCTTCTGGCGCTGCTGGCGTTTGCAGTGGCCATGTTCTTCCTGGAGAACCAGATCCAGAAGCTGGAGGAGTCCAGGGGAAAGCTTGGTAAGTTTAAGTCTGATTCAATCCCTGTACAACCCTCCAGGAGAACCTTAGGCTGTGAGGGAGCCTGAGGACGCCCCTCTTGTGCGGGCTTCGATGTGTGTGCGAGCTGTTCATCACCTTTGTTGTGCATTGTGGTCAATAGAGGCAATCCTTTTCTCTAAACTCATACTGCATGGTTTGCTTCAGACTGAGTCATGAAATGTTAAAGCATCTGTCCCACTGAACGTTGCATGACTGTGACAATAAAAATCTTTAACTATTCAAAGGAGAGAATTACATATGGTGTCAACCTGTCATCCTGAGCTGTGCAGTGCAGTGTGAGACTGAGGAGCTGCTGCTGTCCTCAGTATGTTACTCTTTGATACAGAGTCAGCAACAGTGAGCTTATTGTGCAGTTTTCTAGTTTAAAGTGGTTCATAGTCTGGTCTTTGTCTCTGTTCAGCAGCCTAGTATCCTTAAGGTATTCTGCATACAATGACAGTTTTAAAAAACATTTGAGAAGCTGGTGCTGCAGGGGTTTATGTTTTTTCTTGAACAAAACGCCTTAACTGATCAGCTATTAAACAAATATGCTGCCAAATAATTGACTTCCCATTTGAACCCTGACAAATAGACACATTTTTCACCTCTGTTACTTTCACTTAACATGATTGTGCAGACTGGTGACTCAAACTTAGTGTGGTCATTCATGAATAAAAAGTATATTCAGTACTCTAAGAACTAGCAGAAAGCCTGTTTTTGCTCAGCGAGTTTTTTTTTGGGAGTAATACTCTGCATGCATTAGGACGCTCCCATGCTGCAAATCCTCTCCTGCCCCTTCACCAAACTCTTCCCTGTAATTGAAATGTGGCCGGCACAGAGTTCAAATCTCATTTCGGGCTCCCAGCAGGGGCTCGATCCCAGTTAAGATCTGGGACATTGCAGGATTATCTCTCCAGTGCCTCTACTGTGGGGATTGTGTAGTAACAGCAGAGCTGTCCAACTCGTGTACCTCAGGGGTTCAAACAGCACCTCTAGTGTTCTCTGGTGAAATCGGACGGTTATAGCAGGGAATTTACAGGTGTAGTCGCTTTAACAAAGGCTGCAGTGAGAACTCCATTTATACGTGAGGCATTTTTGGTGTCTTGTGTGTCTGTGAATGCTGGCTCATTTAAGAGGTGTACTGTGACACTTAATGGAACAGGTGCACAATTGATGCTATTAGTAACACCGGGGCCTTACCCACCATAATGTGGAGATATGTCTGCTGTGGAATTTTTTTTTGACATCTTCACTTTTGTATATTTTCACTCCAGATGTCACTCTGGATGATCAGTCCGATGCACATGTTTAGGTTAGGTGCATTTGTGCCGGGAGATATGATGTCAACAAACTTAATGTATTTGTAAGATTGCTTAGGATCCAAAATATAACAAGAGTTAGGGAGCTACAAGATGTGTGTGTGTGTTATGACCTTAAGGAGCTTTAAAAGAAGTCTAGGCCTGTTTGGTGATTGTTTATGGCAAATGTTGGAATAAGCTGCATTTCCTTATCTTAAATAAAGTGTTAAAGTAGACAGTGTATTTAGAAAAACATGCTGAAAATATTTGCAATTAATTTTATTATCCTCCAGATGGTCATCAAAGTATACTTAACCCTCTTAAAATGGCTATAAAACATACTGGAGTTACTTAATCGTACATTTTATGGGGTGCCTGTTAAGCTGAGTGGTTAAATTACGTGCGCTGTTATAGCCCACAGAGGCTGAGGTCCGCTAATCCACAGCCTGGGTTCAACTCCAACCCTATCCTTTTTGCTGTATATCATTCCACACTCTCTCTCCCGCTCTATCCACTCTCCTATCCTCTGAATAAAGGCTTCAAAGAGTCCATTTCATGTAGAAGACATCTCTAGATTAAAGAAACAAGTAGTTCATACGTTTTTATTGCACAGATAGAACACATGTCTAATATTTAGCTACAGCCTTTTTAATGCAAAGCAAGCATTCAACTTTAAATATGGTCGTCACACATTATGAGCTGCTCCTGCATAAATAAAGACAAAACGTGTGGTTCTATACGACAGCAAGCGAGCCTTATCAAGTAACTCATAACAATCTAAATTTAACATAATCAACTAATGTTAAGTGATTTTAACAAGATCCGCTATAAAATTGTAGAATTGTAGAATATTTATGAATGAATTGATCAATCGATTGTCAGGCTCATTGACGATTATTTTCAGGTTAATGTTGACAGAAATCCGTTTATGGTTTTCCAACCTTACAGCACTAGTGAGGGCCTGATATAGATAACACCATGCCACCCTTACTGGGGCGAGAACTGAACCATTTTCTGATCAGCTGGCAAAAATCAGTCATTAAGACAAAAATGATAATGCAGCTGTTTAGGGTAGGGGTTCATCATGGAAGTTAAATGATCATCTTTGGGTTTTTGAATGTTGGAATCATGTATGTGTGAAAAGTATTGGGGAAAAAATTCACCATATTCAGACTTTGAATCAGCTATGAAAGTCATCATTACAAGTCTAAATCCTGGGACTTACAGGTAGCTGAGTAACAGTCCGATTTTGTCAGGTGAATTTTCAGCAAGTTTTGAGGCCAGATTGGGAATAAAATACTTTAGCTTTGGTTAATTGACTTAAGTATCCCAGCTGAGTTCTCATGTTGTAACAACAGGAGTGCTGGTGGTATAGATGGCTATATTGGCCTGTGACATGGTTTACTGCTGCTGTAAAGAGCTATTCTTTACACCCTCGGAGACACACAAATACACACACCCTCTCCCAAAGCTGAAACACAACCTCAGAGCCCCCCCCCCCCCCCCCCCCCCCCCCCCCCCCGACTGCCCAACACCACGAGAATCTGTTGACTTGGCACAAAGCGCTCTGATGGATAACTGGGCCCAGCAGACGTCTGTATACTGGAGCTCTGAATTATGTGCTGCATGGGGAAATAGTTGTGAGTGAGGCTTTCAGAGGCACGGCGCTGACAGACTGCTTCGGGGGCCGGACACATTACCAGGTACGCCTGCTGCAGGTCTGTCTGTGCAATTATGAAAAACCTGTGTCACTACCACAACAAAGACAGACCCAAATCCTGCTCTTACAACAAAATAAGCTCTAAACGTCACCTGTATCATGTGTTCACAGATTTCAGTGACCTGCATCCTCTCCTAACAGAGAGGGATGCTGTCGTCTGAAACACGTTTGAATCAATTCCCCTTTAGACTTTCCCCACAGGGCAGACAAGCTGTGATTTGCTTCCAAGCTAATCGTCGTCTCCAGGTTCCTCTGAGAGTCTCCTGCATTACAATCACGCCGCCGTGCAGCTGTGTGTCCTGCTGTGGGCCTAATCCATTATTCTGACAGGATTTCTCTCCGGCTGTTCACTACTGCTGCTGCTGCTGCCGGCTTGGTCAACGGTAACGCAGGCTGAATGTGCAGAGATGGATGGAAGGAAGAATGGATATAAAGTGTCTTTAATAAGGAGCAACAAATAGGGATTTACGGCCACTAGTCATTAACTCTATCTCAGTTCACACTATTTCCTGCGCTCACCTTGAAGAATTTCACCATATCTGCAGTCTGAGGCCGACCATCCTTTGTCTCACTGACGTCAGACAGGAAACAGATGCCTGAATTTGATTAAACTGTGATTAGATCTTCTCAACCGGTTGAGAAAATGTGATTAGATGCTTAAAAGTGAAACCCTGGGGATTTCCCCAAGTGTGGACTATATTGAACAGGAGCTTAAAGGCCACAAACAATGTTGTCTTGGTGGATAAAAAGACGCAAAAGAAATAGTTTCCTCGGAGTAAAAGTAAGTAAACTGTTTTACAATTAGGATTAAATACATTGTATATGCTAATAAGTTGAATATCTTCATAGTACACAGGATTATGTTGGCATCCGCACAACTTTTCTGTAAAGATTTTATAAATAATGATTCCCTTTTTGAATTTTGTTTTTCTACGTTCCACTTGATTTGGCACTGATTATGTTTTTTAAAGTGCAAAGCTGGCTCATGTGAAGAAGTCAAGACTGAAGGGTGAGATTTCTTATCCCTTTGCAATACGATAAGAAAAGCTGATACTGCAAACCAGTAGGATGTGTTGTGGGAAATATACGAAACCAATGGCAATCACTTTTAGTGGTGGCTCTGAAGCCACATCATTTTAAAGATCCCTCTCTTTTCTGGCTGAACGCATGTTCATTACACAGTTGAGTGCATCATTATTTGTGTAACATCTGTCTTGCTATCTGCTTTTATAGATTCAAGCCTTGCCTAAGTTATTTCCTCAGGGAGAATGTTCATAAACACAAAGTAAAGCTCAGTCTTCATTCTTGAAATCGCAGCTTTTTAGCAGCGTTTCCACCCTTTTTGAATTCTGTAAGTTGTAGAGCTTGTCGTCAGGGGTTGGAGGTTAATTAAAGAGGACATCTATGGTATATTGAGAGCTGCGTGAATAGACACATTGCTTATAAAACTGTCACTCTGTGGCCCCTGTAACTGGGCCAAATGACCTCTTCACCTTTTTGCCCTGCAGGCCATGTGAGGGCTGTGTGTCACCTAGCAGCAGAGATACCAAGAGACTTTTTTTCCCCTTTGAATCATCGCCTTTTTAATCTTGCTGGCCATTACTCAGCCCGATTAAAGGAATTCAATTTCTATCTGTTGCTGGGTGATATTTAGCTCCAGACACAAACGGCTCTGTGATGAGCTCTGAGAGACCAAAGATGCTATTGAATGCAGAAAAAGGATGGAGATGCATGCATCCATTGTCAAAGTGTTTGCCGAGCTGACGTAACTCTTTAAAGCATTCAATTGTCCTGATTTGAATTTGAAACCTGTTGCTCCCAGGCTGTGGTTTGAATTTGACTTTGATTATCATGCCAAGCACTCACAGCTACGAGACCACCCCCCCGCTCTGCCGACGAGGGACCTGGGGCAACTGGTCAGGAATTTGCTCTTGAGAGGACATTTGTCAGGCATTGCTTGTCAAGTCCACCACGTCGACTTGGATTGGACAAGTTTATATCCTGGTGCAGTTAACACCCTCTTACACCCTATTGCTGATAAGACTTTCAGCTGCAGTTGTGTTTGAAATTTTACTTTATTGATTACCCAAGCAGCTACCTGGTTCCTTTTACTCTGACACATTTGTCTAGTGCCAACTGGTTTGTGACTCACTCACATGGCTGATACCCCAAAACATTGGCTTCCTTTTGAAGTTAAATGATGACACTCAGCGAGGCTGAACCCAAACATCAACCCCCTAAATCTGTACCCACCCAGTATTTCTTCCTCATGCTGTTTAAAATTTCCTGGCAGAGGACAAGGCACTAAGACTCCCTCTGAACTCTTCCTGATGCCCCACATCTCTGTTTTTAGCTTCTCCGAGGTGTATAACGGGTGCATGAGTCATTTGCTTCCCTGCACGTTGGCATCTGCTACCGTAAGAATCCGGTAGCGTCCAACACCTTGACCATGTTGCTCACACACTTTCTGTTACATGCCAAGTGAGCGACTAATGGAGGCAAGCCCACAGCTGAGATGAGCATAGGTGTCATGGATGGATTTGTTTCTGGAGGTTGGGAAGAAGGGCGTTAATGGCAATCCTGGGCTTTGGCTATATTGTTGGAAGCAGACTTTGATTAGTACAGAGTATTTATGGCTCCTGGGGTGCACTTTTGCCTGACAGGGAATGTGTTCCTGCAAAGTGGCACGCGGCAGCAACCAGAGCCGACTGCTGGGTTTGCTGCTGTAGCAGGATGACAGACAGGCTAATCGGGGTGTTATGGACGGTTTCACACTCTGGATGTAATTGGAGGCTGTTCTAGAAGAATACCTCGCTCCAAAACCACCCATCACTCGCCCTCAGCTGGCCCCTGCCCAATATTCCCTCCCTCCTCTCCACGCAGACACACTTTCTCCTCCTCGCAGACTCCTCTCCGTCTTCATTTCTTCCTGTGTCACTGTTTCTTCAGAGGTGTCAGATCACTTAACCTCAAGGCAGGGGCTTCAAATATCATGTGGCACAGAAACCCTGCAGGCCAGATCCTGCAGAGTGAATTTGCAGGGACAAGTGGAGCTCTGACTGATGGCTGAAGAGATATCATTTAGTTGAAATGATAAATCAGACGTTGGTCAGCAAATCATCCTGCAGAGACTCTCAGAGTGAACATTGATCCTGAGTGCTGCGCTGATGTGACGTTTACTGATGTCTCAGAAGTGATCGTTTTTTTCAGCCTCTGCGATCTGTTTAAAAGATTCTAGAAACTACAAGATCCAATTTAGCCTCTCTAGGGCTCACACCTTGCCATTTTTGACAAATAATGGAGTTTTTGGCAAAGAGGTTCTGATACCATTTTTTTTCTTTCTGATAACAATGTTAATACCATACCTTCAATATTGTCAGATACCAAGTATCCCTCTCATTCAAGCAGCATAATACCTTGAACGAGTTCATTTCTGTGGGGGCTGTTAAGTGTTTGTATTGGGTTGGTGCATTAATTATAAACTCACCAATAATGATGATTCAGGTATTGGTATTGGAACTCTTCCAATGTGGTCCTAAACATGTGAAGTGTCACTTTACCCTCTTCTTCAGATTTGCAGGGTTTGTTTTTTTCCTCTGAAACCTTTCAGCGTATTTTTCAGACAAAACAGGGAGAGGCTTACAAACTGTACAACTGACTAGTCTGTTGTCATTCTTATGACAGTGCTCTCATCCAGCTCTTTATGGATCAGTAGATGTCACATCTTGTCCTGCGTATTGATATACTAAATATCCCTCTAATAAAAGCTGGATTAAAAAAAAAAAACACCTTATTATCATGCATGATCATTTGACTGAAAACCATTTAAATTTTGGGGGTGAATCGACCTCCCATACCTGTACAGGAATCGGAGGTTGATACAGGTATCAGTATTGGAACAACACTAGTGTTTGGTCATAAAAAGCAGGTGTCAGTCGTGCCCCCCCTCTTTTCTTTGAAGTTTTCAGGGTTTCATTTTTTCAAACCCCTGTCACTATTATAACTTCTTACAGTCCTCTAATCCAGCTCTTTCCTGTATCAATAGTTGTACAGTACACACAGTTTTTTATTTGCGTGCAGTCTCTGTGATATTCAGATCCCTCTTGTGTTTCTCTAACCCCACTGGATTGGTGCCTGGTAGAAGAATATCCACTGCTAGCTTTGGAGACAAGGTGCTATCAAAGGAGGAGGAGGAAGTGAGGAGGGAGGGGGGATTGAGGGGGGATAAAAATGAAAAGATGATTTAATTTTCATTTCGAGACAGAAATATTTAAAGCCCCGGCTTGTGAGAATCATAAGCCTCAGTTGGGGAAAAAAGGGAACGTATAAAGGACCCCTTCAGGGTTTTACAACCAATTTCGTCAGAGCACAGAAGTATAAAGGAGGAAGGAACGTGGATGAGCAGTGTTGTTCTTCTTCCTCATCCTCCGATTCAACTTTGCTCCTGGGCTTTAGGGTTTCGCTTTAAGCTGCTGTTGATAAGCCTACCTGTATAATGTCTTACACCGTCCCCTCAGGGACAAAATGTTATGTGTACTCTCTGCTCTTCTTCTTCTTCGTCTTTTCTCCTACCTAACTTATCTTTTTGTCTATTTTGTGTTGTTTACTCTATGTCCCCCTCTTTGTATGTGGCTCTCTTCATCTTGCCACTGCTCTGAATGTTCTAAGCAGCTTTGCTAAATTGCCTGAAATTCACTTTAAGTCCATTAGACAGTCTACAAATAGATACATGGTAAACAGCTGTGTCGTTTGTGTGTGTGTCACACCTTATTACTGAAATATCTGGGTTGCTGAATATTCAGCTCCCACTTTCAGACAGCTCCCTGCTGAGCCAAGATCAGTTGATTCATGTCTCTGCATCTCTTTTTCTTTTTTCATGAGGTGTTCATTATTTCCCTCAACCACAGTAATGAAACACACATGGCTGATCATTTTATAAGACCACTGCCTGTATATCCATCCTGCTCTACCTCTGACTAATATTTACAATTTACCACTCCAGCACAGTGGCTTGGTGTTTGTGTTTATTCTGACCTTATTAAAAAGATTGGGTATCGGCTGAACAGGACTGCTCTTTGATTAATCTGGTCTCTTTGTCCCTGTGATTGCAAACACGTATATTTTATAAACCCTTTTAAAAATACGCAATTAAAAGTTGCTCATGCATGAAAATCATCTCAGTGTTTTTACTTAGATTGCAACTCACAATTTTCCCCATTGATTAGTCCAACTGCATTTCAAATAATCCATCAGTTTTACTTGCCAATTAAAATGACAGAAACCAGTTACAATGCCTAACTTAATTTTCAAAAACCAGCAAATATTCCTTCTCAATGCTTGTTTATTCAATATGTGTGACTGAGTGATGTTTTTTTTAAATAAACCCATATTAGCATAGAAAATAATGTGTTGAATGTGGTTTGGGATTCACTGCTAAATATATGTTAACCCAAATACATGTAAAAAGCATGCAAGACTGTAACCTAATTAATAAACTTAAAATTCAGTTTATTTTCCAGAAACATTGGGTTTGTCTGCCTTTATGTTTGTTCAAATTGGAGCATCGTTTTATTAGCATGATACAAGTACTGTTTTCACCTTTAATTCAGAATATAGAGCCCCGTTTCCACCAAGCAGTCCAGTTTGGTTCAGTACAGTTTGGTGCGGTAAACCCTGAACTTGCTTGAGTTTCCACAGCCAACTGTACCCTTATTTGGTAAGCGGAGTGTAAGCCAGATAGAGATAGCCGCGTCAGCTATAATAGTGTGACATCATAGCAGTCCAACACATTTTAGCCCGCTATTAATTAAGTTCAATGTTCAAGAAGAACAGGGACACAGTAAACAAAGGGACCCTTTAGGGTCGGATCGGTACCCTTGGCACCCCAACAGAAGGGTACCAAAAAAGTAGGAAGGTGCAGATTCCTTATTTTGGTACCATTCCCAACTTTTGAACCAGACTGTTTGGTGGAAATGGGGCTTTGGTCTGGTAATGAAGTCTGCCTCCGAGAGGCTTTCATGGACAAAACCTGGTGCCATCATAACCCACAATGCAACTAGACCATTGGATTGGATGGAGATTGGTTCGAGGTGTTCAATGCTTGTAGAAGGCAATTTAGCCCAAACATGCAACCCTAAACCGAGTAGAACAAGTGGCTTCTGAGTTCTGCAAATCTCCCTTGGTTCTATCTTCATATCTGCAGATTTTTTGTCTAGTCCTTCTAGCATTGGGAATATTCATCAGATTTCTTGCAGCTGCCTCTGGATCCACAAAAGGCACACATAACTTTTCTCAAATATGCATTAGTACTCCCAAAGAGAACCTCTCTCATCTGGATTATAGCCAGTGAACAATGGAAGAGGTTTGGTGTGCAAATCAAACTGATACTTTTTTACACAACAGGCACGAAGTATGATCCAAATTAATCCCACAAAGTGAATATCAAAGATTTGAAAAATTGGCGTTGGTGTCACGTCTGTGAGAAAAACAGGGATCTGGACCCAATTGCAGATAAAATAAAAAAGATTTATTTTAACAAAAAGGCAAATAAAAACTTACTTAAATTAAAATGCAAAAATGTCCAACAGAAAATATCCCAGGGAGGCACGAGAAGTGGTCTCGGGGAACCACTGACATCCAACAAACCACATACGACAAACAATGATCTGACACAGAAGGGAAGAAACACAGAGACTAAATAGACAGGACAATCAAGACAGGAGGGAAACACACAGAGGCAGGAAGAAAATACAAGACAAGAAACACTGAGGACAACTACAAAATACATGTAACACTGAAGACACAGAGAAACTCAAGAATGTAACTCGAACATAGAGGGGCAAAAGGATATGAAATTACACAATAAAACAGGAAACACTAAAGACTAAACAAGTAAACAATCAACACTTGGAAACATTAATTTAAAGAACTACAAGGGAAACAAGCAACACCAGGGAAGAATACCAAAGTTAAACAAGAAAATCTAAACTCTGAAAACACTAAATACAAAACCAAATCAAATCATGACACATTGGTAGCTAAACTGAATCCAGATCTTTGAAGTTTCACAGTCAAAGAATTGATTCTTAGTAAGTAAAGCTGGTTCTACATTGAAACCATAGACTATTAAACATGGACGTAGTCCCAGTGACATCAACAATTGTTTTCTTAGGCACAGTTTTGAAGCCCAAAGATGGTGGTCTCCATATTGGAAATGCTGTCTCAAACTACCTTTCAGTCAACCTAGCAACAGGCAAAGAGGTGGAGCTGAGGCAGGCCTTACGCCTCCTGGTGAAAACAGCCACAACACACTGCTTGCAGTCAGATCAGCCACGCCTCTAATTATGTATAACTTTTAGCCTTCATAAAATCAGAACTTTCTCAAGTAATGATGTGAAATCATCAACAAAGTCAGGAGAAACACATGTGAAGACATTATGTATTTTTACAACTGCTATTTTCCTTAAAGGTGCCACTAGCATTGTGGGAGAGATGAGTTGTAAACAAACATTTATTGTGGCATTATAATGTAGATTTCTTGTTGTAAAGGTAACTGACTACTAGAAGTTTAGCATATTGAACCAGCTGCAGACAGGTACTAGCTCCATCCCAGATCAAGAAATGGGCATAGATGACAGATGTCTTGAAGATGCTGGATATATTCTGATGAATGCAGAGCTGAAAAGAACTAAAAAGATGAAAGACAACCCAGATAAGCCTGCAGAGATGAAGTGATAACAAGTTGAAGTTACGTTCCTGCAGAGATCTTGTGTTTAGCGCAGCTCTCACTCTGTAGCAAATTTCTTTGCGGGACTGATTCTCAGCGGTGTTCACCTGGTCCTCCCACTCATCATTAAACCTATGAATAGCTGTCATCTGCTCTGTGTAATAGAGTGTTGAGTTTTCCCTGGACTCCTATTTATGCATTATTAATTATGTGCTACAGGGCTGAGATACAGAGATGGAACATCAGAAATCTGGGTTGTTCTTGCAACCATATCTGCATTACCATGCAAACATTGCTTGTTGTTTTATTAGGGAATGAAGACTGGGCATAATAGTTTGTATTTCAGTGTGATTTTATACATTTTCAGCTGCTGAAATTTCTGTATTTCAACTTTCTCTTGTTTTATGTCTCACAGATTTGACTGCAGTGTGGTTTCTGTCTTCCAGCAAATACATTTCATATCTTTCTTTTTTTTTTACAAGACTTACACAGATAATTTTGACTCTGTTTGAACGCAAATACCTCTTAAATCTTGGCTAATTTCCCATGCTTAGTCATCGACAATCTGTGCCAAGATGAGATCTGTTCAAATCAACCCCCCCTCCCCTCTTCTTCCACAACCTGTCAGACCCACCTTTACTTAACGAGACGGGAATGATGGGATCTGCCATCTGTGTAAATTGCTCCATAATCTCGTTTGACTGGCTTTTTCTGATGAGGCAGACAGCCCGTGGCCCCACTTTCTGTTTTCCAGACATTATTGGCTCACCTGTCAGACGGCACTGAGAGCTTCGATTGCACATAAGACATATTAGGGGGGGAAAGTGGCAGGTTGCACCACGATGATAATAATCTCCATCTATCCCAGATTGTTATCATTAGTGAATGGGCAGCACTTGCATTTAGACAAGGGATTATAAATGGGCAACATGTGGCTGGAGCTTGTTTATGGTAAACTCTAGTTTAGCAGAACAGCTTGATTTTCATCTGTAGTTTATGAACTTCACATAGCAAAACGAGGTGTCATGAGCTGGGGCCTGCAATTTATGAGCCTATTCTCCCAAAAAAAAAGGCAATTTTTGAAGTTTCTAGTGTTAACATCTTCCTCCTAAATGGGCTAATTGTGGTCTCAAGACCCTTACATCAAACCTCTTACCCACTTCACACTGGCTGCACAGCGCTGGCTGACAGAGCTCACAAGGGCAGGTTTTGTCTCTGCTGCATGTCTGAGGAATGCTTTGTCGGCATTTTCTGACAGAAACACGCTTGTTTTCAGCACGCTGCTTCTCCAGGAAGGAAAAAAGTCATTTTCTACATCGGCATGACCTTTATGTGGATTATTTGTGCTGAATTTAAACTCCAGAAGCAGCAGGAACAGAATCCCTTTTACCTTAATGTGCACCTGGCATTCTGGACAGAAAACTAGCCTTTAACCTTAACACATCCAACCTCCCTTCGCCTGTATTGTCCTCACCTTTCTTTCTCCCCTATTTTCGTCCCCTAGTAAGAGCAGAACTATAGCGTGAAAGTCAGTATTGTATTTTTTTGAATATTGTATATTCAGTCTGTATTTATGGAGCCTCACACAGCACCAGTGCCAAATTCAGGACAGGAAATATCACGTCACTGTGAAGCTTATAATTTACGAGAATCTGCAGTGTAGCCAGACATTTTATTTTCCCCATGTCACCTCGCTGGGAGCATCTGTTGATTTGAATTCTAATGGGGCAGCCTGTTGTTGATTCCCTTTGATAGATTGTTTAGCCCCATTTCTTGCATTTTCAATCAGACCAATCTCATTTTTGATGAATCTAGGGACAAGGACAGATGGATGTTTTAAGATGGATTTGGTACAAAAGACATTTTTGTATGATTGCTTCATTTGAGTCCTTGAATATGGAATCCTGGCTTTTGCCATCTTGTTTTATGGAACATTAAGTAACATTTAGATGACAGGAGTTCGATAGCAGTAGGTTAGCAATAAAGGACTTTCAGCCATTATTCACTTTTTTCGTGCATGATCATTGTTTACGGTCTGAATAGCAACTTAAGCAAAATGGAGAGTCGTTATCTGCACTTGCATGCAGATGTGCGTTAAAAGACATTAGTAAAGCTCAATCGTCTTTGGATAACTGCCCATTGGCTTCTGAATTGCATTTCGGTGTTCGCCAAGTGATGTTGTTTTGCTAACCGCCAAAGCCAGTGGAAATGCTAGTGGACAGAACTTCTTATACTATGATTGGAATTTAATGGGTTAATGCATATCAAATGTATTCAGCCATTTCATTCATTCAGATTTTTATCTCTTAAATACAACATTAAGCAAGACAGCTCTTTCTTTTCTTTGCTAATCTTGTTGTAAATCCCTTTTAGGCCATCGCTGATGGGTTTCGTGATCGTGCCTTCAAGTGTCTGGCAGAGATTGTACTGTGGGTTTATTAGACACTTGTCTTTGTAACACCAGATTTCGGCTGTGAAAGAGCCTGATGAGACTATTTAGACAGAAGTCGTGCTAGTTTGATAGGTGGTAGTCCTCTGGGTTTGTAATGATGAGTAGTAACCCTTTTCGTAATACGTGAATCTACAGACAAATGATGATGTAATAAGTATTGATCAGTCATCTTAGATACGATTAAAAGACTGACTCAGATACTGAAAGTGTATGTTAGTGACTATATTTTCACTTCAAAGGAAGAATGTGCGACTTTTTGATCCAGTAGATGTCGCCCTTGAGCACCAGCATGAAACCAAAACAAACTGCTGTTTGACGATACCTCCGCCACACCGAATCCTCCACTCTTCTACAGCGACAAACCTCCAACTCCTCTCCACTCGCGTTTGCACAATGGAGTTATCAAATTGGAACGCATCATAATTAAGCACTAATCGCAAGGGGCGGACAAAATTGTCCTTGTCTCGAGCGGCATTGTTGTGTTAGCAGGCTAATGGTAGCGCTCAGTTTGCTCGTAGCTTCACGCTGTATGTAAATTTACACGGAATGACCATGATCTAAACACGTGAAATTCAAATTAGCAGTGAGTACAATATGTTATTCTTCTTTTCTCTAGTCCCTCAATTAAAGGGTTATACGTAAAGCTTTTATACGTAAGGCAAGTGGATGAGCCGGCCCCTTGCCTTGAGTGTAAACACTTAAACATGATGTAAATACGGCTCAGACAACATCACAGCCAGCGTGACTCGCACGTGTCACTCATTGTAGACAGTCATGACTTAGAGAGGGTAATTTACTGGACTTCTGCTATATTTATTTGTAAAATGTTGCACATTCTTCCTTTAACTAAATCTTGAAGGTAACAGGTTACACACAGCAATACACTGAGGCCTGAGATGAGCCTCAACTTTGACATTGGGCCTCCTCATAGATTATCTTGTTTTTAAGTAGCCATAGAACAGGATTAGATTGTTTGACCTCTCTATCCAGCCCTGCCCTGTCCATGTCTGCCACTCCCCCTCTGCTCCAACTTGACCACCCCACTTCTCCTCAGACCACTGAATGAGAGGGTGCGTTCGAATTGTCCCTCCTATCTCCTTTCACTATCATTTTTTCCTTAACCCCGGAAGCGTTTAAGTGGCGGCCATGATAAGAGCCGTTCGAATTCTCTAAAAGTTAAGGAAAGGTGGGTCAATGCTTCCTTTATAACCTCCTTTAGCATAGGAAACACTGGACCATCCTTTACGAAAGGAGATGAGATAATGACGCCCCACAATTCCTTGCGGTCGCAACATTTAAAGCGACTCGCGCACCCGACCGTTCACGAAAACTAACGATCTGTTGGAGGAGAAATGAGGAGACATTCTGCATTTGGGTTATATATTGATTTGACTTATAATTTGTTACTGCCTTTGTATTCCTTTTATTTATTTATTTTTATTTTGTGTGTGTGAAGAAGGTGAACATTGCTTTTAGTTTTATTCATGTATAATGTTAAGTGTAGATGCTTTGCTGTTATTTGATGTTGATTCATACGAGAAATTGGAATATAAAACATTGTTAATAAAAAAAGAAAAGGGACGCAGATCATGGAAGTTACCACTGCAATATGACTTGAACAACTTTGAACAATAACAACAATAACAATAACCCCAGAGGTGAACTATGAAAGTGATGCTGATGTTGTAAAACGATCAAAGTGAAGTAGCCTGGTAACCTTTATTCCTTTTATTTTAATTCCAACCTTGTGGTTATTAGGATTATTTCACCGGTAAGAAGGCACAGGGGAACATTTTTAGATAGTCCATTTTCTGAAAATTGTAGTTTCACCACGGCAGACCCACGTCACTAACCTCCGCAGCCGTCGCATTATTACGTCGCCTAGTGGAAATGCGGTCGGATTGTCAAAACAACGCGATCGCCTTTCCCTAATTCCTTTATGAATTCTCCTAACACCTTTCCTTAACCTCATGACGTTTTCACGGGGTTAAGGTAAAGTGGATAGTGAAAGTAGATAGGAGGGACAATCCGAATGCACCCAGAGCCTTCACAAAATCCCACTTGTGTGTCATAACCAGGGGGGGAAATGCCTCGGCTGTAACAGAAAGTCCGCCACAACAATTGCACTTAACTCTTTTGTTAACTGGACCTTTTTTTCTTTCCAAACAAGAGTTAATTAGAATATTATTGTCTGTGTGTGGAATAAGAGAATTGAAGTCTAAAGGATGCTTCTATGTGTGTTTGTGTATCTCTCTGTTCCTGCTGTCATACTGAGCTCTTTTGAAGGCTCAGAAGATGCTTTAAATTCCCTAAATGAAAGCGCTTTCATTTATCTGTCTCCCTTTTTCGGTTTTTCTGCAGCTGCCAGCAGAGTTGAAAAGCTGAACAACATGGTGTTTCATATTCCTGTCTTAAATAACAATGCTAATGCAGGTTCTGTTCTGTTAAGTCAGGCCTGAATTACCCTGCCAGCCTGACTTTATTCCTGTTTCCTCTGATAATCCACTTCCTACTAAAAGGATCTGAAGACTGAATTAGGATAATTAGAGACTCTGAAGAGCGCAAATATATTCAAATGTTCTTGAGTGCTGCAGTGGTGACATAACTGCACTCCCACCCTCCCCACCCCCCCCCCCCATATTGAGAGAAGAGGCAGAAACACCATCTCCAACAGCAGCAGACTAACTCGATTTTTATACAGCAGCAACCTAGATCTCCTCCCTGTCATCCTTCATTGATTTTGCAATCCAGCAGCATCCAAGCAGAACCATACAAGCCGTACACCTCAGTCTGCTGCTGATAGCCAATCTCTATTACCCACCTAGCCCAAGGCTTCGGTTCGAGGGGCAAACCCTCTCAGGGGAAGGCGAAAGAGGGGGAGAGCTCCAACTGGCGGATCGGAGCAATGATGGATTTATGAGCTGCTTGGAGAAAAAAAGGATCATCGTCTCTCCCCCTCCACTTTTTATTATCCCATCAGATCTGACACGGTGGCAGTAATACATGACGGCCTGTCACATTTTGCAGATCTGGCGGCGAATATGAATGATGATTTCAAATGCTTGCGTCTAATCAGCTGCGAAATTGCTTCAGTAAATATGTTGGACTACGGGCGCTCTGTCTTCTCCCTGTCTCTCACTCTGAATGAAGCTCACAGTAATAGGCTTGTAGTTGTCACAATGTTTAAGACCCGTGTTGGCTTCACGGCTCATAATTAGCTTTTAATGCACAGAGACGGCTTGAGGGAGGAAACTGGCGGAAATGTGGAATGAAAAGAGGCCTGCTGTGTGGCCACAGTAATTCAGCCTTTTGTTCTCTAATTAAATGACCTCTGAAGGGAGCGCTAAGCTTAAGTTTGTGTGTGTGTGGCGCCCTCTGATATGGGCGTTTGTGCCAAGTGCATTCAGTCTGGCAATGAATAGGGCATCAAATACAAAGCCCGAGGAGCCCTCTCTGTGCCTGCTTCGCCTCCTAGTTGCTTGTTGAAACTTTTCCACAAAATACCCATGTCTTAAACAAGTGGTTTCTGGGCCCCTTCGTTGTAGTTAGGGTCACATAGCTCGCGGTCTTTTCTCACTCTCTCTCACCTCTTCTGCATGAAAAAAAGAGAGTGACTTGGAGCCTTCGTTGTAACCTTGAGCTTCACAAAAGCTTAATTTTCTGTGATGCATGTTCTTCATTTTGGCCTTGAGGAGGTCAGCAGTTCAAAATTAGAACAAGAACAAAGCCAAAGTCTGCAGACACAGAGATTGAAGTTTTAAGTCATTTAATTCAACTTTTTGATTTATTAATTAGGTCTAATGCTAGCTGGCGTTTGTCTTGTTACTGTAATGCAACAGTTTCCTCTGACTCTTATGTCAGCACTAAAAAGATGTGGATGGAATTATTTGTCGTGTTCTTCTTCTTCTCTTCATCCTTTCTAAAAACAACACATTTAAGCATTATATCTGAGAAACAATGTGTGGATAATCCACAGTCCTCCCTGTCATCATTTTCCCTCTGAGTACTCCTTCAGCGGAAAGTAGTTTGTGTAAAAACTGTTGACAGCGATGTCTGTGGATTATCAAGGAACACTGTCTTCTAAAACCACATTCTTTTTCTTGAATCTAAGTTAAGTATAAGTGACGTTAATATTTTTACTACCTGCAGGTAGATGTTAGTGGAAAACTCTGGAGATGTTGTGACTGGTCAACAAACTAAAACAATGATTGGAGCAGCAGGACTGAACATCAGCATTAAAGCTGCAGGGTCTTAAACCAAAACACTGAGCTGAAAGATGCTAAAAAAGCCCTGAAAGCCAATATAAGTGGAACTGCAGATTTGGGGGATAGTGTTCAGTTTGTTGGTCACTTTGTGCAACAGCTTTTACATCCTACACATACTTCTGCAATTGACCATTGAAAAATATATATTTACAGCAGCTTCTGAGGAAAACCTCTTCATTTATTAGTAATTAAGAGCTCAACTAGTCTAATTCACCAGGATCATGTGGGAGTGGATTTATTTCGATTGGGTCAACAACAATCTGGCCAAGCAAAGTAACCCCACAACTGTCCTGAGGTTAAGATCCAAATGTTGCTTAATATCAAGATGTGATATAAATAACAAACTATAACACAAATACATGTGAAATAAATTCATCTACTGTTTCTTTGCCAGAAAATGCTCCAGGAATATTTTTACCTTTTCTCTAAGTAGGAAGCTGTTTGGATAAATGTGTTTTCAGGGCTTTGCAAACAGCACAAACTGTTTGTTTCTTTGTGTGCTTCTACTACTACACAGCTGCAGATATTATTTCTGACTTCTATTGTTACGAGTTGTGCCCTGTTTTCCAAAAGTCACAGTCTCTGCTCACTGTACACCATCTTAAAAATAATCCTAAAAGGACACTTGAGCCTAAGCGATAAAGTTCCAACATAGCAACTGTTATTGCTGTTGTTGTTGGCTTGTGCATGCTTTGGGACGCGTGAATGAATGTTTCTATTACAGTTGTCCTGCATGCTGACAGCCTTCAGCCATTACAGCCACCTGGCACGTCTACACAGCAGCAGTGAGTGAGCGTGTGGAAGTGGCGTGGCTCCGTCCGTAACCAGACCCTGGCCCCCGATGAGCGGAACATTAACAGGTGCTCAGGAGGGTGTAAGAGAGGGAGCACTGAGAGTCTTTATTCTTTTTAAAAATGTACTTTTTATTGGAAAGACAGGACAGTGGATAGAGTCAGAAAAAGCGGGGAGAGAGAGAGTGGGGAATTACATGTGGGAAAGGAGCCACAGGTTGGATTCGAACCCAGGCTGACCGCTTTTAAAGACTTTAGTCTCTGTACATGGGGCCCACTCAATTAACACTAGGCTACAGGCTACAGACTGAGAGTATTTCTGAGTGTGTGTTGTTGTCCGTATGACCACAGATGACGGAGAGAGGTCGGCTGAATCACAGATGACATCTTAATTGGCCTCCGGTGCCAGATGCCAGCCTGTAAAGCCGGGCCAGGCCAGCCATGGTAGTGTAACAGTGTCTCAGCAGCCAGGCAGGGCTTTAGGCAGGGATTAAGTAGGCCCGCTGGCTCCACAGAGTGCTCCCACGGGTATTAGGTGCTCCCACACACACATAAACGTACATATAAACTTCTTCTTCTTGTCTTCATCCTTCCTGCAGAGCTCTCTGAGACATTGTCAACACCAGTCAATCTGAGGCGAATTCAGACCAAGAACAGCTTGAGGCTTGACAAAGGCCCAGGCTTCTTTGTGTCACGTCTATTCACATAGAGGAACCGAGGTCTGGCTTTTCTTAAGCTTAATGCAGTGTTTGCATTGAGAACCCCCCCCCACACACACACACACACACACACACTCTGCCTTCCTCATTTGTAGTGTATATTTATGTCCCATAAATGTCCAGTTAACTATCAAGTAACTGAAGCCTTGCCGTCCAACCACCACCCTGTCACGGGTTGGAATGAGGAGGAGGAGGACCCAATTGCAGATAACAAAAATAATTTATTTAAACTAAAAAGGCAAAAAGCAAAACAAAACTTACTATAAGAAAAATCCAAAAAGGTAGCCACAAGGAATCACAGGGAGACAAATGACAAACGACATCCAACATCTAACTAACAACTAACGACAATGAACCGACACAGAGGGGAAGAAACACAGAGACTAAATAGACACAGGGGTAATCAACACAGGTGAGACTAGTTAGACAGGTGAAACAAACAAAACACAGGTGAGTACAATCAGGGCAATCAGAACAGGGGAAACACAGAGACAGGAATTAAGACAACACTGAAGACAACAAAGTAAATCATAGAACACTGAAAGCACACAGAATGTAACAAAACACAGAGAGACACAAGGAGAAGAAAACACAAAATAAAACAGGAAACACTAAAGACAACACTAGGAAACATTAACACACAGGGAAACAAGCAACACTAGGGAAAAAGAGAAATAAAACCTAAAACTAAACTAAACTCCAAAATACAAACTAAACAAAGACCCAATCATGACATAACCCCCCCCTCAAGGGACGGATCCCAGACGTTCCAAAACGTCAATAAACCAAAACAGGGTGGGTGGAGGGGGTCCGGAGGAGGGACTCCGGGCTCTCAGGCGGACGGCCTGGAGGCAGGGCACATAGTCCGGACAGTTCAGGAGGGCGGCCGGGACGCCGATCAAACACGGGGAACAGTTCAGGGGGGCGGCCGGGAGACCGATCAAACACGGGGAACAGTTCAGGGGGACGGCCAGGAGGCCGACCAAACACAGGAGACAGTTCAGGTGGGCGGCCAGGAGGCCAACCAAACACAGTGAGCTGGTCAGGTGGGCGGCCAGGAGGCCGACCAAACACAGAGACCAGCTCAGGGGGAGTCCGAAGGCCTTCTGACGATGGCGCAGGAGTCTGCAGGACCCCAGACGAGTGCTCAGGAAGCTGCGGAGTCGGCAGGACCTCTGACGGAGACACGAGAGTGGGCAGATCCTCCAACTTGGAAACGGGTGTTGGCAGGGCCTCGCACAGAGACATAGGAGTGGGCAGATCCGTCAACTTGGAAACAGGTGTTGGCAGGACCTCCCACAGAGACATAGGAGTGGGCATATCCTCCAACGGAGAAACAGGAGCGGGCACAACCTCCAACTTGGAAACGGGTGTTGGCAGGGCCTCCCACCGAGACATAGGAGTGGGCAGATCCTCCAACGGAGAAACAGGAGTGGGCAGAACCTCCCACTGAGAAACCGGAGTGGGCAGGACCTCCAACTTGGAATCAGGTGTTGGCAGGGCCTCCCACCGAGACATAGGAGTGGGCAGATCCTCCAACGGAGAAACAGGAGTGGGCAGAACCTCCCACCGAGAAACAGGAGTGGGCAGGACCTCCAACTTGGAATCAGGTGTTGGCAGGGCCTCCCACAGAGACATGAGAGTGGGCAGATCCTCCAACGGAGAAACAGGAGTCGGCCGGACCGCCGAGGGTACGTCAGGAGTGACGTCAGAAATCGGCCGGACCGCCGAGTGTACGTCAGGAATCGGCCGGACCGCCGAGGCGACGTCAGGAGTCGGCCGGACCGCCGAGGGTACGTCAGGGGTGACGTCAGGAATCGGCCGGACCGCCGAGGGTACGTCAGGGGTGACGTCAGGAATCGGCCGGACCGCCGAGGGTACGTCTGGAGTCGGCCGGACCGCCGAGGTGACGTCAGGAGTCGGCCGGACCGCCGAGGCGACGTCAGGAGTCGGCCGGACCGCCGAGGGTACGTCAGGGGTGACGTCAGGAATCGGCCGGACCGCCGAGGGTACGTCAGGGGTGACGTCAGGAATCGGCCGGACCGCCGAGGGTACGTCTGGAGTCGGCCGGACCGCCGAGGTGACGTCAGGAGTCGGCCGGACCGCCGAGGCGACGTCAGGAGTCGGCCGGACCGCCGAGGGGGCGTCAGGAATCGGCCGGACCGCCGACAGGGAATCCTCAGGAATCGTCCGGACCGCCGACAGGGAATCCGCAGAAATCCCCCTCTCTTCAACAGGGGGACTACGGAGCTCAGCAGTCACAGGCAGCAGAGGGCGCTCTGCAGGGACGCAGTGAGGCTGAGGCCCTGGGGCACAGAGGGGCAAAGTCACTGGGGAGCACAGGGGCAAAGTCACTGGAGCTCTGGGCAGTGAAGACTCGGGTGAGCTGGGCAGCGTAGACTCGGGTGAGAAGGGCAGCGTAGACTCGGGTGAGCTGGGCAGCGTAGGCTCGGGTGAGCTGGGCAGCGTAGGCTCGGGTGAGCTGGGCAGCGTAGGCTCGGGTGAGCTGGGCAGCGTAGGCTCGGGTGAGCTGGGAAGCGAAGACTCGGGTGCGCTGGGATGCGAAGACTCGGGTTCGCTGGGAAGCGAAGACTCGGGTGCGCTGGGAAGCAACATGGGCTGAGGCCTGAGTTGAGGTTCTTGCTGAGGCTTCGGTTGAGGCCTGGGCTGAGGCCTGGACTGAGGCTGTGGCTTGGGCTGGTAGACAGACTGCTGAGGTTGAGGCTTGAGCTGAGGCTTGAGCTGAGGCTTGAGTTGAGGCTCATGCAGAGGCCTGGACTGAGGCTGTGGCTTGGGCTGGTAGACAGGCTGCTGAGGTTGAGGCTTGAGCTGAGGCTTTAGCTGGCATGGCTGGGAAGAAGAGGAGAAAAAGTCTCTTGTCCACTCAGGGAGAAGGTGCCTGAGCCATGGCCTTGAGAGGATCTCCTCTTGTGCCTCGGAAATGGCTGCCTCCCTTTCCTCATCACAACAAGCCATTTTTAAATCATTCTTTAAACATGTGAGGTTATAAGTAACCTCACGTATTTCTAACAAAAAACATCCATCCGCTGGGCCCGGGTCTGGTCGGTTCATTCTGTCAGGAGTCTGTCAAGACTGGAATGAGGAGGAGGAGGACCCAATTGCAGATAACAAAAATAATTTATTTAAACTAAAAAGGCAAAAAGCAAAACAAAACTTACTATAAGAAAAATCCAAAAAGGTAGCCACAAGGAATCACAGGGAGACAAATGACAAACGACATCCAACATCTAACTAACAACTAACGACAATGAACCGACACAGAGGGGAAGAAACACAGAGACTAAATAGACACAGGGGTAATCAACACAGGTGAGACTAGTTAGACAGGTGAAACAAACAAAACACAGGTGAGTACAATCAGGGCAATCAGAACAGGGGAAACACAGAGACAGGAATTAAGACAACACTGAAGACAACAAAGTAAATCATAGAACACTGAAAGCACACAGAATGTAACAAAACACAGAGAGACACAAGGAGAAGAAAACACAAAATAAAACAGGAAACACTAAAGACAACACTAGGAAACATTAACACACAGGGAAACAAGCAACACTAGGGAAAAAGAGAAATAAAACCTAAAACTAAACTAAACTCCAAAATACAAACTAAACAAAGACCCAATCATGACACACCCTCTCACCCTTCACCCGTCACCTTTGGCTCTTTACCTCTTCACCCTTGTTACATGAGGCTTTTCTCGGATGAAAAGGAAACCACGTCTTAAAGAAATCACTTGAGACTATCCAGGCTGTGTCTGAAGCACACATAGATGTTCTTGGACCTATGACAGTACATTTATTTGATGAAAAACTGTAGCAGGCAGACACTTCACTTTGCAGTTAAATAAGGAGAAAAGGTAGGATATTAAAGCTGAATCTGATTAGTGAACAAGAGAGGTGGTACGGCAGCGTGAAATAGGCTGCTCCGAAAAATGATTAACTAATATTCCTGTTGTAGATTCTTCTTGATCCTCGCTATGAAGCAGGAAAGAGGTTTCTGCTATCTGCTCTCAATAAGAGACAGTGTTCAGATGAAATGGAAGTCTAATTATTAATGCAGTTACAGATCATTCTCTCACATGTTGATGTTTCCTAATCCTGAGCTGAATAAAAGTTTTAAAGGGGAGTTCTTGTAGACTAGACTGTGTTTAGATTTAAGACCAAATTCAACAGAGATGTCAAATATGCAACAGCTGAGTGCTATCTGAGCCTTCTCTGAGACATGTTAATCATTGACCAATGTGTACACAAATATCTGAGGATGTGGAAAAAGGAGTTAGCAGTGTTTTTGCTTACAAAACTATTCTGATACCAGAGAGTTTAACTCATTTTTGCTGCTTTGTGTACAGTGTTTACAAGTACACAATACTATATATCATACAGTGGGAGATCAGAGGTCAAGTTCAGCTTCAGACGAGCACTCGTGGATCTGGTTTGAATAAGTTTATGGAGCAACCTAATGTTATTTTTGCTCTCTTTTCTAAAAAACACAATCTGAAAATGTCATGTGTGGGACTGCATTTTCTGTTACTATTGGGGCTAAAGGTCTAGTTGTTTCACAACACGAGAAAATAACAAAGGCTCCACAAATGAAAGAATCGCTCAGTGCAATGGTGGAAAAAGCATCTTGTGAATGTTTGCATTGCTTAGTAGATTACGTGGCATATTGGAGAAAGGGGAGTCTCTCTGGGACATGTTCTGGGACCACATGAAAGTGGAAGAAAGGTCTTACTAGATATGTAAATAGACATGTTCCTAGGAGATTCTGTACTATTACTCAGATATATATGTATGACATGTTTTCTTTTTTCTGTCGATATAATATACTTATCAAACTTTTCTTGTGTGTATTTGTTTATTGTTTATTTTTTCTTCTGGATTTATTGGGTTATGGTCGCCAAGCTGTACTAGTATCTTCCTCAATGATATCTAAGATATTAAAGTATGTCATGTGCGCCTGTATCCTGGAAACTAAAATTTGAGAATAACATGAATAAAGCCTTTCAAAAAAAGAAACCAACACACAAAATCCTTTCCTGTGCCTCCTGTAAATCATTTCTTGTTGTCCATTCCAGAGCGAGCCATCGCCAGACACGAGGTGCGAGAGATCGAGCAGCGGCACACGCAGGACGGCCTTCGGGAGCGGGACTCCTCAACCTCCTTACTTTCCGACAATGAAGACGACCTCGTCATCATCTACAACCGAGTGCCCAAGACAGCCAGCACCTCCTTCACCAACATCGCATACGACCTGTGTGGGAAGAACCATTACCACGTCCTGCACATCAACACCACCAAGAACAACCCTGTCATGTCCATACAGGACCAGGTCAGACACACACCTCACATGAACTTTCACAAAGTTAACATGACTTCTAGCATTGACGAAACTATTTTTGTAGACTGTTTTAAAAAGAAAAAAGTCCCACATGGTTGTAATGATTGATATTTTGTTCAGGTGCGGTTTGTAAAGAATGTAACTGAGTGGAGGGAAATGAAACCAGCTTTCTACCACGGACACGTCTCCTTCCTCGACTTCACCAAGTAAATATATTTTCTACTGCAATAGTTTAATCATGGAAATGCTTTAAGGCAGGGCTATACAATAACTCTATAACAAGAGCCTGATTTGAAAAAAGGAAAGGGCCAAGTGTCCAAACTTTTAAACTCCCTCAAAATGAAACGACACTACTTCTCTTTTTATGTTCCTCGTGTACGGCTTGGCTCTGCAAAATCTCTTACTTTGTCTTTTAAATGTGCATTTCTTGACTTAACAACAGACGTAACTAAAGAATGACCTGAAAACCTACTGATAAAATCATTCTCTTGTAATAACTAATCTACTGACGTCTGATGTTATCGCTGAATGGCTGCATCAACAGCTCGATGGGCAGCCTCTTTTAGGGAAAAAATACATTTAGAAACAAATATCTCGCTTAAACTTCTTCGACATTTATATTTTATTTATTGAGTTGGTTTGTTGTTAGATTTATTCCCTCTGCTGTGGCTTTGTGCTGCTGACCCCCCCTTGTGGTCATTTAGAGATTTACGTTTACAGTGTAGTGACTCTTTATTGTCTGTATGTTAAAACAAAATAAAACAAATGTTTGAGCTTTAATCTCCTAACTGCTTCTCTTTTAAATCCAGCTGAACCCTTCAACTAAACGTCTGTCTCTGTCCTCAGGTTTGGTGTGAAGAGGAAGCCCATCTACATTAACGTGATCCGGGACCCCATTGAGAGGCTGGTGTCCTATTATTACTTTCTGCGTTTTGGGGACGACTACCGACCCGGCTTGAGACGCAGGAAACAAGGAGACAAGAAGGTTAAAAATCTATACATTACCATATTCTTTTGTTTCGATAGCAGGTTCACTTTCTCTCTTGTCTTGTTTCATACAACAGTAGTAATATGTGTATATGGATGTTAAAATAGGCTGTCATTATTCCTGCTGTTCATGGTGTCCATTTATTTAAATGTTTATCTGAAGGTATCACAAGGCTTCTGCAGTTTAGATGGGCATCTTCTGAAGTTCCAGTCATGCCAGAATAAGACAAACTGGTATCCTTGGTCCTTTAGTTGATTAGACATGTAAATGTTTTCTTCTTGGGTCTCTGTTTCAGACGTTTGATGAATGTGTATCAGCCGGCGGCTCAGACTGTGCCCCTGAGAAGCTCTGGCTCCAGATTCCCTTTTTCTGTGGTCACTACTCTGAATGCTGGTACGTATTTAGACACCAGACGCTACGCCATGTTCAGACAACACTGAGTCAGAGTGATAATGTTCAGGTTCTCTTGATTTCTTCCACTTATATTTGAAATGATAACAGGAACACTTTACACCATCGAATAGATAGTGGACAGTCCTCGACTTGCTGTTGGTTTGGGTCTCTTTAGTGGGATTTATTGGGGCACATTATCCATTGATAATCTAAAGGTGGTTTGAGGAGTTCAGGGTGCTGTATCAGTTTGGATTCATAATTAACTACATTAAACCTCAGAGTCCTCCTGTTCCACTCATCCTTCCAAGGCCTCTGATAGCTCTCTCAGCCTTGATCCTCTTCCTCTCCATGATCATCTGTATCAATCTCTCTCTCTCTCTCTCTCTCTCTCTCTCTCTCTCTCTTTGCCCTCACTCATCCCTCTTACCCTCCTAATCTCCCCTTGACTCTGGCCTCCCATCTGTACAGGATATATCAGCGTGTTAAAGTTGTAGGAATAGCATTACATTGTTATTTTAGATACATAAGTTAAAGTGTCTGTCAGTCTTTTAAAGCTGTGTTCAAAGGAGACGCTGGGAGAAGGGATGTTGTGGGTGCTGCAGCACCCCCTTAAATAAGGCAGAATTAAAACCATCATGCTATGAAGACGTTAAAACTTATGTTACCCCTGTTTTATGGGATATGTTGATGTAGTACACAGATATGTGTGATAGCTGTTTTTGCCAGTTTACTATAGTAGTTGTTTATAAAACTTCCTGTACAGTGATACAGCTCACAGCATGTCGGAGCTTCGCTATCGTTGCGTACAAGTTGAGGTGTTTCAGAGAGTTTTGCAACACAATAAGAAACTTCTGGTCATCCTGACAGACAGAGCAGCATAAGTAGATGTTCCCTAGATTTGGACTAAGGGTGCGTGCGTGCGTGCGTGCGTGCGTGCGTGCGGGCGTGCGGGCGTGCGTGCGTGCGTGCGTGCGTGTGCGTGCTTGGCTCTGTTTAATATAAACTGGTCAGAACTTACGACGGGAGCTTTGTTGTCTGTTGAAGTGTAAAATGTTCTAAAATAGTTATGAGCTGCTGTTAATACCCACAGCATTTATAATCCTGAACATTCATATTAATAAATAAAAGAATGATGTATGAATTTGCACTGCACAGAGTATGACGTCCTCATACAGAGTGACTTCTCTGAGCACCTTCTACAACCCCCTAACTCAAACTGACTTCTAGTGTTCCTGGTGTTCAACAAGGCTAATGTTTTTTTTCATTATTAGATCTCATTGTTGTCTCCTGTATTGTTATCTTACTATTCCTTTGATTTCTGAGCTGCTGTAACTAGTGACCTTCCTCTAGCAAGGAATCCAAAAAGTGTATCTTATCATAATGCTGTTCTTAGTGAATATTGTATTTATTTCTCATCCAACATATGTGTCACTGTATTTGAAGAATACAAAAAAAAAAAAAAAAAATGTAACCTGATCTCTGTGTTTGCAGGAACGTGGGCAGCCAGTGGGCTCTGGAGCAGGCCAAATACAACCTGGTGAACGAGTACATGCTGGTCGGGGTAACAGAGGAGCTGGAGGACTTTGTCATGATGCTGGAGGCGGCGCTGCCTCGCTTCTTCAGAGGAGCCACTGATTTGTACAAAACAGGTGCACAGTCTGACAAACATTTCAAGTGTATTTGCTGTTGACCTGCATATTTTTTTGTCTCTCTCTACAGTATTATAATAAACTGAGAGGCAGCCTAATGGCTCTGCACATTGCAATGCTAAAGCATGTGTGCTGCGGTTGCATATTATATTAGCAGTTTGAATTGCTCCTCTGGGAATTGAATTGTGATCAATATGCGCTCATGCCGCTCGCTGATGTAGTTACAGATTAGTTACAATGAGTGCAGCCAGAATGAATAATGGCGAGCACAGAAGAATTAAACCTGACACTGATATAAATGTACTGACTCAAGTCTGATATTAATCATTTCTAGCAGCAGATAAACCCCAGTACTTAAGCTAATCAGGTTTGTGTTTCATGAAATCAAAGACTGAGTCTCCTTTAGAAGTCATGCAGTCTCAGTTATCATGTTTGGCTGGCTTTGTCACCTGCACATTTTTTAATTTTTGCAAAATTTAAGATGGACTTAAAGAAAAATATAAAGAACTAATAAAACAGGATGTAAAGCTGCTCCAAATGTGTACAATTATCTTTTCAGACATCAGACAATCTAACTGGTAAATTAATCCAGAAAACTGATTTTCCACATGACAAGAGCTTTCTGTCTGAAGCACTACCTATATAAAATATTCTATCACTAATAAAATATGAAATAAAAAAAGTAGGATTAGAGCAAAGACTGCCTCGGACGGATAGCAATGATGGACACATGTTGTTGAACCTGCTCTTAATATTACAGTGATTTACTGTTAAGGGCTCATATTGTGAGGAGTCCACATTTGTGTGTGATACCTCCAAACCAAACTCCAAATAAACTACTATATAATACAATTGTAATGATGATTGTGTGTATAAGGCAAGGCAAGGCAAGGCAAGTTTATTTGTATAGCGCTTTTCATACACAAGGCAGACTCAAAGTGCTTCACATCATAACAGGTCATACAATAAAGTGAAATAAATTGCAAGAATTAAAAGACAATTAAAAAACAGAGAATAAAAACAAATTAACAATAGAAATTTTGGAAATTTTGGAGGACATTCCTTGGCATTTTTACTACTTTCAGACCCCGTACTTGTGTTTGAAAGACTCACGTGAGATTTTCCCTGAATCCTGTAAACGTCTTTGCAGGATGCGTATTTTTATGGTTGTACGCCAAACCAGACAATCCAGTACTTAGGATTTCCGTAAGATTAAGGCTTAAATCTTACTTCAAAATGCCAAGTTCAGTCCCAAATGTATGTTTGTCTAAAAACAAAGACTCTTGACTCATCCAAACAATCATAATTTATATCAAATACATTCCTTGGCATTTTTACTACTTTCAGACCTCGTACTTGTGTTTGAAAGACTCACGTGAGATTTTCCCTGAATCCTGGAAACGTCTTTGCAGGATGCGTATTTTTATGGTTGTACGCCAAACCGGACAATCCAATACTTAGGATTTCCGTAAGATTAAGGCTTAAATCTTACTTCAGATACAGTAAATGCCAAGGAATGTATTAAAATAGAAAATTTAAAAATCACTGAAATTATTAAATCTGAAAATATGTTCTAGTAAAAACAATTCAAATAGAATTATAAATATAAAAATAATTAAAAGTTACAGTGCAGAAGATTAAAATCTTATTAAAATTGTTTGATTAAAGGCAGAAGTTAAAAGTGCAATGTGGGTAAAATTTAGCAGAAGGCTAAGGTGAACATAAAAGTTTTGAGTCTTGTTTTAAAAGTGGTCAGAGTTGGGGAAAGTCTTAAATCTTCAGGAAGTTTATTCCAGCTGTTTGTTGCATAGTAACTAAATGATGCTTTCCCATGATTTGTATTTACTCTGGGAATCACTAACAGATTGGTGTCAGAAGATCTTAGTGATCTTGAAGGCTTATGTAGTGGAAGCATATCAGTGATATACTTTGGCCCTAAACCATGTAGTGATTTATATGTGAGCAGCAGGATTTTGAAATTAATTCTCTGACATACAGGGAGCCAATGTAAGGATTTAAGAATTGGTGTAATGTGCTCACATTTTTTGGTCTTTGTTAGAACTCTAGCAGCAGCGTTCTGAACAAGCTGGAGCTGCCTGACAGTTTTTTTTGGAAGACCTGCAAGGAGACCATTACAATAGTCTAGCCTACTAGTTATAAAGGCATGTACAAGTGTTTCTAAGTCTTGAGCTGACATGAGCCCTCTAAGTCGTGCTACATTTTTGAGGTGATAGTAGGCCGATTTTGTTACTGATTTGATGTGACTCTCCAAGTGTAAATCTGAATCCATAATAACCCCCAGATTTCTGGCTTTATTTGATGTTTTCAGGGACAGAGAGTGAAGGTGTTGGGTTACTTTAAACCTTTCTTTTTTTAGCACCAAATACAATGATCTCAGTTTTGTCTTCATTTAGTTGTAGGAAATTTTGACACATCCAGTCTTTGATTTGCTCAATGCACTGGCACAGAAGATCTATGGGGCGATAGTCGTTTGGGGATAGCGCTACATAGCGCTATAAATGATGAATCACCGAGTTCACCCTCCAACCATTGAAATCCTGATCTCCTTTATTTACAGGGAAGAAATCCCACCTGAGGAAGACCAGCGAGAAGAAGCCGCCCACTAAGGAGTCCATCGCCAAGCTGCAGCAGTCGGCCATCTGGAAGATGGAGAACGAGTTCTACGAGTTTGCACTGGAGCAGTTCCAGTTTGTCAGGGCACACGCTGTAAGAGAAAAGGACGGGGAGCTGTATCTGCTGGCACAAAACTTCTTCTACGAGAAAATCTACCCAAAAAACTGAAGAGATTCATGTTTCATAGAGGAGGTGGGAGAAGACACTTGAAAAAGAGAAGGAGAGAGAGACTGATGGACTCCTGGTGACTGTGTGGCTGGTTTGTATGTTTGAGTCATAGCATAATGGTGAGCTGCAGAACAATCAAGCCTCTGAACGCAGCGATCAGTCTGGTTGGGGCTCTGTTATTCACAACAGTGCAACCAGAACTGGACGAGGAGCTCACCTTTGATCAGAAGGTTGTGTTCCCAGCAGCACCAAGGGGTCTCCGCTCCCTTTCACTTCCATTTCAAAGCTCGATCATGCAGAGGGCCTCTACTGGCACATGTCTGGTGACAGAATTCCCCAACAGCTGGTCAGCCCTGGACTCCTCATTGGCTCTGATCCGGCAAAAACATTGTCATCAGCTCTGTACTCTTTGGTTGTGTTTGGTTGTATTTTAACTCTTTACTCTGGCTGTTTTTTTTTTCTATGTAAAGATGGTAACATTTTCCATGGTGAACAACATGCCCATGTCTCACCACTGCTACTAACTTAAAGAGATTTTAAGTGTAAGAAACTGACTACTGTGCTGTATTATTGGCTGAAGACTTTTGAGGTTTTTATGAAATAAAATCCATTGTGTCCATATTTCCAGAGGCAAGTGTGTACGTTTTCTACTGTTTTAGTTATATAACTTGTAAATGTGCAGCTGAACATCACGTGATTAAAGTGTGGATGAGAACTAAAAGGTGAAGATGCTGCTTCTGTTAAACGACTCTTTCAGGCGTTTCTTCCTCAGACAGCTTTGGTACATTTTGTAAGTTTGTACTTTTTCTTTCAAGTTGTTATTTCCTTTTTTTTTGTCATTTTATCTTTATTTTAAAACCAGTAAAATATGTTACTCTGCTGCTTAAACTGGGGTATTTCAACATTTTAGGAATCATTTGCAAGGTAGATGAGAAGGTTGATGTCACTTGACTATTAGACGTTAAAAAATAAGACCTCAGCTAGCAGACAGTCAGTGTAGCATAGCATGAATATGTAAACAGGGTGAAACAGCTAGCCTGCCACTTTGATTTAAACTCACTGTAAAGTTGACTTTTTCTTAACTTTAATTTTTCATAAATTACACTGGTGGGTTTTTGTTACTTTGGGACAGAGCAAGGCTTGCTTTTTCCCCATTTCTAATCTTCATGCTAAGCTACTGCTGCTGCTGTAGGCCTATATTATTTGGTCAATAATAAACTCTACACAAGTAAGAAAATATGCCACAAAATGTCAACCTTCTTAAAGTCTCTGTTCTTTTCTTCACAAGTGTCCACTTTAAAGATAGTTGGGATGTTGGTGATAACTTTGCTCATTTTCTTTGTGTAGTTCTCATCTCTTGTTGTCTTAGGGGTTCCGTTTATTGTGCCTTTAGTGGCCTTTATAGGCTAATTAAAGTTCTTGTCTCCACTCCGTAAACTGCTAACTAACATTTGGAAACGCTTACTCTCCCATTAAGAAGGTACACTGGTGTGAAGAGCTGTACAGAAATGTTCTACCTGGATGCTCTGTCTCATCCCAGCTCTTTAGCGATTAATACTGTTTACTTTGATCTGAAGAGAAACTGTGCTTTCACCGCTCTCCTTGTGTAAAAAACAACATGGCTACCAATGGATGTATTCATCTTTTGACTGTCAAAATAATATATATACTGTGCAGGACGTTGGAACTAAAATGTGATCCTTGATTCATTGCCAAAATGTGTGCATCATCGTCACCATCAGCTCCAAGCGGGTTTATTTCAGGGCTGGTATCCTGCAGAGGGAGATAAAGAGCTGCCAGGTCTGCTGATGCCTCCGACTGTATGTGTGTGTCTGTCCTTTGCAGCACATGTGTTTTTCAGTATTGTATAAAGTGAGTGCAGTGAGGTTAACACATTCATGCAATACTACTTAATATTTATTTTTCACAACCTATAGACAAAAACACCAGAAGGCTGTCACATTGTGGCACCTGTACTGCTATATTTATGGTTAACGGTTTTTTTCCTTTCTGCCATAAACATAACACTCAAATTTGAAACTAAAACAGGACCCTGTTATATAAAGTTGCATGAATCACAGAGAAAGTTTGTAAGAGCCTGTGTTTGTCACTCTGTGTCACTCATCCTGCTCTCAGATAATCCTGACCAGTCATCAACTCTGGGCTCATCCTCATTAATCTCAGCTCGTACTCCACTTCCTGCTTTTGGCCTCCTGACCCAAATAAACATGGAGGGTATCACCCCCTACACCTCACCACTTTGCAGGCTCAGTTACAGACTGCTTATTAAAAGTTTGACCAGGCGCATGTAGGGTTTAGTGTTAACCCTTCTGATGCCTTATATGAATCTGTAACAGATGCATTTAGATAATACCGCTGTAGAAAACCTAAAACCACAAAGTCATCATGTTAAAACACTTTGTGCATCAGAAGCTTATTAACAAGATTGTAGGTCCTAAATGTGGTTACCACTGTGTTATCTATGATCATGTTTGCTATTTTTATAAATTAATGATCACTTTATTTCTACAGCACTTAAAAAACACACATTTCATAAGTGCTTTTCATAAAACATCAGTACAACAAAAATAAAATAAAAAACACTCAAAAGTTTGAGGTATCCAAGTGCAGCTTAAAACAAATGAGAGAGTGAACAAGTGTTCAAATACATACTAAATTTTGGGTTTACTTGTAAGATTGTTTATAACGTTCATTTAAAATATTATAATGTTTGATGTCTTCTCTGATTGAGCTGCTGCTAACTTGATTCCTGATTTTTCCTGATTGAGGGTTGAATGTTACGACAGATAAAAGTTTACGCAGCACATTTGTCAACTACATACAATAAGTTTAAAATCACCTGAGAAGAATTTGAACCTGCACTTTGAGACTTTTTGTAAGCCTATGGATTCTCAGTTTGTACAGGGATATCAGGATCCACAGTCCAATTCAACACGTCCACCACTCAGAGGCTTCTATTGCGTTTTGTTCTGACACTTTGACGTCCAGGCTCGACTGTGCAGGAGGATGCATGTGCAGAGTTTGACACTAGAGGGCTTTTTCCATATTCGTCTGCTAAGAGGGAAAGTTTAACTCATGCATTTACAGTAAGAGTATGATTTTATGACATCATTACCTTTTTAGAGTCAGCTGGTGTCCAAACTTAAACAAGTGAGTTGGGAAAATGTATAAGTTTGAGATAGTACAGGTCAATAGATGAGCTCGCAAGAAAGAGGAGGATTTGCAAGAAAAGTTTGGAGTCTTGTTACATAAAATTCTGTGACCTAAAGGAATTCCTGCCAATATAAATATTTTTTATCATACTTACACACAACTTTTGCTTTAGTTATAATATTATAACATTAATTAAAAAAGCCAAGCATTAGACCCTAAAACAATCTGAATTTAGACACAGCAAGGGTCCCAAATCTTTGAGTGTTGTCAGTGGTCTGTCATTTCACTTTTTCACATAATTGATTTTTGGACTCTGGAGCATCAAAATTGCAAAGATAACAATATTTTTCTCTCTTTAAGATGGAGGCATACTTTTGTTAAACACTAAAATATTGATGGTAATGAAAAATTAGCAGTTGTTGTAAGACCGTATTGACATAGCTACACCACAAATATAGATATAACTTCCAAACCTCACATCTTTAACAAAAGAAGGACATTATACACTGGGATTTCTCATATTTTTACAACAATAATTGACAATACTAAGGACCTGCCTGTTCAGTAAAGTCCACAAACAATCCCATTAATCAGATCATTAATAATAACATTCACTGTGGGTAATTGCAGGCCCAGAGATCAGTACAGTATACATCCAAATGTAAAAAAAACGAGCTTAAACAGAGCTGGAGAAAACCAGAACAATGACATGTATGTTTCAAATAAAGGAAAATCAAAATACATATAAAGTTGGTATAGAAACAAACTCAGCAGAATGTATTGATCCATATATGAAAGACCAAACTTATCCTAAACATATTATTCTGAAGTTAACTCAAAAAGGCCTCTGACATTTTTATTAAGTGGACAATGTTTAGTTTATGAATGAGGATGAATTGTTGTCCACTTTAATAAATATCAGAGACACAATGCAATAGGCACAGAGTGTGTCCTGCGCTGTCTGACACATAAGGCTAGTGTTGATTGTGTCACTGTGGGTTATGTAATGCAGCAGTTAGTCTTCATCACTGAGGTGTGAAATGTCATGCATCAGCCCCAGTGATGAAGACTTCAGTGTTTGTCCCCTGGTTTCTTCACAGCAGCTCCTCCTCGTCCATCTGCTACTCAAAAATAAAACTCTGACTGCTTTTGTTTACATCGGGGGCATCATCCTTTTGAAATTAAATATAGCTTGGTGATTAATATTAAATTATTGACTGTCTCTCAGAGGTTAAAGTACAATATTGAGTATTTTTATTAGGTACAAATAACAGAAAGTTGTCCTACTTAGCCCTCTTGTTACTCTGACATTTTTTAGATAAACATGAGGCCATCCTTTAAAACATAATGCTCGGTTATTATTTATATTTTCAACAGTGAACAGTAAAGCAATATCCCCCTTTAGCAATTTAAACTATTCAACCCCCTCTGGTGCAGTTTAATTATGAAGTACTATTATTAATTACAATATACCTACTAATGCTCCTTTATGCTTCTGCCAGTTAGGCCTGCCGATAAACATATAAAACATACCATCAATGTTGCCCTTAAATGTTCTGCTATTGCATTAGAACTACTTGTAGGACTTTTAGCCTTGGTATTAAGCCTACTGCTGTTATAAAGCAAATGGAAAAAACTTTATACCACTCATACGAAAAGAATTGAAATCTCCATCTGTTTGCTATACATTTGTTTTCACATACACTTGTCCCTTATTTAGAGCCCCCTTGCTTAATTTACAAGTTTGTATTTTGTGTTTTTAGCATAGACTGTAAATATTAAATACTAAATGTATTTTAGGTAATAATCAGCATGAGGTAACTTCCAGGGGATGCGTCAAGTATGCCTTACCAAAGAAGAAGCAGCAGAAGCAGAAGAAGCAGAAGAAGCAGAAGAAGCAGAAGAAGAGGTAAAGTGAGTTTTGTATGAAGTTTTGGGTCACGTGTGTAGTGAGTGTCCCGGGCTGTGAGCAGCAGCAGCAGCAGCAGCAGCAGCAGCGCTGGAGCTCCTCTGGGCGGACTCTTCCACTGTAACCACCGCCTCTTTCTCCAACTGCTCTGGGACAGATTCATGCCTCTACTCTCTTATTTATGATCACCAGTCCACCCTCCAGGACCCTTCTAGGTCGGTGTGACCGCATCAATGAAGTGTGAAGACGACATGGGAGTCCCCGTGTACCCGAGATGACCGATGATTTGGTCAAATAATCACTTCTTTTCGTCGCCAGAGAGGGAAACTTAAAACAAGGCTTGTTTTTGGAGTCCCACCTCCCCTCCTCTCTCCCCGTAGGATTTGATTCAAAGGCGAAAAACCAAGATGGCCGCCGATTCCGTGCAGGTAGGAAAAGTTGACAACTGTTTCGAAAAGTGCGCAAACTTTCTCCAAGGGTTCAATTATAACTTAGCACATAGTTTTATTCCATTAAAGTCCAGTGGCTGCGTGTTAATAGTGATGTAATCAAAGGGAATGGCCTCTGTAAGATCCTAAAGGGTTGTCTGGGAATTATCCATGGATTGAGGCCTGGGAAACAATTATCCAAAGTTACTTCTTCTGAAATATCCAAGTTGTATCCCAAGTTTTGAGCAGACGCTGCTGTGTTAGTTCAAGTAACGTGAAGAGACGTCATTGTTAAACGTGTAAAAAGTACAACACCTGTGAAATAATGTTTGTGAAACGTTTACGTACATGAGTGTAGCCTCACGTTAAGTTACCCCGCACTACTATTAATACACTATTAATGGACAGGCACCGCTGTAGTTATTATTAAAACATGTTTCACAACATAGTAAAGGTTATACCTATTTCCATCTTTTGTAAGGAGCTAGTGTTCACTGCTTTGCTAGTTTTCAACACGTTACACACCGGATGAACTCACAACATGTCACCGGCAAACTTAACACAAGGCAGATAATGTATTCTTACATTCAAATGCACGTTTTCATATTAAAAGATACAAAGATTAAGAATATGTAAGCTTTACAGCCATGTCTCATTATTCTCCATGAACAGTCATGACTCACTGATCAATGTGGTTTCACTTGAGTGACGTCATACTGCAAATAAATCTTTCCTATTTATTTAAGATAGCGTCCAAAGACCTGAAATCATCCACAATATTATTTAATCACGTTTTACACTAACTCAATCATTGCTTTATCAATAAGCCTTTGTTATCTCAGACAAGTCTGATTACTCATACATTATTACTCATAATCACTGGGAGTATTGGTGGAGGGAAAAGGTTACAGCAGATAACAAAAACACTTTTGATGAGTTTTAGTTTGAATGTTTCTTGTTCATTTGATTCCTGAGGCTTGCACAGACTGAAACTGATCACTGAAGCGACAGGTGCTTGGGTGAACCAGCTGAATCATAAAATGGCTTTTTTTTGTACACAGTGCCATGAAAAGATGGCTCAGCCATGAGCAGATCATTCTACCCTTGGTTGTGCAGTTTGTTTCCATAGCAGACCAAATTCAACTGCGTCTTATAACAGAGGGCTGAAGGCAAGACCACCTGTTTCTTTTCTTAAATAAAGATCATAACTGGATACTGACACCCTTGACTGTTATGGGATCCCATTACTTCAGTAATAGATTTATATTAAGTCAGTCATTTAGCTTGACTGAATGAACGTTATTAATTTCAGGATCTGTTTATGAGGTATGGATCTGTAGTATACCATCATTATTTGGGTCCCCCCCAAAAAGTATGTTTTTTTTGTAAATGTAGATTAAAAAAATAATTAAAACCATCAAAAACAAAATAAAGAATTTAATGTTGAAAATCACAACATATGGAGGGGCTGCTAGCTGAGCTGCTGCTAGTTCGTTTAGCTTATTTAAAGGTGGACAGCTTGTTTGTAGTGTAATGACCCAGGTCATCCCTGATCATATTACATCCATACACGATTAGTAGTAAACAGCAGTAATAGTAATAATAATAATAATATGGTAATTGTAATATTATTTAAATAGTTGCACAGGTTTTCAGATGACTCGTATCAGTATGGTTTTTAATACATCTCTTACAGCTGACATCATATTGATGTGTATTCTGGTAAGCTACTCAATCCCTTTATAATAAAGCATGTGATGTTCAGAACAATAATTATGAAAATGTAAACATGTTGCACAGCTTTCCTTCAGTGTGCTTCTTTCAATGTTTTCGGCTTCTTCGTTTGATCACAGTTGTCGATGAACTAACCGGACAACAACTTCTTCACTCAGTTACATTTCAGTGTTTAATTCATTTTCTTACACTTAGCATACTGTCCACTAACATAGCCCTGAAGTGTGAGACATTACCTATAGTTTGTCACAGTGTGGGGTATGTCTAATGCAGGTGTGAAGGTTGCGCTTGAAGGATCTGCGTTTATTAGCCCGCGTTGCTATTCCTAGTGGCATCGGAGCACCGGGGCTGTGGCCAACACTCTGCAGCCAGCTGCGCGGGCTGAGACGGCAGGGTGTCAGGTTGTAGGCTGAGATAGGCCTCGTGCAGAAATGGAAAGGGCTCAGTATTTAAAGCTTGAGCCTGGATAGTGCCCTCAACTTTTCCATTGTCCTATTGTGTGAATGGAGCTCTTGCTGCAGGAGCTTTCAGGCTTAAAGAGCGAGTTAACCTGCTTACACTTGAGGCCTAGACCTAATGTTTGCTTTAACCTCACAGTTTCTTTTCATGTCTCAGGCACAAGAAGAGCTCTTTTACAAGCTCAACATGTGTACACAGAACAGTTGCTTTACACCTCTATAGGATTTTTTTTTTTAAACTTGATCAAATAAAGGTATCATGATGGTATTCACATATACGTTTTAGCTATAATGTTTTTGTTTTTTGGGATCAAAAGCCCTTTTTTTTATTAATCATATTCCGCAAAGAATATTTACTTTGAATATCGAACTAAACATGGAGCTCAAAGGTTTTAGAAAGGCTTTTCTTTTGTGGTTAGCCTTTAACATTTCACTAAGCAGCTAGCAGCAGAGACACACTGACGAGAACAAGCTCCCTCCATCCATCAAAATCTGTATGCATTGCGGTAAGAGTGGAAACATTTGCTTACAATTCCTCCCTCACTCTTCTTTGAACCTAATAAGTCCTGAGCCTCGGTGCAGCGTCACTCCCCTGACAAGGCAATACATTCAAGAAGCAAGAAATGATACAGGCCTTACAGGTAAAAGAGCAATCCACAGAAGTATTGCACTCACAGAGAAACCAGCAGCCAATGTTACAAAAGAGCGCCTGCTCTCTTTTCTCTGGATTTACTTTCTGTGTTTGATCTCAATTTAAAGCGCAGACTTTGTGGGTCTACAGGCTGATTTATTTCCACCTTATCTGATTGGCCTTTCATGGATTTCCTTGCATTGTTGTGTAGTAAAATAGCCCATTTTGGGTGTCCTCATGCTGTCCTTAAACCGCGCTGGGCAAACAGCTACACTGCAAACAAGTTTTGCAAGGCAGTGAGCAGAAGACAAGATTGGCTTCTCCCCCTCACACACACAATTCTTGCACTTCCAGGAGTTGTGACCTCCATTTAACCTATGAGTCACCAATGAGCCTCTGGACCAGGATGTGTGCAAACTATAGTTTCCTCTGAAGTGAGCACCTATAGAGCAGAGGGGGGGGGGGGGGGCTTTCATGAGGGGTTGGGCGAGAGTATGACTGAGCCCATGGAAATCCTTTATCTTACCTATGAAGTTTTTCCCCACATAAACATAAATCTATCTGCCAGAAGTCCAGGGGATGATTTCAGTTTTCCTCTAGGTTACTGTAAATCTGAGGTGTCCAGATGGATCCTTGTGCAGCTTCTATCCTTAAAAGCTTTTTTCTTTGTTGATCAATCCAAATATTCATCACAGATTTATAATGTTACCAGCTTGAGCAGTATCCCGACTATAAAAAGGACCTGAACAAACCAGATAAGCCATCACTGAAACTTACTGTAATGGTAAAAAATGGTTCCTGTTGTTATCAGTCGATTTTAAAGATAATTGAAACCATTGACACAAGTAATAACGCAATTTGATGTTATAAAAATCCCCTATTCTGTCTCTTTAATAGGCAGATCTGCTGTCAGGATGAACTGCTAGCAGAGCTGCTGCTAACTTTAGCCGAGCTTGTTTTTTGCTTAGGGGTTAGGATTCCATCAGAGTTCACTATCCATGAGGACTTAAGAGCAGCAGAATTATCTACAGAGGTATCCTCCTCTTCAAAACAAGTAGACCAGGATATTAAAAACAGCAAAATACCCTGAACAACAAAGGCGTTTCATATCAATCATCATTGTCTCTTGGGGTGCCATATAGCCTAGCGGTTATGACGCATGTATGGAGGCTAGAATCCTCAAAGTGAGCAGCCCCAGTTCGACTCAGACTTGGCACTTTGCCGTGTATCATTTCCCACTCTCTATCCACTGTTCTTCTTCTGCGTTAAAGGAATAAAAGCCCCAAAATATTGGCCAATGTGAATGTTGCAATACTGCACAATGTAATCGGACATTGCACTTTCTTCTCATATTGTGCAGGCCAGAATTACTGCCACTGTTTTTGTTCTTGGTTCCATTGAAGAAGAAGAGATTCACCTTCCTCTCATGGCAGCTCAAACAATGCTTTGCAGTGGGAAGTGTAGTCTGGCATGTGTCACTGTTTCTGCTTTGTTATAGGTAGGTCGGTCTATCTCAAGTGAAAATATCCAATACGTTTATCATTGTTGTTTCAACGTAAAGTTTATCCAGGTCCCCTATCTAGATCATTTCCAGCCTCCAACACTGTGGGAAACTGTCGCATGCATAAATAATCAACTGAGTATATCGAGCTTTGTGTCTTACAGTGTTAACATAGCAGGGTTAATATCTCTGATTAGCTCTTATTTATAACACAACCTCAAACTTCATCTTCATCTACACTGAGACTTGAATGGTGTTGTGGGGGGGGGACACAATGGACAGCCAGTGTTTTGTTTTGAACTTGGGTTAATTTTAGACTCAGTCCTCTCCCTGGAGTGAGATTAGGTCCCATTCTGGGCCGCTCTGACCTCACACCGTTAAAGCTAAGAGGGATTTGGCTGTCGCTGCTTGGACAGTTTATCCTCCCTGTTGATGTCAACGGTCTGTGTGAGAGAGCTCGCAAAATGAGAGAGAGTCAGACACTAGCTGCGTTGATGAGCGTGGCTATGGACAGCGGCTCTGCCAGCTGTGGCGCTGCCTAAACCTTTTTGTGGATATCTTTGCTTTTACTCGACGGTCGAACTTCAGTGGAGCTCATGTTATGGAAGTTTAGCTGGGCAGCAGAACATGCGTGGACTGGTTTGTTCAACTGATCTAGTGATGGAGTTGGATGAGAGCGATGAAGCGACGGTAAGACAGAAATATTGTCTTAAAGGTTTTGCTTTATTGTCTTGAGCTTTCCTTTTAAAATCATCTGAGGCGGTCGTCATATTTAACGGTGGCCGGTGGGCGTATTTGAACCCGTAAATTGCGGTGATAAAGTAAACGATGGCTTGAATGCAAAATGAAACAGATCCCGTGGTAGTCAGTGTGATGGGCTGTTTTTCACATCTCATTATGCCCTTCTCTTATTAAGAGAGTAAGCTCATTGCCACTACACAACTCTAGCTCAGACTCAAAGGGCAGTGGATTCTAGTTCAACCAATACTTTGAACTTATTTAGTTACTTCTGTTATCTGGAGTTGCAGACGGAGTGTGATTTGAGGTTGTGCCCTTTGCACTGAAGATATTTCCAAAACATCTGAAGTCACAGATGTTTTATAACCACCATGCTTTTGCATCACAAATTTCACTATTTTAAGTCTGTTTTTAAACTACAGTTACTCACAGGTTCAGATTATCGATGTGGTTTAATAGTTGTTACCAAGTTTCACAACCTTGAAATGTGAAAAAAGAAGACGTTTTTAAAGCGAAGAACTTGAAAGGAATAAAGGGATTATTCACAGCAATGCTCGAAGAGTCACAGTTTGTAGTCTTTGATCAACAAGTGTCACCAGCGCAGCACTGAATAGATGTTCAACTTTAAAGCTGAAGCTATTCAGGAAGTCTATTCTAATCCCTCTTTAGTACTGGTGACGGCTTTAAGGATGCAGGTAAATGTTGAGTGACAGCAGCAGTAAAACACCACGCACACAGGCTGGCTCAAGTTCAAAACACACCACAGCCTGACCCTTTGATAGTCAGGGCGCGCTGCGGGAGTCTCTAAATGCTGACCTGATGTTGAGATCATTTTCAGTGCATTTAAGGTGGTGTCACTTCTGATGCATTTATTTGATATAAGCCCAACATAAAACATGTTCATATTTGTGGTGATTTGTGTACTTCTACTGCAGGAAAAAAACACACACAGCGTTAGTTTTGTTTCTGTTTTTGTGTTGTTGTTTTTTTACTGTAATAGTTAATCACACAATGGCATAGTGACAAAACCCAAATAAATAGCACACATGTGGCTAATGCTCCATCTTAGACTCTGACCTGATGGTAATTACTGAACAAAAGGAAGCTTGTGCTCATTAATAGAGGACAGGTACAACAGACTGACCTGCACAGGTAAAGACTCAGTGTATTAAAGCTGAAGCATCATGTGCTTAAAATCCTGGATGTGCATAAATACTCCAGCATTAGTTATTTCTTCAGCAGGTGTTTATTTGCAGTGAGAGGCTGTCTGAACGCCATCAGGAGAGGGGCTTGTACTTGTTCCGCTTATCGTCACATTCTGGTGATGCTATAGTAAATTGCATGTTTGAAATGTTTGCAGACATACCCAACATTGGTTGAACTTTGATGACACATGTTGTAACAGTTCGACACACATCTTTGCCCATTTTCCTTGAAACCCATGTAGGGAAGTAGCAGTACACAGAGTTCACTGAACAGTGTGTACCTCAGACATTTCTGGGTCTCACTTTGGTATAGTTTGATAAAGCAGGAAGACTAAAGTTTTTGTCCTGTATCTTAATAAAGTCAACATTGTTGGTACTTGTATATCTGTTGTTTCCACAAACAAACTCGTCTTCAGTTGAACGACATACAGTTTGACACTAATCTCTGTCTCGACTAACCTGGCTAAGCCAACTAGCCGGTTACAGATAAACAACTGGTGCACTGCCAAATGATGCTTGTCAGTGCTTGTAAGGACTCAACAGTAATAGACTGAATTGGGTCATACAGTCTGTTTCGTAGGAGGCGGCCTCATGAAAAACGGCGGAGAGTAAATATAGCATTGTTAATAGAAATAGCATCATTATTGACCTCATGATAGGGGGGAAGAAAATCTCACCCATTACTATGAGGAACACTTTAACTGCTGGGCTCAGACCATGACTGTTGCTCTTCCTGAGTTTTTAAAGCTTCCTCACTGTTCATGTTCGCTCTGTTTTGACGCAGTAGCTCTCAAGCTGTTGGGAAATATTGAAGGTGTTGCTGTTCTTTTTGTTAGTGTTTGTGTTGAGAGTGTAGCTTGTTGAACACTGTCTGCCAGTCTTTTTGTTGACGAGGTTACTGACCCTGGTATGTCCTCTCCTCCTCTTTTTGTCTGCCTGCTTATTTTCCTCCTCCTCCTCCTCCTCCTCCTCTCTTGCTGACTTCCTTTAAATCACATTCTTGCCCTCATCTCCTCTTCTTCATCCTCCTCTTCTGTCTCTCTCCAGGGGGATGCCAGGGGCCAGATGGTGGCGGAGAGACTGGGTCTGGGACACAACCTGGACCTGTCCGACACCATGGTCCAACAGAAGCTGGACGAGATCAAGGAGCAGATCCGTCGGGAGATCCGCAAGGAGCTGAAGATAAAAGAAGGAGCGGAAAACCTACGAAAGGTAAAATCTCTGATTTTGTTTGAAAGTTATTCTCTCAATTATTTAGTATTCCTTTCACCAAGTTCGGTCTCTCTGAGATAGATTTTGTGAAAAAAAAAAAAAAAAGAAGGAAAGAAAAAGAAATCTGTCAAAATTTAAGAGGCTAATATCCTGAGACTTTGAGCACTGAGCAGGCTCAGTCTTAAAAATGACATTAGTCCTCTGTTCCCATTATTCAATCAATATGATGATTTATTGTTGAACCCTTTCTGCCTTTTTTAATGTGTGTTTGAAACTCTCAGCTGCTAAAATATAGTCTTGTCTGAAAAAAGCTCCGAGAATATCTTAAGACAACAGTCTCTCCCCACGATCACTAAACCACCATTATGGAGTTTTAAATCTTTATAATCAATCATCAGATTTTCTCAAGTCTCCTCCTCTCTCCTCTCCTCAGGTTACTACAGACAAGAAAAGCCTGGCGTATGTCGACAACATGCTGAAAAAATCGAACAAGAAGGTTGAAGAGCTTCACCAGGATCTGCAAGAGCTCAACGCCCACATCGTGGTCAAAGACCCCGAAGAGTTGCAAGGTAATAATAATAATAATAATACATTAGTTTTATATAGCGCTTTTCTATAGGTAACAGACAACACAGCAATGTAGGCACAGAGGATTAGACGAACATTAAGTCAAGGGGTAATAACAGCTGTCATAAGCTAAGAGAGAAAGAAGATACACTTTATTAATCCCGCAAGGAAAAACTCAATTTGACACTCTGTTGTTGAACATGCTACACACACATGCACAAACAGGATCCTATGGACATGCACTAATGGAAGGTTGTCAGAGTGAGGGGGCTGCCCATAGCGAACGCTCCTGAGCTGGTGGGGGGAGTTCAGTGGCTTGCACAGGGGCACCTCTGCAGTGCTCAGGAAGTTAACTGGCACCTCTCCAGCTCCAGATTTGGTCCGCACCGGGACTTGAACCGACGACCCTCCACTTCCCAACTCAAGCCCCTACAGACTGAGCTACTGCCGCCCCCTGCACTAAAGAAAAATACATAATATGGCGTTGTCGTAGTTTTGCTATTACGCTTCACGTTAGTGGATTTAAGGGCAAACTGTAGGGTCAGTTACATACTGCTTTATATTCCTTCACTCCCAGACAGTGATGGAGGAGTGATTATCATTGTTCTGTAAACTACTAACTATCTTTTAATTTCTTAAACCTTTGGCCCAAACGTGTGAACTGTATGTTTTGGTTGTCAGAGGTCAAGGTGACTGTGGCCTCTCCTCCAACTCATTCTCATGAATTAGATTTTACATAGGTCTGCGTGATTTCATTTTATATTGCGGGCAATGGAAAAACCCCATCTGCCATCAATAAGGGGACAAATCTAGATGAGGATTTGTATGTCTATACAAGTACATCTATAAATATTTAACAGATTTAGCATCAAAAGGTTGGTTTCTTCATACAGTTGATTTAATTGACAGTCGAAAAGCAGGTGTCCTTGGTTGCATGAGCTTTCTACAGTATTTCTTTTTCTATATGAAAGACTCATTTTGAGCCTTAAGTAAACTGGGATTGGTACAAAATAGCTTCCAATTATTGCCGTTTCCATTATCACCTTGTTATTCACTCCAAAAATCGTGTTTTGCTTTAAACGCAAGATATCACCATATAATACTTTTGGCAACACTGTGTCACCTATATGAGCACACAGAGCTCATTGAGTGTTTGGAGGTGACTCACTCTCCAGAGGCTGACATTGTTACATTCCACATTCCACCGACGGCTACAATGAGCTGACGATTGTTCCCCTCCGAGGCTGTTGAAAGCCCGCTCCTCTGCGTTTGTCCACAACAATGGAATTAGGAGAGAGTTAGACCACAACAGCAGTGTGCGTTCAATGATGTTTTGTTACAGTATTTGCCTCATAAATGCAGTGTTTGTCGGAGGCGAGTGTGCAGGTGAATTCAGGAAGAGAAGGAATGGCATTTGTCTGTGTGTTAGCATCACATCCCCCTGGTTCAGTTGACCTTAGGAAGTTGAGGACGGTTTGTGTGACGGCGTTGTGTATGTGTGACGGCGTTGTGTATGTGTGCGAGCTTAGGGAGGGGAGGGAAGTTGTCTTGGTAAGGGGTTATCTTAAGTGGGAACAAATTTAGCCTGACTCCTTATCTAATGAACGAGGGCTTTCTTTTTTAGGTGACGCGACGCCAGCGGAATGTTGCTGCCTATTGCAAATTGATGACGAGGGGCTGAGGGCAGCTAAACTCTCAGTCATGACACACATTTGTTAATTGTGAGACGACAATTGCTTCCTGAAAGTTGCTTTATCTGTAGTTTGTTACAGGAGGGAGTAAAGACGTCCTGGTTGTAGTCCGCCACTCTCTTGAAGTGAAGTGAACCGAGCCGCTCTCAGGCAGCGTTTTAGAGCAGCCGCAGCCCTGACACGGGCTCACCAGGCAGGTCCCTCTGTCACATATGATCTCATTCATGAAGAGACTTGCCCAAAGAGTTCAAGTCCAATATGCTCTCCTGCTAGTCCTCATATTATATCTGAAGCACCCACGCCACTTTTAGGGCCGGTTTTCTGAATTATGATGTAATAAGATTGTTAGCATGTTCCTTATTGCCTTCTCATCAGACACACATGGGGTCAATCTGAGGGAGGGTTCCCCTTGTCATCTATCCAGCAGTGACATCAGCCCTGCAGCTATTCGGTAGCTCAGTATCTGGTCCTCTGGCCCAGCGTAGGCCGAACCACGCTGAGAGGGAGGGGCCGCCGGGTGCTTGAATTCTTGGCTCGATGCAACCTTGACAAAACTAAACCCCCCCTACGCAGAGAGGAAACCCCACGTAGTCTCGATGACATAAGCAGCACTTATGCATGTGTGTCTCTTTCTCATAACACTGACCTTAACTCATCTTTTGTGCAATCACGGTGACGCCTCTAACTCTTTTTATGCAATATAAACGCTCATGTCAGTTTTGCCCCGAGCCCATGTTAAATGTACATGTTGCTTCACAGCTTTTTCTATAGCTCAACTTTCAAGTGCCCACTCTGATTGTCCCATCTAGCCCGGGGGAAAGTGAACATCCCACTTCCTCCTCAGAAATCTCTGCATCGATGCTTTCAGCTCATTAAGGGTCATTAGATGAATCATTTAAAACTTTCAGTTCAAAGAATCACATGCTTCCTTTTTCGCCCTGTGTCCCGCAGGTGTTCAAAGAAATCTTCAGACATTCAGAGTGAATGAATCACAGACCCGCCTGCTGTTATCCGGGTTTGGCAGAATCTTCCAGAATAACTGTTTTTGCTCACACGTTTTATTTTGGTGATCTCAGTCAGACTTACCAAGTCAGACTCAAGACGTTACACTTCAGAGAAAACTGTCCATATGATGTTTTTTATTGGAGTTTAAACATGATTTTTTTTTTGCCTTCTGTAGTCTTTTTTATTTATTTTAGAAGACTACAATTTATGCCGTAACAAGCTTTTTTCTTTTTTTTTAATGGCTTTGTTTTGGATTGGGTGGGAATGTGCTGTGTCTCTTTCTGGGACTTTTCTAAGAGGAGTCCCTTTACGACATACAGAAACTGAACTTGCAAGTCAAGTCAAGAGAGGTTAGGCAGGTTTTTTGCCCACCTCGTGTGTGTGTGATCCCTGTGGAGGGGTTTTCTCTGTACCTTTTCATGTCCAGACAAGACAACAAAACAATGAGTTCATCTCCCAGAATTGTGGTCAGGGGTTATAAGACATTGTTTTTGTTGTCACATTTTGTGTGCGAGTGATGTGTGAGTTACTTAAAAACATGTCAAGCATCACTTTTAAGTCCCCGCTGGTTTTTAAGTTGGGCATAGAAAGCTGTTTTCACAAAAACAAGATTGACGTTGCTCTGATTGTGTCACTGTCAGCAGCGTTCATACAGCATTTGCATGTACAGTTATGTCACTGTAGCTGTAGTAGTTATCTGCAAGTTCACACTTGTTTTGAGTGTTTTTTTTCTAGTTTCTTAGAATAGAGTTGGCTGCAGGGTTTCCCTCTGCTGTCAAAGTTTTGAAAAGAAATTAGGTGAGAGCCAATTAGAAAACGGAAAACTAAATCTAAGCATCGTAACAAATCTGATTCAAGACGTACTTGTGATTTTAGTTGTGGTGCTTTTTTTTTTTTTTTTTACCTTTGATTTGTTTGATCACATGTTTCTTTTGTTTGTGTGAGTTTAAAAAAAGACACATCTGGTCTAATGAAAAGTGTCACTCTGACACTGTTTACTGGTGTGAAAGTCTGCTTCCTGTAAAATCCAAATGTTGTTGACTGGAAGAATTGTTTTAGCTGAACTAAACAGCAGCCCTGTCTGGATTCATTTTGCTAATCCTGAAGCTGCTACCTGACATGTTGTTGTAAGCAGTGATTGCTCATTTCACTGAGCTGCTTGACTGTTTAGCTTACTTCAAAAGGGCAGGCAGCCAAAAATAGCACTTACATGCTGAGTTACTATTTACAGTCAGGGTATCTTTGTGACAAACTCTGGTAGCTCATGCAGAGTCATATATCTGTAGTTTTTCCTGAAGGCCATAACAGGGTGACTCTTACTTTTTTTTTCTTCTCTTTACCCAGAATGCCCTTTGACCCCAGATACCCCCAACAGTGAGGCGAGAATGTTCACAAGCAACAGCCGCCTGGCCGCCCTGAAAAGACAGAATGACATCGAGCTCAAGGTCAAACAGGGAGCCGAGAACATGATTCTGATGTACTCCAACGGACCCTCCAAGGTAAGAGTCAGCACGTGGGAGGGGTCACATGACTCTCGGGTTTGAGGAGGGTCATATTAGACAGCAATTTAAGTGGGATACATCAAACACAGACAAACAACACATCAAAAAAAACCTTTTATAAAGCCAATCAGTTAGTTGGAAGAGAAACTAAGGATGAACAAATTCTTACTTAAACAAACAGTAACAGTTTATGAAACAACTTCCTGGTTTAACTTTGGATCAGTGCACTGAAAACAAACATCCTGAACAATCAGGAGTACTGGCAACTTTATTTTTGTATTAATATGTGCTCACTCTCCATTTTCTCTCTATCTCTTTTATCTCATAACCTTTATAACCGTTGATTGGTCAATAGAATCATCACTTTCCGTGCGACAGCGGTAATGAAGGACAAACACAAATCGCACCATGTTTAGAAATACAGTGGATATCCAGAGAGTCATTTCAAGGGAGTTTATGTTTTTTGCGAATAATGTCAGCGTGTAGCACCGCCCCATGGACGACCACGGAGGTGCAGACCTTCCTTGGGATCATTAGCGAAGAGGAGGTGCACGTCCTCTATTGTTGCCCTTTGTTTTTGCGGTGTTGCTTTCTTCTTTGTTGAATTTATTGGCGGGCTACACGGTGTCATGCTGCTATGGTGTCACACTCTGACATAGCTGACGCTTCTATCGCCATCCTGGTTACACCCCGCTTACCAAGTAAGGGTTCGTTGGCTGTTGAAACGCAACCAAGATCAGGGTTTACTGTTCCAAACTGTACCGAACCAAGCCAGACCGCTTTGTGGAAATGTGGCTTTGTAAAACCGTTTTTTAAGGATTTCCAGAGTCATAATTAATCATTCTTATTGTCGTATTTATTTGTAATGCTAGCGTAGTCTTAACCACATAAAAGCTGTAGTAATCAGGCTCATTCCTAGTTTAAAACTGGTTCCCAGTCTGCAGATGGTGGATTTTCTTTTACAGCCTCCCTGTAGGGGAGAAGGAAACATGAGAAGGCGCTGACACGTACTGTGTGTCATGCACCGCTGTTAGTTCACAGAGCTCTTGGGCTCTTTGTGGCTCCTCTAATGCTCAGAGAGAAACACTGTAATTTAGTTGGGATGTGTGTGAAGTCAGCAGGACTAATAACAGCTGGAGCACTGAGAGCCGCTGATGCCCATCTAGGTCTGTTGTGTCAGTGGTAATTGAAGCCACTTTGTAGGGGAAGGTTAAGTGGAGTGTAGAGTTTCAGTAGTGTCATCTGCACTCTGCGAGTAGTGTACTGCCTCATGTATTTGATTTACTTCAGTTATTACCACAGTAACAACTGTTTGTGTGTCTCTGTGGGTGTTTGAACGGTAAGTTAAGTTAAATATCACATGCCAAAAAGAATCCTTAATAAACCGTTTGTTGTTTGGGAAATGACCTTTTTTTTCCCTTTTAAAGCGAGACATCATTACCACTGCCATGTCTTAGCTACAGCTAAGTTAGCTTAGCTGAGAATGACAGAAAGAGACAGAGGGAAAAGGCTACCCTGGTTCTGTCCAGAGGTTAAGAAAGCCATCTTTAAGGATCATTAACTAACAAGTTACAAATGATTTATTTAATCCATTCAGATACAAATAACAAATTGTTATTTGCACACTTGTTGTTTGACCACAAACTGTGGTCTGAATCCAGGAAATAGTCCAGAATATCACTGCCCCTTGCCAAGAGATAAGGATTGGTTTGACTGTATTCATATGAAGTGATTAACTTTGAACATATTTGACTTTAAAACAACTTTTTACCATTATACCTCAGTTCATTAACCCCTTGCTGCACCCCAGGATGAAGTCCACAAATTGTCCTTGAAACTTTGTGATGTAAATTTGCTCTGATATGGCCACTGTTGAATAATTGTTTTGCTTGCTTAAGTTTATGTCATGTTTAGTTTTAAAGTAGAACAAACATAAGGTCCTTAGTTGTTTACAAGAAAACACAAGAATAGACTCTTCATTCTACATGCAGGACCTCAGCAGGTCACTAAAGTACAGTAACTACAGTGTTGGGGGGTGGGTGGGTGACAGTGTTTTGTAAGTCACCTCCACATGTCAGACAGACAGACAGACAGACAGACAGACAGACAGACAGACAGACAGACAGACAGACAGACAGACAGACAGACAGACAGACAGACAGACAGACAGAGGCACCTTCCAGTTGGAAGTATTCCTGTCATGATGTCAGAGAGGAAATGCCTTCTTGTCGGAGGTCTTTCCTGAACGCAGCCGCGACATCCAGGATTTAAACTTCAGAGGAATTTGGGTGGAGTTTGCTTACTTCACTAACTGTGTGTGTGTGTGTGTTGATGTGTGTTTGTGTGTATTTGAGGGTCAGCAATTACAACACACAATGAGATTCCACCTTTTTTTCATGAATAAGATTTTCCATGTGGTCACTTGTACTTTAGCTCCTATTAAGGGCATGAACCGGCGCCATGGCTGTTTTGGATACAACAACAAAACACAATAAGTGACAAAGGATGGTGTTCACGTAGTTGTTTTTCCTTTACTTGGAAGTCAAAGTATTGTAAGTAAAGGGTGTATATCTGTATATCAAAGTGGGATTTCATTACGTTTTTTCCTTCATTACAAAATTAGTAATCCATTTCCATTGTTGTTTGTAGGATCGTAAGTTGCTAGCAACCGCCCAGCAGATGCTTCAGGACAGCAAGACGAAGATCGAGTTCATCAGGATGCAGATTCTTAAGGCCAGCCAGGCCAGCGAGCTGAGCTTCGAGAGTAATGATGTGATGGGTGAGCCCCAGCTTGCATTCTAATTTTGCATTAAGTCAAGGTTGCTTTTGAGAAGAAACGGGCAGAAATGACACAAAGTAACTTGTAAAGTAATAAATCTTGTCCTGCCTTGCCCTCCAGACAAGCCCATAATCAGCCCGCTGGACCTTCGGGTGGAGGAGCTTTGTCACCACGCAAAGATAGAGTCTGCTGTGGCTGAAGGAGCCAAGAACGTCATGAAGCTCCTGGGCACGGGAAAAGTCACCGAGAAAAGAGCACATTCAGAGGTAGATGTGTCTGTGGTGTGCATGTAAGCAGGTTTATGTTCATGTCAAATCCATATCTCCCTCTTTGGATTGTAACTGAAACTAATCCCTGCCCTGCTGCTGTGCTCCTGTTGAGTAAACTGGACTGTGTAATGAGTGTTTTTTTTTTCTTTCCAATCTACTCCAACATATTTCCTCCTCTGATTTTTTCCCCACCCTCTTCTCCTCCTCCTTCCAGGCCCAGGCTCGTTTCAATGAGTCCAGTCAGAAGCTCGACCTGTTGAGATATTCTTTGGAGCAACGCCTCAACGAGCTGCCTAAAAACCATCCTCGCAGCATCAGCATCATTGAAGAGTTGTCTCTGCTGTCCTCACCGGCCCTCAGTCCCAGATCCAGCATCATCTCCACACAGAACCAGTACAGCACCGTGACCAAGCCCGCCGCGCTCACAGGTAAATGGATTTAAGACACAACGACTGTTATTAATAAACCTTTATTAACGTTCTTCTCATAACGGCTTCTTGTGACATCCCCTGATAGATTATCTCATACAAAGTGTGCAAGTAAGGACAACAGAACAACTTTGAAACAGAGGCAGATCATTTGACTCATGGATGTGTATGGTCTCCTCTTTCTTACAGGCACGTTGGATGTCAGGCTCATGGGCTGTCAGGACCTTCTGGAAAATGTCCCTGGTCGTTCCAAAGCTGCATCTGTCCCACTGCCGGGCTGGAGCCCCAGCGAGACAAGATCGTCCTTCATCAGCCGAGCCAACCGAAACCGAGGTGTGAGCTCACGTAACCTGACAAAGAGCGAGGAGCTTTCCAGTAAGTCCGCCTGAGCTCGTACACTGTCTGGAAATAAGTCAATGCTGATTTCATTGAGCTTTACTTAAGATACCAACAAACTACAGCTGGACCATGATATACATGTTAGACTGCCCACTATCACTGGTCACTATCAGGAAATTTTGAATCTACGCATATATGATTGTGTTTCCTCAGATGAGATAGGCGCAGTGTTGAAGCTCGACAACACAGTAGTCGGCCAGACGAGCTGGAAGTCGGCCAGCAACCAGGCCTGGGACCAGAAGTTTACATTGGAGCTGGACCGGGTAAAAACACACATTCACACTTATGCCATTGACCTACATCTGTGCTGTACACTTGGTGTTGTTTGACATGCGTTACTTGTGTCTGTCCTGTAGTCTCGTGAGCTGGAGATCTCGGTGTACTGGCGGGATTGGCGTTCGCTCTGCGCTGTCAAGTTCCTGCGGCTGGAAGACTTCCTGGACAACCAGCGTCATGGGATGTGTCTGTACCTGGAGCCACAGGGGATGCTGTTTGCTGAGGTACAGACACACACATGCACTTTTGACTTATACGTGTTTAACACTTCCTGTAATGTTAAATCCTTACACCCCTTGTTTGCAATGTTTGGAAGTTTCTTAATCAGACATGCTGGATGTGAAATTAAACGATTGACTTTGATCTTTAACACAATGTCATGACTGTTTGTTTGTTTCCTTTGTTGTCTAAATTTGTGTTTTTCTACTTTAGGTAACATTTTTCAATCCTGTCATTGAGAGAAGACCAAAGCTGCAAAGACAGAAGAAGATTTTCTCGAAACAGCAAGGTAAATTGTGATTTCCACTCACACATGCCAATGTAAACGAAAGCTTCATTTGTAATCTTAACATATCTTTCATTCTTTTCTCTATCTGTTTCTTCTTCTTGTATTTGCTCTTTATCTCCCTGTCTGGTGTCTGCCTCTTTGTTATCAGGTAAAACCTTTCTGCGAGCCCCTCAGATGAACATCAATATAGCCACGTGGGGCCGCCTGGTGAGAAGAGCCATACCTACCGTTAGCACCAACTCATTCAGCCCTCAGGTGGCTGATACGGGGCCCAGCAGTCTGCCTGGATCTCCCACACCCAGCAGGTACTCACACTCTCAACAACATGGACTGCAGATATCCAAATGTAATTAAACAGATGACATGCTTAAAATGTCTTTGTGTACCCCTGTCGATACGCAGTGACCCACTGGTGACCAAGCTGGACTTTGACAAAGAGCCCACCCCAGGACCCAAACTCTACCCAGCACCCGATGACATCCGAGTACCTCTGGTGCAGGGCCAGCTGTCAGACAAGGAGGAGGTCCAGGTACAGTGATGAAGGAGACGCTGATTGTTGATAAGGAAACACTGAGTTGACATAATTGCAGGTAGAGGACACAGACTGATTAAAAAAGATGGCTGCCAATAAATATTTAGTCTGCTTTATAAATGACTTGACTGGCTCTTGTTTGGTGAGGATTAAAAAAAAATACATATTTATATTACTTGGCCACTTTCTTTCGATGAAGATTATATAAATTAGAATAACTGAAAATAAAAAACTAAATAAACCATTTCTATGTACTGATTCAGAGTTTTATGAACAGTATGGCGACCGTTAGGTCGGGGGTTCGATCCCCAGCTCCTGTAGTCACATGTCGATGTGTCCTTGGGCAATGAAAAACCAAAAAAGACACACATTGTCCTAAGGGGGTGCTGGATTCGAAAAACGAATAGGTATAAAGAAGCAAAAAAGATCTGCACACCAAGGAGCTCTTGTTAAAGGATTTATTAACAAGTCACGTTTCGAGCCATCATGCGCTTCCTCATATTTAGGCAAGACACTTAACCCCAAGTAGCTCCACACAGCAGCGTGTGAATGAATGGATAAGTTTATAAATACTGATGGACACTTTACATAGCAGCCTCTGCCATCTTCGAGTTGTCATTAGACTAGAAAAGAGCTATACAAGCTCAAGTCCATTTATCTGATTTTCCCCCCTTTTTTGAACTTTTCTCTCCTCCTGCTCTGTGTCCCCTCTCTGCAGGACGCCCTCGCCTCCTTTGACTTCTTGAACAAGAGAAATAGCGTAGCGGTGAAGCCAGACCTGGACAGGGTGGTGGAGCACGAGATCCAGCATCCTGAACTGGAGCTGATCTCCATCCAGAAAGACTCTGAGATAAGGTTAGAGAGCCATGTGTCTGCTGGGTTTGTGCTTCTTTAACAGCTTTTTACAGTAACGTAAAATAAAGAGAAGAATTGACAAGGGTGAGGACTTTAATCGCTGTAATGCTGCTCCAACTAAAGAAAAATGATTACTGAAATAATCAAATAAATTATGCTCTCTGCTTTTCAAACTGTGAGTCTGAGGGGAAGTGCTAAGAGATTTTAAAACCCATGTTTGCCTTGAAGCTGAGTTCATTGTTTTGTTACAGCCCTGCACACTATAGAGCTTTAATGTGCAGGCATGCCAAATGTGAGTGGAGCTGAAATACTAACATGGCTGTAAACACTGCCCCCTGCCTGTAAATCCCCATATTGTCTTATTTTCTGCTGCCAGCTGGTTATGCATTGAACCTACTGGCTGTATGCAGGTCTCAATATTGGATACTAAATGTAAGCCGATTGTTTTCCAGGGATGAAGAGCAGTTTCACTTCAGTCTCAAGGACTTCAAATGTGTGGCTGTCCTCGGACGTGGACACTTTGGAAAGGTGTGTCAGCATGCTGCAGCAGCAAAGGATGATGTTTTTGTTATTTGAATTCATTCTTCTGTCTAAATAAGTGCAACACAGGAGGACAAATCCTAGTTATAATTATCCAGAGCTGAAGGAGTCTTCCTTTGACGGTGGTTGTTATGTCTTCGACACAGTCTGAGCCCAAATACACTTGGGTTACGTCTAGATATTACAACAACCCAAAGCATCAAATACACATATTAGAAGCTAGAACTTTGTCAGGTAGGCATGTTTGGTAAAAAAAAAAAAAAAAAACGAGAAAGGAGGAAATGAAGTCAGTTAGTGCACAGGGTGTGTAGAAAAGTTTTTTTTCATTATCACCACCAGCTTCATCATCATCATCATGAACATTCGATTCAACATCGACACCATCCTCGACATCATCAGTATCATTATATGTCAGTTGACGGATGGGTTTATGTTGAGCAGATAAAAAGCAGACAGAAAGCTTGAATGAAGTTTCCTGAAGTGTTTCTTTCCTCCGCCTCTTCAGGTGTTGTTAGCCGAATACAAAAGTACCGGAGAGATGTTTGCTATCAAAGCTCTGAAGAAAGGAGACATCGTGGCTCGCGATGAGGTGGACAGGTAAACATTTCGAACATCCTGCTTGCACTCACCAGTGGGCCATACGTGCTGAAGTCGGTAATGTGAAGACAATTAGATTGTAATTCAATTCTTTATCTTTCCTCTTTGTCAGTCTGATGTGTGAGAAAAGGATTTTTGAAACGGTCAACAGCGTCCGACACCCGTTCCTGGTCAACTTGTTTGCGTGTTTCCAGACGCAGGAGCATGTTTGTTTTGTCATGGAGTATGCAGCAGGAGGCGACCTGATGATGCACATCCACGCTGATGTTTTCTCTGAGCCCAGGGCCGTGTGAGTGAACTGAATCATGTTCTGTACAAACTACGTTTCTATCTCTGACATAAACTCATGCTATGTGGTTCTTTTGTATCTTTGCAGGTTTTATGCTGCCTGTGTTGTATTGGGATTGCAGTTCTTGCATGAACATAAGATTGTGTACAGGTGAGTAGTTTAAAATAAGTCACATAGTACAGACAATCATCTGTTAGGGGAAAACAGGTTTAAAACATCTGATTTTGTTGACATTTGCAGAGATTTAAAGCTGGATAACCTGCTCCTGGACACAGAGGGTTATGTAAAGATCGCCGACTTTGGACTTTGCAAAGAAGGTAAAATGTAAAACCACATTATGCTGAAAGCTTTGTATTTGAACTTCAAACTAAAAGATTGCAAAAGCATCTCCTGACTAATAAAACAGAGCTTTAAAAATGACTGTAAAACTACCAGCCTGAATAATCTCAACACAATATGAGATGAAAAGGCTGCGAGTGATCTGAGGAGAGCTGCTCCTTCATTAAAGATGCTCTGACTGTTTTGTTTTCAGGAATGGGTTTCAGGGATCGCACCAGCACGTTTTGTGGCACGCCGGAGTTTCTGGCTCCAGAGGTTCTGACTGAAACATCGTACACCCGCGCAGTAGACTGGTGGGGGCTGGGCGTCCTTATATTTGAGATGCTGGTTGGGGAGGTGAGTGCACGTTCACATACACAAAGTGTTAGTTTAGCATCTGTTGTCAAATGCTCATCTTTTTTTCACTTGCCTCGTCTCTTTGCAGTCGCCCTTCCCTGGTGACGATGAGGAGGAGGTGTTTGACAGCATCGTCAATGATGAAGTCCGCTACCCACGGTTCCTCTCGACAGAGGCCATCTCCATCATGAGAAGGGTGGGTACATACGCCAGGAAATCGAAAAGACCATGTTCAAAACAAATGAGTAGTTAGAAAAGTTTTAGTGGATTATTTATTCTTACAAAATGTATCTGTTTGATATTTATATTATGATTCATGCTTCTTCTCGGGCTCAGCTTTTGAGGAGAAGTCCAGAAAGACGACTGGGAGCAGGAGAAAAGGACGCAGAGGAGGTTAAGAAACATCTATTCTTCAGGGTAAGCAACAAAAACAAGAATTTGATCCCATATTCAAGCTAGCTGATGCCCCTGTTTCCAGTCATTATGCTAAGCTAACCTAGCTGTAGCAGAGTTATGAGAGTGGTATCAAACTTCTCATCTAAAGCATGTTTCCCTAAGATATCAAGCTATCCCTTTCTAAGAAAATGTCAACTCTATCCGTTCGTTTTGTTGCAGAACATGGATTGGAACGGACTGTTGTCCAAGAAGGTGAAGCCGCCATTCGTGCCGACCATTCAGGACGCCAACGACGTCAGCAACTTCGATGATGAATTTACCTCAGAGGCTCCAATCTTAACCCCGCCCAGGGAACCCCGAGTGCTGTGCTCCGAGGAGCAGAACATGTTCTCTGACTTTGATTACATCGCTGACTGGTGTTAGCTCCACCTGACCCCCCCCCTTCGTCTACACAAATACAGACACACACACTGTGAACCAACCAACACAGCGATGACTGTCACATGATTTTAAAACTTTCCTCTTTCTTAGCCACAAACGTTGAGGAAGAGGGGCAGACGCGGCTCTCCGAGCCTTCGGGTAAAAACTCTGTGCCATTGAGAAGAAAAGTCCAGAAGCCTCCTGAGAACCCCCACTTATTTTTTTAATCCACATGAAGAACTTTTTTTTAAAGAAAAAGAAAACAAATGAACTCTGTTGTTTGAGATTGAAGGAGTAGGGAGATGCTTTTTTTTTCTCCTGCACACGTCGCCGTGTCCATTGTCTGACCACTGAGAATGTTTTTCGTATGAACTCTGAGAAGACGACTTCATCACAATCATGTTATTCGGTCACCGTCGTCAGTTGTTTTGATCTGTACAGGTTATATTCAGTCATGTATTTTATTGTCGTGTTTTCCTTATTTACAAAGCCCTCGCCACAGCTTTAGGACATTTTATCTCACTGTAAAGTTTGACATAACTGCCACCATCATGTCTCAAACTTCTGTTCAGTGAATCACAAATGCTCAAAGCATCATCACTGAACAGTCAACTGCAACTAACATCCTGACTACTACTGCTGCTTCTTCACTTGAAATCTAAATCAGAGTCTTTACACTACATTTCTGCATGTTTAGGGGCCTGATCTTTGACCACGACCTACGACAACCCACACCAAAATACTGATACTCTATTAAATTAATAACCAGCAACTACTTTTATCTGGAAAAAAATCATTTAAAAACAAAAACTTTGCTAGGAGAATAATGCTAAATATTTGATATTATTGTCTATTTGATGCCCTCTAGTGGCTAAATTGAGGTTGACTTTCAGCTGATCTCAGTTCAGGTCTAAGTGCAGCCCTGCGATTGGAGCAATAAAATCTAACTTTAACAATGAATGGATGCCATTGTCAGAGTAAAGATCAATGAAAGTATCTTTTTGTTCCTCAGTGAATAGCCAGTTGTAATGTATTTGAAGCAATTTTACCTCAATCAAAGTTTAAACACTAAAGTGACAGTCGAAAAGCTACCGAAACCAAACTGATCCTGTCCCTCTGGAAGCAGCAGACCAACAACTCCTCATGGTTAAAGAAAAAACTAAATCCAATTGTTGGACTGAGAGTGGTGACAGATAAGGCAAAAAAAAAAAAAAAGAGACACTTGTTTGTTGGGGGCTGAGCAGTTTATTTGTGATCATACTACACTGAAGTGATTCTGTTAAATTGCCATTGAAAAGCCTCCCAGACTGTTCTGTGATCAGTTGAATTTTGTACGTGAAATCAGCCGAGGACTTTCTGTCACTTTGCATGTTTTCCATAAACTGACTCAAATGTTGGAGACCTGTTGAAAGGAATCACTACAGGGGAGGGCAGGGTATATTATATATACATACTGTATGTACACAGTTAAGCTGAAAGCACTAATTTTATCAATAGTTTTTAATTATCTACGTTTCTTAATGATGAAAATAGATTGTACAAAGTTTTTTTTTTTTTATTCTTTGCTTGTGCATGTTGTTGCCAGAACAGACGAAAATGTAATGGATGGTACACCAATACTCAATCCCAACTGTTGCTATCCCCCCGGTGAGAAAGAGATTACTGCAGCCGTTTGTTGCCCATCATGAATGCACAAATTAAACATTTGTAATAGTGGCTTTGCTCTGATTTTTACCCTCTTGACTCATCCTGATGCTTCACTGCAGGTTGTAAGTCTACCTGTGTTGTTCACCCTCCAAACATGAGGTGTTACAGAATAGTAGTACAGATTGTTCTTTGTTTTTAATGAATGACGAGACGAGCAGATTACAATGCTTTAATGAAAATTGTTTTATTTTTTTAAATTACTTGAAACAATTCAAACAAACTAACAAAATAGAACCGGTCATTTTCTACAAAAACAACGTTTTATGTGTACAGTATGAAACCAGCCTAAATTTGCAAGCATCAGTTACACCTTCTCACTTGGACATATATACACGATACACACACATGAAATACTGTAAGTACAGTCTGCCAGCTGTTAAAGCACTGGAATGTGTCCGTATGTTTCCTGTGATCGCCTTTACAAAGGCTCGAAGTCTTAAGAGGGACAAGAGAAACCTTCCAACACAAATGATTTTTTTTTTTTTTTTAAAAGAAAGAATAATGTCCTGTAAGTACAGCAGAGAGATATCGTCACTGAGCAGGGAGTGTCTTCCTCACAGCTGGGGCAGCTTGTCGACGGGGGTGTCGAATTTGAAGTCCGGAGGGAAGAGTTCTGCGGCGCGCGGGTAGATGAGTCGATATGACTGCCTGATTGTAACATCTGCTACGCCGGCAATATCCCCAATTTCTGTGGAAACATCACAGAACAGGATCAACTTCTGAATCATTTTTAACTCCTGTGTTTCAAAATGAAAACACACCTAAACATGTAGTTATTAATCCAAACATTTCAAGAATGGCAGTAAAAGGAGATACAGTAAAGGGAGTGAGTAGCCTACACAATGATTTGGACAAACACCAATCATTTAGATGGTAAAAACAATCCTTAAACCGAAATAGATTTTCCAGCTCTGCTCCACACTCACATTGACAGTATGCCAGTATTATCACAGCACAATCCCAGCTCACCTTTCTGGGTCTTCTTCTCTGCAGAGGCCTGGGAGGCCATGTAGATGGCGGCTGCAGCCACAGAGATGGGGCTTCTGCCGGGCACTAGATCCAGTTCCACTGCCTTCCTTGCGATGAAGGTGGCCGCCATTTGCACCTGTTTGGGCAGACCGAGGTTTGAGCAGAAGCGGGACATAAAGTCTCCGGTGGTGATGAGGTCCACGCTGGTCTCCAGCGCCTTCAGGATCAGCTTGAAACACCTGCCGATCTCCTTCTTGGAGATCCGGGACACAGCGCAGATCTCTGGGGAGCCGAGGAGAGGTGAGGAAGTGAATGTAAGTATGTTTGAAGACATTTCTTTTCCTCTACAGTCACTTTCAAAGTCAAAAGACAAAGTGCAGGAACAATTGTTCCTACCTTTGCTTCTATAAAAAGGATGTTTTCTTCTTTAAAGTAGTGGGGACAACAATCTAACAGCATTTAGTTCATGCTCCCAAATCACACAGCACAGATTAAATCCCACTGAGAAACTCTGAGGGGTTATTGGTCTGCTCTTTTTCAGGAGAAGATGACAGCATGTCCAAAGGATTTATGACGACGTGCAACAATCAAATGCATCGTTTCTCTTTATACAAGACGTGTTGATAAAATGACATGTTGATAAAAATGTATCTAGTGGGGTTATGATGTTGTAGTAAAACATGAAAACGTAGATTGTGATTGTTTTGAACTTGGATAACTATCTAAATGTTATTCTTAAATCTGGAAGTCTCTAAAACAAAAGCAATCTTTCTGTCAAACACAATTATTACGAATGTTTAAGCAGAATCGAATTTTTCCTTGAGAGCAGCCCTAATATATCAATGTAATATGAAATATAATATATCACATAAAAGGGTTTCTTCTGACCTTTAAATGTTCTTGGTACACCTTCTTGTCTGCAGGCGATGTAGAGGCAGGCTGAAGCGATGGCATCGTTGGCTCGACCCTTTAGACTCTTCTGTTCATAAACCTGCTTGAATAAGTTGTTTGTTCTGTCCTGCAGAGCCAAAAGAAAACACTGATTTAAGGCACCTACATGTTTCACAGTTCCTGTCCATGTCAGTGCTGCATATCTGTTTTGATTTATCTAAACAAAACTGTCCTATCCTAACTTTGTTCATCTGAATCAAGTTAAAGCAGTCTGGTCACGATGTTTCAAATGTAACTGGCTTTTTGTTCATATACTATTCTCTTCCGTAAACTTAAATCTTTATGAAGCCATATGGCCAATGAGAACCAAAGTCATGATTTAATGGAACCAAACCCCAGACTTTGTGCTCCCCTTTTAATAAAGGAGAAACCGATATGAACCTGAACACAACCCACACATGGAAACAAGTGTTTCAGGTAAAGCTGTGGTGGTCGACTTCAGCAGAAAATGGAGCCTGCGCTAGGTTCAGCTGGAATAAGGTAGTCCTGCCCGCAGGCGGCCATCAGCTGATCTAAGAACCACCCCAATGCCAACCAATCATTACCACACTGACAACAAGACGGCCTATTTAAACCATTCTGCCTCTCACTCCTCCTACATCACATTTTACACTCTAGGGTGGATTGTTTGCTTGTTATGTCTGCAAGATGTCAGTATCATTACATGCACATTCAGGTTCTGTTCTGCATGTCCCCATGGGGGGAATTAAATGTTTGTCCTGTCAGCAAGATCTGTGACAAGCTGCACTGATACTGCTGAGAGCTAAGAGCGGAACCAATACCGCCAAATACAACTGTACAAACCATAAGTTCAATAAATGGTTAAATCTATGACGAGAGTATTCTTGACTGAATTCTGCAGTTCTGGTTTCACACGCTTCAATGACACACCATAATAATGGTTAAGTTTCAGTTTGGTTTCTCTTTTAGTTGTTACATTTTATATGTTTGAACATCTTACTATGATGTTCCTGGGCAGGTTGATGCGGTCCGCCATGGTGCTGATTTCTTTAAAGGCGTTGAGCATGGCCCGGTCAGAGCTGCTCATGGTCCGCCGGTTCTGGTACTTGGAGTTACCAAATTCATCAAAACTAGCTGCACCTGTTCCCTGTGGGAGAAACAGAAGACATCAGTCACTTGTTTTAGACCTCAGTTAAGAAATGGGTATAAGATGATCTCAATATGAATGCTGCAAATACTGCAATTATTTGAAGTCTTTATACCACGAGTTGTTCAGCACATTATTACATGCATGTTCATTTAAACATATATCATTTTTAAAAATAGTTTTAAAAATATTCACTCCACTGGATGTTTAAGTCTCTTAAATATTGTTTGATATCCTCAACAATTCATTGCTGTATTGTACCGATATTCTCAGCAGAAGGCCGAGGCGTCTCTCACCTTGCTGATCATGGTGGTGAGGTCTCCTCCATTGAGCAGTGGGTTTTGGGCGTCTCCCACTCTGGATGGATCTTTGAGGGCTTTCTCATTTGAAAACGTCCTCCACTCTGAGCCCACGTCGATTACACGATCACCTGAACAGAAAAAAAAAGAAAAGAAACAAAGACGATACTGCATCAATGTCTTAAAGTTTCATTGCAACAAGTTAACTAGAAATATTTGATATACTGATTGAAGTTTATTTTGATGTAGAGTAAATGAATGGTTCATAATTAATCTCGTCTTTTCACGCTTTCAGACAGATCAACGTAAACGCATAGACCAATCCAAAGAAACAGACTGTAGGTGGTTAAAATGTCAAATGTGCAAACATTTGTAAAGCTACATTTTGCTTTATCGTTCTGGGATCAACACAGCCTCGAATAGAAAACGAAACATTTCATCCTTTAACAAAATAATATCCCCGAGAACCTTTTTCTTTTTAAGGAATTTGATATTGGGTTTTGTTTTAGACGTTTTTTAGACTGAGAAACATCAGGGTTAACCAACGTCTGTCTTGTTTCTGTTGTTTAAATTAAAGTCTTTACGGTAGCGTCGATGGTCTAGCGGTGATGTCGCGCCCCTTGTACGGAGGCTATAGTCCTGATCACAACGGCTGTGGGTTTGAATCCAACCTCGGCCCTTTGCTGCATGTCATCTCCCACTCTCTCCTCCCCCCATTTCCTGTTTCTTGTCAGATGTCCTATCCAATAAAGGCCAGAAGGCCCTAAAAACAACTTTTAAAAAAAAAGGAACCTCTTCAGTCTCTTTCTCTGGTAGAAACACTTGTTGTGCTCTAAACAGATTTTTCCTTCCTACTTTATTGATGTTAAAACCACAAGTGTAATGAAAGAATTACTGAAGAGTCAGTTTCAGTGAATGATATGTTGCTACACATTTCTTTTATTGTGCTGTGAATCAGCTGCACAAACAAGCAGTCACACCTTCTGTGTGTCTGTATTACATGATCCCTCTGGAGTAATTAACAAGAAGATGATGACACAGTCAGCACAATTCCCTCATGCAAACACATCATGCAGTGTCCGTGTCTCTAATACTGTACACATTGTCTTGATGCTTCTGTACCATCTTTCTTTGGCTCGTCAACGAAACTCTTCAAATCTACACAATACCATCTTCTCCGTATTGTGGCTCTGATTCTCATTCTCACTCTTCTGTCTTTATCTTGTGATGCAGAAACACATTCAAATGTCATCACTGTCAGTTCTTGGAACAACGTAGCATTGTGGGGATTCGATTTCTGATGTTTAATCCTGTCAGGCTTTTCTTTTTTAACATCGGTCTTTCTAATATCTGTAGGCAAAGTGACGTTCATCTCCTTAGAGGCCAGCCAAAGCTGCAGAAGCAGGAACAGAGGGCACTTTGGTGCTCATCAGAGAGCTGCTGGCCCTCTCCCTCCTGACCTGCTCTGGGGCTCGTTAGAGGAGGATGCTGTGTTCCTCACTGCTCCATCTTACTGTCTGCATCACATGTTAACAGGGTTTTAAGCTTCGTATATTGCACGGACAACATCAGCACGTCTATGAACTGCACATCCCCCTTTGCTCAAATGTATACAACATTTTAGCAGAAGTGATCCTCCAGCTTTACTCTGATGTTAAAATCTATCTCTGGATTGAGAAACAAATTAAGGGTCACACTATTTTACCACAAGGGATATATTTGAGCCCATTTTATTGGGTTTGTGATAGAAGTCTCGGAAGCAGCCAGGGATGTCAAAACCTTACTCCTCACTCGCACGCACACACACCAATATCATTTCAAACCAGGTACACTCAAATGACTTCAGTAAAGTAACTTATTGAGAAACCTGTGTGGGTAAGAATACAATTTGAAGCTCTGACTTTGACAAAGATCATCTGAAGGCAGATGTGATGAAGAAACAAGCACAGCAATTCAAAAGGAAAGTAAGGAAGTGTTCTGACGTTACCATTCAAAGCAAAAGTGCATTCTATGGTGAATTTACTGACCTACTACAAGTCCACATTCAGGGCAAATCATGTCCCCTGCTCTGTAGTCCTCCACCAGTATGGCATCTGGGTGGTTGGGACATGTAACTCTAGGAAGGGCCAGGGCATCTCCACTGCAAAACAAGAACAGAAAAGTGATGGTTAAGTTGTGAATGCAAAAGACGGACAATCCTGGGATGAGGTAGAGTGAGTGATGCTGAAGTCAGCACACAAAACACACTTAACATCTAGAAAGTCCATTCATAACAGCTGGAAAGAAAGAAACCAGCTGATAAACTATTTGAATACCTTATAACCCAAATGTAAAACTATTCATTTCTAAAGGGACATAGTCCAGACGTTTGTACCACTCAGCCAAACCCAAGATAATTTAACTAAAAATGAGTTTCCTCCCTGCATTAAAGATGCAGAGAATCCTGGTCTTTATACCTCACTTTTTTCTTTGTTATCCTGAACATGCCTACCGTGGCAATAACTGAATGATCAACTGGTCGTTTTAGTGATCATGACATAATAATAATTACAGGCATACTTTGAATCTTGGACCAAATCCAACAATAAACAAAACGTCACGATGATGTGGCGAATCCAAAACAGATGGTCTGTGTTGCGAAGGCCATGCAAACATTTTGCTGCGTTTACACGTCCACTCTCTCCTAAACTTGGAAATTAAGTTTACTGATAAAATATAATCCACAATCCGTAAGTGTTCGTGACAAAACAACACAGCGAGAACACATTGTTGACTATGTTGCGTCGTGTAAAGGAGACAAGCAGTACAGATTTGCATGTTTACAAAAAACAGTCCCGGACAATCAGGGCTGTTCCCAGACTACTCAATGAGACTGCTAGTTCCTGTGTTAGCTTAAGTTTCAGCTTCATTCAACTTTAGCTGAACAAATTAGTTAAAATGCCAAAGCCAAGCGATCTGAGCTGCGTTAACGTGGTCAAAGACAGTCATTGAATGCTGGCACAACAATGTGAGAGTAAAGGCGATACAGATGGTGACTTCTGGCAACATCTGAGTTAGCCAACTAGCCGTTTCCTAAAACAATACACCGTTCGCATAAAGGTAGAAATAAGGGCGTGATGATTAAAGTCAAGTACTAGCGTCTTGAATCACGTCTAGCTATACGATTATCACAAAACAATATACAATGGGCCACATATTAGGAAAGATGTGGTATTTTAACAAGTTGAAGTTGCAACGCACCGGCTCGTCGACGCCATGTCACTTCTCACTTCGCCTAGTGTGTGTCGAACAAACAATTGACTGCGGCACCTATATTTATAACGTTTTGTGATCACGTGTCCACTGGAATACGGAAAGCCTCTAGGCTCAAACTAGTGCAGACAAGAACCTATGACAAAAACACGTTTTTGTTGAAACTACACCGGTTAAATCCTTAATGTTGGTTTCTGTGTTACATTTGTGACCTCTTTGTGTATACAAAGAGATTAAATATATCTATTATATAAACTTAATAAAATATAAGGTCAATGGATCATGCATTTGGTGGGATGTATTTATATAGCTTTGGTTTTATAACGAATTTTCTTTTATGCAATGTGCCAACACAGATAAGGCTTCACGGGCTACACCCAAAACTCCTTAAGACCTTTGCTTAGACTCATTAAAGACACAGTACTTATGAACCCTCATGCATACAATACCAGTTTGAGAACAACAACAATAATATCAAATGGGACATGTGAAGGAACCTACGTTAAAAAGCTGTAGTATATGCCAGCGGTATAGCCTATAGGCCTACCTGGTCTTATAGAGCAGGGGTTGTCAAACTTTTTTAGAACATGGACCCCTTTCACGTGAGAGATTTTTCCAAAGACCCCCTCATTATTGTAACGTTGATAAGCATATATTAATACAATGTATTAATATACATTGTGTAGGTCATTCCAGATGTGTTTGTTCACCACCTTATTTGCCTCTATGAAGGTTTATTCTCTGATGGGCCCACTGCCCAACAGACCTGTAGTATTGCTTAATATGTAAATTATGTAATCTGAAACTTGTTTTTACAATGTATTAATATACTATGGAGTACTTTGCAACGATAGAATTTATACTTTGCAAGTAATTCATTTTATAAACTTTGAGAAAATGTTGGCTCCGAGGTGTTTTTTTATTTTGAGTTGTTTTTTTTTTTCTCGTTGCGCACTATGAAGTGACAGACATGTCATTGTCACGATCAGAGTTGATCTATTGGCACAAAACTAAAGTGGGTGGGAGTATTGGACAAAATAGCTGATTTTATTGGTGCAAGAGATCCCAGTTTATAGATATGCTTTTTCAATGATACAGCACACTTCACAATTTTTTGTAAATTATTCCGCGGACCCCCAAGCTATGGTTCGCGGACCCCTGGGGGTCCTGGGACCCCACTTTGAGAATCACTGTTATAGAGGACTAAACTAAATTAATAAAGCGTTATGGGAAAGGTCTATAATGACACTATATTTCTCAGCAAGTTCCAGGGAAGTACTTTATGTGATTTTTTTCAACCTCAGCTCCAACATTATTTATGAAGCACTTTTCATACATTAAAGCACGCAGCCCAAAGTGCTTCACAAAAGAACAGACAGACGGATTGGAAATAAAAACAGAAACGGACAACAATAGATACAATCCTAAAAGACCATGAAAGACGATTAAAAATAGTTAAAACATCAAATAAAAGTTAATACAGTAGGAAATAGTAAAATATGTAGAAGTTAATCAATTTAAATCAAACTAAATATGAAAACAATGATAGATTGAAAGATACAAATGTCCTTGTTACCAGTCATTTAAGACAGATTAATAATATATGACCAGTGAAAACTTCTATATTGAAACAACAAATCTCGCTCAGTTTCAATTCATCCCAAGAAGCCTGTTTATGAAGGCCTGTGATATTGTCTGACTGTACCAGCCTGTGTCTCACTCTGTACCAGTCTGTGACTGCTCTACTCCTTTGCATCACACTTTCCCGACCCCTGAAGGAAACCGCACAGTGAGACAAAGAGTTCCTTTATCTTGTCAAGAACTGTGGTAACAGAATCACAAATCTTCATCTGGGAAGAAATTAAACATCTATCATACAAACATTAATTTTGCACTTGTTTGTTTTTTATTTTTAATGCAACTTTTGCACATTTCTTAGAAATCTTCAATTGAAACTTTCTTCATAGATTTATTAATTAAAAGAAAAAAGTCAGAGTGCATCAAGACAACAGCAGGTGGAGCTACATAAACAGAGTCAGCCATGTTTAGAAGGCGCTCATGTGGTCCCACCTCTGCAGTGATCCTCATTGTTTTAGTTTGATAATGGGAGCGATCTGTTTTATGGACAGATCATTCAGCACTCATCTCTCAATTAGTGGTCAGACATTTCTTTGAAATCATAACTGTGAAATCATAATAGTAACCCAGTTAACCTTAGATACTGGATTGAATTGGATGCTTACTGGGATCACTTTAAACTCAAACTGAAACCCTTTTTAAAGAAGACTCAGTTATAAAGTCATGTATGATCTTGTGCGTCCTTTTTCCTCTGTGTTTTATAGTATGGTGGTCTGTATCATGTATTATTCTATCAGTTTTATTGTTGAACTTGATTTGTACTGTCTCTTGTGTATTTGTTGCTGATTTATATGAATTTTAAAAGCCCCCCAGGCATAGTAAATTAGCTAATTCTATAAATGTTGTGTGTGTTCAGGCAGTGAATGTGTTTTATCTGGCCCCTCTACAAATAAACATACAAATTAACAAATAAGATGCTCACAAATTGCTATCGCAAGCAATGTCATTTGCCATTTAGTGTCTGTAGCTAATACTGAAGTTGATTTTTGATTCTGACTTGATAAGAAATGGGCCATCAGCACAATTTATTAATGTACTACTGCTGCACCATGGCCTATTTAATGTTTTTGAGCTTCAGTGCACCATTCTTTGTCCTGAAATTGTCCCTGAAGTGCATTTAATGTATATCTGATCTTCTTATACCCAAACTGTGCTAAAACTGCTTGACTGGCTGAGCCTATGGGAACAACACCTGAGTAGTTACAAGTGACAGATATCAAAGATACACCAAACAACAACAAGAACAAGCAGTGAATGGCATGCTGGTATCAGAGCCGAAGTAAAAGAGGCACGTGTTCTCTTTTTTTGTTTTTGTCTCGAGCAGACATGCACACACACGCACAGTACTAACACACACGGCACTAACTCTATGCCTGGGCTGCTTATTCATGAACTGTAACATTGGGTTACACCATATTGTCATTCTTCATTAATTTTATGTTTGATTGTAACAAAGTATGGACACATGAGCAAACAGCCTGTGTGCACACTCCTAAAGCAATGATTGTAATCTGATATATCTCACTGAAACCTTTTCCTTTGTGATTGTGATAACAATCTGGTGTTATGTTTTATACATGCAAAAGGTGGGTCCATGCTGAATAATTTACACGTTATTGAGCCAGTTTTCAACATACTGAGCTGGTTGCCAGGGGTATCTGGGGCCCTCAGCTGTTGCCCCCCTCAGGCAGGAAACACCATACTCTGCAACCCACTCCCAACCAGTGTGACTACAAACCAAACCCTTACAGCATTCTAATAGCTTTTTCTTTTCCCTACCCACACAGACCAAATGTCACAGATAAACATATGTATGTTTGGCATGAATTCAGTTGGACTTAACACCACATTATAACTCAATTGAGAACTCCTTGAAAAAGTGGTTAGAGCTGTGGCAAGTTCTGACAACAAGCGAAAGAACAAACTGATTTGATTATAATGCACACTCTGGTTTGTACACACATGCATGTGTCGAACATGTGCCTGCATGTGACCTTATGTAGAGGTAGACAGAGGCATGTCCTTGTCTATGTATATCTGTGTGTAGAAGAGTATATGTATGTATTTTATTTATATACAGTAGGTGTCCTCAGTATGCTAAGGAATGTACAAATCTCAATTAAGCATCTAACCTGTTTGTCCCTCACATCCTGCCAACTCCCTTTTTTTCTTTTTTACATTTTTGAGTCTTTTTTTTGGTTTTTATGTGAATTTATTGGTCTGTCTTTTTTCTCTTTTTTCCAAAAATCAAAGTTTGACTTTAATTGTTTGCATGGTTGAATTTGAAGTCTAGACATAGGCTGCATACATGACATGAAAATAATCCTGAAAACACTAAAGTATATTTTAAGTAAATGAAAATGATCTCAGATCAGCTGTATCTTTAATTGCAGTAGAGTTTTCGCTGGGGATCTCTCTTGTATTGCTTTGTTTCCAACCTTGATTCCACATGGTACTTGTAGTTCAAAACATGTTAGCTATATACTGGAGGAAGTCCTATTAAGATATTTACAACAAAATTACAGAGGAAAGCAAAAAAGACAGAAAAAGACAAAAAAGACAAAAACAATCACGTGACCCAAGTCAAAAAGTTAAGTGTATTTACATCCTCTAATCTTACACTTTTCCTCTTTAGTTTGTATGTCTTTTTGAGAGCACTATCAACTCAGTTTTCACAAGAAAGACTTACTCAATTGTAAGCTAACAATGAACATATTGCACCTTTTTACTTTTAACCCTGTAACTGTAAAGCCTGCTAAGAACTCAGATAAGACCCATTGTCTATGTAGAATCAGTCTGAGTGTGTGTATCATGCAGCACCTCCACACCTGATCTTGTAAGCAGGCAGGCTATCACACTACACACCCCAGTGGCAGCTTTCTTTCTTTCTTTTTTTTTCTCTTCCTCTCAAAGTACAAGGGTAGCGTGAGTGAGAACAGAGTGCCAGCAGCCAGCAGCCTAGGACCGGTTGAAACCTGTATGGGTTGCAACTGAGGAGACACTTCCTCCAACCGGTGCATCATCAACCAAATCCAGACAGAGCTGGAAATGATGCATGACTTCAGCACTCAGGGTCCAATTGACTGCTGAGCTTGTCAATACAACAAGCTTACATATTATAAATAGATAGATAGATAGATAGATAGATAGATAGATAGATAGATAGATAGATAGATAGATAGATAGATAGATAGATAGATAGATAGATAGATAGATAGATAGATAGATAGATAGATAGATAGATAGATAGATAGATAGATAGATAGATAGATAGATAGATAGATACCACATAGTATGGAAAAGTAAGTTGACAATATAATGCTCTTTGTCAAACACTTTTTCTGAGCACAAAAAGCACATGTGAGAAGTCTGAATTTGTCAGCTAAAGTCATTTCTGCACCATGAAGCATTATGTGGCGTCTGCGACTGGAACAAAGAGAGGGAAGCTTGTGCTGCGTTTAAGTGTCGATGGGAGACAGGAAAGCTAAATTCTATCCGTTGGTCTAGTAGTTTAACCTCTGGGAGTTGTTAATCCATGCTAGACAATGACTGACTTTGGTTTAAGGCAAAAAATTATGTTTTCTGAAAGTCATGATAGACACTGGCTTTTGAAGGCTAATGCTGTAGGCCACCTGAGTAGCATACATGTAACTCCATTTGTGACCATAGTAAATTACTTTATCACAGCTATTTTGGTCATCTCATGTGTCTACTTTATCGGAATTATTATGATATAGGCCAGTGGTTTCCAAAGTGGGGTCAGTCTCGTGCTACCCAGAGGGGGTGAGATGTCTTCAAAAACAAGAAAAGAAAAAAAGAAAGAAATGAAATTGTATACTGTACTATTATTGTAAAAAAAAAGAAAAAAAGATACAAAACCATATCATTAAGTGATATTAAATTAATGTGTATAATTAAATAAACTTAAAATGTGAGTTTACACATAACAGCAACAACAAGGTGTGTTTCTGCTGCTCTTTACACACAAAGATGAACACAACTGTGTGTCTGTACAGTTGTGTGTGTCCACTCAGAGCTAAGGCCTTTACATGGAAATTACTTGTATTCTGCTTTTATCATTTCTTACAATAAATTACTATATAAAATAATTTGATGATTTTAGGCTGTTGTATTCATTTGTGTTGTTCTTTTGTGTTACCAGTGCGTGGATAGACCTAATAGTGTGTTTGTGTGTGTTGCTGTGCGCTACATTATAGACCCACACCCCCAGGGACAGAGGGGGTCCCCAGTCTCTAGCCTATACAGTTTCGGCAGATGGCTGTTCAACATGAGTCCTGTTCTGTTCCAGGTTTCTGCCTGTTAATGTTTCCTAGCTAATTAGTTAGTGCTGTGCTCATGGTGGATTTATGTAGGGTCAGTAAGGTCTACACCTGCTCTTTTGTAAAGTGTCGAGATAATATTTGTTGTGAATTGGCGCTAGGCTATAAAAATAAAGATTGATTGATTGATTGATTGATTGATTGATTGATTGATTGATTGATTGATTGATTGATTGATTGATGGTCACTGGCACCCTTATTTTGGGGGTCGCGAGTTGAAAAGTTCGGGAACCCGTGAACAGTATAGCCCTATTTAAAGCCCCTACGAGGGTTTAATATTTGAGCTTCCAAATAGGTTCGTGTTAAAAAACAAAAAAAAGTCAGTTTACCGCCTAGCTGTAACAATACCACGATTTCCCATGCGCCATGAATGCAGCATCAGATAAGCAAGCAGCCAGCAGGCAGGCGGTGTCTTCGGGAAGTTGCCGTAATGAAATCCTCCAATCAGGAGGCGCCCATTGAACACACAACAGCGGTCTGTGCGGCTCCATATTGGATCTGCCTGTTCTTAGAAATACACTGCTCTGGAGGTTTTCCTGCGCATATTGTTCAACGCCCGGACAAGCAGCCGGCTCTGGTGCCCGGGCTCAGGTATGAGGGATGCAGCCGACAAACTGCGCTGTCACGAACAAATGTTGTTCAGAGCTCTTTGTTTGACACATCGGCGTCATCCCCGCAACATTAACAGGGCTGAGAAATTAGGTTAGAGGCGCACCTGAGCGAGGAGCGAAAAGTGGCATGCAGGCTGAGGAAGAAATAATTGGATTGAGATAACGCCAAACAGGAGGCAGTAAGTATATTTTCTTTAACTATGTTTAAAATGTATACGTTATTAAAAAAAATAGCCTATAGAAGAATAACCAATAACTCGACCAGTGGTCTGTCTTCCTCTGTGGTGTGATATACATGATTTTGTTTTGTTTGATTTTTGAATAAGAAACTAGTTGGTGTACCTGGGGTGAATGTTTAACGCCGGGCACATGCTGCTTCTCAATCTCACATGTTTCGACAAGTCACCTGACCCGGTACACCAACAGACAACTTGCTGCGCAAGAACCCCTCACGTGAGGAGAAAAGTCTAATGTTTCGTCAAACCATAGAGATGTCTTAATTCCTGTTGTGGTGGAGAAGTCCGCCTACATATAAACATGTATATGTCATGTTTTCCTCGTGCCCAGTCTGCGACCTACTTCCTCCTTGTCTGCAGCCCATATTTAACCCGCAGACTGACTGTAGTTTTTTTATCCTAAATTGTTTGGTGGCCATTTTTAACTCACAATTCATCTGAATAAATCGATGCTGAGGGTACTATCTCATGGTATAATCAGTTTTGCCCTATGTGTATTCAGGGCATTTTTTTCCTGCCATATGTAACAAGACTAAGGAGGCATGCTAATTATAAACCACTGTGCCGCGTTATTAACTTTGTCATTGTAGCTCAATATAAACATCACTTAAGCTTCTTTCTTTCTAAACAATGTTCTTATTTATCATCAGTCACTTCTCTACAATTTATTTTAACTTGTCACTGTTATTGGTTTTGTTAGAATGATAAAAGATATGAGATGTGAAGGGGAGAACTCAAGAAACTATCAACTAACCCTGTGATGCAAGTAAAACTCAGGGAGAAGAAATACAGTCAGCAGTGCGTACTCCAGACTAAGTCCATTTTAGATTACTATTGTCAGACTGCTGGATACGACTTTTCACAGCGGTCATTCTGACTTGTCAGTGTCGGAAAAGAAGCAGCTAAATGGGTCTTCATTTAATAATGTGCACCCAAATATATACTCTAGAGATCAAAATTAGAGAACAATTAATTAATACTTGATTTATTCTGGAACATTTTTATTTTCATTGTTCAGAATTTGATAGAATATCAGCTGTGGCTATACCACTGCTGTACTAGCATGTTTTTTTAAAATAACCAGGGTACTTCAACAAAAACCTTAGAGAACAGTAACCACTGTGTCAGAAGAGAAGATTTAAACAATGTTTTTTTAGGGCTATAGGATTCAAAAATGAATAGGAAGTGTAGAGGCCCTTGCTTTGAATAACTTCAGCACATCTGCGCCCACAGGACATCACTAGTTTCTCACACTGCTCTGGTTTGATCTTGGTCCATTCTTCTTAAGGATAAGGATAAACTTTATTGATCCCCCAATGGGGGAAATTTAGATGTTACAGCAGCTCAAAAACAGGAATATAAACAGCATCAATAGCAAAAAGTTAAGAAAAAACAGCTACGTGCATGTTTACATGAATTAAATAAAGGAAGTAAAGTCTTCTTGCAGTCTCTTCCACAGTTCGATAACTGTAGTGGGTTTCTTAGCCATTACTTTGTCGCCAAGGATTTTCCAGAGATTCTCTATAGGGTTTAGATTTGGACTCTGGGCTGGCCATTTCAATGTTTCAATATTCTTAGCTTCAAGGAACATTATGTTCCGCGTCGAACTGGGGAAAGACTGAACCGAAAGTATGTAAAGAAGTCAGTCAAATTTGGAGGAGGAAGTGTCATGGTTTAAGGGATGTTTTCTCCAGCAGGAGTTGGGCCTCTTGTACAGCTACATGGCAGGGTGAATGCAAATGTTTGTGAACCTCCTTCGGCAATATGCAATTCCTTCACTCCAGTTATCTCCCAATCGGCCCGCAATTTTCATGCAAGACAATGCCCCCTGTCACACTGCAAAACGGGTTAAGCTGTTCCTTGAAGCTAAGAATACTGAAACAATGAAATGGCCAGCCCAGAGTCCAAATCTAAACCCTATAGAGAATCTCTGGAAAATCCTTGGCGACAAAGTAATGGCTAAGAAACCCACTACAGTTACCGAACTGTGGAAGAGACTGCAAGAAGAATGGACCAAGATCAAACCAGAGCAGTGTGAGAAACTAGTGATGTCCTGTGGGCGCAGATGTGCTGAAGCTATTCAAAGCAAGGGCCTCTACACTTCCTATTCATTTTTGAATCCTATAGCCCTAAAAAAACATTGTTTAAATCTTCTCTTCTGACACAGTGGTTACTGTTCTCTAAGGTTTTTGTTGAAGTACCTTGGTTATTTTAAAAAAAACATGCTATTACAGCAGTGGTATAGCCACAGCTGATATTCTATCAAATTCTGAACAATGAAAATGAAAATGTTCCAGAATAAATCAAGTATTAATTAATTGTTCTCTAATTTTGATCTCTATATGTCTTCGAGACAGAAGCCCATGAAAAATACCAGCTGTACAGTAAGTGCCAAGTGAGTAGCTATATGTTACCACACCAGATAGCTTACAAGCATCAGTGAGAGAACACGTATCCTTCAAGTTCCTAAAAAAAGAAAAAGAACCCAACTTGATGTTACTGCCCCAATAAAGGTATTTAATCATTTAAAATGAGAGTCGGATATATTGATTAATAGATATGTGCAGTCTCGGCAAAACAATAAAAAACTGTGTTGTCAGAATAAACATGGGCCTCACAGTTTGTTTATACAGATGCAATATTATTGATAAAGGTTTTGAAAAGCCCAGTACCCAATACAGAACCTTGTGGAACCCCTTTTGATAGTGGTAGTCCAAGCGAATACCTTTTTATTATATACTTAAAGGGTTACTTCACCCATTTGCATTAAGCTTTGTATCAGTAGTAAACTTGTGTTTTTATTGAATGGTCTTGCATCCAGCCCTCATTTCCCCCTGAGACGGGAAAAATCTGTATTTTCTTTTCTGAGATGCTGCCGCAGGTGACGCAAAAATCGTCATATTGCGTCACTTGCGGCTGTTGTGGTTAGCAGGGGTGAAACTACATTGCTAGTTCCTCATGTTTTCGACCACTGAAGCTACAGACCTATCACAGATCAGTGGGCGTGGCTTCACTCCCAGAATCGAAACTTAACATCCATCTTGCTTGGAAGCTACGCTACCAGGCTCTATGGAGAAAGCTAATAACAACCGAGAATGGCGAAAGAAGTATGTTTCAACTTCAAACTGATATGGATGAAAGGGATTTTGAAGGTCTTGTGCTCGAATCGGATGTTCGTGGCTCTTTCTACGAGCCGCCCGCAATATTGCTGCCAGGTGCCTTGTGCAGACAGACAGCGGCTGTACAGTGAGCCTGAGCCGGGCTCAAGCTGGGTGTCTCTACGGATTAACCTGATATGGACCGAGAATGGCGAAAAACGTATGTTTCAACTTCAAACTGATATGACTGAAGGGGATTTTGAAGGTCTTGTGCTTGAATCGGATGTTTGTGGTTCTTTCTACAAGCCGCAATATAGCGGCGAGCTGGCTGCTGGTGCCGACAGGCAGGCTAGCTAGCCTAGCTGGCTAGGTCCGCGGCTGTGAGAGGAAGAAGGAGCCGGGGCAGACTTGTGTTGTCGGTGCTGTTACTGTTTGCCTATGGACACAGACATATAGTCTGTTTTCTTCCAGGAATTTCCAAGATGCCAATTCCTTCTGAAAGAAATCTCTGAATCAGTTGTGGAAACGGCTGTATTATTGTTATTATTAAATGTCCGTGAGTAATGCTGCATTCAGGCGCTGCTCGGGTGGTTTAAGTTTCCGAGTTGGGAAGTCGTTCTTCCGACTTCCCAACTCGGAGAAATCTTATAGTCAAGTTATATTTAAGCAAAAAGTTGATGTGCAATACGTGCATGAATAAAAAGTATGTTAACAAAACACAAAACCGACTTGAGCAGGTGTTTCATGTGCATTTTTTAACTCGGAATCTCATTTTTCCGATACCACATGAATGCACCTCTCCTTCAGCGAGAGTGTCCTGCCGTGCTGTGCATTCTGGGAGTTGTTGAAGGCACCAATTTCAAAATTTATTTCACATTTCTACTACATATATGACCCAATGTCAATACAGATTCATGTTTCAACGGGTGAAGTATCCCTTTAAAAGAGGTTAAGTAGAAGTATTTATAAACTTCTGTAGAAACAGACAGCAGTATAAAGTTTTATGGCTGCTGGACAGAAAACAATTTACAATAGTTTTTCAACATGTTACCACTTTGTGTCAACAGTTCTCTGCAATCTCTGCTTGTAACATAATACTGTCACCCTCAAGCTATGAGGGCAATTGCTGCACTAATCATGTAATAAAAATCGTCTCACAATACACGGCCTATAATTAGAGTTTTGGCTTTCAAATGAGCCACGATGTGAACACAATTGGAGCCTCTAGTTACTCGACATACACAAATAATAATAATAGAGTTTAAAATGTCATAGTTTTAATCACGAGTGAAACAGGCATATTAACTTCTATATTACAAAAACAAGATACTGTTTATACCTGACTGGAATAAGTCAAATCTGTTTTTTATCTAATTGTTTTTTTCTTACTTGGAATTTATTTTCTGTTGAGTATAGTTCGGCTGAATTCAGGATGTCCGCTGCTAAGGAATGTATTTCAGCATAAAATATTCAAAATGTGTCACAGAGATATTGCTTTTCAGTGTAGGACCAAGGACAGATAATCATTTATTTATGTATCGATAGAAACACATAAATCTTCTTTCAAAGTCTTTGCTATAGATGTTGTGTCACTTACTAGAAGGAAACAGAAAACCTGATATAATAAAAAAGGATTTTTCCCTAAACAGAAGTGCCACATCCTCTGAATAAGAAAGCACAGCGGGGAACGAAAAGAAACACATGTGCCAAACGTCTTAGTGAGTCAGACCAGTTAGTAGACCTATTATCCCTACATCAAAGGGCTCTGCTCTGTTCCAGTAATAACATGTTGTAGTAAGTCTGGCTTTAGCTAAACCCTGGCTCTGTGTTTTAACATCATTAAAACATTACTGAAGGAAACGATTCAAAACAGATAGAGGGAGTAAGAGTTTAATTTAGCATACAATGATACAGAGATGGAACAAAGTCACACATGTATACCTTATGCAACTCCTTACATAGTTTAACCTGGAAGAAAAATACTGCTCTTCACTCTTGGCGACCTGGATTTGACCAGAAATCTTTAACTTGACGGTGTAGCTTTGTGCTCTAGAAACTTAAGTCAAATGTTATTGTTGAATTTTGTCTTTTTATATTTCCTGAAAGAATACGCAGGGCAAGTTTGAAGTTCAAAATGTTGTTATCCAAACAGAAGAATTTCAGAAGAGATAGCAAAAGGAATTATGTTGATTGTTTTCTCGAGTAATAAGTTGATCTGTAAAATGTTGAAAAGGGGGAAATGGCTTTCAGATGCAATAATTGTTGTACTAATAATCGTTTTATTTTTAAAGCACCTTTAAAAAAAAGATTTTTGCTTTGGGAAAAAAAAGTAAAAGCAGGTAGTCGAGTCTCGAGAAGGTGACTACATGAAGGACTTTCTAGGTCAGATTGAGAAAGTATCCATTTTATTTTGGATATCATATTTTGAAGAGATGATGTCAAGCGCTGAAAGCAGAAATGACCTACATTTGCATAGTTGGGTCAAGAACTTGTTTTAATTTATGAAATGTCAAAACACTAACCACACAATGTTCGGTTATCAACTAATCCATGTTTGGATTAACTGTTTTATCAAGTAGGTCTTCTATATACATTTCATTTTTATTTCTAAAACATCATTATATAAACAAACTCTCCTTCATTTGTTTCAGTGATGTTTACACTAGCCGAGGTTGCTTCCTTGAACGACATCCAGCCGACGTACCGCATCCTGAAGCCATGGTGGGACGTCTTCATGGACTACCTGGGCCTGGTCATGCTCATGCTGGCCATATTCGCCATGACCATGCAGATTACCAAGGACCAAGTGGCCTGTCTTCCCTGTCTCGAGGACCCGGAGGAGGTCTCCGGGGCCAAACCAAACTCCTTCCCTCAGCAGACTACACAGGCCTCATCCACAGCTGCCGGGGCCCCTGTGATGACCAGTGCCCCCCTTGTCACTAAGGACTTACCGGACGAGGTCGTCCACGAGATCCATGTCACACACCAACACACGTCTGTATCGGAGAAATACGTCAATCAACCTCAACCAACCGGAGTCAGGACCAATCTGGACTATCAACAATATATCTTCATTAACCAAATATGCTACCATGTTGCCTTGCCCTGGTATTCCAAGTACTTTCCATACCTCACCCTCATCCACACCCTCGTCCTCATGGTCAGTAGCAACTTCTGGTTCAAATACCCTAAAACAAGCTCGAAGATAGAGCATTTTGTTTCTATTCTGGGCAGATGTTTTGAGTCTCCCTGGACGACAAAGGCTTTGTCTGAAACAGCGTGTGAGGACTCAGAAGAGAACAAACAGAGGTTACTTCCCGGTACTTCCTCTGCACCGAAGCAAGTGTCTTTAGAGGGGAAGGATGAAGGCACAAATGTAAACTCATCCACGCCCATGCTGGGGGTGAAGTTCTCTGCAGATAAGCCCATAGCAGAAGTCCCAAGTAGCATGACAATCCTGGACAAGAAAGACGGGGAGCAGGCCAAAGCGCTTTTTGAGAAAGTAAGAAAATTCCGAGCTCATGTGGAGGACAGTGATTTTATCTACAAGCTTTATGTAGCGCAGACTGTTGTCAAAACTGTCAAATTTATTTTGATATTGTCTTACACTTCTACCTTTTTGGCTAAAATCAATTTTAAGCATGATTGTCTACCAGATATTAAACAGCTGACAGGATACAGAAAGTTCTTCTGTACGCACAACATGGCTTTCATGCTGAATAAGCTGCTCATAAGCTACATGGCGTTGATTTTGATCTATGGGATGGCCTGCTTGTACTCGCTCTTCTGGGTGTTTCGACGACCGCTGAAAGAGTACTCGTTTGAGAAGGTGAGGGAAGAGAGCAGCTTCAGCGACATTCCTGATGTCAAAAATGACTTTGCATTCCTCTTACACATGGTTGACCAGTACGACCAGCTCTACTCCAAACGCTTTGGTGTCTTCTTGTCTGAGGTCAGTGAAAACAAGCTGAGGGAGATCAGCCTCAATCACGAGTGGACCTTTGAAAAACTGAGGCAGCTGGTGACCCGGAACGCACAGGACCAACAGGAGCTGCACCTTTTCATGGTCTCTGGTCTCCCGAATGCTGTGTTCGACCTCACAGACCTGGAAGTGCTGAAACTGGAGCTTATTCCAGAGGTGAGGTTCACAGCAAAGGTCTCCCAAATGACCAGCCTGCAGGAGCTGCATCTCTGCCACTGCCCAGCTAAAGTGGAGCAGACAGGTTTCGCTTTCCTGCGTGATCACCTTCGCTGCCTTCACGTCAAGTTCACTGATGTGGCTGAGATCCCAACATGGGTGTACTTGCTAAGGAGTTTGAGGGAGCTGAACCTGATTGGCAACTTAAGCTCAGAAAACAACAAAATGATCGGTCTGGAGTCCATGCGAGATTTGAGGCATTTAAAGACATTGTGTTTGAAGAGCAACCTCACAAAGATGCCCACAAACATCACAGAGCTTTCCCCACATCTGATAAAGTTAGTGGTGCACAATGATGGTACAAAACTGCTGGTACTGAACAGTCTGAAAAAAATGACGAGTCTCATTGAAGTGGAGCTTTACACCTGTGAACTGGAGAGGATTCCCCATGCCATTTTCAGCCTCACCAACCTGCAGGAACTCGACCTGAAATCCAACAACATCCGAACCATCGAGGAGATCATCAGCTTCCAGCACCTCAAGAGACTTACATGCCTGAAGCTGTGGCACAACAAAATTATCACCATCCCGTCATCCATCGGACAAGTCAAGTCTCTGGAGGCCCTACACCTATCTCACAATAAACTTGAGTCTCTGCCTCCAGCATTGTTCACGCTGCCCAAACTGCGGCATTTAGACGTGGGCCACAACTCCATTACGATCCTCCCTCCTGATGTGGGTCTTCTCAACAACCTGCAGCACTTAGCCATCAACTCTAACAAGCTGGAGGTGCTGCCCAAGCCTCTGTTTAGATGTAACAAGCTAAAGGTGCTGTGCCTGGGGAACAATGCGCTCACCGTGCTGCCAGAGGCAGTGGGTCAGCTGGTGCAGCTCACTCAGCTGGAGCTCCGAGGGAACTGTCTGGACAGACTGCCCGCCCAGCTTGGAAACTGCAGAATGCTGCGAAAGAGCGGCCTGGTTGTGGAGGACCATCTCTTTGATGCACTGCCTGTGGAAGTGAAGGAGAATATCAGCCAAGAGACCAACGCTTTTTCCAGTGGCTTATAGCAGAAAAACCACGACCCAGACAGGCTGGCACCTCTGGTGGTTCATGACAAGTCTGTGTAGACTTTTTTTATTTGTAATATCCTTTAATGAATGCATTTTAGAGTTTCAAAGCTAGTATCAGCCTTTGATACTGTCTTAATTACAGTATCAGGTATCGACAATACGCCAGTAAATGCACTGATCTGATACAAAAACCGATTAGCCTCCAAAAAATCTACAATTTCAATGAACCAATCATGTAATAATAGTAAATTACAACAGTTTGTTTCTAGCAGAGAGCTTGCTCTTAGTCAGAGCTAGCAAAATGTCAACATTCACTGGTTTCCAAAAATTTTATGTATATTTTTTTAATCAGACTAGTATCAGAAGGGATGCTCAGTATTTGCCAATACTCAAGTCCCAGTATCGTTATCAGGAAGGAAAAAATTTTCAGAACATCTCTTATTTCTTAATTATTTGAATGGGTTGTCGTAGTTGCTTATGTATAAAACTGGTACAGAATGCTTTTCTTGTTGCTGAGTATCTGATTCAGTGACCTTTGGGAGTTTTTTTCCTTTGCTTTTAGTGAACAAAAAAAACATTAGAAATTTAGCAGTAAATCTTTATTGACCAAATTTGTTTCCTCTGACACAGTATGTAGATTACTCATTGTACTCAGGTATAACTGTAACCATGGGGAACAATCTTTTTGCCTTAACTGCTGCTATTTTTATTTTTTTTTCAGTGAGGGCTTTCACATGCAAAAGGCCAAAAATAATTATTTTCTGTTTCCATGTCAGTTTTCCATACAGACACTATCCACGCAGAAATGTGTTAGAACAGACGTTATCATGCAACCACTTCCTTCTCTGTTGTTTTTAACTTTTCTTGTAATGATGTAACCTTTTATGTTTCTCAACGACTTGTAGCTGACAGAATGAGTTCAGAGTTGTAAAACTCAGGTTGAGACTAAGCACTAGAAATGAACCTTTATCTTCTTGTTGTAGAGATTATATTCTAAGGCCTATAGTAATTCACTTGCACATGCACAAATGTAATGATTTGAAGATCGCTGAATGTCCTTGGTGATAACATATCCCAGTAACAACGTGAGCAGATAAAAGAAAGGGAAATCTGTTGATTGTCTTTTTTTTATCATGCAAACAGAGCTAGTCACAGCTAAGACGAATTGTGTAATGACGACAAACATGTCTGCCTTTATTCTTTCGATGTATTTCTGTGTAGGCCTCTATACAGTGAGTGTTCCCAGGAGCTGCTGTAACACCTTGGTGATCCTTTGCTCAAAGTCCACTGCTTTATGGCACAATAAAACAAGAATTTAGATGAATGTCTTATCATTATCCCACTTCTTCTGGTGCACTTCACTGCAGACATTTTACTCCAACCATGTCTACATATGAAAACATAAATGATCTCTTTCGTTAATAGTTATCAGTTGTATCAAAGTGAACTTAAAGCTCCTGTGAGGAGCGTTAATCTGGTAATGAGACAGACTGAATCTAATACTGTTGTCTCTTCATGAGCTACTAAAGCAAAGAGACCATTAGTGACAAGATGGATTATGAATACATATATTGTTTTTTTTAATGCATGTGTCTGCTGCTGCAAGGTAGCTGTCTGACAAAGTGAATAACTGGACTCAAACAATCATTGTTTACATTTTAAAGGCAGGGTGGATTATTTTCGAAAACTAGCATGATTTTGAAAGTAGCATTCCCTAAGTGCACCGTCTGCACCCACCCCCTCCCCTCTGTGCTCCCTCAAAAGCCACGCCCCTCACTTACATGCACAACCGCCATTGGTCCAGAAGCGGACCTCAGCTCATGCTTTGAGTGTGGACTTGTACATTCATGGGGTCGAAAACTGAGAACGAGCAGGGAGACGGAGGCATGATTGGTTCATGTGATTGGTACCTTGTGGCAGACATTGGTCGACGTTTTTACAGGCTTACAACCGCTACAGATGACGGATCGTTCCTTTTTCAGAGCACATGAATTATTCATTTCTGTCGGGACCTAAAGACAATTTCAAACAAAATCTTAAAAAGTGTATCTGGAGAAAATTACCAACCCTGCCTTGAAATGGCAACATTTTTTGAAGAGTGATAGGCCTACATAAGAATATTAAAAGAGAGCAAGATGAGAATTTTGTGAAAAACAACAACCGCTACTTCCACATGAAAAGGAAATCACCAAAGACATAAACAGTTTTATAAATGGGGCACGAAAATGAACACACTGAAAGTTCCTCACAGGAGCTTTAGATACACTTTAAAACCTTCAATTATGCTTCAGTTTTTCTATTGATTTGGGCTTTATTTTCTGTTTGAATTTTAAAAGTATTCCAAAGGCTTAAGTGGTACCCAATTTCTTTCTGCTGTACCCCAAGCTGGAAGCAGAAAGAAATATGTCACCCCACCTACAACAACAAAAACAAAAACAACAACAACAGAAAAGCAATTTCATCAACTGCAAGAAGAGATAAAGTCAATTTTTATTGAACAAATAATCAATAACATGAGAAGCATTATTATGCTTATGCTAAAAGTTTCTCAGTGCTAACACTTTGTTCATTTCTACACATTTCAACACATTGGACCCTCTAAAGTCCATCTGTATCATACTTTATATGTTATTTTGCTGTTCCTCCCAACTTGACTTTTAACAGCTTTGTTAACTTCAGAACACTTTGTGTCTTTCATCATCCCAATTAAATAAGTTTCACAAGTCTAAACTACCACAGACAATTTCCCTGCAATGAAATTCCATGTTTGTTTTTTTAAATGCTACTTAATGCAACTTCTTTGCATACATTATGTTTTAAAGCAGAGCTACTACCAAAAGCCAACTTGCCATACAAAGCTGACTTGTTTTAAATGCCTGGGAGGGCAGTTGAACATCATGGTATTTTTTGCAAACTGCATTTGATAAACGTGTTCATTTTCTGGCCCACTAAACACTATAGTCCAAAAATATATGTAATGAAAAGCACCAACCAACCTATCATAACAAGACCTAGGCAGGTGAGCCAATCATTAAAAATGTGTTTGTGGGTCGGTGGATCTCTGAACTTACTACAACTCTGCCCTTAGAAAAAAATACATATACAATCAGGGATAAACAGTCACTTTTCCAAAACATCTGGGGTCCTTTCATCCGTTATCTAGAGAGGGCAGATCTGTCACTAAGAATAGAAACCCCTGGACATATATAAGTAGTCCTTTGCCTCAAAAGTTGTACTTTAATTATAAGATTAAGTTGAACTGTAGTAATGTCCCCTATATATTCCCCAACCTAATTCTTCATCACATATGTATTTTATTTTCTGTTATTTATCTTTCTTTCTTTTTGTTGTTTGTCTTTATATTTGTTTTAATCTCTGTCCCTCTGTGAAGTTATGACTTATTTTATGTTGGTGTATTCTGTTTGATGCTAAAAGGTAAAATAAATAAAACATTGTTGGGGAAAAAAAGTGTTTGTCTCAGCAATGATTACAGTGATGCAAATAATGATAGTTACAACTGTGTTTTACTACATGCTGCATGTTCTCCCCGTCGAGAAGCCTTTTCCACAAGTTCCTTCGTTTTCCAACAAAGAAGAGAGATTTTGCTCTTGTCCCCTTATGGCCTCCAAATAAAGACCTTTAAACCCAATTTTTCTTTCAGTGCCATGTAGAGACAGATAGTGATAGAGGTTAAAGTGACTGTAAGTAGACTCATGGGAACCAGGATGATTACAACCTGCTTCAATGAACCATTTTAGTTTCAAGTTATACAAACTAAAAAAAAACTGTCCATATAATGGTTTTCAGTTCAATGATGTTAAGAAGCTGTACCCTTTGTCCTCACTTCCGTTCTAATTTATATGGCTTAACCCCCATAACCCATAATCTCTGTCACCAGATGACTAATGTTAATATGATAAAGATAAATGTCTTGTGCTCATACATCCATATAATCCTATAGAAGATCATTTCACCTCAATTAAAATTCCATTCAGTCCTTCAGTAGAGGGATCAGGAACTTGTTGAACCTCCGTAAACCACTAACATTGTTAATGTGAGGAAGTCCTGTTGATTTGTGAACAGTACCTTCACTGTTTATGTGTGGATCTTTACTGTGTCGCAGAGGTCATGTGTGTTATGCACGTATGTAGCTTTTGTTTGGAGGTCTAATCGAAGGCCTTGCAGTGCTATTCTGAGTAACCAAACTTGTCTGAGAATGTACAACATGATCTACCTGTTCTTGAGGTATCACATCCTAGTTTTAAAGGAGAAAGTTCTAACAGGTGCCAATAGTCATAGTCCGCTAGTACCTTATTATAACCACGCATGTAAGATACCTTTATGTTTACAAGTTTCCAAAGTAGTGTAAATGTCAGCAGAACCAGAATTGATGTACATTTTCTATTATATGTTGCCTGATCAACCTTGAATATAATTAAATATATATAAAAAGCTGACTGTCTTTTAGAGGAACACTGTGTCAAACATAGGCCTACTCTTAGGATCTTCATCACTAAAGTCTTATGCTTACACATAAAAAACAACATCTTCAACATAAAAAGAAGAAAACAATTCACAAAGGAAAAGTTATTGATGGTGCAAAACAGGAACTCCCTCTGGCAGGTTAACCTGGTTTTATTTGCACGTAAGTGTTTTTTGATGAGAAACCTGCATCAATTTAGCACCCCTATCACTGACTTTAATATGCAGGTATAGAGTTGCGATCCTCTGTTCATGACGTTTCTACAGGTGAAGGTGTAACATTCTGTTCGACAGGATCATTTGAGAAGTACAGAGGCAGGTCCGTCATGTGTTACAACATGCTGCCACCTGTCGGCAGGTTTCAGTATTAGCAAGCAATACTGTATGTGGGTGAACTAGCTTCCTCGTACTTCTCGTACATGCCAACCCGATGCTAACCTGTCTGCATCGATAAAACAACAAAATAATGAACCCTCCGAATAACAATGTTCCCCTCCAACCTAAATCAACAATATCAGAAAATAAAGAGAGAAAGCGTCAGTTGGAAAGGTAACTTTTTGCTCTGTGCTGTCTCAACCAGAGACTGTAAATATTAAGGTCTCAACATGCAGCTAATGCGTAGCAATTATTGACGTTATTTCAAGATTTGTTTGTTTTTTTACGTCGAGCGTTTTGTCCGCGATGTTAATAGCTATGACGATGTCTGGTTGTATTTGGAGGGTGCATGTCATAAACGCTAACATGATCTAAAACAGGAAACTGTCCTGTTGTTAGCCATGTAGCTAAAACAGAACATTAGCTTATTTGCTAATTTAGTTTTCCTGCCTTTGCCTATGTTGCCAGTCATTTTTCACCTTATTGATAACTCTCATGTTGATAAGCTGTCGTTGTCGTGTTTACTTGCTTTAAAGTATTGTCCTCACGTTTGTGTAAATCAGAATACCTTTTGGCTACAAAGAAGCTATGCATTTCATCTCGAGGAAGCTAGAAGGCTACTCAAAGAGGACTTCTTCTGGCCATGTCCCTGAGGCCAGCAACCCTGAAGGTAACTTCTGATCAAGCACATTTAGAAACACAAAAACAAGATTTAGGCCGTGAGACTAAATTAATATCAATATTGATTTAATATTTGACTATATATTAGAGTCTGGCACAATTCAGTTTTAATCCAATTCAATACAGCTGGCTATGATCCAAATAAGACAATATCATAGGCCCTCCTACACAATCACAGTTTATATTTTCATCAACCCACAAAAAACATTGGAAATATTCTTTTTTACAACTGTATAACTGAACAATGTCAGACATGGAAAATAACACAGTCTTTGTCATTTAAATGATAGCATTTAACATAACGCAAACGATCCCTTTCCAATTGTTTTCTTGATTTTTCCTGATTTGATCCCTTTGTGTGTGACTTAAAATGCTTTTTCAAAGAGTAATTAATCTTAATGAATGTCGAGTATGCTATCTTCTTCTGTGTTTTGTCATTTTATTCGCTTACTAAAGAAAGAGCATGACGTATCATGAGATGCCAGAGAGAGAGAGAGGGATCAAGGTCTGACTGTAACATTTCCAAAGTCTTCATGAATTGAAACAAAAAAAGTGATGTCCACAAATTATACATGGCAGGAATCTGAAAATGATTCAGCAATTACACTGCATTAGCACACAACCACTGTCACATAGTTGCTGCAGATTTTACTTTAAAGTTTGTATATCAGTATGCTGATTCATATTGATACAGAGACCATAGAATACAATCTCTGAATAACTAGGAAAGCGTTTTCAAATGCCCGTTCAGAATTATAACGGGATGCTTTCCTCTTTTATTTATTCATCGACAAAACAACACAATTAAATACAAACATCAAATCTTGAATGAAGAGGAGCTGAAAGAATAATAATCCCCTTATCAACCCCATTTCACAACACATGAATTAACAAAGAACTTCATTAAAAATGTTTGAAATAAAATAGCTGCAGGCAAACACAGCCATGCACATCCCATGTTAGTTCCCAAGTTCATTTTATACCATTCAAAGTTAACACAATGATGTACCTGTTACAACAACACAAAACAGAACAAAAACCTAATGAACACATTTCCTCATATTTTCTTGGCTCATAACTAATCAAATCAACAACATTTAACCATTTAATTGTTACTTAGTTGTAACTCAGGAGGACTGTATTCCTGAGTGCATCTAGTTTCACAAAACTTAATTAAGCAATATCACATGAGAGGGAGTGAAGTTGTGCTGAATATCACCACTGCTTTGTTTGGTTGTAGGCATGAGGCCTAACTGCTGTAATGCTAACTGACTGTATTCAGTACACTTGGCTACATATTGTGAATAGTCCCAGTGATGTTGTTCTTGGTTGTACGTAACTTTTGTTTAATAGTCTGTTTTGTTGTTTACCTTTTGGTTAATACAGGACCTATTGAGTTTAGATGGAAGTCTTCATTCAAACCATTAGATAAAGCAGAAGAAGGAGAAGGCCCCTCTGAGGAAAAAAACACAAGCAGTCCAAAGAAGTAAGCAACTCTGTGATGTTAACATGCCTCATTTGAATCTTAATCCTAAAAACTATCATTAACATATTAGTCCAGATTGTCAGGGGAAAGTGTGTGTGTCAGGATGTAAGTTTTTACTCACTTACTAATTACACCTTTGGATTTACTAGTTTGCTTGCAGATTTAGGCAGGACAAGTTTATTGATAAAGCACCATTCAGTAACAGAACAGTTCAATGTGCTTTACTGAACATTAACGGAGCACAACCAACAGAACATTCAAAGAAATACTGTTATGAAGTTGAGCTAAAATAATCAATCAAACACATTTTATCTGTTAGGAACTTCATTTGTGTAAAAGCACCAGTACCTATACAGTTAGCATACATGAGAGTACAGCTCAAGAAGACACACACAGACATACACACACACACACACACACACACACACACACACACACACACACACACACACACACACAATACCTCCATAGTGCAATCCACAGAAGTTAGTAAGGTTTGTTAGCCATAATACAGAATGCATAACAAATAAGCAACAAATTATTGCTAAAAAATAAAGATGTTAAAATACAAAATATATTAGAATACAAGATTAAAAAAGAAAGAAATATGACATCAGGAAGATATTAAAATTAAAATATCCTCAATTTTATTGATTACTGATAGGTAGAGTGTCTATGAAGATTTAGTGATTAACAACATTGCATACAGGTGATTAACTAAAAGTACATTGCATGGAACACACAAACTAATTCCTTCTGTGTCCCTCAGGGATGAACTCTATAATCCTTACGAGCCTGCTTCATCAGACTCCGAGCATGAGATGCCACAGGGTCAAGATCACACCGACTCCGAAACAGTTCAGGATCTGGGAAGTCAGAGTTTGTCTCCAGAAAGAGGCAGCAGTGAAAAAAGCCGCTGGGACTCATGCATCCTGAGGCCAGGGAGCCAACCCCTTAGCAGGCTTGACTTTGGTTCTGTAACAATACCGGGCCTTAGTCCAGTTCATAGACCTCCTGATCAGATGGCTTATAGTCCAGACACTGAATCAGCTGACCCAGCAGGTTATGAGTCCATAAACAGACCACTTGACCACCGAGTCTGCAGCCCTGACAGGCTTATTCCTGCCCCCTCCACCCAACTGTTTCCTGCCTTTGGAGCACAGAGTACCGACGGGGAGGAGAGGATAAGGATCCCAGAGTACAGGAGAGAGGTATCACCAGTAAGACAGGTAGACGTGAAAAGACAGTCAGACAAGGCTCTGTTTGTTGAATTGTTTAATATTTAATTAAACTGTCATTTTAGCTTGTTAACGCATTGATGACACTGTTATTGCTCGTTTGTACTCTCTCCCTGTAGAGGACCACTGTTAGATTATCACCTCCCAGGTTAAAGCAGGACTATCAGCAACAGTTGGGATACGTTGAAACAGGTAACTTGACAAATTGCTTAAAAAAACAAAAGTATGCCTGCTGTTTTGTTTCATCATTGTTAATCATTTATTTGAAAAAACTTGATTGTATGGACAAGAGGAGATGCTTTTCAGTAATGGTGTTTTCACACTTGCACCAAACTCCTGAAAATGTCCTGAAACATTCAGGATGAACTGCATGTGTGATCAAAAAATGGCCGACTTTTTCACGATGACTTTTCCCAGATAGTTTCTGCCTGCTGTCTAGTAAAATGTTCAATTGAAGTAGCGGTAAGCCGATGTTTGAATGCAGAAGAAAATTATCAGGAAAATTCACAGTGAGCGAGCGGGCAGGAGTGATGACATTTGCACACACGACCAATGTGATCGTCGTGCAAGTAATCAAGAAGCGTCGCAAATGTTTCTGATTGCCAGTATGTTCTTTATCAGTCATGTGTTGATACTGTGTTTACGTTCAATTACATTTATGCAACATATATATAGGGACAAAATCTGTCATTAAAGTGATGGACTCGGTGGGTTTATCCACCATCATGGATTTCCACAACAATATGGAAACTTAACAATCTACAGTGTTTATGTTTATGTTTTTGCCATGTTTCAATATATTCACTCTTGGAACCTTATATGAAAAGTAATTCTGTCTTTGTTATATTGTTCAACAGAACTGGATCAAATCCCGCCTTCCAACAAGGTGCCAAGACTAGAGAGCAAAAGAATAATAATGGACAAGTAAGAACCAAAGCTTCTTCTTCCCTTTGATATAAAAAGACAGATATTCAGATCATTTGATGGTGTAGTAAACATGCCACAGAGATAACACCATGTTTACCTCTCTGGTTGTCACAGATTATATTCAAATGAATGCAACATATTATATTTAATACCATCCTCTATACAGCCCTGCTAGCTCTTTGTTAGCCACTGCTAGTTGATATGCTAATGCTACCACACTAGGGTTAGGGTAACAAACGTTGGGTCAGTTCTGTAGTTCTGTGGCTTTGTTAACTAAGAGATGCCTAAAAACAAGTTTCACAAGAAATGATTGCTTTAAGCAAAATGGGCAAAGGCCTCACATTAGTCTTTGCATTTGGCCTCCGAATGACTAAAACCAACTCTGACCGAATCGAGACGTTTACAAGGTTAAAGAGTTGATTTTCAACATAGGGGTCTTTAAAATGTTATGGCCTTGTTTGTCTTAAGTTAATCCATTTTAAAGGTAATTAACAGTTACAAATATTGTTCATGAGTCTTAGATTCTGACCACTTTCTGTTCTATCCACATCATTTACTTGCTCTTTTACTTTCTTGCAATTAATATCTGGAAAATACTTTTGATACTTAAGTGCAGAAAAAATTGAGATACTGGAGAGACTTTTACTTAAAGGTCACATTTTATGCAAAATACACTTTACCATGGTTTTTGAACACTAATACGTGTCCCTAGTTTGTCTACAAGCCCCCCAATTATGAGAAAAGTCCATCTTCTCCGTCTTTTGCCGGCTCCACTTCTCAGAAAAGGTGTGCTCAAACAGGCCGTTTGTAGATTTTGCCTTCATGACATCAGAAAGGACAGTAACTCCTCCCTCAGGTGGGTGACACTCCCACAGCTAGATGTTTGTTCTGCTGTCTGAGTCTGCCTTCTCACCCTAAGCAATAGGGCATGGAGCGAGAAAGCCGGAGACACCCAAGCCCTTCTAGAGAGAGGCGTGGTCAAACACAGCTCATTTGCATTTAAAGCTACAGACACAGACACAGGGCTGAAATAGAGGGGTTTAAAAACATTGCTAAAATACAGGATCAGTAACAGGATCAGTGGATTTATAACAAGAAACTTCAAGGACATATTTTGGGATCCTCTGAGACTTACTTTAAACTTGTTGAAAAGGAGGATAAATAATTACCTTGAAGTAATATCATGACAGATGACCTACTAGTTTATTTTGACTCAAATATGGCTTTCAGGCACTTTATCTACCACTGGTTGAATGCCACAGTTAGCTTATTGGCTAAAAGTAGCTAATGATTTATCAAAAATGTTTTTATATATGTATCTTTAATCAAGAAACTGTAGAATGATAATTATTGGATTCCCTACATAAACACAGAGATACAACTTATTCTTTCAACAGCTTTTGAGATTCCCACCCTCAGCGTGACATTCAAGGGAAATAGCTGCTGTGTGACTTTGAGGAATAGGGGATGTTTTCTTTACAACTTTTCACCTCATTTTTAAACTTTACTATCATGTCTGAATGTCTGTCTGAATACACTGCTGATTGTCTTCTTACACTTGTTTTAGGAACACCATTATCTGTGACCTTTGTGAGGTTGAGTTAGCGAATGGTCAGGAGTTGGAGGATCACTTAGAGAGCAAGAGTCACTGGGACACGCTGGAGCACATTCAGCAATATAATAATTATGATGATATCATCATAGCCTTCCTACAGGTAAGATAATACACATCCAAACCTCCTGTAGACAGTTCCTTCTAATCCCAGCCCTGTTCTTTAATGAACTTCTTCCCCCCCATTTTCCCTTTTCAAACCTTATAAGAAGAGATAAAATATATATTATAGAACTTTATTTATCCCAAAGGTAATGCTAGTGAAACAGAGCTTCAGAATCACAGTACCAAACAGGCTTAAAACAAGAGAAGGATTGGGGTTAAATGCAAAGACACTGAGCCCAATACATTAACAATAGAAGCCATGATGGAATAAAACAAAAGTGATCATATCATAGAAACATTGCTAAATGTTTGGGCATTTATATGTCTGGAATATGACGGACGGGCTTTCTTTCCAAAGGACGTCATGCTGTTTAAAAGCCGTCAGTGTAGTCGAGCCATAGAGGATTGTGCACTTCAAGGTAATTAACTTATACTAACAAAACTTCTGGGATAAACCTCCACTGGGATATTAGAGTATGTTCTGTTCCAGTCATTGAAAGATGACATTTGGTCTGATCTTTTTGTTCTGTCAGCTCTACAGGAAAATGACCACATGACAAAGATCGAACTCTTCCACTGTGCAGCTTGCAAAGTCTTCTTCTCCACATCGGCATCCTCAGTCCAGGCCCACATAACCTCCCAGGAACACCTCAGTAACACACAGGTAACACTGACTGTCTAACAACACAACACTAAGCATTACATCTTGTTATTTGAAACTCATTTCTTTTCCCCCTCTTCAACCTTGACCAGACAAGAAATGAGCTAAAGGGATAAAATGTTAACAGATGTTTTGATTGATTTCTTGAAGGAGTTTGAAGCGCGACAGAGACATACATGCCTGCACAAAGCAGAAACCATGATGAAGGAGCTGAAACCTCAGTTTGAACACTTCCTGCAGGTATTTCAAAAAAAGAAATATTTCAAAACAGGTTCTTGGAAAAACATGTTAAGAATAAAAAAAAGAGCCAAAAGGATCCGCCCCGATCAATACTCTCCTTCATTACTGTGTACTCAGTGTACTTGTTCTGTTCCCTCCTTTGCAGCCTTTCACAAATAACATGAACAATTCCCTACAGTTAACAGCTTTGTCACTTTTACTTTACGTGTATACATTGTAACTGAACTTTGGCTGCTTTGGAATAACCCAGTTTGTTTTTTGGAAATAGATAAATAGCTCCACTATTAAACGTTATGTACAATCTAAAGTGTTCTTTGCAAAATACATTTTTTAATCACAATTTAGTGTTATTTTAACACAAATGATTAATACATCATTTGGCTCCATCTACAGGTCATTGTGTGAATAAAAGTCTTTCAAACGGGGGAGTTGGGATTTGTACCTGTGATACGTGACGTGCTTGAACAGAGATGGTTTAGTGATGTCAGTGGAGGGGAACAGATTAATTTGTCTCAACTTATAATGAAATATAACATGAGGGGAATTATTTTTTAAAACCTGTTAACTATAGGAGCATTAAGGTCACAGATAGATTTATTAAAATATCTTTTTACCTATTTATTGAAATGAATACAAAGAACAACAAACCAACATTTTTAACATCTACTAAAAATCCAGCAAGGTGAAACATCTCATATATTTTTATCTGAAGTATTCCGTTTGTTTTCAGCCAGTCGGTCATACTAGATTCAGATTGGCTGCAGCCGATCCAAGCTGACATGAGTGGAGACGGGTAATCTCACAAATACAGATTCTAAGTCAACCACAGCGTCGACACAGAGAAAGAGACAACAGTTCACTCTCACGTTTACACTTATCTTGAATTTAGAATCGCCAAATATAAAACAGTTGCCTCTGCTCAAGTAATCTGATTGGACAGGAGCCATTCCCTGAGTGCTGATATTAAGTACAACAGCTCTGGGACTTTAATATGCTTACTGTCTCAGGAACTTTAGTACTAGTTAATATTATTACAGAGGGTCTCAGTAAGATTGAACAAGTTGGTACTTCAGAATCATACAGGCTACCTAAACAGCCACCAGCAGTTATATCGATGGTTGAACTATAAATGGAAACAGATAAATGTAAAGGATACGAAGTATCTGATCTGCAGTATATACACAGTAGAGAGTGAAAGAAAATGTTTGTGTTGTTGAACTAGTTGTTGGTGGAGCAAGATTAATGAAGAGGTGGTGCTAGTTAAATGAATATCTGCATAACATTCTAACATTCAGCACTCAGCTATTGCTTAACTAACTTAACCTGCATGTCTGGTTCCATACGGAGAGCTCCTTTGACTAACAACAGCAGCACCATCACGCTGCACATCTCAGAACACTCATTTACCTATTGGTAACACTGGCAATTAGTATCCTTATCTTATCAAATACTTGTAGCTACTTCAAGGTGGACTTCACTCACTCTTCACATTCAGCTTTCAGACTGCTAATCGGACTGTTTTCTTGCAGGGTGGCAGTCCATTTGAATGACAGAAATCCAACTCTACAAAATACAGTTTACACCGAGACCCTGCTTTGCTTCAGATGAAGATCTACAGATTTGGACTTCTCACTTCAGTCGAGTCTTCACATGAACATGGTACCTCATGTACGAAGAACACATACAGACTATGTGTCTTTTATGATTTGTCTGAACAAATGGAGACATTTTAAGTTAGGCTGTTTTCACAAAACACCGATTTCCTTGTGTGATAGCTCATTTATTCTTTCACTTCTCATTATGTCCATATTAATGTGAGCTGCAATGCTCCCAGGCCATCAGTCTCTGTCACTTTAAAAAGATAAAGTTTGTCATGTGTTTTGTTCTGGGATCAAATGTTTTTATTTGTGTGCAAAAAACAATTGAAAAAGTCAACTTATTTCTTTTTTTTTATTTAGAACAACACAAATGTTTGAAGCATTGTATCTGTGTGATATAGTACATTAAAAATTAAATTATCTCAAAACAGTTGAAACATTAAATATAGGTGACATGTTGTATGAAGGGCATCCTCAGCACTGGTTGTGCCTGTTAGGTCTTTTGAAACCACTTTCATTTCAAATGTTGTATTTGTATTAGAAACAATGCATTAACTGAAATACTATAAAACACTTTCTATGCATAACAAGTTTTTCTCTTTTCCTTTTTTTGTTCTTGTATACTAGCTCACTCTTGTGATTCCTTGAGTTGTTTATCGTGAGCTTTTGGTGCTTTCACTCAGTCCAAATATTTGTCTCACTAACTCCGTGGCCTACAGAGGAGACTGTGGGTCTGGATTTGAACATTTTGCAATACAAAAAATCGGTTCATGTATCATGTAAATGAGAAAATTTATACAGAAGAAGTGCAGCCAAATTTGGACAAAAACTGACTCAAACCATGAGAAATCTGAGGTAAAAGTTGTCTTCATTAGAAATGGATCCCACACTACATTACTGCATGAAACAGAAATAAACAGTCGGCCCATTTGGAACTATGTAAAAACAGAAAAGGTAACAATATCCAAAATAATTAACTTTATCAACTCTGCAAATGTCCAACATTGTCTCCATCATTTAGCAATATTGTACTTTTGGCCAGTATTTCATTGACTTAAAAAAGAAAGAAGTGAAACAACATCCAATGTACATACACATACAGTCTAGTGAAATCTAAAAAGGTCCCCATTGGCTTCATGAGGCAGCGTTTGTGGCCGTCAGTGAGCTGTCTTGGTCAGTCTTTAGGGTCTTCGGCAGCGAGGTGACCTCTACCATGCCGAGCCCAGTGTGAGGGACACTTGTGTTCATTATGTGTCTCTGTAAATGTTTGATCCAGTCCTCCTGGACTGAAAGGGGCCCCTGGAAGACCAGGTCACAGAACCTGTCAACAGAAGAAGGAAAGATCGATGTGACGAATTAGTCACTAAAAAAACTTTTTAGGTTGTTACAAATGAGTCTTACTTTTTTAAACCATTTTGGAGTTCATCATTTACAAAAAGATCTCTTAGCCTCTTACTCAGTAAATGAGAACTGTTGCAAACAGAAGCAGCTGAACTACTGCTTCGCCTGTTTGACTTCACATGCATTACTAAGCACTATTTACAAGGCGTCGTATACGTGGTTGTACAATTAAAAAAAGAAAACATTACCTGCAGGTGAGTCTGTACATTTCCTCTGGAGTTTGTGGTAAGGGCAGTGACTTCTTCTTTGGGCCATGCCTTGAGCGTTGTCTCCTTATTTTACAGTCCAATGCTTAAAGAAAGAACATTTCTTATTGGAATATACAGCCTTAATAATATAAAGGAAGAATGTGTGACATTTTACACATAATTACAGCAGAAATCAAGTATATCCTGTGTAAATGTCTCTCTGAGTCATGACTGTCTACAATGAGTGAGAAGCGTGAGTCCGCCAGCTGTATGTTGTCCGAGTCGTGTTTACATGGACGGGATGGCCTTGCATGTAAAGCTGTTTTAGTCAAAGACTGGAGGAAAGAAGAATAACATAGCCTACTCATTGCTTATTTGGATGTCATGTAAGTGTGTTTAGATCACGGTTCTTCCGTGTCAATGTATGTGCAATATGAAGCTATGAGTTAACCAAAGTATGCTAACATTAGCCTGCTAACACAACAATGCAGGACACAGGCAATTGCAGCTCGAGCTAAAGACAATTTTGTCCGCTGCTTGCCCTTAATGGTGTTTAATTATGGTGCGTTCTAATTCACAACTCCTTCGTGTGAACGCGAGTTGAGGGGGGTTGGAGGTGTGTCGCTGTAGGAGAGCGGAGGTGTTACTAAACAGCAGTTAGTTTTGGTTTAATGCTGGTGATCAAGGGCGACATCTACTTGATCAAAAAGTTGCACATTCTTCCTTTAAATGCACACTGAAATAATCACTAGAAATGATTCATGTTTCTTAGTAATGTTCCATTAATACATTTACACAATATTATGTTAATCGGCCAGTTTAGATGTCTTGAATTCCTTTTGTCTTACATTATTGAAACTCCTTTTTTTGGCTTTGTGCAATTGATGTTCTTATCACTATTGGCCAATCTAGAGCAACAGAGAGTCAAGGACCAACATACAAGTGTGGTGATCTGTGCCTCCTGGAAAAGTAGCTCTTCCACGAAAAATGTTGTTCTCTCCCTGGATGTACACACCAAACATATCTCTCCAATATCTCTCTGACACCTTCATGATCCTATCTTGTAGAGAACATGAATGACCACTGATACATTTCTACTCTGATTGGGACCTTACTACAGGCAGTTTTAGCTTCATGGTCTAGGTGAGCTTTTTTCAAGACTCCTGCCGCCAGGCAGTGGAAATAAGCTAACATCATTAGCCAAAAACTGCTATGTAACCGAAAACTAACAATAGGTATAGGACTATTATAATGCGACTGTGCGTTGCTAGAATAATATTTAGGAGGGCTTTGATACTGCTTCTTTCACAAATGAATGGTGAAACTTGGATTTTCAGTTTTTAGCTATTAAATCATGTCAAGTATTCCGGGCACAAGTGGAAAGGTACCCTGTGAAGCTTATATTTTCCATTTGAAATGTTTTTTACTAACATATAATCAAGAAACAGTGCTTTGGAATGGTTTCATCATGTAGCTTGTCCAGCAGAGTGTGCTCTGCTGAGCGACAGTCAAACCCCTATGCAAACACAAACTGTTTAACATATAAATGTGATTTTACTACTAAATGCTGATGAATTAAAACACTGCTCGTAAGAAAATAGATACACTAAAGTGCTTCTGTGGACTTGGGAGTGGATTTTTTTCCCCATGTCTATCAAAAGCTGTAAGTGAATGCACTACTTACTTGTTCCGTCCTCTAAGGCGGTCCTTTTTCGTTTTGCATACGCCCGGAGGTGATTAGACAAGCTAACTCCACTATGGAAAGTTGCATTGCAATGGACACAAACCTTCCTGTTGAATTCACCTTTCTCTGTAACAAAACAAAAGCACACAATGAATAAGTGAAAACCTGAATATGTTGCTGGTTATTTTTTAAAGCTGTTAAGTGGTGTAGGACACGTTGTTTTTTTTGTAAGTTTATATTATCAGAACGTAACATTTTGATCTTTCAGATTAAAACTGAATGACTTATAAAAACACAATGATTTACATTTAAAAATGTACTGTATATATTTACAAGTATTTGCATTAAGCAGTTGAAGAGGAAAGTTCAACCTGTTTGAAGAAGATTGTATTATTAAACTGACAATACTTAATACATTTACCACTATAAAAAGTGGTACTGCAAAATAGACCCCAGTCAAGCAAGTTTATGTTGGAGGAATTGTGGAGAAGAATCTGCAAACTTTGTTCATATATTTTGGAACTGTCCTCTGTTAGAAAACTTTGTGAGACAGATTTTTGATTCACTTGACAGAATATTTAACCTCCACCTACCAAGGGTCCCTTTACTGGCCATCCTCGGGGCCATCCCAGAAACAATGAAAAGCAGAAATAATATTTATTTATTACATATACTTCTCGTAGCAGCCAAGAAGGCAATAACATTGAACTGGCTTAAGAGAGATCCCCCAACCTACGAGACTTGGAAATTAGTTGTCAAGGGAATTTACATAATGGAGAACATAACTTTTAAAATAAGACTGCAAAATGCAAAATTTATTGAAAGATGGTCTCCATGGCGACAAGCGATGGAGGATGTATAGATCCAGGCAGGCAAGGGAAAATGTGGTGATATCTTAATTTATTGTTTAGATATTGTACAGGGGATGTATGGAAACACTATTGTGGTTGCATAAACTGAAGAAATAATGGTTATGTCATTGGTGATGTGTGTGTCACATTTTATTTTTTTATTTCTGTTTTGTTTTGTTTTATTTTATTATATATATTTATTTGTTTTCTTGTTGTGTTAATTGTTGTTGATATGTGTGTGGTTATTTATGTGAGGGGTTTGTTTGTCTTTTTTTTTTTCTCTATTACAAAAACTATTGGGCAAACAAAGCTATTATTACTACTTATTACTACTTTTTTTTTCTTTCTTTGTATTTTTATTCTATCAATTTCCCATAAAAAAAGAATAATAATGTTAGAAATGAATTATGTTTGGATTGCCCAATAAACACAAAGTTGCAAAAAACAACAACTGGTACTGCAGTGTTGTGAAATTACACAATGGTCTTGATACTACAGGCTCAGTGCAACAATTGATTTCTTGTTCTGTAACTCTAAGGCAAAACAGCCTTCTTTGGAGAAGTCACACATTGAGTGCGTTTACATGGACTTGAGTATCCCGGTTTTGATTGGGGTTTTAAGTATCCCGTTTTTGTATTTGTGCATGTAAACATCATATCCCGATTCCAGAAACCGGGATACACCCTTATCCCGGTTTTGAGAAATCCGGTTTTGCTACCTGGAGAACTCCGAAAGAAAACGGGATACTGTGGCATGTATACGCCTTACCCCGGTTTCTGACAACTGCCGACACCTGCGCGGACTCAGCCAAGTGACGTACACGCAAAACAAACATGACGGCGGCAACGAGAGCGTCTTATTCCGGAGCGAGGAATAAGTTTTGTGTTTCGCTAATAAAAAAATAAATATAATTGAAGGTAGGCTATAGTATAGAGCCCACATGGGCAGAATAAATAGGCTACGACCCCAACCGGCCCGCAACGTCCTCAAAAAAAATTAAAAAATCAATAAAAGCCTAAATGAATCCTGAGACGAATGATGTATGTGTGGGCAATCAACCGGTGTTATGATGAATATGGCCGAGGTAATAAGTGCAGGATGGGGCCGCAGCGGAAAGGAGGAGAATCAGAGTGCCGCGGGGGAAAATAACGAAAAGTGAAGCGCCAGGAAAACGTTGCTGCAGCTGCTGTTATGTTCGTAGTCTGTTTGGTTTAAAAGTGTTGGATAATGAAAGAAAAGAGCGCTGAAGGCCTGTGAAAATGTCTGAAGATAGACCAAAGGTTCCCTCCGCGTCTCCTCACCCGCGACGGATACGCATGGCGGGGCTGAGAAAAAGACGGTCGGACCGACCAGATTATTCATCCTCCTATCCTGGTGAGATCGCTTCTTTTTTTGTTCTTTTGTCTTCTGGTATACCAGTGATCGATCGACTACCTTTGTTGGATTATTTTGTTAATTTTTTGGATGGGCTGAGTTTGTTTTGGATCAGCGAACGGCTGCGTTGGCGGATGGCTTCCTTCTTTTTCTGTGGACTAAAAAGACAATTTAAACTGAACTTTCGTAGATCATATTGCATATTTCGTTTGTTTGGGACTTTTAGTTTATTTTGGATTCATAAAGGGGTAAATTAAAGGGATATTTTTGTTATAATTCATTTTTTTATTTGCACCATGTGGCGTAAATTAGGCTACTTCGAGAATATAGCCAAGGATTACCAAAGATTTAAATTGGTAAAGTAGGCTATATCTGGTCATGTTGGACAGGCTATAAGAAATATTACTACGACCCTGTCCCACCAGTCACGATTGCGTATCATCACCCATTGCTCCCTTATGCAGTGGCAGTGGCAGTGGCAGACTGACAACCAGAGTTGAGGGCATGTTTGATATTTGCTGTTAAACAGTGCTTAATTTGTGCCAGATCCTGCCAGAACAAGATACGGAACCTACCAGATTGGGACCGGCACCTATTTGTTGGCATTTAATAAACCCGCAATATAAACCACAGTATTCTCATGTTTCTCAGATTTCTAAATGTCCGCGGTTTGTGTTGTAGTAAAAAATAAACATCACGTGCGCCTGCGCAATAAGATGCAGTAATCAGAAACCGGGATACTATTGTTGATCATGTATACAGGGATATGAATAATCAGGTTTCTCTGTGTGCATGTAAACGCCATATCCGGAATATGATCAAAACCGGGATAAAGCTCATAATCGGGATACTCAAGTCCATGTAAACGCACTCATTGTAAGATTAAGAAGTATTTGGAACACACCCTGCTTTCCTTGTTCCATTTTACCAAGTGTTCATGGATATGTTTTGCTATTTGACCTTTAAATGCAGTTAAGGTTATGAATTGAGACAAACAAATGATACACTTCTTCATTATAATGTGAAAAATTCTCTTCAGTATTTGAAAACTTAATCTGAATGAACTTCCAAAATGTCATTCTACACCTTTATGCAGATGACACCTCACTTCTACAGCACATCAAATCTGATGACCATTGCTCAGATATCCCTTTAAACAGCTGCTTTACATACTTCCAAAACGTATTTTATGATCTCTATTCCTGACTCATATCAGTGTAAAAAGCTAAAGCATGATGAGGAATATAAGACCAGTACATTGTTGAGATGATATTGGCTTATTGCAGATGACAGTATGTTAATAAATGGTAGTTACCTTTCGTGACTCAAGTGTCAGGTAAGTCCTAATTACATTTATTAACAGGATTTTTGTCTTTTAGCAAATGATACAAGTTTTCCATACATACAAGTCCATACAAGTTTTTGGCAACTGAGATTTTCTCTCACTTTAATGCAGTAAGAAACGGGTTTCTTACAATCTGTACCAAAAAAATGTAAACACCTAGTAGACTTTAACTCCTACTCTGGTTATAAGGATGATGAAGTTACTTACCAGATATTGACTTTGGCAGTGACGATGAAACTCTTGATCCTGGGCAGTGCTCACCATTTGTAGAAACTGCTAATGTGTTTTTTGACATCTGAGAGGACCCCTTAAGCCTGGCATCTTCCTGACATTTCCTCTTCTTCAGAATTCCTATCAAGGCAGTTGCCCCAGAGAGTGAATGTTTAACATCCAGTTTAGTCTCTAGCTGCCTTTTTTCAGGTTTCATTTCTGCTAAAGAAAATGCGTGGATCTGTGGTCCAGTTTCAGTGCCATCACTTAGGATAGAACTCCTTTTTGGGATTCCAATGGGCTGTTGCCTGTAGCAATCAACACCGGACAGCTTTGGTGAAGCACCATATTGGAAATGGTTCCGTCTCTTTCCTAGAATTTGAAGTGCACGTTGGAACTCCTTCTTGTCACGCATCAACTCCCGGAGTAAATATAAAGGGGATTTGTTCTTTTTTGAAAAGCTTTTACCAAGCTTTTTGAGGTGACCTCGTATGTGGTTGGACTGTCCAGTCCTGTTATCAAATGAGTCTCCACATAATGGACAGGAGTGAATACTCTTCACAGTCTCAGACTCGGACTCCATCCGTAATGCTGTTTAAAAACAGATCATAAAAGCAAAAGGAATTGTGAAACTGTTAATATAACAAAGAGTACTGTCTAGACTTGATTTGAATGTAAAGTTTCTTGAGATAACAGTTTTTATGAATTGGCCAGATACAAATAAAGATTAGTTGATTGAAACAGGAACATCGTCAGGTACAATTACAATACACTGAACTTTAAAACATCAAAGTACAGAAAAATACACTAAATCCCACTCTTTGTTTCATCTCAGCAAGTCAGTCGAGTGGTTCCATTGGTTGGAATCCATAAACTTATATAGATCTAAAATGTACCTTCAGAAACAAACTTACAACTTATTAAGATCTCTGCAATGCCTTGATAAGTGTAATGACTGGTAACAACCAATAGCCCTGATGGCCAAAGCAACTATAATGAAATTTGTTATAAAGCAGAGATTCCAAAGTAAAGAGCATGCAGTAAGTATGAAGGTACCTTTTTTCAATCTCCGAAATGCAGAGATCTTTCGTCGAATTCTTGGCCTTCTGTCATGAGAGGCTACCTGCTCAGGAGGCACTACGTGGCGTGCGTTGTAGTTCAGTCCGACCCTATGAAGATGTCCTCGAACATGGTTGGACAATCCAACACCTGACTCAAAGATTGCTGGACAGTATGGACAGTTCTTGCGTTCTGATTCCAAGTCTGATACGTCCTCTGTGAAGGATTCACTCAAAGGTATTTGGTGAGTTTCAAAGTTTTCTTGAAATACTTCTGTTTCTATGCATTCTTCTTTGATTTCAGGGCCATCTTCTTCTTCTTGCTCTTCGGTCTTTATTTTCTCAAACAGCCTTTTAGACGCTTGCAGTGCACCCCTCATAGACATTCTTCTGCTATATGTATAAATGATGTTTGGTTTGTCTCTCTTGATGTCATTGTCAAAACGGTTAGGGATGGCATCCGTTTCCTGGAATTCAAAAATGTCTTCTTCATCATAGTCTGACTCTTCTTCTTCTTGGTTTATTTTCTTGGGGCTTGGTTTTTGTAAGATGAAGCATGAGTCTTGGTCAGAGGTGTTCCGATATGGAATAGACATCTTCCTTTTAGACGGCGACTTTCTTACTGTTGACTGATCCTCTTTCAACTTGGGTACACTGCTGCAGTTAAGATCACTTTTAGTTGCACTTGATGGAACCCAATGGCAGTATGGAGTTAAAGCTGGTTCTTCAACCTTGACAGTCAATGTTTCTGGCAAATGATCTGAGCTATCTTTGTCACTTTTGGAATTCTGAACAGATGTGCTGCAATTGTTGCTTTCCTTCTTCTGTTCTGCAGTCTTCCTTCCATGTCTTTGTCGGGACAGTAGAACATTGATAGACTTGTCGAGCTTTGATTCTGTTATTTGGGACTTGAGACTTCTCCTTATCTTGCTACTTTTGAACAAGTCTGAAATGTCACTGGACTCACTAGGTGAAGAAGCTCTCTTAGGAGAGATTTGATCTTTTATCAAGATTTTAGACGTAAACTCTGCATCTTCAACAGGAGTTTTACAAGTAGGCACGTGCTGCTCCTTAAATGGTGATGCGTTTTTCTCACTACATTGCACAGCTTCATACTCCTCGTAAGTTTGTTGATGGCGCCGCAGAAGGTGATTCTTAAAAACATTTTTGCTAAAAGCTCTATAAGAACAAACATTACAGGAGAAGAGTTGAGGGTCATCATTCTCGATTCGCTTTCTAACTGTGATCACGGTGTGCTGCATAATGTTATGTCTCCTTAGATCATTCTCACTCAGGGACCTGAAGCTACATTTGTCACATCTAAACTTTCTCTTGTCCTTTTCATGGGTCTTGGCATGTTGAACAAACGTGTTTGGGCAGTTTGTAACGAATGTGCACTGCGGGCAGAAAAGCTTTTTTCTATTGTCTTTCTTTTTGTCATTTATGCCTTTGATCTCTTCAGTGAGTCTCTCTCTCTTTTCATGGCGGAAGGTCATGTGGTCAATAAGTGAACCACTTTGTCTGAATGACTTTCCACATTCGCTGCATATAAAAGGCTTTAGTGAGATATTAGAAGGGTCAACATGAGACTTCATATGACAGTGCAAATGATGCTCTTTCTTGAAAATGAGCTTACATTTTGAGCATGGGTAACACGTTTCCTTCTTCTCTAAATGACAGTTTGTTAGCCTTCTCTTCAGTGGTGAAAGCCCATGACTTATACTGTTCTCGTGTGAATTTCTTGCAGGTCCATTGTAAAGAATGTCTTTGATGGCCTTTACAGTTCCATTGGGATACTTGGAAACCTTTTCTGTTGGGGACAACTGTGACTTCAAGAGCTTCCTTGACCTTTTGACTTTGCTGACAGGAATGGAGTCTTCTTGGCATTCAGTATCAGATAATTCCTCAGATGACTTAGGGCTCAGATCAGGATAAAGATCCTCTGAGGGATCCACCATGACAACCATGTCCATTTTCCGTTTTCTTCTCCGTCGGTTAGTGACAGAAGGGACTTCATCTTTAGACTCTTCACCAGGTGAATCCCCATGACTATCCCACAGAAACTGCATAAACTCTTTGTGAGGGTCCCAATGAAGGTCACTAGCACCACTGAAATTATCCAACGAGTTCTCAGGTGAGTCTTCGTCAAAACCCCAAATCCCTGCAGTGTCAATTTCCTGCACCGTTTTTAGAGGAGTGATGCTTTTTGCCTCATCTTTTTCCGTGGAGATGCTGTTGAGTTCATGGGCTTGTGTAGCCTGATGTGAAGAAGGTCCATTTCCAAGGCCAACTGAAGACAGCATATCTGTGTTTGACAGAACATCTAGGACACTGCTTTGTTTCAAAGAGGGCTTGTTGAAAGAATTGGTGCAAGTGGCTTCTTCTTGGGCCATTCTCACTGGCTCTTGCAGGAGTGTGAAGGCATTGATCTCAGGTTCTGCATCTTTGTCATCTTCATCAACACCTGTCAGGCATGACATTTCTGCTGCCATGACCTGAAAAAGAAAAGTACAGCCTTCTTTTAGATATTCCTCAATCACAAGTGTTTGTAAGCAAAATCCACCATTAACACCACATCATACCAAAGGTAAAATGACAACCTTTGTACATAAGAAGCTGATTCAGTAGGATTGCCGTTTTTGTCACTTTGGGGTGTTGTTAAGGTACGGGGGGGATAAAGGAAATCCAATCCATTTCAGGATGCATGATAATATCGGCACATTGGGGATCCGAGGATAGAGGAAAATTATTTATTGGTATCCTTCCCAAATAAAGATTTCTGCTTTTATGAAAAGCCGATCAAATGACCATTAAAAAAAAACACTAAAATAAATTCAGCTAGCCTAGCACTTAAAATTTGAGAGACACTCGCTCCAATTCACAGTGATGTCTCATAATGTTCTCTAGGTATCACAGAGATTAAGCATGGTTCTGTACATTCCGTAGAGGCGGTGTATTCACACCCTAACAAGTCCTTTAGTTCACTTTCTATAGTCCGGACCAAATTCAATGTTTCTTTTTTGGTTTGGTGCGGTTCGTTTTCACATTGCACTTTTGGCAAGAGGCAGCAGAATTTGTAAAGCGGTAATCGCAAAGTGAAAGTAAACAATCATGAAGATCTTGTTTGCTGCTCTCGTTGTCCTGGTATTGATTTGGTTCATACAGTTACAAACGTTTGCAGAACATTTTGCTTTTTGATATGGACCTCTGACCAAAAATCCAGGAGACAGAGTGATTCCTCCCCGCTCCATGTTGAACCACAACTCATTTTTAGCAAACAACAACACTGTGCTGCTAACCAAACAATTGTTGCATGTGGCAACGGGAGCCTGATATGTCCAAAAAGGCGTATGATTTTTAGAAATGGGTCGGACTGAGGTCCGGTCGCTTTCTCATCTCAAACGAACCGTACTAGGGTTCGTTTGGAAGCGAATCGAGACCAACTTTTTGGCTGGGTCTCGGTTCAGCTGTTTGGTGCGCACCCGAGTTCGATGGTTTGTATTCACAACTGCCCAAAATATCCACACCAGGGTTTTAGTTCGCTTCAAGCGAACTAAACAAGGTAGGTATGAATACACCCTTAAATAACTAGAGGGAGCAACTTTGGACTGGAGACTTCCCTCCACAATATGCTCCATGACCCCCAATGTCTGGTAATGGCCATCTAGCTAGAGTTGCACCAATGGTAAAAAAGGCCAGGCTGCAAAACACGGGTGTTTTTGTGCAGTGTCTGGTGAATTTGCCAGGGTGCCTGATAAACAAAAGCAACGTAACAGTGTGATTTGTGACAGAAAACAACTAAAATTGAATCCTGTTCTTCTGACTATATGAGCAGAGCCAAGCGGTCCCACATGCTCAGAGACCACAGTGCACCACCCCCTCCTCATGTCAGAGTGGGTGTCAGTGTCTACAATGACAGGCTATTTGCTGAAATGACTAGGTGTCACGTTAGCCCAACACAGCATGGATTTACATCGCCATTACAACGAGCCTACCTGATGAAGGTGTGTTTAAGGGCGCACTCACACTAGGCAATCCGTAATGTGCCCAAGCACGTTTGACACCCAACGTCCAGTTGGTTTGACTAGTGTGAATGCTCATACCGTGCTCAAGCACAGTACACTTTCTTGGCCTGGGCCCGGTTGGAAGAGGTGTGCTCCGGCACGGTATGTTTGCTGATGCATGAGCACAAGCACAGGAACGCAACGTGGACATGACATTTAATCCATCCCGACCTTGCATAATCGAGAAATCCAGCATTGTAAGAGGGCTGTATCTGATCAAAATGACTCAAATTCAGTAAAGTTGCATTGACAAAGTCACAGTTAAGTGGCACTAAAGCTCAGTTAGTATGATCATTAACACATTCTATTTCCGACAAGTTCTTCACAACAAAAGACCCCAGTAATTATATTCTTGAAATGCCTATATTATTAAACAGCCGTATCAGGAAGTGGGATGTTTCAGCAGTAGCAACTCTGAAACTGTCTTTCCTCTGTAACCTCTGTTACTACTTCCGAAGAAGGTTCTAAGGGGGATCACTTTGTCCCCCATCATACCTTCACGACATTCGGATTGAAAGCAAAACATCACAGGGACTTATATATCCCAGCTTAAAAAGGCAGTCTGAATAGGGCTATAGTGGTGCTAAATGCAAAGCGGATAAAGCTCGTTCCAAAACTAGGGTGAACATTAGGTTGACTTTCACCCATGGACTTAGAGTTGCTTTCCGTTGGATAGGCAGGTAACAAACACCGGCGGTTAGCTTGCTGTTGGCGTGCTAAATTATCGGCTTTCCCATTACAACAACTGTAACAGTCTCAGGTAGCTAGGTAAAAACAGTAAATGTACGCTTAAGTCACACTAAAGCCCTGCAGTGGGGGTACACTTCTATTGACGATGTGCCCAGGAGGAGGGGCCCAGTTTGAATGTTGTGTTTACAAGCTGCAACAAACATTTCTACTGACTCTACCTTAAACCAACCAGAATGAATTACTTGCCCTACTTAATGTTTCAACACTGCAGTAATTGTATTACGGATACGTCTGTATTAATGTTGTAGCCCCAAATCAACAAAAACTTAGCTACCGTTACATATTATCATTACCACTTACTTATGTAGGATCTTTCTGCAGAGGAACCAATCTGGATTTAGACAGCAAAATTGTCTGACGTTTGCCCAAAGGTTGTGACAAACATTGCAATTACTAAAGGCTGCTACTAGTACTTGAACATTTTAGTCAAGTTTTTAAAGGGATACTTCATCCATTTGCATTAAGCTTTGTATCATTAGAAACCTGGTAGTATTTTTGAATGGTTGTGCATCCCGCCCTCATTTCCCCTGAGACGGGAAAGCTCCGTATTTCTTGTCTGAAAAGGAGCCTCCGATGACGCAAAAATTGTCATTTTGAGTTATCGGAGGCTGCTTTGGTTAGAGGGGGTGAAACTACATCGCTAGTTCCTCATGTTTCCGACCCACTGAAGCTACAGACCTATTACAGAGCAGTGGGTGGGACCTCACTGCCAGAATTTAACAGCAACGTCCGCCATCTTGCTAGGAAGCTATACTAACAGGCTCTGTGGAGAAAGCTGAGAAGAAACGACAATAACGAAAAAAGTATATTTCAACTTCAAACTGATATGGATGAAGGGGATTTTGACGGTCTTGTGCTCGAATTGGATGTTCGTGGCTATCTCTACGAGCCACAATATAGCGCAGAGCAGTTGAGGCTGATGGAGGGACAGGAGGCAGCTGCTGCCGACAGGCAGGTCTTGTGCCTCGGCTGTCGACGGCTGCTGTAGAGGAGGCACAAGACCTGCCTGTCGGCGGCGGTGAGGACGAGGAGCCCGGGCCGGCTCGAGCTGGGGCGGACTGGTGGTGTCGGTGCTCTCACTGTTTGCCTATATGGACACAGACATAGAGTCCGTTTGCTGCCAGGAATTTCTAAGATGCCAATTCCCTCTGGAAGAAATCTCAGAATCAGTTGAGGAAACGGCCGTATACTGACTGTAAATAGAGCACCCTAGCTTCAGTGGGAGTGGCCTGCGGTGCTGTGCATTCTGGGAGTTGTTTTCTTTCATCCACATGAGCCAAAAAGACACTTTCTGCCTTTTCTCGGTCAAGAAGGCACCAACTTCAAAATGTATTTCACATTTCTACTACATATGAACCAATTTCAATACAGATTCATGTTTCAACGGGTGATGTATCCCTTTAAATGAAAATAGCACTGAAATATTTTTTTTCTTGTGTGTTCAATTATTATTGGGTCTCGACAAAGTGATTAATCAAGAAAATTAGTTTGATAAAATAAATGATGAAAAAAAATGTAGATTAGCAACCCTAAAGCTAATTTAAGTCAGCTAGCCATAAGATGGTTTACAATGGTAACAATGATAAATGCTTGCAATTTTTTAACATGTTTCACTAAATGTTAAAAGTGAAACAGTGCCATAAGCCTATTCAGGCTTTCACATGTCTAATATTGAAAAGGAAACCATGTTTTAAGTGCTAGATCTTGAAACAGGTAGTTCCTGTTTATAAGAATGTGCCTGTTTGATATGTAAAGTTAACAGTTAGTTACTTACAGTGTCAGCAGGGTTGGCTTCTTGGCTAAATCACCATTAACAGTCTTAAATGAAGACTAGCTAAACCTAAAATCTATTTCACACTTTGCTTTAAAGATCAATTGAAGCCATTGATAACACTACAAGGTCGCGTCAGATGAGAGGTCTTGGATTTGAAGGGCAATAAAAGTGTCATGCCAATGGGAATGCTTCTATGGCAGTGTAGGATGTTTTTAACCTCGTGATAAAAACACCGAAACTGCAAAGAGATGGATCTCGTACATGGTATTTGATGAGCAGTTGTGGATTTGGTGTGGTGCTAAAACTTTCAGCATAGTAGTTCAGCTATCTGCCAATCATCAATAGTTGAAATAGGTTTCAGAAGATACGGAAATACAGGATTCATTTAATCATTAATACCAAGTTCCGTACGTCTTTCAAAGCATTTCGTTGGCGTTTATGTCACGCTGTGTTGTTGGATGCTGCTTGCAAGAGCTGCAGACCATTTCATTAAGGCTGCTCCATAGCAAAACCTATTCCTCAGGCTAAACTGTACATAATGACAATCAACGACAGCTATGTACCATATAGCCATCAAGAAAATGATGAAAAACAAGTCAACGTTACCTCCGAGCTGTGCGGATGAGGACAGGGTACAATTTAAACGCTGCATTGGATAATTTCTTACTTTCGTCTTCCATCTATTTCACAGTCGCCATTTTCCGTGGTGGTCTGGTGTGGGACAGATCATTTCTTTTGTATGGGTAAATGTACGTACAGTTAGCGTTACCGTAACAAACAAGAGCGATACTCCAATAATAACGTTTTAAAATGTAACTTTAGATCAAAACAACTACGACTCGACTGTTACTCAAGTCGTTGTCTCGTATGATCTCGTCAAGCAATGTTTAGCGTCGGCGCCATGTTCCCCCGAAAGATCTGTAATGGTTCAGTCCAGATGGGAGGCATAAAAACCTGAGTTAATGACCATCTCCTTTGGGTAGGAGATTTATTTTAGGTTGATGGCGGTTAATCACAGTATGAGTTGATAACATAAATGCACTTGTTATATTTGTGCGTGTGTGTGTAAGATTACATTTGGTTTAGCTATTTATAATGTTTAATTTTTAATAATTGTATGCCAACAAAGGAGAGGTTGGTTCTAGCCCTGTCCCCCCATGGTGGTCTTCTCACAGGTCTTTGTTGCTTTTAAAGCAGGTGATTAGCCGGTTCATTTATTCTCAGCTTCGTGGGTTTAAAAGAGAAAACGCATTGTATTTGTACGTATACTCACAAAGTATAAACCAAATTCGGCAATAAACATCTGTTATGGCCTATTTTAATTTGGATGAGAACATTAGGCCACACAAAGCTATCCACAGTATTGTGAGTGTAGATGGGAAACATTTGCTAATAAAGTTTTAACTGATTGAATGTCGGTCAAACTTTAGAAAGAGGAGCTAGCTAAAATATGAAACAACGTCAGCTCTTACCTTGTATAACCCCGTTTTAGATACAAGGAGTATGTTTGTTCATTATTAAAGGTGGGTAACTTACAAACCACAAAATATATCTTAAAAAAGTCTAGTACTTGATAAAAGTTCGTGAACAATGCTATGAAATAGCTTATAACCGTGTGGTAAAATACCTATATTTCAATGTTGCTAAGTCATAGCACAAGCTAGCAAAGTTGTGTTACTTTGGCCATTTATGCGTGTAAAAGAAGAAATAATAAGGTATTTAAATATTACAAAACATATTCAAATATGTTTAAATAGCACCTGGGCCTTTTGAAGAGCATTTAGGTCTGTCGTATCTGTGACTCTTAAATGATGATGTTGTTCATTAGGAATATTTCTAGCTAATACTTCTTCTGTGTCCAAATGTCTCTTCATTTTCTCTTTCATCCTTTAAAACAGTTTGAGATAAATCATACACAACGTAATTATGATGTCAATACAGCATTGGAAGGTGTGTTTTTCGTTATGAGGATAAGTCAGCTAAACTTAAAGATGGTAAACCATCACTCGTCATGATAGTCTTGTTAGACAGTCCTTTGGAAAAGTCTCCACATTTTCTGTGACGATATCTTTCCCCTCTTATTCAATCATCTTTTGTGTAAATGAAGAGCTTGAAGTTTATTGATTTAGTTGTTTCTCTGGCTTGTGTTTTTCTTTGAGCCAGAAGGCTCCAACCAAGAGTGCTCTTGTGACCTGCTGAGATGTTGGACTCTGATGACTGCGTGTTGTCCCTGGACAATCTGTTTTTTGAGAAGCCTATTGTCCACAAAGTGTGAGTACAAAGATAAGCCCCCACATCATCCCTCTCTCTGCATCCTCTCTCAGCTAAATATGTTATTTTCACTTTGGACTGTATGTTACAGAAAGCCACTGCACCAGGAAGTCAGTCCATGGCAGCTCGAAGCACCTCCATCACTTTCTCAATTTCCAGCGACTCAGGATATGCAGGAGGAGGCAGAGTCTCTCTCTACTCTATACAGTATGTTGTGCTCTGGATGAGGGTGAATTCTTTTTCACTTGACTTGAGTAAACTGCTCAGTTTCTGGCCTATTGGAGCCCTGCTAAATTTAACTGTAAGACTCACAGACACCATAGCATGAATAGTGTCCCAATTTTCTGTGGATTTTGTTAACAAATTTGGATCTGTGTCTTACAATTTATTCTCATAATTTTGACGGATTGATGAAATGTCTGCTATATATTATAAAAAGCAAACTAAATAGCAAAAAGCTGTCCCAGTTTTGTGGGTCACGCTCATTGAATCATATGTATCAACAACTTGTTTTAATGAAAAATCCTCTTGCTCTCACAGGTTTCTCACAGAAACCCCAAACATTCCTGCCTCCCTTCAAAGGATCAACTGGACTGAAGGTCTTACCATCAAAAATAAACAGATCTTTCAGTTACACGGACAATGAGAAAGAGATTGAAAGTCAGGATGGCAGCAGAAGCACCAGCAGATGTGGCGGTCTTTGGGAAGGTGAAGAGATCAGGGATTATTCTCAGGGTGCCTGTCAGAGCAGTAGAGGTAGAGATGAAACACCTAAGGACTGTGGTCATGTGGCCACCAGCTGGAGATGTTTGTCTCTGAACCCACCTCTACGGAGAAGGCAAGTGTCAATGACTCATCAAGATGAGGTTTATGTATATGATTGTGTTCACATTTGTTCTCAGACTAAAGAGGTCAAATTTGAATGCTAAAAACCCACAACAAATGTTCTCAATGGAGGAGGAGGAGACGGATGCGAAAAGATGCAAAAGCTACATATGAAAATGTTTTCCGCCTTGCCAAAGGCCTAAAAGAGCCTCCAAGCCTAACAATAGTCCCCCTCTCATTCTAACTAATAATTCTTTATTCCCTGCATATCCTCTCTTCCCTTCCGCAACAGCCTGTTCAAGGTTCAGCCGCTGAACAAAGGAGGTGACTCGTCAAACACACATGACCTCAGTAGACACAGCAGCCAGACAGCATCCAGACCTCAAACTTTTCTCACTCAGGTTACCATGGCGACTACAACTCCTCCACCTCCTCCTCCTCCTCCTCCTCCTCCTCCTCTTCAGCCGTCACGGGCGACAGTTAGCCAAGGAGCTCCTCCTTTTTTCCCCGAGTCCTCCATTTCACCCCCTCCTTTGAGCTCATCTGCAGCGAGTGACCGACCCCCGCGGCAGGCAGCACATGCTGAGATGCAGGACAAGGGCACAAAGAGAGCCTTCGTTCTGCCTATGACACCTCAGCCGCTCTGCATACAAGGTTGCTGCACAGCACAGACACAGTCACAGACAGGCGCTCTGCTCACAGCCTATGAATGGTTTACAAAATAACACTCTTATAGCTTTCATCCTATGTTGATGCTAATGAGTGTGCACGTGTCTAGCCATGGCAGCAGTTGCCATAATGTGTTTGGGTGTGATGAGGTGAAATGAGGTGAGCTCCCCCCATTGACCGCTCCATTGTAATGGAACATGCCGGTCACTAAGTGGTGGATAATAAAACAGTAGATGTAGAAGCAGCTTACCCAAACTTTGAAACCAAGTGTATTATATAGCAATTTCTGTACTGTTAATCTGTAATTTCAACCAAATAAATAGGTGAATGTAATTCATTTTTTAATATCAATGTCAAGATGGAATAAGTGTGACTGAAAGTGAAAGTGTGGTATTTTATTCTACTTGTGCACTTTTCAGGGTCCTCTGAGTCTGGAGTTTTGCGGCCAGTTTCTGAAATCCGTATCCTTTTTGTGATATATTTCAATATATTTTTAGCATTGTGCATGTTAGTTTCTCGGGTGATGTGCTTTGATTTTCTTCACTAAGCCTACACAGCAGCGAAATTCAGATCTGTCTTCAGCGACTTCCCCTTTTGTAACTATGTTCAGTCCAAAGCACTGGATGATGTAAGCATCATTTACAAGCAAGTTTGTTCAAAAAGGCAGAACATATATAATATAATAATACATTATTTTCACTGCCAGTTATGTTTGGTTTGTTCGCAGGTTCTTTACACAGGTAACAACTTTGTGGTATGTGCTCCCACTGGATCTGGTAAAACGGTGCTGTTTGAGCTGGCTATAATCCGTCTGCTTATGGAGACTTCAGAGCCTTGGAGAGACGTCAAAGCTGTCTATAGTGAGCTTACCATTGTGTACTATTATAGCAACAAAGCACTAGTATGAATACATTTGACCGAGAGCAAGTTTCATATTCACAAAATATATGGCATTAACTCTAAAAAGTTGTATTTACTAATCTCAATAGAACCGTAGATAGATTCATTGTTTGTCCTTGCCAGTGGCCCCCATCAAAGCTCTGTGCAGTCAGTGCTTTGAGAGCTGGAAGAAGAAGTTTGGTCCCCTTGGGCTGAACTGTAAGGAGCTGACGGGTGACACAGAGATCGATGACTTCTTTGAGATTCAGGAGTCCCACATCATCTTGACAACCCCTGTGTGTAAAACAATACAAAACTAATGCACTGACATGAATGGGAATTTAATGAATATTCTAAAAGCTGTATTTTGACTTTTTTCCTCAGGAAAAATGGGACAGCATGACAAGAAAATGGAAAGACAACTGTCTGTTACAGCTGGTCAGGCTCTTTCTTATTGATGAGGTTAGTGTGCGCTTGTTTGTTTTTTACATGGCCCCATGCCACATTGCCTGATGTGACATCATTAGTCTTTCCCTCAGTATTTTATTTCACTTGAGGTGAGCCAAATAGTACATCATGTTCTAGGCATTTTTATTAGGGTGCACGAGGCCATTCTAGGATGTGAGTGTGAGATGTGCTTTCGTATGTTTATCATAGAGTACAGTGGTAAGTGGTAAGAACTATCGTTGGAACTGAAGGGGCTTCTAGAAGACAACATCAGAGCCCACACTTTGAGCCTTTATGAAGTACCTAAAGCCAACTGTAAAATTACACATTTTGTTCCTCAGGTGCATGTGGTGAAGGATGCGACCCGAGGTGCCACTCTGGAGGTGGTGGTGAGCAGGATGAAGGCCGTACATGCCTACAGGACGGCACAGAATCCAGAGAGAGACCTCTCTATGAGGTTTGTGGCTGCATCAGCCACCATACCCAACATTTCTGATGTAAGCTGCTAAAAAAAAGGAAAACAGCATGGGCAATATATTTCTGAATGGTATCATGCATTAATAAATGTGTAAATTGGGAATGCTTTATTTGTGATATGGTAAGATAAAAACTTCTACACCTGGTCAGAAATGTTGATGTTTTTCGTGCATCTCTAGTGACGATCAGTAACCATTGTCAGATAAATTAACTTGTCTGCCTGTGATTAGATAGCAGACTGGCTCTCTAATGAGAGTGGTCCAGCCACATATCTGGATATGGACGAGAGCCATCGTCCTGTGAAGCTGAGGAGGGTGGTGCTGGGATTCCCCAGCAGCCCAAACCAAACAGAGTTCAAGTTTGACCTGTCACTCAACTACAAGATGGCCAACATCATTCAAACATACTCTGACCAGAAGCCTGCTCTTGTGGTGGGTTGGGAAATTTGTCAAAACTGTAAATAATTTTTTTGAGAGTGGAATGAGTTTACTTTTATGCTGTCTTAATTAACTTGTATTTGTAGTTCTGCTCTACAAGGAAAGGAGCACAGCAGTCAGCTACAGTTTTGGCTAAGGATGCTCGCTTCATCATGAGCATTGAGCACAAGCAAAGGTTTTTTTTTTTTACTTATACATGCTTGTAATTTCTTACACATCTCTCAACTTTTCATCAAAACCTTTTGCTGTTAAGTTCATTTTATGTCACTGAAGTGTTGATCTTCCCTGATTGTTTTTGTTTACTTTGTGATCTCTTTAGATTGATGAAATATGCTAACTCTGTTCTGGATTCAAAACTAAGAGGTGAGTCTTCTTGGAAAAACAAATGTGAGGAGTAACCAGGCAGGACTTTTAGACCTGCTTCACTCAAAAACCGAGAAGATGAATTTTCATTCGACTGACTCTGACGATCTACTGTACAACACTATTTTGTATTTCGTCTGTTGTGCAGATCTGGTGATGTTCGGTGTGGGATTCCATCATGCAGGAGTTGATATGTCTGATAGGAAGCTGATAGAAAAGGCCTTCACTCTGGGAGACCTGCCTGTCCTCTGTGAGACTTTGTCACTGTCTCAGTTTTATGTGCTGTAAATGGATATGTAACTGTGAGCGTGCAACATGATCTATGTTTTTATGTCCTTTGAAACTCTTCAGACAGGAAAGACAAGTGTGACAGATAACATCGAATGACCCTTATAGTATTTCATCCGTGTCAAGTTTAAACATTGTGACGCCTCCACCTAAGCTTTATATTTGCATGGTTGGGTCAAAGAAGTCTGTAAATAAATATGAAATCATAGAAAGTCATATTTCAAAAGAAGCTATCTGAAACGTGTCCTGCTCATATTAAACGACATGCACTATTTGTTGTTTTCCTTTAAAAAAACGTAAAGCCATAATAAGAGTATAAAATGAAAATTCTAAATTTGACATCCAATGAGACTTATTGCGTCTCTTACATATGAGCAGCTTCATCACACCATATTGTAAAAACAGAAACTTTTACTACATGCTTGGAGATATAAAATCAGATTTGTATCATGTCATGTTTGTGGTCTAACCTGTTTCACATCCTAGTTACAACCAGGACTCTGGCCATGGGAGTGAACCTACCAGCTCATCTTGTGGTGATCAAGTCCACCATGCAGTACGTGTCCGGCTCCTGCGAGGAGTACAGCGAGGCAGACCTGCTGCAGATGATAGGAAGAGCTGGAAGACCACAAGTAATGGCAGAGAAACTTAATGATCTTGAGAAGTCTTGGTTTACAATCACAAAACAAGGATCCGAGTGGAGCAGTTTGTCACTAGTGCCCAGCTGTTCAAAAGTAGTAGTGATCGGATTAATGCTGCGGGATAGGATCAAATCTTGAAATCAAGTTAAAAAAAGGATGAATCAATCGGATTAGACTACCAAATTCAGTCTTAGATTTGATCAGGATGGATAGAACCTCCAGTTTGTGTTGTTGAAAACTCTTGAGTAGGACTGAGATAACTTGATTAAAGAAAATAATTGTTCTTGTCTCAGCAGAGGTCTGGATTCAGCATAGCTCGTAGGATCAAGTTGTAGTAAAGCTGCAGCCTATTTTAAAAATTTTTTATAGTCTAGGTCACTAATGGAAACAAAAAGTTTGCCTCAGTAGATTTCATCTGCCAGCAGCTGCGTTATGGGCTGTGATGGCTCCAACTTATTCTTTTAGAGCAAATGTGTGCAACCAATGAGATGCAATCATGATTAGGGTTGAGTATCGTTTGGGTTTTTTTTCGATTCAGGGGCTATATGGATACTTTTAAAACGGTACCGGTGCCTATGATGAGGCAGGCTCAGATTATTATTATAACTGTCAGAGGACTGTGCAAAATCCTGTCTCTTTTAACTTGATGTCCCTGTTAACGTATGTTAACTTATCTCCTTTCAAATCAGCCACACTTCATTGACAAAAAACGTCATATTATCTTGTTACCTTATTGGATCACCTTGATAGTTCAGTTTGTTAGTGTTCTTGTCTCGTGTTCAAACCGATATTTTGCAGTAGACCAGCACTCAATGTCAGAGGTAAAATTATTGTTTCTGTCAATGGGTGTGGTCTGGTGGCTTCTCAAGGAGCAATGTAAATGCTGTTTCTAGTTTATAAAAAAATGTCCTGTTTTGTTCTTAAGAAGTGTTTCAGTAAAATAAGCACTTTAAGCGATCACATCAAGTTAGGACATCGTGGCAGCACGGGAGACACAACGTGTAAACAAAGAGCGCTGTTCTGTCTTGCTGGCTCTGAGTTTACACATTGCCACATCCTCCCTGTGTTACCCCTCTGTTACTACCTCAGAAACAAGCTCAGGGGCGGAACAACCTAGAATCCACCATTCTGATAAACTGACCTTCAAGCTAATGCTGTTTGTAAAAAAGCTCATCAGTGTTGCACTTTTATAGAACGCTTACAACACTTTGATAAAAAAGTTTGACTCTTGTTTTATTGAATCTGTTTTAACTTTCTCCTTGTTTCTGGTACGAGTCACTCAGCATAAGGAGTCGCCTAGACTGCAGGCTATTATTAAACTGTGTGAAAAATTGCAGGCTCAAGCCTTGGTGATCTAATACACTTGTACAAAGTAAGGATTCTGAAGAAGGCCCAGTCAATCCTAGCTGATCGCACTCATCCTTTGTTCAAAGAGTTTAAGTTGCTTCCATCCGGCCGCAGATGCAGCCTTCCAGCATGCAGGACAAAGAGTCTAAAAAACTTTTAATCTATTGTATTTATTGTCCATTAGACTTTGACTTCTTAGTGTCTTTAATGTGGTATGTTGAATGTTAGATGTTTTACTGCTGACTGCAAACAAATTGCCCTCACAGGGATGATAAAGACAACCTTGAACCTTGTCTCTGTAGGTTACACTTTGCATTCAGGGTGTAACGGGCACTACTATCCCACCTTGATTGGGCAGTATGTTTGCGGCTATTAATTATTAAGTGTACAGTTAACACTAAGGTGCCTGAGGCTACTTTGAAAGGAGCTCTGGTGTAATTACTGTCATCTGAGTACTTTTGTCTTCTTCCAGTTTGACACATCAGCGACTGCAGTGATCATGACCAAGATGCAAACCAAGAACAAATACATGAAACTCATGAATGGGATTGAAATCACTGAAAGCAGGTGTAACAGCTCAGTACCTGTTGTCTTGTTCTTTCTCTCTCAGTCTGCTTTATTGCTCTTTCATAGAAGAGAGATGATATAGTATTGCACAAGATAACAGAATCCTTCTTTCCTCCAGCTTACACAGGCACCTGGTTGAGCACCTGAATGCTGAGATTGTTCTCCAAACAATCAGTGACGTCAACATGGCTCTGGACTGGATACGCTCCACCCTCCTCTACATCAGAGCCCTCAAGAACCCCACATACTACGGTCAGAGCTCAAAAACACACACACAGAAAATGAATTGTATCAAAATTGGTGTCTAGTTTCTTTGTCTTTATTGTTTTTGCCACCAATCAGAGTATTGTGCCTCAAATCCAATTTCAGGTTTCTCAGCTGACTTGGACAGATACGGAATTGAAGCGAAATTACAAGGTGAGCCACAGCTGTTTTGCTCTATTATGCCATTATATTTCATGCCTATGACTTTTAACCTTTTGGGTTAGATGTGCACATTACACCAAACTGCAGAAGTTTAAGACGGTCACTTTTTGTCCTGTCGTGTCATAGAACTGTGTCTGAGGAATCTAAACTCTCTGTCCTCCCTCGGCCTGATTGACATGGACGAGGACATCAACATAAAGCCAACCGGTAGAGAGCAAATCATTTTGAGTCGTTTGCACATTGTTTAATGTTCACCTCTTTTGATTAATTGTTGACTAATGTTCACAGGTGTAGAATTAAAACAACACTCTTTTTTTTCATCTAGCCTTATACTCAAGAAATCAAACTGTTCTTGATCACCTCTTTGTTCTTTGCAGAGGGCGGCAGATTGATGGCAAGGTACTGTGTTGCCTTTGACACCATGAAACAGTTCAGCCAAGTGGCCGGCACTGAGAACCTGTCGGACCTGGTAGGCTACCTGAGAAACATTTATTATAAAATGCAGACAAAGTGAAAGTGCTGCAAAACTGAATTCTTGCGAAAGGGAATCCTTTGAATACTCTATTATTATTATGATCCTGTAAACATTGCGTTGCATAAAGAAATACCATATGATGAAAAGTGTCTGTGTGTACAGATTGAGTTGGTGTCAAAGAGCAAAGAGTTCAGCGACATTCAGTTAAGAATGAATGAGAAGAGGCCTTTGAATACTTTAAACAGGGACAAGAACAGAATCACAATCAGGTCAGACACATTTAAAGTACTTCTGAAAGCATATTCTGTATCATACATAAGATATTATAGTCATGTATTTTTACAGGTTTCCTATGGAGGGAAAGATCAAAAGCAGTGAGATGAAAGTGAACTGGTATGTTTAACATTTTTAGTTCTTTTTGTTTTAAAGCATTGTGGAATAAAAAAGAAGACAATAGTGGTTCACAATTGTATTTGAGGGATTTCTAATCATGTGACCACTATCGTGTTTGTTGTTTTGTCTCCAGCTTGATTCAGGCTCAGTTGGGTTCCATCTCAATCCAAGAGTTTGGACTCACACAGGACACAGCAAAGATCTTCAGGAATGGGATGCGCATCAGCAAATGTATGTTGGATAAATCAGTGATAACAATAAGCAATGTTCTGTCTGACTTCAAGTTTTCACTTGATTATATTTTTATCCTTTAGGCTTGTCAGAGTTTCTTAGTCAGACACCCAAGACAGTTTTTTCTGCTCTGCTCAACTCCCTGATCCTGGCCAAATGCTTCAGAGCCAAGCTTTGGGAAAACTCGCCGTATGTCTCCAAACAGCTCGAGAAGATAGGTGGATACACTGTCAAGTCTGTGCTCTGTATAGTAATAACATGGTATAGGACTTATTCCCCAAACAATGTGAATATAGAACTGAAAAATAATCTTAGCTGTAAATGGAATACATTCCCTGATTCCCTGAGGATGTACATGCATCAAAATACATTTGATTATGATTCACTGTGATTTTCAGGCCAGACCTTATCAACTGCCATGGTGAACGCTGGACTCACCACGTTCAGCAAAATAGAGGAATCCAATCCTCGAGAGCTTGAGCTGGTGAGACAAAGAAAAACTCTTTTTTTTGTCACACATTTTTTTTACAATCTTATTCAAACGATTTGATATAACTATTATTTCAGTTGACCAAAAATCCTATCTCAAAATATTTTAGATGATGCTTTAAGAAACAGAATCTGGAGACTGTGTTTAAACTTTTTAATTATTTTTTTTAAAGCATTTTTTACAGGTACATATTAAGCCAAGTATTTGGATATGATTTTTTCTCAATTTATCAAATTCAGATTCTCAACAGACATCCCCCATTTGGCAACCAGATCAGAGAGTCTGTCATATATCTCCCAAAGTATGAAGTAACTCTGGAGCAGGTAAAAGTCTGTCTGTCTGCCTGCCTGCCTGCCTGTCTGCCTGCTTGCCTGCCTGCCTGCCTGCCTCTGTCTCTGTCTTTAATGATGTTTCTGTATTTTGCAGCTTCCTAGGTGTAGCTGTTCCACGGCTGACATTTTGGTGAAGGTGAACCTTAAAAACCAAGCCCAGCTGCTGTCCAGGAGAACGGCTCCAGACCACCACTTTGTCTCTCTGATCATTGGCGACTCCGACAACACCGTGGTCTTCCTGCAGAAACTCACGTGGGAAACTTAACATGCTTCCACCAGTTTTGTGACACAGACATTTGAACTTGATGTATGGTTTGAGAATCAATAGTATGTTGCTTTTCACCGGGCATCGTCTTGTTTCAGGGACTTTCTGCTGTTGAAGTGTGGCAGCTGGTCAAAGAAGATTGAGGTGACTAAGGCCTCAAAAGGAGAGGAGATCAGTGTCAATCTCATCAGCTCAGAATATGGTAGACCATGGAAATACCTTTGCATTTCATATGAAAGTGTAATCACAACATTTACAAATATGCCTGCTAGATATGTTATAACTTAACTGCTTATCATTTCCTCCTCTATAGTGGGCCTGGACATCCAGCAGAAGTTCAACGTGTACTACTCCAGAGCCAGGAGTTTTGAAACGGATAATCGATACCATATATCATATGATCCTACTGGACAGGGACCACAGAACTCTGCACTGAAACCACAGCTTCAAGTTCAGGCTGTAGCTCAGAGGGAAAGTGCCACTTCTTTCACAGAACCAGGTATTCCACCACAGCTTTGTCAGTGATGATTTTGTTAATGCAAAACTATTGAACAGACTTAAATGTGACTTTTTCACTTTTCAAATGCAACAAACAACCGTCAGATTCAGGCAACAAAAGACAGTGCAACCACTTCTGCAAGAATAAAGATCTCTGTGCGCATGACTGCTGTGAGTACAACCCCTGTTTTAATCTGTGCTTTTCTTTCTGCGCACTTATGTGTCAAGTTTATTGAGATCCTTTCACAATGTTGTGGAATCAGAGTTCATAGTTTTTGCCCTCCCAAGGTAAAGTGGGTGTAACTGTGGCACGGAAGAGGTCAACAAATCAAGAATCCAGTTTTTCTTCCTATTTGAACGACCTGAGGAACAGGAGTGACACACTGGCACAGACTCCAGTCAAACGCCTCAAGGTGAGGAAGAGAGCAGATATGATGTCTGGAGTCTGTCCAAGCCTGCACTGTTTAGTCTTCTTAAACTGCTGCATTCATAAAAGAAAATGAAGGTCTAAAGAGTTGTACAGATGTGACTTGACATGTCTTTTTTGTTTGCAAGGAGGTATAAACCTGACGTTAGATAACACACAGTAGAACATTATTCAAATCACTCTTATGCAAACATTTTCCTCGAACATTCCCCCCCCCCCCCCCACCAGAAACACCTGTTGAGTCTGCGGAGGAAGCTGATGAGTCACTGCCAAATCACAACTAGTTAAGATCAGATTACAAGAAATGTCACCGATGGAGGAACAGAGTTTCTGCATTAATAACAATAAGAAATAAACCAGTCAAGCATAGATAGATAGATAGATACTTTATTGATCCCGAGGGAAATTCAAAGCATCCAGTAGCAGTATACAAGACATGCAAGACACAAAACATTTGTTACAATAAACAACCGCTGTCCCCCCTCCATTACATATATATTAACCCGAAACAAAGATTTAGGAAGCCCCTACATGAATAAGAATAAAAAATTAAACCTGTGCAATTAAAAATAGACTTATACAACTTATACAAAGAAATGTACATAACCTGTGCAGGAATAGAAATATATGTGCAATTTAAAAGAAACCTATAAACAGTTAAGGAACATCAGTAATTGGACCTGTACATAAGAAATAAAGAGTGTTGACCTTCTGAAAAGAATGTGTTGTTTATGTATGTACAGCAGTGTTTAAGATGGAGGTAGTGCAAAAGGTGTGAAAACAGACATTAAACAGCATATTGTAGTAGATCTGTCTTTCTTTAAACTAAGCTGAATAATTGAGATGTATGATTTGTTCTTCAGATGAGAATGAACAAGCAGAGTGTGTCAGCCAACATGCAGGAGTTTTCTTACAAACCCAAAGAGAGACTATCTACTGTTCCCAGGTATTCATGTTTTCATGCAAACTCAGTTTTGCTTCATAAGTGAAAACGTAACAAAAGTCCATTAACAAACTGTTGTGGTTCTCAACTGGTGGGTCGGGACCCAAAAGTGGGTCGCGGAGCTGTTTTCAGTGGGTCACGAAAGTGTCCAAAAGTCTTTCAAGTGCTTTGCCAATGTGTTTGTTTTGTTCAATTTCTTGCATCTGTCACATTTTTTTGTACCGTCTGGATCCAAAATTCACAATTTTCCATCAAAAAAATCTGATCGGTTCAAACATTTCAGAAATTTTGGTTGTTTTTCAAATGGAGGTGTTACTGCTGGGTCCTGAGGCTAGACGAGTCGAGAACCACCGCTTATTAGGATTGTTAAATAGTGAGAAAACTACATTTAGGGAAATAAGTTTAGGTTCAATGCCATCTGACTGTCTGATACTGAAATATATTTATGTACTATTCTATTTAATAAAGGTATGGAGCTAATCTATATGAAGGTTCAGTGACACCTCACGCTGAGACTGTGGACCTGACAGGAGAAGACTTCACTCAACTGCCAGGCGCAGTTTGCCTGGACGAGTTTGACAGTGGTGAGCAGATGGCCTAATGAACATTAGCTCGCCACATTACCCAACATGAGGTGTTCAACATTTACATGATCTAAGATTGCATTTTTCTGACTCTGTCATCTCTCTCCTTTTGAGATCATCAATACTACCTGGAGGACATGAACGGGGCGGAGGAACCTTTCCAAACACCTGCTACGTCTCGTTCTCCTCATCAGAGTAAAGTCAAACTACTAACTTGTACTGATGAGGCCCTACTGTTGGTTTAACTGTAATCTCATGTCAATTGTTTTTCAGCGTATACTATGTATGTTTGACACCATAGCCATTTTTATTAGCTCATTTTAGAACACTACAAGTATACCATTTAACAGCACAATACAGTAAGTTCATAAGTTACTGTATATTTTCACAGAAACTCACCCAGGAGATAAACGACAGCAAGTGAAAATAACTATATGAACATTGTTTATGTATGATTGTGTTTTGACCATCACATTCTAAATTTGGGGGGCCAGATTATCCACAAATGCACAAACAAAAAGACACGTTCACATTAAATACCTAGATTAAAGGTGACAGAATAGTTTATAATATCCACAGATCACGTACCTGAAGTCATTCTCAAGAGTTTGAAATTACACTGACTAAACTTAAATGAATTAGATGTAGGAAATCAATCCAGAGAAAACTCAGTGTAAGTGATTTTAGAGACAAGTTGACAAATGAAGATATGTATGTTCTTATATACAGATGCATGTTTGTATAAAATCCCAGTTCTGATAACTATAGTTTGTTTTTTATCACCTTTTAGTCACAATGATTAAAAACCAGCCCTGCTTTATATCTTCTGTGTTCAGGTTCCTTAGTTTGGAAGAACCCAGGAGTCAGTGTTGGGCCTTGTCCGATCGATAATCCTCTTAACAACCAGAACAATAAAATAAACTCAGTTTACCCAAAGATGTCATCTGCCGTGTCAGATCAGGGGGTTCACTGTGAGAACACATCATTCCCACAAATACCCACTGTGAGCTTTGACCTTGGAAATGAATGGGATGACTGGGGTGACTTTGATGACGAGAACTTGGTGCATGCGAGCGAGACATCAATGGTCTCAAATGCTGCTTATGGGAAACCTCAAGTCCAGAAGTCTGTTGACTTCAACACATCAGGTAAAGTGACGTTTTTTTTACCGTTAATTCAGGAGAGAAGGGAGGGATATCAGGAAATCGTAGTTACACCTGCAGGCATTTTTTTGTTTTCATTCATTGCTATGAGGGTATGAGGGACTTTGCCTTTACTATTGTAAAAATCTATATTTTAATGTGCAGGCTTTACTGCTGCATCAGCATCAGTTTTCACCCATCAGTCACAATCCAGGCAGTGTGTAAACCCCTCTGCCCGAACACCATTCAAGTAAGGCCAAAATAAATGATGCAAAAATTACTTCCAGCTAAGTCCAAACAATCACAGAGGTTTCATAATATACAAGCTTGTCCTATCATTCTTTTTTAGGTCGATTTCACCGACTTTCAGTCCTGAAATCAGAAGACCAGGACCCTCACCAGCAGTCAGACCACAGAGCAGAATCACACTTGACTGGAATAAAAAGGTGTTTATGTGCTTACTGAAGGCTGTGCATGTGTTGCTTTTGCCTTTATATATACAAAGAGAACATGATTACATACATAGACTTGTTTTTGGATTGTTAAACAGTGATGTCATGCTGTGTACTTGAGAGTCACATTACATTACTGTCCAGTTAAAATAATATTTGACACAGCTGTGTGGGTACATTTAGTTAAGGAACATAGGTTTTAGGTTTCATTTCATGATTTTAAATCCTTTACAAGTTCATGAATTGCAAAATTGTCTCCGACTCTCCTTAAGCCTAATAAAAGGTGCCTGTAAACAGCTTCTGAAATCACAAATGGTGTATCATGAGTTGCTGAGTTACTGTGCACATGTGACGCCTGACCCTGTTTGTCCCTGCGTAGAGACAGAACATCTTCAGTGAAGAGATCCCAGTAAAAACACCAGAAAATCGACCCCAACAAAGCAAGACCTGTGTGGCCCCTCTCACCAGGTTTAATTTCTTCTCATCAGTGATTGACTCAAGCGACACCAGCTCATCTGTCAACACAAGGTAGAAGAAAACACAATAAAAAGCCTCAATAACATTTTTTCCTTCCAACATAAAACAAATCATAGGAAATAAACTTGTACTAATCTACGCTTTCACAACTGCTAAACCCCTTCCCTCTTTTTTTCTCAGCACCAACAGCAAAGAAGAGGAAGCGTTCATTGGAATATTCGATGGCATATTTTAGTCTGTAACATCAATATGTCAGTAACAGAAAGTGTTTAAGCTTTGAGCTTTACATCAGATGTTCAGTGTTTGAAATTCTTATTATATATTTATATTGAAAATGGAACAAAATGTTTTCAATGACAGTTCCCAAGTTTACTACTGTTATTTATTTATTTATAAATAAAGTTTGTTTGACAGTGACTCAGCTACATGTTTATGCCTTGATATTAAGTATTCCTAAATTGAAACTGTTAAGTAAACCTGATTATTTGGGGAGCAAAAGATGCCTTGGCCTGTCCATTTTAAATAATTGACAAAAGGCAGAAACGAAACATAAAATACATTAGACAGGATTGCACACTGTCCCTTGATATATAAAATAAATGAAAAATTATAATCTGTGCCATATTCAACTATAACCATTTCAGAATTTTTGAATACGCTTTTTTGATTTGAGTAAGACAAGAATCTTTATTCCAATCCCACTGTGGACACTGAATATGAAGAAAACTTAAAGACCAGTAACAGGGAGTACAAACTGGCTCGACAATTTGCAAAATCCAGACCTTAAACTGTATAACAACAGTAGTCGATGCTCCTCAGACCTACTCCTTTGTATGGCGTGATATCGCGGGATTTCAGCTGATGCCACGCGAGATGTCTGACGTCACTTTGAGCGCGTAGTTTGTTGGCGGAAAAGCTTTATCCTGAAAGTTTCATCAAATCCTTTTCTTTGTGCGCACATTGAGGTAGATACACATTAAAACAGTTTGAACCGATGACAAATTATTTCCCAATAGTCCGGCGTGCTTATGGATGTTAAATTAGAGGTAAGTTTATTTTTTTCTTTTACTCAACAGGCTGTGTTAGCTAGCCTGACAGACTGTAGCTGACATAGCCTGCTACTTCTGTGTAAATGAAGAAGAGTAGGAAGTTTAGATTACAACTAGCTGCAGCTCTTCTCTTCATCTATAAATTGAACCTCATAGTTTCCCACAAGTCGTCGCTGAATCAAGTAATATCGCCCTCAATAAACTGTCCAACTTAACATTACTTCATGAAATGACTTGAAGTGCCAAAGTTTCAGTCATTAACATTTATAAAGTCTTTAAGATTTTTAATATTGAATGATTATGTTCGTCAGATGGAGTTGTCTCCTGTAAACACTGAAGACATCAGCACAAATGGATATATTAAATCTGACAGAGGTTACAGGAGGAGCAAAATCTCAAGTAAGTATGATGTCTGCTGGGCATGTATGTTACGTGTAATGTGCAATATTTGTCCAAAATATTTCCTTTTTCTCAACATATTTAAGGGTGCATTTAGATGTGTTTCTAATTCTTCTTCACTTTGAACAAATGTTACATTAGGAATAGAAGAAAAGTGACTTTAATGACTTCCTGTAATAGACACCAGGCCTGTGTAGTTGCTTTGCACTACAATCAGTAACACTTATTGTCATTTGCCAATCTGAATGACTGAGAAAATATAGCATTAGTTATTTAAAAGCATGTAATGCAACTCTGATATATATTTTTCTTTCAGGGGATGTAGAGATAGACATCGAGTCTCTCTACAAAGCTGTTCCTCAGCTGGCTAAGGTTTTCCACATCATGGACAAAATTGGAGAAGGTACTCATCCTGCAAAACTTAAACTACTCAAAATTGGACTTTTCATACTGTTTGCTTATTAGAAACGTAGTTTTAAATGTACACATTTGGTACCTTGTTGGATTTATCTGAACAGAAAAGGTCATGTGTTCATGATGTGTGTACCTGTGCATCAGGAACATTCAGCTCAGTGTATTTGGGCGAGGCTCAGATGCGGGACGGGACAAGAGAGATGTTTGCTCTGAAGCACCTCATCCCAACCAGTCATCCAACACGCATCGCTGCTGAGCTCCAGTGTCTCACTGTTTCTGGGTATGACAAAACTTGAATGTGTCAATAAAGGGTTATTGATCTAGCCAATAGTTTTACATCACTGTTACACAGATAACATGCTGTTTTTTTTCTCAATGACAATTCGAAGAAGTTTCTTGGGAGTTTATTGTTCACTTTTTCTGTAAATATACCTGGTCAATGTTCCTGTAGGTTTTCACTATTCATATAGTTGTTATTTTGCCTGTTTACTCTTACAGTCTTTAGAGATTAATCTAAATTTGTTCTTTTGCCTCTCTGCGTTTTTCCGCCCCCTTTGCAGTGGCAGAGAGAATGTAATAGGTGTGACGTACTGCTTCAGGATGGAGGATCATGTGGTGATTGTCATGCCCTACATGGAGCATCAACCTATTGTGGTAAGCACATGGTTGCACACTAAGAAGCTGTCTGTAATGTATTACCCCAAACATTAATCAAAAAATAACTTGTTAACCAATTAAAAATGGTTCATCAGGAAATCATTGGCTCACTGAGCTTTGAAGAGGTCCGTCTGTACATCTATCACCTGCTGAAGGCTCTGAGACACATCCACCAGTTTGGAATCATTCATCGAGACATCAAACCAAACAATTTCCTCTACAACAGGAGCAGCAGAATGTGAGTAGTCACGCTCTGCCGTAAGAGCAGACATGCAGTACGGTTAAACTCCTTTCAATTTCAGTTGATTTTTTAAAATTAATTCATTAATTTCTCTTTCAAATGTGTTTTTTAGGTATGCACTGGTGGATTTTGGCCTTGCTCAGGGCACAGCAGACACCCAGATTGATCTGCTGAAGGTGGTGAGGCAGAGGTCTTCACAAAAAGGTGGAGGGTCCACAGGGAAACAAGAAACCACACAGAGAAGCAAAGCACCAAATAGACTCCCTCCAAAATCCACCACAGCCTCAACCTCACTACCTCCGCCTCCAAAGCAGTCCACCACTTTGCCTCCTTCCCCCTCCTCTTCTTCCACCACCACCACTTCTTCCTCAGCCTCTCGGAGGGCACTGGTTAAAAAAGCACGTTCTGTCACCACCACTGTCGCTACTTCTACCTCACACACAAAGCATACAAAGGTGTCTGCCCCCGAACTACGCCAACAGTTAACTTCCATGTTTAGTTTTTCTCTTTTTTCAGTGAAAGCAGAATTCTCAAAGAGTTTCATTAAAGTTAATGGATAACACAAACTTAAAGCTGTGTTAGGAATGTCATTTAGGGCTCTATTCAAATATCTGCCTGTCATTTGTTTGTTTTCTGCTTTCTTTACTGAAGTGTTAGTTTTAGCTCAATTCTTACTTGCATGTTTGTTTTCTTTAGAATTTGACAGCGCTACGCAAAGTGCAACGGCCTGTTTTTGGAGAGAGGAACCTGAACAGCTGCACTCCAGCTCCATCCGCAACTAAACAAGCTGCTCTTAAGACCGAGGTGAGCGAGTGGAGAGTAGAATTCAGGAAATGTGAGAGCTTTCACTTAAGATCGGCCAGTAGAACACTAATAATATTTAAAAGTTTAAGATATTCATTTGTATTCAAGCAAAGTAATGATTCCTTTAAAAATGTTTTCCAAATGCCAGTGGTTAGATTGGTTTGTCCGAAATATAGAAGAGTTATCTACATTCCTGTTGACACAGAAATTCTCAAAACAATGGATATTATGAATGAATGAACATTTCCTATCTGTTGGCCGAGTTACTCCTCATGATGCAGACCTTTAAAGAGTTCTGAACACAGTCATGGTATTTATTCATAAAATCTTTCAGCTGTTAAATTCTGCAAAAACCGAGGACCCAGTCAACCGAAGGCTCTCTGCAGCCAGCCGGGGCCCGCTGCCTGTCAAGACTCAGAGCAGCAGTCAGAAACCGGCGAGGACTCTACAGCTAGGCCTCACCTGTAACTGTCACCTGACGGACCGGGTCTGCAACATCTGCATGTCCAGGTAAGATAAGATAATCATGTATTGATCCCCAGTGGGGGAAAAGTTGCAGTAGTAAAAGACAAGAAGAAGAGCATGCATATGAGTACAAATTAAATAAGAATTGATTATGTTGTCTTAATGAGTTATTTTTCTTCAAACTCCTGCTTCATGTGTTTTTAAATGAGAAAGGAAGCAGCAGGTGGCCCCCAGGGCCGGGACCCCGGGCTTCAGAGCTCCAGAAGTCCTCACAAAGTGTCCAAACCAAGGAACAGGTTGGTATCATAAACTATGATTGACAAAAACACATAAATAATGAGTGACAGCTGTGCAAAGACATTAAACTCAGTAATGAGGTGTTGTTTCTGTGTTGCAGCGATTGACGTGTGGTCAGCTGGTGTAATCCTGCTCTCACTGCTCAGTGGACGTTACCCGTTCTTCAAAGCCAGCGACGACCTGATCGCCCTCACTCAGATCATGACCATACGAGGCTCCAGGGAGACCGTCCAGGCTGCCAAGGCGTTTGGTGTGTATTTATTCTTTTTAGTCACACACTCTAGTTACACTCACAAGCACAACAAATATGCTGAAATCCTCCATCATTAGAGAGAGCTCTTACTTTCTAACAAAAAAGCTGAATCTTTAAAGATTTGTTCTGTGTGAAAACTGAGATGAATAGTTGTTCCTGCAGTTATGACAAATGGGGAGCCTAAAGATAAGAAAAAAAACGGAAACACCGTTAGTGACCAAAGACGATCCATGTATGAGAATGGAGTTAAGGCTCTCTTTGATTTGTGAAGCGTCTGTGTAGATAATAAATGAACATGTGGTTTGCTTTCAGGCAAGGCTGTGGTTTGCAGTCGGGAGCTGCCTCGACAGGACCTCAGGACACTGTGTGAGACGCTCAGAGGACGAAGGCCGTCCCAGGATGATGTCACGCCACTTCCTGAAGCAAACACGGATGCCACTGCAAGCCGTCGTCACAAGATCCAAGATGAAACGCCAACACATCGTCCCACTGAGGGAGCAATAAAGCAACACAAAGATGGAGCAGGAGGAACTCTTCCTTACACCCAGGGAAAGTCAGGGACACTAGAAACGGCAACCCCTCATAAACAGAGCTCACAGACAGACTGTAAACTGGAGAAAGATGAGCGGGGTTGGGACAGAGTCCCAGATATGGCCTACGACCTGCTGGACCAGCTGTTGGACCTGAACCCTGCAACCAGGATCACAGCTGCTCAGGCGCTGCTGCATCCGCTGTTCAAAGACCTGTAAGACTGCAGACTGGCTCTAGACCAGGAGTCCCACATGGATAGAACAGAACCTGTGAGCCACTAAAGCTTTGATTTAGGTTGAAAGAGGCTGGTCGGTTCAAAGACTAAATGGGTTTTATACTTTTACAAATTTTAATGTGGCTGACTAAAAAGTTTGTAAAATACCTCTGCTGTCTTTTTACAGCATCTTTAGGCAGAGTGGAGAGAGGTTACACTTCTGTGAGGAGACATCTCTTCAATAACATAATTTGACATGTTGATCAGCCCTTCCTGCTAAATGCTACACACATTTCAATATCCGTTTCCATCCAAGACAGGTTGGACTTGTTGGTTCACAGGTGTGAGTGTATGAGGAAACATTTGTTTTTTTAAAGCAGCTGTAGTACAAAGTTATTTCAGATCAGGCATTTGATAGGACTGTAAATGTGCATCGTTACTGGTATCAGCAAGACAGGAGACAGTTGGCTGTTAAGTGCTTAGAAGGACAAACATACTTAACGTAGAGTGACGCTCCAGGCCAACTTTCTTCCCAAAAGGAACAAACAACCTCATATTGAACTTTTTAAAATGAAATATCAAATGTTCTTTCATAACTTAAACTTTTCAAGAGTTAATATCCTGAGTGTTTCTACATTTGTCACGCCTGCCATAAAACCTTGTTACTGCCCATTCAGCCGATGTACATAAAGTAAGAGAGAGCTATTATTTTAAAGGTCTGAAAATTGTATCTATAATATTTTATGAAGGTGACAATGAATGCTGCTGTATAACAAGTGTATTGTAGTTGTGTTAAGTTATAAAGCTGAGGAATAAACAGCCTATGACACTTTCTAATAAAGGGAGAATAAAGCAAAGTGTGTCAAGTCTTAAATAAGCTACGCATTTAAAATTCATTTCATATTCACTTCTAATCTAAAGGTTGTGTGTCAGGGCGGCTTGTAGTTCTATTAATGTGCTACATAAATACAAATGAGTTTACAGTGAAGGTCTAACGTCTCTCTTTCTGGAGGCACAATACAGACTCACTGAATGTTGAGAGTTCACTAATCTTTCACTTCATTTATGCCATTGAAAAAAGTATCAGCAGTACAGCACCTTTTGTATCTATATGTACAAAAGTGTTAACAGCCATCAATCTTCTTGAATACTTCTGTATTATTTAAAGCCTGCTTTACTTCCCAGCAGATTCTCTGAAAACAGCTTGAAATATGGAAAGAAAAAACAAAAGCAATGTTCGGTATTAAGATTTTGAAATAATGCGGCTCCCTTAACAACATATGTACATCTACAGTTCAAACACTTGAAGGCTTGTTTTTGCTGGGTGGCCCCTGAGACGATGAAGATCTGCTGGTAGAGCTCTCTCTCTCTCCGGCTCAGACTAAAGATTCTCCTTCACCTCGGTGAGTTCTTCTATCCGCACCAACACGCTCTCGATCATGTCGAATGTGTGCAGGGCGGAGTGAAGAGCCTGAGAGGACACATTAAACATTCAGTCAGATCAGCGCTGCACAAACTCGCAATCACATGGCTTCTTATATGCTGTTAAAACAGAACCTGAATCTGGGACTCCGACGTCATGTTTGGTAGCTTCTCGTCACCAACAGACACGGAGAGCACCGGGTTCTCTGTGAAAAACACATTTACACTCTTATTTGGTTTATTTGTTTGCAAAAACTGTTGTGTCGTCAAGTAAGTGTTGACCTGACCTTTGGCCTTGCCCCTCTTGGTTTCCATGGTGTTGTACAGCTCCCTCTCGTAGTGAGCTCTCGACATGTTCACACCGACACGTAGCGGCTTCATGAACGTGTCTTCTATTTTATACAGCTCTGTCCAGATCCCTGTCTGTGAGATCCAAACAGCAGCAGAAACACATGATGAGACACTGGTGCACTCAGAGAATCAGTGAGCGGAACTTAACCACAGTCTAAACAATTGAACCATAACTCCATGAAAAAAGTGTCCTGATAGTTACCCGTACATGATCTGATCCTGTGGTTAGACTCACCTGGTTCTCTGTCACTTTGTCTCGGATTACGAGGTAGCGCAGCACGTTCAGAGACTCCATAATTCTGTTCAAAACAACAAATAAACATGAACTTGGAAATAGCAGTGAAACAAAGTAATCCAGGATCAACGTCCACTGAGTTGCTTTTGAGGAATTTTCTGATTTTGATTTTGATTTGGTCGGAAGCTCAAGAATAAGCTGGCATAGGGACAGAAATAGTTCAAGTCGGCAACTTGTATTTATTTGATTGTATGATTCACTGCTGACTTCTTTTCACCAATGTTTTCTACTTTACAAAATGTCCTTTTTCTAAATGATTCTATAACACTGAATTCAAGCTCATTAGAATTTTATTTTATGAATAATTTCTTTACATACAAGTATGATATTTAAAAGTTAATATGATATATTTAACAGAAATGTGTAAGAATTAAAGGGGAGAGTAATCAGACTAAATCCTGGTCCATTTACAGACAAAACATTTTAAATGAAACAACTTCTTTTTTTTAATCCTGAGCTGGCTTTTCTAATCTAATATGAGACATATCAACACTTTATAAAATGACAAATGAGTTTACATTTCTCTGGCCCAGAGCATGCTGGGATAAGTTCCAGTCCTCTGCATCCCTGAGGAAGAGAAAGGGTAGTGACAGTAGCCTGTTAGGATGTTAAGTGTGTGCTGACCTGTCCAGGTACTGCAGGAGGTCGGTCTCTGGGCCGTCTGGCAGACTGAGGACTTTACGCAGCAGAGGCAGCAGGTGAACTCCCTCAAACCAGGTGTTACTGTTACCTGGCTGAAGACAGGAAGAGTAGAGACATAACTACAACACAAGCTCTGCACTGACACTGCCATTTAGCTGTCAGCCACAGCATCAAACCAGTAAAAAAAAAGGATTGTGAGCTGACAGTCAACATTAAATGAACAGTTCCTTCTCACCTGCAGCGCAATGTCGATCTGTTTCTTGATGTTTTTGATGACATAGCCTTCAACTCCGGAGTGATTACTGGTTTTCAACATGTACCTGAAACAAGACGACCAGCAAAGGTCAAAATGCTGAAGGGTGGAGCAGAGAAAAAAAATCTGATGACTTCAAGGAGAGAAATGGGGAGCTCACTGGAAAAAGTTGTATTTGGCTTCAGTGTCAAACTTATCGATGCTCAGCTGGAACACCTTCAGCCCTCTGGTTCTCTGTTGACAAAGGAGAAAATGTGAAATATATGTCAATACAAGTTTTAACGAGAGAATAATTACAATAAAACCTACATAAATACACACTTTGAACACATCTAATGTTACAATTTGCCTAAAAAATAGTGAGAAAATGCTGAATAGTCCTCTTACCAAATCATGCCTTGGACATATCGTCATGACCTTCACCAAGTTCTAAACAGAAAGTCGAAATCAAGATGAAATACACATCAGTGAAGCAACACACTGTGACAATCAAAGCAGAGTAAAACACTGAGGAGTAACTGTTCACCTGAGGGACAGTGAGGAAAGGTTTGATCTCCAGCAGATCTGCATGCAGACTGCCATCCTCCACCCGCACCAGACTCTTCTCATACAGCTCCTGCATGACAGTAAATACATACGACATCACAGACGTGACAGGTCAAGTATAAAAAACAAGCTACTGAGCTACTGTGCTGAAGTTATTTTGGGAAGAAGATTAAAAAAAAAGGCCCAAAAAAATTACATTTTGTAAGAATGATCTTCAGAAAAGCGATGGACGTCACAAATGTGTGTGCCAATATTTTTGACTGAATCACTTGATAAAACTTAAAAACAATTCAAGAATAAGTTCCTTTCATCTTGAACTCAATGTTACGTTGGACTCACCAGTCCTTTCTGAATCCTGGACTCATCAATTCTGTGAGTTAAACATCAATCAGAAAAAAGGTTAGTTCATTTGAGCTCCATCACACAACACCAAACCAAGTCTGTGAACAGTTATATATCTAAACAGCGATGTGATGTGACTTATCTATGTTTGTGTTTCTGTCAGTTATAGACTGTGGCTCCAGTGGCAGACATGACATGTAACCTGTGTCCGTGTTTGCAAACCTTTCCCATGACACAGTATGTGTTGTTTACATGTTGTTTTGTAAAAGCAACACTACAGAGCAGACAAAACAGTACTTTGTCATCAGCTCACCTGGAGAGGAGGAGGTTAATGTGCTCCATGTTTGACCGCAGACTGAACACTGGGCTGTGAACACAGAGAGTCAGAGGGATTAAAAAAGCATGATAATTGTTAATTCTCATTATTTAGTGTTTCATGTTCAAACAGTTAGAACCATAGTCCGTATTGTCTGAAGTGTTGATTTCTAGTCACATTTCAAGAGCACAGTAAATACGTTCACTTTCTGTGAGTGTATGTTTTTCGATCTTACCTGAAAACACTGGGGAAGGTATCAGCAGTCAGGTGATGGACAAACACAAGGTGAGCCAGGCTGGCCAAAGACTCTTTAGGATAACGCACCTCCTCCTCCAGAAATCCTGGAACCTGTTTTCTCTTCAACAGAGGCTGGTACACGAGATCAGGGAGGGACTCTCCGATAGCACTGAGGGTTTTCTGGACAAAACACAAACGTAGAAACAGACTCACCATGTACATCATGTCTGACAGGGAAATATGGCCGAATATGGGTTAAGAATGAGCTAACATTTTTTATTTGAAACAAAAAAAAAGTTGAACTATAGCTTTGTTTAGGAATAGTAATTGTAAGCTAAGAAGAATTTTCTGTACCAGAATCTCTGTGGCGAAATTTCTGAGAGGAGACTCAGCCAAAGTGTCAGGATCCTTGAGTTGTACCTCCAACAGAGGGCGACTCAGAGTCTTCATACAGCTGCAGAACAAAAAACATCCTTATAGGCAGATATTTTATGTGTAAGTCTTTGAAGTGAAACAAATCAAATCTCCTACTTACAACTTCAGCAGCTCTGTCCGCAACTCATCCTCTTTCCCTGCAGCCGGTTCACCAGCCATGCTCTCATTAAGGTTCAGGGTGTTAAACTTGGCCTCCTGGACGAATGGTTTGACAAAGTCGGTCAGGTCAGTGCAGCAGCGACAAAGTGAGAAGACATCATCCTCCTCTTGCTCTTTGGTGTAAGGTAGAGGCAGTTTGGCCACCTGGTCCAGCACAGAGGACAGGGTCATACCCAGAGAGGACGCCTTGCGGCTGCCCAGGCACAGCAGCACTAAGAGAGAAGACATGAAGATGGCTTTACTTGTGATCTGATTATGATTATGCTCAGGGCTGTGCTTACAAAGGTATTGTTTACCTTTCTGTAGAGGGTTCAACAGCAGATGAAGGCTCTCTGCTATGGTGTCGGGGTCATCGTGCTCTAGCTGCTCCAACAGGCCAATCAGCAGCTCTTTGGGCCCGCAGGTCTGAAAACACGACTGAGTCTTAAAAGAACAATTCCATCCCAACACTCATGACATTAAGCATTAGAAATTGGTTTGCTTTATCAGTGGATCACATTCATTCAGACATATGTTTAATATAAAATCTTATCATGATCAAACACTGATTATCAGATCAATGCATCACTATGGTTATTTTTGGGCCTTTTTGCTTTCATTGATAGTAAAGCTTATGAATAAGAAATTCAGGGGAGTCCAGAGCAGGGTAGAAATGTATCAAAGAGTTGAGGCTGGGACTTGAACCTGTAACCGATGTGTTGAGGACTGTAGTCTGTATATGAGGGGTGCCTGCTCAACCAACTGAGCTAAATCCGGCACTCAAGATCAATGCTTTCCTGACAATACTCGTGCAGCAGATGAACGTACCTGTAGCAGGTGATTGAAAACAGCCAGACATGGAGGAAGGTTCTTGTCTTCTTTCTTCAGAAGAACTTGGATCACAGGAGGCAGCAGGTTCCAACCCATACATCTTACGATGTCCTACACAGAGAGGAAACAAAGGCGTGTTATACAGAAAAACTTTACGCACACTATTAATGAGTCATTGTAATGAAACAATTGGCCGAGAGAACATACCTGGTTCTTTTCATCCAGGATGATACTGAGCACCTGTGCGCTGTGTCCCTCCTCGATGCAGGTCCGCCCTGCGATTGTAAATACGTCATGATCCTCTGTGCTGTAGCTGTCATCAGGGAGGGCTTGCTGTATGAAATATAGAGGCAAATCAAGGGATGAACAAAGGGCATTTAAATACATCCTATTGAAGATAACCATTTAAATTGATGATTCAAAAAAAATCATTTAAAAAAAATGTTTTATAGATTAAGGGTTTCTCAAAAATAGTTCACAAGTCAAACAATGATGCCTCACAGTCTTTCAAATATTATTACTGAATGCAATTGGGATATTTAAACCCATGGCTTGCGTCTAATATAGAGGTCCCACTAGTTTGTTTGTTTATTTGATCCCCATTAGCTTCAGCATAGCGAGAAGCTATTCTTCCTGGGGTTTACATTGTGAATACATTTTACACATTCATATTATTCTTTTCACATTACACAAACATTCAACAACATATTACATATCTACAATAACTAAAAAATAATAAAGTCAATTTACATAAATGAACAAAAACCCAAAAGAAACAGACAAACACAAAGGCTCCGTCTGAGTTTACAGCATTTTAAAGATACACATGGTTACACAAAAAAAAAAAAACATGTTCCTGGCCAATTACTTCATTAAGATCATTTCATTGACATACAATGATTGCACTGGACATCATGTATGTGGAAAACCCTGACATGGTGCTGACAGAGCAGGTGAGGATTCATGTAAAGATGTGTATTAAACCCCCTCCATTCCCCTGAATGACTCACGCATCTCTGGACCACATCACTGAGCTGCTCCAGAGCCATCCCTGCTGTCTTGATCTTCACACAGGAATCCTCCAAAACAAACGATACACCTAATGTCAAAATAAAGCACATCATACTTCATGATGACAGTTACTCATCAAAAGTGTCTACTGGCATAGCTGAAAGGATGTACATGAGTTAATGTTAATCATTGTTTATATGTAAGGGAACACAGTTCATATTTAGTTTAAGGTCAGACACACCTGTGTTGGAGGTAAATACTGAACAGATGAGAGCAGAATTGATGCTAGTTTGTAAAATAAGAATTAGCTTAGCCGCTTCTCTGAAAATAATTATCTGCTTGTCCTATTCTATCTCTTTAAACCTAGTCACAAGCACTAAAACACTCTTACCTTAAACGGAAATGATAAACAGGAAACCAGTAACGTAATAACAAACCTCAGCTAACTACATGTCCCATACAAAAAAGACCGGGGAAAACAACCACGATACCTGACGAGCGTGCTAGCGGCTGGGTGGATGAATTGTCCGTCCGGGCTTTCCGTAGCATGAAACACGTCACAGGTCAAAGTTAAAATCGTAGAAAACAGTAACAGCATGGAGACGGAGCACAGACTTGGTAGTGGATCCACCGCTAAAATCTCGAAAAAAGGTTTGTTTACTGTAATGTTATTTTTCTATCGTATTAGCATTAAGCTCTACTTGACTTGTTGAAGCCTTACAGACACATGAGAGCAGTTTAAACATGTTCTCAAAGCTGCTTTAGGTCTATATTATAAGGCTCTGGGTAGGTGCTATTTTAGCGGTATCAACAACACAGCCTCTAATCAGTCATACATACACTTTAACCATGTTTAACTTTTTATTTTATGTTACAGGTGGGAAAACCAGCAAAACACTGACTGAAGATGAAGCTAGAAGGTGTGAAAGGGATTATTTTTAATGGATGTTAGAGATGTGATGAAACAGATTTGCATAGCTAATGAAGCATTTTATAGACATTTGTACAGAAAGTTTCATTACTATATTTCAACATGTAACAATTCTTGTGTGCATGGTGTGTGTTGTTTCCTTAATATTTATCAGGGCAGAGGTGTTGAAGGAGAAGATGAGGGTGAGGGTGGAGTTGGATAGAAGAGCACTGAAGGTGGTGGAGCGTCTCCTGGAGGACAGAGTGACTGAAGACTTCCTGGTTGACTGTGTATGTGTCATCTCTAGTTTGCAGCTCAAAAAACGAGCATTAACACACAGCTCACTTAAAACCACTCACATAAGTGAGACAAGTGCTAGGTTCAGCACAAGCTTGAATCCATAAACTGCAGTAAGACCAGGGTGACTTTTTCTTATTTCTTCCTGGTATATCCTGGTGGTCCCATCATTCTTTTGTAAATAGGAAGTATGTGTTCTATCCTGACAAATTAAGGCCTTTTGACTTTTTTTAATGGGTGTTCAACATAACTGGAGTCGTACTGTGACTCCACTTGTAATTATTATCCCATCGCTTAACCATTTAAATGTGAATAATTATGTTGCGATCACCACAAGTGAGGCTTAGACAGTCGTGACGTATGAAATAACAGTAGGACGATATCAGATTTGCATACTAGTGTCCTTCAACTCTTGGATTCCTTTTCCAGACATGGCAAAGAAGTTTAGTTTTGGAAACATTTTCAGTTTACGTAGTTAAGGATTTGATTTGAAGAGTTCATTACTGTTGAGCAGCAGTTAAATTTTTTGTCAAACTGACCCCGTGGCCACATGTTTCTGTCTTCCCACAGGCAAGACTCATTTTTCCTGATAATTACAAAGATGCTGTGGAGGAGAGGTCCATCGCTAAACTTTGTGGCTATCCCATATGTCCAAATAAACTGGACAGGGTAAGAAACTTTTCATGTTCTGTTTAAGTAATACACCTCTTTGTATCTCATATTTAATGCTTCAATGTTTAATGCTTTTTAGATCCCAACTCAAAAGTTTAAAATCTCTACTAAGACAAATAAGGTTTATGACATCACAGAGCGCAAGGTAAGTGCTGTTTTTTTTTTCATTCACATTCACTCATGAATTCTGAAGGATCATCTGAATGAACTCTATATTTTTGTGTCTCCCTGGTGCTCAGTGTTTTTGTAGTAACTTCTGCTACAAAGCATCCAAAGAGTTTGAGCTACAAATATCAACAACACCTCTTTGGCTCAGGCATCACGAGAGGTACGTGTGGTTGTATGCATGGTGAATGTTTCCGTCTCTGTCCTAAAATCAACTGATCAATAAATGTTATCCTTTTATACACATTTACTCTTTGATATGACTTTCTCTCTCACTGGCAGTCCTTCAGAAATTAAACTGATGAAGAAAGGAGATGGGTATGTATATGTCTAATGTTTCCATTTCTTCAAAGATAATATTTTATAAAGCAGCATCATAACTTTTAGATGTTTTAAAAGTGATATTGGCCTTATAATAAGACAGACCAAATGTAACCTGTGTCTGCAGTGGGAGTACTGGTGAGGAGGTGTTGCTGTCACAGAGGCGACTACAAGAGGAGGACGTCGAGGACCCGCTGGCTGCTCAACTCGAGGACCCTCGCAGCTCTCAGCAGCATCGTGATGCAGCCAGCCTAAATCACAGTGATAATAGCGACATTGAGCAGGAGCAGGACTTTGTCTCCAGCGTTGTCTCTGAGCGGCAGGGACCCCGGGTGCATTGGGGTGATCTGCCGAAACGTTATGATGAAGGTGTAAAAGGAGAAGGAAGGAAAATGGAGAGGCAAAGGAAACAGAGGAGGGAGGGGGTTGAAGAGGAAACAAAGGGAGAAGATGAAAGCAAAAAGCAGTCCCTTTCATGTGAAGCAGAAGTTGACCCTGAAAACCCAAAACCTGAGCTCTCATTAAAGATAGACAAACCTAATAAGGAGCAGATGACAGAGGAGAAAGGACGGCAAGAAGAACCTAATGTGAAGGAAGCTACAATTAAGCTGAATTTGTGCAGTTTATCTGAGACAATCACTCCTTCTGCTTCCCTGCCTGTCGACTCAACAGCCAAACAATCAGAAAACTCACATCTTCTCGACTCTGCAGCGATTAAAGGTTCAACCCAAACAGCAGAGAGCAAAGATTCCCCTTTATCTACTCTGAACAGCACTAATTCAAACAGCCAAAGCACCGCCCTGACAGAACAACCGGGCCTCAACATCACTCAGGTTGGTATGAGTAAAAGAGGGGCAGCTGGACTACAAGACCTCCTCAAGAACCACACAGCTGGAGCCAGAGCTGAATCCATCCGCCTGAATCTCCTCATGTGCCTGAGGAGAACTTTACAGGAGTGGAGCACTGACGACACTCTGAAGTTCCTGTACGGCGCTAATCATTCTCTGGGTGCTCCTTTCGCTGATGTTAAAGAGAAAGAAGAAGTACAAGTAGAAGAGGAGCTGGATGAAGATGATGTTGAGGTGACAAATGAGGCTACAGGAGAGGTTGATGCCTGGGTGCAGGAGAGACCGTCTGCTGCCGCTCCAGATTACGAGACCCTGAGGAAGGAGACTCAGCAACTGGAGCTGAGTGTGAGGGAGTTTTATAAAGGGACCTGGATCCTGCCTGAGGAGGGAAAGGAGTCAAGCAGCGACAAGGTGAGAGAAAGAAAATTCATGGTGTGAATAAATTTGATTCAGACAGATTTATGTGATGACGTTTTTTTTCCCCAGCACTCACACATCATGTTTGTTCTCCAATTAGGTGACGGTCCAGGGGCAGAGCAGGAAGGACCCCGCTCTGCCACTTGTGGACTCTCAGGCTCAGCACCTCATCCAGAAACGAATCACGGTGGAGAAACTCAACAGCTGGTACGTGTTTGTGCTTTTAATTTGTGTGTTTTATTGTGTTCAATTAGTGCATGTCCATTAACTGAATGTAGAAACTTACATACAGACATTTGTTATGCTGAGCTGTGGACTTGAACCATATTACACATTAAAATATGACAACTGAAATAAACCTAATTTGATCTTGACAAAGAAAAAATGTTAATGTTATTTTCGTCTCTCCTTCAATATATTTGCTTGTTCTCTGTGCTGTGCAGTCTCAGAAACATTGTCGGTCCGCTGTGTCTCAGCATGGGTGACGTCTCCACTGACCTGAACAACCTGGTCAGAACATTTAGGTCAGTGCAACACACACACACACACACACACACACACACACACACACACACACACTTCACCCTGCAGGTCTTCTGCAGCAGAAGGTCACAGTAACACACACGCACACAATGTTTTGCACTGAAAAATTTAACCCACTCGCAACATTAAATGTGTCACAAAACAGGCTTTTAAGGTCTTGAGAAGGTAAGGTAACACTCTGCTGACAGGGCATCAAGGTTCACATTATGTTGTGTCATTATATATTAAATGTATATGCTTATCCTAAAGATAAATTGTGTAAATAATAAACTTTTCAAAAATGTACAATAACATCTTTCATTATTACAATGCAGATATATTTTTTAGAGACATTCGTACTAGCACAAGGATGGAGCCTCCTTACTTTTTTACAGTAACAACTGATAATCTAATCCTCCTGAGATTGCTGTTATACTGTGAGAATTAAAAGAGTGTTGAAGTCATGATCAATGATTGATATTTTGGTGCCCCCTACTGGTCAGCATGAAACATGAGCGGAACAGGAATTGTAATAAAAACCTTCTTCTTTTTTCACAGCAGACATTTACAAACATTCATTATGGCTCAATCCCATGTAGCTGCTTCAGTTCATCTTTAATTTGATTAGAAACACCTACACCGCTCTCCTTTTGTTAGTAAGTCAAAATATGAAAGAGGCTGATTGCCTCACTTCATTCATAAATCACCATGATGTTTGAACTTTGGTATGTTCATTGGCAATATTTGTACATACCTAACATATCATCACAGATGTCATTGACATGTGTTTTCTTTATTTGTATTATCAATCAAGTGTTGTCACGATATATTGTGCTCCATCATGACATTAACATCTTTCATTTCATACCCTACATATGACAGCTCATGTTAAAGGTCCAATCCCAATCTCCACCCTTAAACCCCCAAGCCCTGACCTCTTGAGAGTTTTAGTGACATCAGGTGTGCAGTGCACGAGTGTGAGAGTCCATTAGGGACTTAACATGGTATCATGACATCACACTTTACCTTAATACTAAGATATGTCAATAAATACTACAAAAACACACTGGAAGTGTTTTTTCATGTCTTTCATTAAAGCATAAATACCATTAAAAAACATATATTAATACTTTGACAGAAAAATACAAACAACTCTTAAAACGTAACCCCAAAAGTGATTAGACTTTACTAGTCACTTTAAGTTATTTGCTGGTTTGTCCGTCTAGATTGCTTTGTTTACATTATTTTTAAATTGAATACTGCTTCAGTATATGGACATTTGTTTAATGATCACATCTTTCACATCACCAAGTTTTCAATAAACTCTGGGTAAGTCCCACAGTAAAGTCCAAAGTGATACGGACACATGGAAAGTGCGTAATTTGGCATTTTAAAGTCTTCATCAGAGCCCCCACGAACTTGATGATTTGACAGTGGGACCGAACTAAGTACTCACACAGTTACCGGGATGCCCCGCAAAGCCTTCAAATCCCTGTGAGTGTGGGGCTTGGGATCTAGCCAAAGACAGGTGGAGCTATTAGAAACCATCAACATCCCCTTTTTAAAGTTGATTGTTTATAACCAGATAAGCACACGTGTTACTCGTGATGAGATAATAATGAATTCTGTTCAGTTTAAGTTTTCCAGTAAGTTATGACAGAGTGACAGTGATGCACAATGTTTACTACAAGGACTCTGGTACCAAGCAGCTACAGTTGCTTTTATTTAAACCTGAGATTTTTGTACTATAACATGTCAAAAAAGACTTTTAAGGATGATTCAATCAGGGGCAATAAAACTAAAAGGATAATCATACAGATGTCAAACTCAGCCTTCACTGCCGAAAGTGCTCTACAGTGCACTACAGTGCTCTTTTAATAAGAGCACTGTAGCTTTTAAATGAGGCTTTTTATTTATCAATACAAAAAGAATACATCTTTTTCTTGTCCACTAGTTGTCAGTGAAGCCTTTTATTAAAAACCTTGTATCAGATTGAGCTTTTCCTGCCACATACAGACTCTGTGTTCCCATTGGCTGGTTAGGATGTTTTCAGCCTCAGAGCCATTTAATCACTGTGGAGTGAGTAACACCTCTGGAGTCCTGCTTCCAGGAATTCTCTTTGTGCTGTCAGAGGGCTCGCTGACATGAGGCGTTAAACTTCACAATATACACAGTGCTGCTGTCACACACACATACATCACTGCTGTATTGCTGCGAGAGTTTTCGGGGATCTGTATGGCCATGTGAACGTTTTTTTTCTTCCTAGGTCACTTATAACAGTACAAAATATGGAAGATTGCCCTTAATGACATAATCAAAAACCATAACTTGATTTAAGGTCTTATCTGTTTGTTCATTTATTTTTTGTATTGACACCACAGGTTCACCAACACAAACATCATCCACAAGACTCCAGAGTGGACCCTCATCGCTGTTGTGCTTCTCTATTTGTAAGTTTCTAGTGTGTCTCTGAGCGTGAATGTGTAACCTTTGCATTTACAGGATACTGAGTGACAGCCGGATAGACAGTTGTGAAGAGAAAAGGATTTCAAGGAAATTAAAGCGCAATGTTTCCCAGCAAATACACTGTGTCAGCAAACAAAAAAACACTGTTTGGGTGTGCAACTGTTAGTGTGTGAAAACATGAAAAAAAAGTGTTGCTTTTTTTTACAACAACTGCAGATTATAAAGGTTAACGACGAAACGGAAGTCAAACTTATCTGCAATGGTTCAAAATATGCATGATGTGATTAAGTGTAAAAAATGTATGCACGTTTGGAAGGAAAGCAGACTTTATGTGAGTTTTCATGTTGCATGGACAGATTGATAATGTCCTCAATGAACAGTCCATTTTACACAACTATTCTGTTTGTCAGAAAAGAAAAGAAAAATCAGGAAGACTCAATACCTTTACTGTGATTGAAATTTACTTTCAGCTTCATGGCGACTTTTGAAAAAAAGAACATTAGGTGTGGGATTATTGTTTTGTCCATGCCATATGGTCTGTGTATGTGCGTGTGTGTGTGCGCGTGTGTGTTACTGGCAGTTCATTGACAGTTCCGTGCTGCTCCCGTCTATACACACAAACGCCTTACAGCCTTATCTTCGCCTAATTACCTCTCTCCAGATCCGCAATGCAGGACACAAAAAACGACCCTGGACACAATAAAGTTGAATACACACACACACACACACACACACTCACACACTCACACACTCACACACTCACACACTCACACACACACACACACACACACACACACACACACACACACACACACACACACACACACACACACTCACACACACACTCACACACACACTAGTTCTTGTGTATACATCCAAGCAAAACCGAGCCCTTTAAATTGGCCTGGCTGGGAAAACTTTCACCTGATGCTGGACTGTTTCAGATTTACGACTCTCTCTGTGGCCCCTGGCCTGTTTTTAACTATGTAATGACTTGCATTGTGTGTTCACTTGAACACAACAACGAGTATAAAAGGTGTTTGAGGTGCAGTAGAAGACATGGTTCATTATCTCTTAAATCAAGGGGGCTCTTTAGTTTGTAAATTCCCCTCTCTCAAAGCAGAATATTATCATTTCTATATTTCAGAAGTGAGCCACTGAAAGTATTTCATCTTAATCATATCATCAAGGAAAACGTAGGGTTTGTTTTATATATGGAGCTTAAAATTAAAGCTCAGTTGTTTTCAAAATAGAAAAAAAGTTTGGGTACTGTTTCAACTTTTTAAAATCCATGTGTGGAAAATAAAAAGAGAGACAACATTTGTTACCCATGCTCTGTGTGGGTTTCTTATAACGTTGACTGTTGTAGAGAGATGAATCTAAAAACCCCCGCTTTAAGATTTGATTTTAATCTGCCTGATGAACCCTTTAATAATATACAAGCACTATAATCAATGCACCTTTAAATTCTCTAATCTTTTTTCAATCGATCTTTGATAATCAGCCCCTTCTGGAAACACTCATTGTCTTTGTCACATGTCCCTCTGCTGCTCTATGATTTCATTTAACTTCAAGCTCCTCCATCCTTCCATTCCTCCATCATGAATAATTTGGTATTCTGTCGTATCTGTCTGCTGCATGGCAGCTGCAGAGCTACGCCGGCCTCTATTGTTCAGGCCGCCTGAATAATGGATGGCCCCCCTGCAACACTAGACCCTGGGGTGAACCTGAGATTAAGCAGCAGTGCACCTCCACACAGGTAGAGAGGACAGGTAGAGAGGGGAGGAGTGGGCCAGGGGGGTAGAGAGGTGATGGAGACCGGCTGGAAGGTTGCAAACTGTGGACTTGACTTCATTAAAGGGGTTGCATCTGTGCTGATTTGATAGATCATAAGACATGTATTTAATCCTAATAAAATGTAAGTGGTTCCTTTGTAGTAAGTAAGTAAGTAAGTAAGTAAGTAAAGTTTATTTATATAGCACCTTTCAAGAGCAGACGTCACAAAGTGCTTCACAATCAAACAAAAACAGATAATAGAAGCAATTACATAAAATCAAATACAGACAGATCAAACAAAGGCAAGTCTGAACAGATGGGTCTTCAGCTGCTTTTTAAAAGTGTCCACAGAGGTCAAGGCTCTCAGTTTTGGGGGAAGACAGTTCCAGAGTTTAGGAGCCACAACCTCAAAGGCACAGTCTCCTTTGGTTTTTAGCCTTGTGCGAGGAACAACCAGCAGACCCTGGTCAGAGGACCTCAGGGACCTGCTGGTGTTATAAGGCCTCAGCAGCTCAGTAACATAAGCTGGAGCTTGACCATGCAAGGCTCTAAACACAATAATAAGAACTTTAAACTGGATTCTAAAACTGAAGGGGAGCCAGTGTAAGGACTTCAGGATAGATGTCACATGAGACCGTCTGGATGATCTCGTCAACAGCTTAGCAGCAGCATTCTGGACTTCTTGTAGACGGTTCACAGAAGTGACACTAAGACATGTAAACAGAGAATTACAATAATCAAGCCTTGATGAAACAAAAGCATGAACAATCATCTCTAGCTCAGCTCTGGTCACAACAGGTCTGAGTTTCGCTATATTCCTTAGATGATAAAAGGATGAGCGGACCAAACTGTTCACATGCTGGTCTAGACTCAGAGCCTGACCCATTTGGACCCCTAAATTACGCAGGGCAGGTTTAACAGTAGAGGAAAGGAAACCAAGACATTTTTTCACCTCTGGAACAACATGCTCAGGAGCAGAGATGAGAACCCTTTGTCTTATCAGTGTAGAAACGTTATGACTTTTCAGATTGTGCATGTGTGGGAGTGTGCATAGCTGTATGTTGTAAGTGGGTAACATTTTCCAAATGTTGTAGATTGTCTGACGTGATTATTTGATGTGCGTCATCATAAGGATCTACAACATCTTAATAAAGTAACAATTCAGTTGAATTGATCTCGTGTCAGTCAGAAGTTCAGATACGGGTCATAAGCAGCTTCACTGACTTCTCTGAGTCAGAACTAGATCCCCCTTAATCTAGTGTTTTAACACTTGGTTTGTATTTTAGTCAATGAAGTTTCATTATGTCTCATCAGAATGGTCAGGTTGTTTTTAAATAAAACATGTGATTTACATTAATAAATATCTTAAGAATCAGGAGAGACTTAATAATCAGTGTGGAAGTTTGTCTTTGTTTAAATAAGAAATGTTATTGCATTCTTGTAGGTCTTAATGTGTCTTTTTTGTTTTGTTGTAATTTATGTTATGGTATAATAATCTGTATCTGTGTTTAAGGTTGTCTGAGGTGTCTCCGGTGGTGCGTGAGGCCTTGAAGAAGCCCGCATCTGAAGACTATCTGAACACACTGATGGAGGAACTGGGACTACAGGAGCAGGACCTCCTGAACTTAGTCCAGATGTATAAAACCTCAGCACACTAACACACGCACACAGCCAGACATGGACACTTAAAAAATCAAAAACACACTCAGGATCTAAGACTGATTTAAATAAATATGTGGGTATGTTTGTTTTCCCCAAATAAAATTGGTTGTATTAAATTTTAAAACTAAAGTTCATGCCTCTTGTGGTTTATCTGATCCAGGATACATGAGGGGAGTCTGCAGGTCTCTCTTTATTGCAGCAGCATGTCTGCACAATCTGTGGTGAGATGTGTGCAAATCAGATCCTTAAAGTTTTAGAGCCCTGGTTGTTTAACCTCTACAGGGCCAAATAAATCACACCCAGCTTTCCCCCGTGAAACGCCATGTGGACACGCTGCTGGAGGAACTCCTGCTATCATAAATGTGATGCTATTTCTCCAGACTTCCTTCACATGAAGCTTTATGGCACCATAATGGCATTTGTTATATGGGTATGTTAACAATGTGTGTGTCTGAAAATATTTGGTTTTGAACAGGTGGCGCATGCAACAAAACGTTTTTCTCTTTAATAGTGCAGCGATAGAGAAACCTCGAGCTGTCATGCAGCACTGGGGACGTGATTGATGGCCTACAGAGCTCTGCACAGCTTCTTGTTTTTTCCAACGTCATTTTCTTTTTGAGGTAAAGAAGGATTTCCAACCATGTCACTTTTAAAAAAATCTATTATGAGGATTAAAATTTAGTAAAAAAATCCAAACAATGAGAAAAGTTGTTTTTTTTATCATTTAGAGAGTAATCACATGTTGGTTTGTTAATTCCCAACATACAAAAATAGGCAACTGAACTCTAAAAAATCATGTTTCATCCCTGACTATCAGACAAAGCAGTGTTTTTGTTAATTTAAAGTGATAAATCATAGCAGATATTATTTTTTAAACTGCTGCAGCCTCTTTGTTGTGATTCATAACTTTAATAATGATGATACAATATTCTTGATAAATAACGTTTTATTTCCATAGTCAACCAGAATATCTCAGGGTAAATAATTAACTACATTCAACAATAGAAATAGTTTAAATTCAACATAAAATAGAATCAAATAACACACAGTCAGGAAACATTGGAAGTGCAGGATTTCATGTTGGAGCATCGAAGTCTGCTTATTTGAGTCCGTGCTGTGTCTCCTTGTGTCTCCTCAGGTCCACTTTCCGCTGGAACCCTTTCCCGCACAGGTCACAACCGAAGGGTTTGAACCCCGTGTGTTTCCTGCTGTGCGTGATGAGGTTGGAGCTCTGACTGAAGGCCTTCCCACACACCTGGCACTTGTGCGGCTTCTCACCTGCAGCAGGAATGAGATCACATATGTGAGTGTTGAGACATTTTTACGCATGACGCACGGATAATCATGGATTTAGTTATTTATGTTGCATTTATATGACTTTTTAGTGTCTCACCTGTATGGATAAAAGTATGTTTTTTCATGTCGGACTTTTGGTGGAACCTCTTCCCGCAGTACTGGCACGGATAAGGTCTCGTGTCCGAGTGGATGAGCAGGTGTGTCGACAGCGTGGAGGAGCGCTTGAAGCTTTTGCCGCAGATTTTACAGCTGAAGCTCCTCTCCTAAAAAAAAAAAAGTGTCATTACAAAAGACCTCGAACTGGTATGAATAACTGCAAAAAATATACGCAAAGGCCTTGAAAAAGCTAAACTCTTTCCAGTGCCATTGGAGGTAAATTGGAACTTACCTGCGAGTGAACCGCTCTGTGCTGATCCAAGCTCACTGCGTGCCCGAAGGTTTTTCCACAGATCCCGCACTCAAACGGCCGCGTCCCGCTGTGCGAGCGCCGCACGTGAACCTCCAACCCGTGAGGAGTAGAGAACACCTGTAGAAAAAAAGACGGATGAAATTTGTACTTCAAAATGAGAGTCTAAAACAAAAGGGTCTTACGATATTTCGTAGCGTGGCACTAATGTTATTGGTTTAAAAAGATAAGGGCTAAATTTGGCTCCTGGTCAATAAAAAAAATATCACTCATAATTTGTAAAATATCTGCAAACACAATCGAACTGTTGTGAATTTGTTTGGTAAACATTGACTTACCTTGCAACATTTAATACACTTGTAGGATCCACTTGGCTCAACATTAGAACAAATAAAGTCACTTTCCGACTTGATTTTGATCCCGAGGGGTTTCTGTTTAACATCCAGATACAGCTCTTCTCGGTCCCGCATCCTGCAGATCTGTTGGCTCGTTGAAGAATAGTCCTGGTAACATCCGGCCGTCGGGCCACGCTGTGCGTAAAGCTGCTCGCTGCTGCTGTCCTCTGCATCGTAGACTGGAGAGTTAGCCCCCCCTGTGGCCCTGCAGGTGATGATGATGATGATTATTATGATGAGGCCCCTGAACCAGATGCCTGAGCTCGGACCTGGAATAGGCCGTCCAGGAGTAAGGAAAGAGTGGACTGTTGAAGTGTTGGCCGTCCTCCGCCGTAAGAGTGGAGCTCTTCTCCGAATCTGGAAGTGAATTTGGTGTGAGTGAGTAGAATGGTGAACAGCAGCTCATGGCGTGTCGTAATTTAAGAAGCAGTCACCCTAAAGTCCTCGACTTAAAATGTTGCAACAAGTCAATCTAATTTAGTTATAAATTATGTGTTTTTCTATTAAAGATAAAATAAAATGAAGTGACAGAAAACAACGACACAAATCCACTTTCTCAGTTTTTTTATATAGGCATTCAGTTCGGAATCTTCTAAAAACAGTTGTAGTTTGGTTTAAATATGTTTGTAAACAGACCTGGTGAGGAGGAGGGAGACGGGGGACGCCAGAAATCAAAGTCAGAGGATCGGTCACACACGCTGCCTCCGCAGCTCATCGGTGAATTCGAGGACCGAGACCCCGGGGACAGCAGACTGGACCCGGGTGAAAGTCCGTTATCTCCAGCGCTCACATCCTCCTGCGGCTCAAATTCCGCCTGACGCTTGGTCTCTAAAGATTGCACATGAGAGAAAGGACTCTTAAGACTGTTTAACTGGTTTCTGTAGAAAGAGGTGCGTAATTACGCACAGATAAACCTACCTGCGCACACATGAGCCAGTATAGTGTCCAATCTGGTGTAATCATCGTCAGGGTACCGGGGCAGGTGGTAGCTGTGGGCCCTCTTACTCTTCACCAAGAAAGACCTCGGCATGTTTTTATTCTTTCTGTCTGCTCAGGTCTGAAATCCTCCACTTCACTCGACTTCACTCCTCTGCTCCAACTTTATCTCTGGTCAGATTGGAACACTATTGGTTGACAGGCGAGACTGAGTTGGGATTTTGGCAGGCTATTACGCATGCGCAGAGAGACCGTATCGTTTACCAGGTGTCGCTGGGCAGGTGGCCAGAAGTTGGACCTCCGTCCCCCCAAAAAAAGGCTCCCGGAAGAAATGGGATTGGAGAGGTCGTATTCTATGTCCTCATAGGTTCATCTGCAAATGTGACGGTGGGTAAATCACATGAGAAAATGTACAATGGCATTTTATATTTTTTACAGTTTAATAAAAGACATTTAAAGCGTTCAGTACATCTTTAAAATCTGTTTTGATTGAGAGATTTTACTAAAGGATAATAATATAACAATGAATAGACATTTTGACACCCAAAATTATTTAATTATTTATGAAATTAAGTTTAGTTGATCAGTATGAATACTATTTATTGATAAATATAACCTTCAACTGTGTCACAACGTTGCAAAAGCTGAACAAGCATCGTGGAAATCTTAAATAAATTAAAACCGGAACTGGATTTGTGCATTTCTCAATCAGGGTTCAGAAGTATACTCCTAAAACCTATTAAATTACAATATTGAACAAAACCTTCGATTTTGGAGAATCATCACACCAGTTGTCTAATTGGCCGATACAACTCTAATGTGAGTTTTATGAGACATTAAACGTGTGTTTGTGGATAGTTCCTTGCAGTCAGAGCAGGCTGGGTTGGATAATGTCCTGTTTGTTTGACTGGTTGTAAAGTGATCCTGTTAATGAGACGCGCGCGGCCGCTCTGCACAACAGCCTGCTGGTGGGGAGCCGAGGTTTCACTTTACAGTGACACTGCTTCAGCCTGATTGTTTTACATGATTAAAACCCCCTCTCAGAACGCAGGGCCCAATTAGGATGTCCACTAAAAAACATAGCGAACATTCAACATAAGTTGAATACAAAATCAGATCAAATTAATCACCTATAGAAAACAAGTTCTTCGTTGAAATCTGTCAAGCTCAAATGCAAATCATAGCGAAGATTTTGGGCTCTGTTCAAGGTCTCTCCAAAGCACAGCAGTATCGATTTTTGTCCGGTGTGGGAACAGAGTTTGTTTGATGCAGCTGCAACAAGTGAGAGACCTGCAAGCAAAGCGCAGACAGCCGGCTGCAACAAGTGAGAGACCTGCAAGCAAAGCGCTGACAGCCGAGCCATCAAGCTGAAACACATGTGCTATACTCACACAGCAGCAGCACTGACACTGTCCTCAACTTTGTCCACGGTCAGTCTAAATGTCAAAATATCAGTCATAGGAGATAAAGACACCACAAATCACCTCTGCTCATACACACTGTAACACACTCTGTTTCTTTTTCATACTAGCACTGTCTCTTTCTGCCTTTCTTACCCTCCCTCTCTCCCACCCTCTCTCTAAAAAAAGTTCATGTTAGTCAGCCATGACAGTCAAACAAAAACACTGATTCATGTTCTGATAAAGGTGTCTACAATCTTAAATCATATGTACATTGTGCAACAATAATTTCCTTTCATAAGTAAAAGAGCGTATTCCCAACTAAAGCCATATTTTTTAAACCTATAGTTACTTTGTGCTACACCTAATGCCTGTGCTTTTTTAAACTAAAACTATACCTGTCAGAAGCTTTTGTCCTGATTCATGTGTGCCAACCCTTCACTTTAATTTATTTCTTTACTGATGTAGAATGTTTCACTAACTGAAAGGTAAGTCAAAATCTTGCGTTTTCACCTCTCTTTTCACTATTATTCTGAAAGGTATGATCCCTCAACCAAAATGAACAAAAACAAAACTTCACACTTTAGTTTTCCTGTAAAATATGATTGCAGACTTTGATATTATCTTAATCTTTAAGATAATATCAAACAATTTATCCACACTCAACTTTATTTCCCTTTAGCATAGCATATAGTGCATAGATTTGCATAGCAAACAAAGCATCCTCCCCTCACCTCTAATAAACAGATATTTCTGTAAATTAATTCATATCAACTTTTTTTATCAAATCAAGCAGCAGATTGATGCAGACAGTATTCTGCTTATTCTCATAGAAAAATGAAAACTTAAGTCACAGAAGGTCACTGTCGATGTGACAACGTACAAACTCAGGGTAACACACTGAGTCAGAACAGGAAACCAACACAGAGACTGAAGACGCTATCAGTGTTGCCACAGCCTCCTCTTTTGTCTCTCTGTAACCCCCCTCCCCCCCTCCACTCCAGAACCCTGCATCTCTCCCCTCACTGGCCTTGATTCTCACTGTCTCACAGAAAGTTTGTGATTGAAATAGAAGACCAATTGCAGTGATCACAGTAAAGGTATGGGGAGGGGGTTGTACTTTAGCTTTGCCTCTCGCACCAGCAGTTGTCTACCTTTTAGTACAGATCACAGTCGCAGGGTTAAATAAAGATTGTTCTGGTGAACCTTGGGGTAATTTTCTCTTTATTTTCTCAAGCTAAACCTCAGGGGTCTTTCAGCTCCAGCGATGTCAGAGGGAGACTGTGGGGACTCTTATAGTTTTAAATAAATCTGAGGCTTATACCACATGTGTGTGAATGTTGATAATAGTCGCAGAGTGTGGCGCAGTATGCAGAGGTGATGTCTTGATTTTGACTCACTGCTGTTCAATTTACAGCAAGAATTCAATGTTAGCGAAATTGAGGCTGCTGTGGCTTCATTGGGAGATCTAACAAAGACAAAGACAAACAGCAAGACAAACGATTAGTATAGCCAAGTCTGTGAAGAGGTTCAAGTCTGTTTCATATAGTGATATAGATTAAGTTATATTAAGATCCATTAAGTTTGTTAATGATTGCCAACAATCGAAAAAAACCTTTCATACCAAAAAAGGTGAATTCAACTTGAAAGTTCCAGAAACTGCTGTTCTTCAAGTGGCCACTTGAGGCTGGCTCCAAAGTGAGTCAATTCCCATAGAGCCCACTGCTAAAGTAACAAATTTAACAACGCAATTTAACATGTTTACAGCTTTGGACAGAAGTGGGTTATGGTCTTCATAGTTTATTCTCTTATGCATGTCAACTGCTTTCTTTTTTTGTTTTCCCTTTTTTTGTTTTTTACAAAACTTTCCTGTTTAAACTGTATCAAGGCTTAAAGATCTACATATTTAGAGGGGCTGTAATAGGAGAAAACGGGGTCGGATCAGGCCCTTATTTGAGGAAACTAGAATGAACATCAATAGATGAGTAAAGGGACTCTAAGTGACCTAAGGGTAAAGGCTTTTGTGCTACATCTCTGTATAGATAAGGGTATATGGTTACTCTGGATGGCATGTAGTTGATGCTAGCTACCTACTATTCTCCATCTTAGCTAAAATTCATTGAATTTCAGCTGTGTTTATGGTGTTAGTGCCTTTAAGAGATTTTTTAGGAAAAATCAGACAAATGGCTGTGCAGTTAACTGTGCTAACAGTGTAAGAAGTCTTCGTTCCATTATTATCTGTCAGTAAAATTGAATTATTTTTTTGATTACGCCAGATAAGGAATTGTTATTTTGTGTTGATTGTATACACTGTACACTGTATAACTTTGACTTTGTATAACCTTTTAATCTATGGTCTCACTTTAAGAGTAAAACTTTGTTCATTCAGGACAAAACACAAAAATCATCAGTGTGATAAAAATCATGACAATTTACAATTCAGCAGTTTCATATCCTAACCCTTTCCTAACCCTAATCAAAAATGTGTATTTTAATTGACTGAGTGCATGATATTAAACGCCATAATAGCCATGTTGTGGCTAAACTGACTTTCTCTGGCTCATGTCTCAGTAAAGTCCCGCAGTTCTCAGTCTGTGCGTTCACCTCAGCACCTCCACTATGCTGCTGCATCTCAATGAAAACCACATCATGCTATCTCATCCCCTCACAGGTTCCTTTGGCTCTAGAGCTCTAACCACAATGTTACATCCTCCTCCCTCTTTCTTTTAAACAATCTACGAACAAATTTAGTTCTTTTCCTCAGGTTCAACAGCCTGCAGCCCCCCCTCCTCTGGAAATGGCTGCCCAATTTTTTTCTGCTCCCAGCTGGCCCCAACTGCAGCCCCCAGATAGAGACCAACTTTGAACACAATGAATGATTTACTGGATGCTGCTGACCACAAGAGAGTTCTTCTTTCACACATTTGCTCCACAAACGTTGTGTTTTCGCTCATCTAATTTAAATCTTGTCTTCCTGAAGCATTAGCGACGTTTTCTGTGTTACTGTACATTGATTTTGATTTATTGTTGTTAAATAATTGTTGTTCTTTGAGCAAAATGTGTTTATCACTTTGAAAATTGCTGCACTGTCATATATGCTCGAAAGATCTGTCAACTTTTGCCCGGGGTCAGCAAGACTTGAAAAAAAATTCAAAAGTGTGAAAACGGAAGAAGCACTGGAAATTCTCATGTTTAACTAAACAGGAGCTTGGATTTATGCTGTAAACACTCCACAAATCAGCCACCTCATCCATCACTGTGATCAGCAGCTCCCCTTGTTTGCAAAACAGCCCGTTTCTGGTTGTAAATTTCCCTCACAAGTCCAAAGAATCTCTTATGGGACGTTGGTGCATGGATGTGAAGAAACCTGTGCAAGGCTTCCTGGTCATTGTGTGGCTCATGGTCTCATGTCTGCATGAATGGGATGGAGATGGCTATTTGAAAGGACAGAGGTCAACAAGCATAGTCAAGCCCATATAGCCTGCATTAGGGTTGATGCATTTTATTTATTTTCTGAGTTAGAGGTTTTTAATAACTTTCATTGCCTTTTTAACAGGAGAAATGGACCAAGTCTGAGCCATGATATCATTGTGGGGTGAAAATATAGCCTCATTTCTAGCAGGTTAACCCCTGACTGCAAGTCTAAGTGCTACTTTGTTTTCGCTGATTCTCTAAATCTTAATTTGGTCTCTTTCTTGCACAGCTGTGTCTGTTTCTGCATGGTGTGCTAAAAACAGTGGTCAAATGTGGGGTGAAGTAAACGGCCTTTCACACTCAATCTTCATCTCTACACCATCACTGCTGTTTCTGTAGTATTCTGTCAAGTGTTAAAGTTAGTCAAACTTACTGTAACTTAGTTTAAGCAGAACTGATTTGTTTTCAGTGTGTACCATACTTAGATTTCTGTCAAAGAACTTCTCTCTATCATAAATCCAATCTTTCTTCTAATGCTAAAAAAAGTGTTGACAGATTAATGAGCTATATGTGGATGTTATGTGACCTTTGACATTTTAAGGGACAAAAACAAGTATGCTTGTGATCTTCAAAAATATGTATGCAAATAAAAATAATGTAATCAGTCGTGACAAAAGAGTCAGGAAAGAGAAGAGTGTGCTGCTTGTCAACACTTTCTTCTTATCTGTGCTGTGACTGTGAACACATTGTGGATGAACGTTTTTCTGCAAGTAATTTCTAGTCCACTGTAACCTCATAGTTATCTGCTTTCAACTCTTTTTGTGAGTTTTGGGATGAAATGATGAGGCAGCACACAAAATACCTGCTAAATGATTCACTTGTTCAAATAATATCTATACAGGAGGGAAAAAAGCTACATTTTAAAATTTCAAGATTAAAAAGTCAGGCTCAAAATGAGCTGTAGAAACAATTGACCATCTAGAGTATACATAAGCATTCACCAGTGGTTCACCCTCCTCTGCCCAGCGCACCCTCTGCCCCTATGGTATGAGCTCTTATTAACTGGTGACCATTGCTACCCAGAGATGACTGGAAAGTTTCTTGTCTTCATTGTGAAATCAGTTCTGCAGAAAGAGTTTGAGCGGCTGTCCACAAGAGTGACTTTGACTTTTCTTATCTAACGCTAAGAACATCTGCACCCATAGTGACACTGAGGGATTTTATCTGTCTCGCTCGAATAGAAAAGCAGAAGACTCTGGTTCCTTTTTCTACATTTTTGATCTAGTTAACAGATAGTGTCACGCAGAACTACTTGTTTCTCATTAGACAGAGTAATCATTGCATGATTTGAATTTGATGACCAAACAAGGTCATTTGACCACTGTACACTTACCACTGAAATGCAGCAAACGTCTTAGTAAATCCTGCTAAAAAAAACATTGACATTCAGTCGCTAGTTAGCTTAGCTAGGCTAAAAGGAGGAGAGAAGGGAAACAGCAAGAATTGTTTGGTCTTAAATCAACAAAAGTGGTAGAAAACAGTTCTATGTGTTAAGTACTTTAAAAAAGTTAACCAATATTCCCCTATCATTTTTTTCTTGACAAGTAAGGCCTTTAGGATACCTGTGAACACTAAGACCCTTATTCTCTAGTTTTTGTGGCTAATACAAAGCTAAAGCTAGTAGCTATTTAGTTTATCTTATATGCCACCACAGCTGAGAATGTAAGTTAAATAAGTAGAAATAAAAGAGGTGTAATGTGTAAATTAGTGAGCCTTAAAGGAGCCGGTACATTAGGACTTGACCAGAGTTGCTCCTTCTATTTCCACATCCTATGCTAAGTTAGCTTAGCTTCATATTTGTCTGGTAGGCATGATAGTGGAGTTAACTTCATTTAATCAGATACCAGTATACCATATACCAATACTCAACTACTTCTCTCAGAATAGAAACTAAATATTTCTTATATCACAGTTTAAACTGAATAACATTAAATACTGTTAAATATTTTCAACAATATCTTAACAGTTACAGCACTTCCCTGATTAATAACATGGTGGTTTACAATTTAATTAAAAACAAAACAACAACAAAAACAATTAGAAGTTTATGAATCAACAAGGCCAGACAGAATAAGTATAGTGTTTTAAATAATTTTTGGTTACTTGTCAAAAATAACAGAGGTATAATATGATCAGGATAGGAAATGTTGTTGCTCTACTTTGATTTGAGGTGTTTCATGTTGCTCTTTGTGTCAGATGTTGATTTTCTAGAAATTCTGACTGTTTGTTCCTGATATCAGGCCTCTTATCGGTGCAGCCCTGTGTCTCAACACACTCCTGTGAATGACTTTGATCTCTGGGACCTGTGGAGTAACACTGAATCCATGACACCACCATCTGTATATGCTCAGTATATTTACAGTAATCACTGCAGAGCTCCATGGGTTGTGGCATTTGGAAAAAGGCGGCTCCATGTCCTGAGAGGAATGACACGTTTGACGTTTTTGGTTGCTTGTGTCACACTTACTAACTGTTGCTGAATGTTGATTCATTATCCTACTCATACCGTTATGACAGTTTTCCAAGTTCTGCTTATACTGTGAAAGTGCAATGAATATTGTTTCACGATAAATTGGAAAATAAAGCTTATTTTGTAATTGTTATAAACTGTGTAACATATTATGTTGGCCAACTTCTATTGTACAAAAAAAAATCTTATTAACCAACAACACCAACAAAAAAACAGGGTGTGGGTAATAGCTTTTTTAAAGTAAATTGTCGTCATATAGATTAAACATCTTCTCTCATTCAGGACAATTTTAAGTCTGGTAAACAAGGTTTCTGAAACACGGACCTCTTTAGAATTAACTCAAGACTTAACCCAAAACCCAAGCTTCAGAGATTTCATCATACAGACGTTACTGCCTAAATCATTGTCATATTGTTGAGTTGTTTGATTTCACAATAAGTTTGGATGACACATCAACAAAGCTGGCCTTAGAAAAGTGTCACAGAGTGTGTCAGGTATCTGAAAGCATGCAGCTCTCATCATCTCCCACCCTGTGGTTCTAACCACTTTAAATCTAAAAATTAAGATTAACTTTAAAACTGACTGAAGGCAAGGACTTTGAAAAAACAATTGAGGAATGAATATAACAAATTGGTCAACCTTTTTTTTAAGTATTTGTGTTATGTTGTATTATAGCTATGAACATTCACTAATCCAAAATATGATGCCTTGATCTCCCCTTAAACCAATACCACCAAATGTTCTGATAATAGTGAACCTGGGAGGGATTATAATCCACTAATTTGAATCCAGTGTTACTTTAATTTGGCTCTAACAGTTTATTATGAAATGAGGGACATTTATTTATTAAATGTATCTAGACAGTTTACAGTTCCAGGAACAATGCAGTCATAACATTTCTGTAATGTGCCAGATTAGCCATCATGGCTAATTTTCAACTGTAGTCCCTTACCTGGGCAGGTGAGTGACAGAACTATAGACACACAAGGCATGTTAAAACAGAGCAGCAAAAGGGCATATATAGGATGCTTACTTCACATTTTTTGTCGAATACCTCACTTGTCTTTCTGAACATGTAATTTTGCACTATTTACCTTGCTCTATCATTAATGTTTCGTTTAACAAATACACACCGTGCATAACGTGTTGTTTTTGTCAAGCTTAATCTAAAGAAACAAATCACTGTGGAAGAAGCAGAGTGAACAGCCCCGTTTCGACCAAAGGCCCCCAGAACTAAATGGTTCAGGGACTTCTCTTCAAGGAACTAAAAGGTTCCTGTGGCCCATGGTTGTCTGCGTTTCCACCGCTGTCTGAAGTTCTGGGCAGTTTATGCAAATCAGGCTGTATTACTTTGCAAAGACTTCATTGGTTAACAATGGAAAGAAGATGAGTGCTGTGTTTAGTGTCATTAAAGGAAAGAGGACTCTAATCAACATGTTAGAAGAATGAACACTGGATACCTCACTCGCCTTATTTCACCAAGACACACCTTTTAGGAAGAGAAATGATTTTAACCCCTGTAATGAATCTCTTAAAGTCAATATTAGGGTAAAGTATTTTTTATAATTATGACATTTAAACTTTAGAACATCTGATCGTTTATTGTGAATACCCAAGATCTGTGTAGGATCATTTTGAAATTGTGTTTCTGAAAAAGATTTGTAGTCACCAAAGTTAGAATATATTTTATTCAAAGATGTTTTTTTAATGGAAAATAAAGAAAGAAAAAGTACACAAGTCCCTCATTATTTTATACAAACATAAAGTTTGATTATTTCTGTAGAAGTCAGACAGAGTAGTTTTATCTCCATGCATTAGTAAATAACTTCAAATACACTTCAATAAAAACTATAAAGGTTTTCAATCCAGATGAAACCTCTGACTCTTCTGTTGTTTGCTTTTCTCTTTATTTTATTTTGAGTTTAGTTAATTTGTTCTTAAAGTCATACTTAGTCTAATCTAATGTGTTTGGACCTTTCAATAATTGTAACAGTCAAACTTTGATTTAAATAAAGGTAGGGTAAAAACAATGGGCTCTCAGCTGCAGTCTTTCAAACACAGTGGGTGATCTAACACCCTGCTGTGACTGACCAATCAGAGACATTCAGCTCTGCAGGGGCTGCATGCCCTGTTGTCAAAAGTCCCTGGACTTTCAGAAAGTACATAACCCCTAGCAGGGTCTTTTTTAGGGGTAAACTTCCACCCCAGAACTACATTTCTACCCTGGTAGATCTGGTGGAAACGCATGTAGTTCCTCAAAAAGACCAGAGTTCTGGGGGACAGTTCCTCCGGTCGAAACGGGGCTAACCTCTGCTGTGTCTGTGTCGCTGCTGCCCCCTGTCGGTTTATACCATAGACTGTAAATATTATACGTTTTTACGTGTTATGCTCATCCGGTGCAGCAGGGGGCGCTGCTTCTGATGGCACATCCTGTTACAACGAAGTAGCATAGTCAGATTTCCTTTTCAGCAGTCAGTTTCCGAGGTTTGAGGGAAGAGAGGCAAAATCCACAAAAATGGTATGTAAAGTAAAGTGATATTTATTCGGTTCGAATTGTCGGAGTCTGTATTGATGTGGTTATTGATAGAAAGGTGCTTCCCGCGATGTCAGGGTCAGATGTTTGTGGATGTTTGCGGTGGTTCGGTGGCAGTGAGCCGCTGAGCTCCAGCGTGGCGCCTGCATGGCTGATGAAACCTCAGCTGACCTGCATTGCTGGACACCGAGACTCTTTTACCTATATATGACATTGTCATTGATGTGAAGTGCTCTATACTTGACATAATGTATTGTTTTTGTAAGTTTTAGTATGCTAACTTTCTGCTACAGCTCAGCGTGGTAACATTGACTCTGCTCTTCCTCTCAGGGGTTCGTCAAAGTGGTGAAGAACAAGGCCTACTTCAAGAGATATGAAGTCAAATTCAGGAGAAGAAGAGGTGTGACAATATTTTTAATGGCACAAACTGATATGCTTTATATTGAGCTTTCGTCACTAATCTAAGATCTTTATCAAATGTGTTAAAACATTGTTCCCTCTCTTTTCAACTCCACAGAGGGGAAAACTGACTTTTTTGCCCGTAAGCGGCTGGTTGTGCAGGACAAGAACAAGTACAACACCCCAAAGTACAGGATGATTGTCAGGTTCTCAAACAGGGACATCTGCTGCCAGGTGAGTGAGTGGAAGACTAATTGAAACTCGATATTAAATGTTGAAAATGGCCTGATTCACCTTTTGTCTTGTCTGTGCCAGATTGCCTATGCAAAGATCGAAGGAGACCAGATTGTGTGTGCTGCTTACTCTCACGAGCTGTCCAAATATGGTATCACTGTTGGCCTAACTAACTATGCTGCAGCCTACTGTACTGGACTGCTGCTGGCTCGACGGGTAAGAGCTAAATTACACACACACACGCATAGAAAGTTTCAGATGCTATTGTGCGCTATCTGCTGGAGCAGATTTGTCAAGTGTTTTCTGACATTACTTTCGTCACTCCTTCTAGTTGCTGCACAAGTTTGGCATGGACCAGGCGTATGAGGGCCAGGTGGAGGTGACGGGAGATGAGTTTAACGTTGAGAGCATAGATGGACAGCCGGGCGCCTTCACCTGTTACCTTGATGCAGGCCTGGCCAGAACAACCACAGGGAACAAGGTGTTTGGTGCGCTAAAGGGGGCTGTAGACGGCGGGCTGGCTATCCCTCACAGGTCAGTGTGTTAAAAGGAGTACACCACCAACTAGTTACTCACGTTGCAGCATTTTCCTATGGGACTTCTTTCTGTGTATTTGCGGGTACTTCTTTGCTTCTTGATGATGATAAAAGCACGCTGAGCAAAATGTAGTTGGTCCTTCATTTGCATTAGCTGATGTTTACTGTCCTTTCAAGACGGGGCTGAGAGAAGCAAAATAAACCAAGGCAAACGCCTGTTAACCTTCATAATTTTGTGGAAAAAATAACTTTGATTACAATGAAGAAAAAAACATAAGAAATGGTACCAAGTGTGAAATTCTTCGGGGTAATTCCGGGATGTTTTTTTTGCAATAATCCTTATCTGTGCTCTCCTTTTGTTTCTAGTATGAAACGTTTCCCCGGCTATGACGTCGAGAGCAAAGAGTTTAACGCAGAGGTGCATCGTAAACACATCATGGGCATGAACGTGGCAGACTACATGTCGTATCTGATGGAGGAGGACGAGGACGCCTACAAGAAACAGTTCTCACGTTTCGTCAAGAACGGAGTCACGCCAGATACAGTAAGTACACAGAACGCAAATAACAATGAGAATACAATAAACGACCTCTGGTAACACACACAGTATCATCTAATGTTTTGGCTGGACTTCCTTAATTCAGCTTATCTTTAATTGAGCTTTGTGTAATGATTCCTTCCTTCAGAATAGTTCAATCATCCCTCAGAATCGAGTAAAATCTTCTTCCCTTTTCAGTAAAATATCCTGTCAGTGAGTGTTCAGAGTGTAGTAACTTCTTTCTGCAAAGTTAAGAGAACTTGAAAGCTGTAATCTTTAAAGTCAGGTGAATAAAGGGCAAAGTCTCTTAAAGTGTTCTAAATTTCTATCAGTGCACTTTTACAGCAAGATGAAACCAGTGTCTCAATTACATATTTTGTCCACCAGAGAGCACTGACACACTATTTGTGAAGCTTTCAGGTGTGCTGCTAAGAAGGAATTATACTTATTTAATGACATGGTTGGACCCTGACAGTTGTCTGCTGGTACACGATGAACAAACTGTTTAAGCACATAAATGTGTGAGCAGTGTTACTTCATCAGTAGTCTTAACTCTGGTGTGCGCTGATTCTTCTTCTGCTTCTTGATGATGATAAAAAGCACGCTGAGCAAAATGTAGTTGGTCCTTCATTTGCATTAGCTGATGTTCACTGTCCTTTCAAGACGGGGCTGAGAGAAGCAAGATGAACCAGAGCAAACACCTGTCATTATCTCAATGTTACGTTCAGCACGCTGTAGATTTAGAACTGTTAAAAGATGGGATTTTAAAAAGCAAGAAAAATCTTTGGGCAAAACTAAAATTCCTACATATGATGCGTTAATGCAGAAGTGTTTTTTGTGTTTCAGGTAGAAGAAATGTACAAAAAAGCACACGCCGCCATCAGAGCGAACCCTGTCCACGAAAAGAAACTCAAAAAAGACATCAAAAAGAAGAGGTGGGTTACTAATTCTTATATTGTGATAGTTGTTTTTTCCCAGTAAGAAGCCTTCAAATACTCATGTCAATGAATTAATACAAGGAGAAATCAATGATGACTAAGTATAAAGTGGCTGTACTGGGAGGTTCCCAGTGCAGAGCGGACGAACATAGTGTTGAATGTTAATGCAGTTGTGTTTGTGCCTCTTTCCGGACAGGTGGAATCGCGCCAAGTTATCTCTGGCACAGAGGAAGGACCGCGTCGCCCAGAAGAAGGCCAGCTTCTTACGAGCACAAGAACAAGAAGCAGGGGACGGTTAGGGGACTCGCCACAGCGCTCCGCTGCGATTCACAACACACATTACAGACAAATAAATTTATTTCAAACTCAAGCTTTCATCTGTTAGTCCTTTCTTCATTTGGTTTATGTGGAGTGGTTGAGTATATGTTAAAGGTAGTTAGCCTTGAAAGAATGTTTGCATAAATATTTAGTCCACATAAAAAGGCTTGATAATGTATTAGCAAAAAAAAAGAAGAGCTGAGCACACAGGACGGGTTACAGTGAAGTGGTGTGTAGTTTTTAATTGTGCAAAATCATGCTGGTTTCTTCAATAAGTAAACATTTTTCATATTTTCAAAATTCAAACAGCAGCATCGACCACAAGCTTGACATGCTTCACAGGTCACGTCTGTTCTGAAGCATTTTGTAGTCTGTCAAATGAGTCATGTTGACTCTGTCATAGTTACTTCACAACAGCAATGTCTGGAAGGGATTATGGAAAATAATCTATGAAAAGCATTCAAATGTGACCACAAGAATAGATCGACATCTCCACCATCAAAGGTGGTTAACATTCAAAAATGACATCAATGGATTCTATGGCACTGAGACATGAAGTCCAAAAATATTGTGATACAGCACGCTGAAGCAAAACTCCTTTTCGAGAAGTTGCTAACTTTCACAAACCAAGTCAAATATGCAACACAACTCTTCGCGTCACTGAAGCAGCATTAACAACGTCAGCAGAGTTGCAGATGGAGAATCTACAGCAGACTGATATACACGGACATTCACACATTATATGACCTCTGTGAAATACTGACAAATATCACAGTGTACACTTTGTAGCTTCATTTTTATCATGAAGATGAGTGAAAGCCACCACAAGCCTTCAGAACACTCAGTGCTCCATGCTTTGATAATACAAGTCTCTTGTTTCTGTATAGAGGCAGTGTTGGTAAAAACTTCTACACTCATTAAAACCTTGTCCTTTAATTAACCGCTCATTTGTACTTGTTAAAGGTTACATCTGGTGATGTTCTATATTTTGCTTACTGTCAAACTGAACCCCTGACAAGACCCACAACAAGTACGTTATCTTAATGTGCCGTCTGTGCAGCCGAGGAGTCAAAGTTTCTCTCTTTCAATTGATAACTTCTTCTAAAACTGTATCAAGTTGAATCGTGTTGCTTCAGGTTAAATATTTCTTCATTGTCGTTTACAACATTGATTATTTTGAGTAGATCACACATACACATCTTGCTACTTTTAACACAAAGTGGTGCTTGGAGTGTAAATGTGCAGCTGAAGGCAGCCTCTGTCAAATGCACATTTCACTGCAGGTTGAACAACCTTTCTTAAAAACTGAAGTGCCCCGCTGTTTAAGGATATTATTTCACCTTTTCCTAAACAGAGAAATCCTTTTGTTCAAGTATTTACATCATGAGTCGGCCCAGAGGATTGTTGTGTAATTATGGAATGTGTAGTTAAATTTGTTTTTGTTTTTTTTGCATTCCCCGGCTGTTGACTACTTAGAAAAATTCACATTACAGTAAAATCTGCGTAACACTGGGAGAATTAACAAGTCTCATTTCATCAATTCACCATTGCATAATATGTTTTCCCGCTCCTATGTTTACTAAAAGATACGCAGTTATAACTTAGAATTTGAGTTCTGTCCAGGCAGAGTGAAATAGATTAGTTTGAAAAGACATGTTTTGAGCATTAACCCTGATAACCAGACACCTGGAGGAATATTTAGTCTGCCCAGGACCTCAGATAAATCAGCTGATTTTCAGCTCAGTTTTCAAGAATGGCCCGGAGCACTATCAACATGATTGAACGCTCCCAACTCAAGGACAAAAGGACTTTCTCAGGAGTACTTGAGAGCTCACAGGATCTGAGAGTTGAACTAACTGTCTTTTCATCGGATTAAACAAATATAGAATATCACCATGAACAGTGCTATTTCATGACATGATTTTTAAATCTAAACAGAAGACACCTCTTAAATGACCTTGTGAGCCCATCAACATCAGCAGCTCTTGAGACCAACAACATTAAAATCTGTTTACACGTGTTTTTTGTTTTTCCAGCAGTGCCCTTCTAACATTCCTCTGTGGTGAACAATACAATGCAACAAGATGTGGTTGCCTATTTTAAGTGCAGCTGATGGAAACATGCAATCATTCAGTTCATTTCAGTCTTCAACTTGAAAGTATTCTCATGTTTTCAAGGCTTCAAACTTCAGAAAACAGGAGGTGGAATCTCCTTCCGTCTGACATAAGTGTTAAGAGTTGATAAAAAAAACGACTTCATTATATTTGCTATATTAAATCACAGCATCTTGAATCCTCAGCTCCCTGTGAGGAACTGACTGGCCTGATTTCAGAGGACTACCTGTCCTCACGAGTCCTTGGTGTGTGAGATCTGTCTCCACAGCAGAGCTTTCAGGTTGTTGAGGATGAGTGAGTGCTCCATGTTCATCTGTCCAGCATTCCCCTTCAGAGCCATACAGGCATACAGCTGCCTCTCCAGCTCCTCCCTTAGCCCTGACGGCGCCCCCCGCAGGATGTAGTCCTTCAACGTACCGCAAGCCTTCGCTAAGTTTGGCTGAACCGGTTCCTCCCTGCACCGTTTCTCTGCCACGTCACATGACGTTTGGCAGTCCACCCCGTACACACAGTCAGCATCTGACTCACACTTCATCGCCCGCATGGAGCGCCTGAACTCGTCCTCAGGTACCACCGCTTGGGGGTTGGTTAGACGGAGCTCGTGGCGGTCGGTGTAACCAAAGTGAGCAGCTGCGAGGTCACAGATCAGGAAGCTGCCGTAGGTGCCGTGGAAGATGTCCTCCACCAGCTCCAGCAGCCCCATGGAGATCTTAGCTTTACGAGGCCATGAGGGGGTGAACCACTGGTCCATAGTGCGCTGCACGCCGTTGGGAACCCACGATACCAGCGGCCAGGGCAGGGACAGACCATACAAGGGCCCGTAGTGGACTCGCTCTGTCATGTACAAGTCCCCACAGTAACCCAGGAAACGAGGAGTGTGACCACGGTCCTGGAGCAGCAGGCCCAGCAGTACCTCAAAGACAAAGCACAAATCTGTCTCACCACAGAGCCGAAAGGGAAATATTATCACGTTGACATCAACACTGAAAGATTACACAGATAGAGTTTGTTCTGAGTGATGAACACCTGTGGTACAGCCTGAACTGCAGTTTATGGGAGTAATCAAATTAATGCACTAATCCAGTCCAATAATTAGCTATAAAAAAACACCCTGCTTCTTCTTCTCCAAAACAGCTGCCCATACAGCAATGTGTTGCTAATGGAGTGTGTAAAGCACATTTTAAGACTTTATTTTCTTAAAATCAAAGTTTAGAAAAGAACAACTGGAAATAACACCAATCAAACTGATTCAGGAAAACACTGTTTCTGTGACGCTACATTAGACACAGGATGACAGGAGGGCACCAAAGCAAACTGCTGCTCAAAATAATAATGTGTATATTTTTTAATGGCAGTGGTATCAGAAGGGAAATCCACCTTGGCCAGTATGGGAGTCTGAGTATCAGGAAGAAAATATGGTATCAGAACATCTCCAACATAAAAAACAACACATTTTGTTGAGCAGGTAAGAACCGTTTTTAATTTTGTTATTCAGTGACTTGTTATACCTCATGCATCTGCAGCAGGGCCCATGTAGAGCGGGCTTCTGGCAGGGACACCCGTCCATCTTTGTTGCCATCAGCGACAGAGAGGATCTGGTTGACGAGGCTGGCGAGGTTAGCCTGTTCTCCGAGCTTGGACTGAGCGAAATGTAAATAGGGACAAAGAGATAAAGAAGGTTGTAAGGCTTCAGTCCTCCCACCACAGAGTACACTTTCTGCTTCCAGCTGAACCTGTCTGTCTCAATCTTTTACCTTGAGGTGATTAAAGACCATCTCTCTAAACTTCTCCACTGATGTTCCTCGGGTGGGTTTGTCGAACACGGGGGCTTCCCTCCGCGGCTCCGGCTCCTCGCCCAGCTCGTAGTGTACCACCTCCCCCAACTTGCAGCGGATGATCCCATCACGGTCTCCCCAGCTTCCTGTGTAAACCTGGCAGGCAGACCGTGGAAACAACATTGAGCAGGCTGAACGCTCTATTTGAAACTTAAATTGTGACGTTTTCTTACCTGGTTATTTGGCAGAGCTGAGAGACACCTGCCAAGATAAAGTGTTTGTTTGTCACACAGGCTGCTGCAGGCGGAGCCATCGATGATCCCCTTCTTGTACTTATCACACTTTAAGAAATAGAGAAGATGTCATGCCTCCATTATGTTAGCAAGCAAAAAACAACTTGAATGAATCTTCAAAACAGAACAAAGAAAAGTTTTTTATCCAGTCGAGTTGTTGAGTTTGAATAAGACAACCAGATCTAAAATCTGACTTTGATGCAAAATAAGGCCGTGTGATGCTCATAAACGAGTTATTCGAAAAGTCAATTACTCAAATCTCTTAAAATATCAGTCTCTAAACCAAGAAATTATTTTTTAAAAGCCATCACTCACAATGGCGTTCCTGCACTCATGTCCTCTGCAAAGCTCTGTGTAGGTGGAGTATTGCACGTAGATCACCCAGCTCCCCACCAGCACCGTCAGCCATGTGAGGAACAGATACTTCACCCGCACAAACGAGATCCGAGCCTAAAGAGAGAGAGCAGAACCAGAAACTCTTAATCCTAACCACATACCTGATACGCCGTCATTAAAATGTTTATTTTCCCCATCTGTGTATCCAGACGGAGATGTCCTGCCTGTATCAATGTTATACAGGCACAGTACACAGAAAGGTTGTAGATCCAAACAAGCCTTTCACACTTCCTAATCAAACCTAATCTCATAATACTTTACCATGGTTACAGCGTGGAGGTGTCCGATAACACACTATCGACTAATTAATTACTTGTCATGTGCAACAAAGGCTCGTAAAGCTGGATTGGGGTTTGGAGGTAAATATCCAGTTGTTCCAGCGTGCCACGCCATTCTGGCTATGGCGTGTTAAAAGATAAAATCAAATTACCACCAGTGTCACAGGATGAACAAGTCACATGTCTCACAATACAGAAGTCTGATTGTTTGTGATATTGTGCTAGTTAAATGCAGTCGCTAGCATATTTATAACAATAAAAGCACAACATTCTTCACTCCAGGAGAGTTCAAGTGTCTCCGGGACACCTTAAGGCAAGAAACCATAAAACAAAACAAAACATAAAAAGACAAGAAGTGCATGCACACTAAAAATCAAACAATGTTAATATTAAATAGGTTCTGCAATAGATGAAATCGTTTAACCAAACAATTAGTTCAAGAGCTTCCTGCAAAGCAGTCTAGTAAAAAAAATGTGGAAAACGAGTTGTTGGAAGGCACAGTGGAAAAGTGAGAAGAATGTAGGTCACATTTGCTATGTCAGCAAAACTGAGTGACTTTACTTTTTTTTCTTCCTCAAAGCACTGTAGCCGCACTTGTGAGGATAAAGTGATTTTGATTCTCGCTCTGATCACATGGCATCAGGAGCTTATGTTGTGTGTATTTTGGCAGTATGCTGTACTGTTCCTCCAGAATCAGCTTCAGCACAGATCCAAAATCCCAACTAAGCATGCACCCAGTAAGGCAGGGACCGAGCAAAAGAGAGTCGTTTTCTTGTTGATGTGCTGATATTACTGTTCTTTGTAGACAGAGTCTAATCTCTGTTTGTGTCCATACATACTGCAGGAGAAGTGAAAGAATTGGATAAGATGAAAAAAAAAAATGTAGTGAGGTCCTGGGCTTTTTTGTGTGGAATTTGTTCACACAAAATATGCAACACTTCCCCATATGTGAGCTCTACAGATCCGCAAAGGGATACAAGATACACAGGAAAACCATAATAGTCCATCCCCTTGTTCCCTCCGGTGCATTTCACCAAAGTATCAAGGGGGCAGCAGCTGCATGATAGAGATGTAGTCTCTTCTGGATAAAGCTGCCTGGATTTCAAACTCTCAGCGTCCTGCAGAGATGAACAAACAGATAGTGGGCCTCCAGGGAGGGAAGAGGAGGTATCAGGGGAGTAGAAAGCAGCTACACACCACTATCAGATCTGACTCCTCCTATCTGCATGTCTAACGCTGTAGGATCTGTGCATAGAAAACATGCATGGAAACACACACAGACAACATAGTGTGAGGATGGACGGGTAATGTGTGCACATTGGCTGTCTGCTGTGTGTCAGTGCGTCCATGCAAACACATGATGAAGCCTTGGAGATAAAGAAGTGAAACCCGAGCATGAAAGGACTTTATCCTTCATTTGCTATCTGTGGTTTTAAGTAGTGTCTCCTCTTTCTCTGAGTAAATATGCAGAGTTTGTTTTAGCTAAGACAACATTTGATGAACTTAACTTGAGCCCATTCAGGTGAGTCAAAAATCTGTTGACTACCCTGCAGGCTGTATAGAGTGGCACTTCAACCAAGAGAGCTGATTTTGTGAAGATAATGATTTAAGGGAACATTTTTTTCACTATTCCTGTTCTTTTGTGTTTAAATATTAAAGTGTCATTATTGCAAATACATAAAGCCATTCTGCTTTTCAATAATTGTATGTATAATATTTTTGTTGTGTCTGTAAATGTATTTACATCATTAAAAAACATTAAAAAATGTTGAAATGGTTGCAATTGGACTTAAATGTTGAACTGTGTAAAAACTAAAATGGAATAAGGTTGAAAAGAACATATTCCACCTCATGAAAATGCTCAATATGAAATAAAGATGTATGAACTCTAACACAGTTATGTCTGGTTTTATGTGTGACTGCTCAGAAGGTGAGCTGATCATGAGTGGTACAGGCAGGGAAACTGCACAAACTGCAGAGTCACACAGTACAAAACCCTGGAGTGCAGACTGTAGGGTTCCCAGCTGTCAACAGTCTGATACAGTTACACAGTGTAAACTCTCATGAAGTGTTGACTGCTTATGGAGTCCAACAGTATCAGATTTTCATACATGTTGGAGCTGTGACCCACAATGGCCACCATTTTATCTCCTTCTTCCTCTACAGTCCTCAGAAGTCCTCAGGACAGGATTGGCTGTCCTCGTTTGTTTGTATCATCTTGTCTGCAGTCCAGATGTCCCGGACAAAGCAGACCACTGCACAGATGATGGTTTTTATACCATCGCCCCATGTGTGGAGGTCCTCCAAGCAGGCGGCTTGGGTTCAAATCCGACCTGTGGCCCCTTTCCAGCATGTCATTACCCACTCTCTCGGTCTCCAATTTTTGACTCTATCCACTGTCCTATCTCTAAAATAAAGGCATCATAAGTTCAAAGGCATTGCATACTCTGTAAAGGCATCCAAATGACTCTGAAACATGCAACCGAGAACAGAGACTTGATGCAAAACAGACACCATGACACCTCTGCGAACACTTTGTGCTTTATCACTGCAAACCAGCAGGTGTCCTAACTAGACACCTTTGTAGACTTGGTATTAGCCACAGTTTGTTGCATGTTTTTTTTCCAATAAGGAATATGAAAACTTGTTAACAGAACTAATTATGCGGAAACAATGCTTGAGGATATTTAGAAATTCTATTATTACAATGTTTTTACAGGAAAGCAAATGCAGTTTTTGTGTAAGAAAGCAGACATCTTCGTATCTCTGTTTGTTCATACTGATGTAAAGTCTTTTTACACCTCCAATAGAAAAAGTCCATGTTCATTCAAGCCCAAAACACTTATTTGGCAGAACTTCCCTCTCTCCTTTACCAAAACGAAGGCACAGAAGGAGCCCTGATTACACACCACAGTACTTGTAAACATACACCAGAGATTCCTTTGCGTATTCCAATGTAAAGAGAACATAACAAGACTCCTCAAACCTCTCATGCACACAGTGTTGTTTGTGTAAGTTTGAGTGTAGGGTCATGGAGGGAGCTATTTTAACAAGCACAGGATGAAGTGCAGCCTAAATGTGTAAACCAGTCCAAGAGGCCCCAGGAAACATTGGCCAGTGAAGTTAAATATTGTCCAAAGCTGATTAAATTAGCTTGGCCATTACAATACACCTCCTGAACATTACACTGTCAGAGGACTTTAGCCAGCAGATTGTAATCTACGCACAGTTGTGATAAACTTACATTGCTATTCATAATGAAGCAATATATTTACACTTCCTAGAGCCTTTAACACCCTGTATTCTCCTCCTCTTGCCTAATCTTTTCTGTACTGCTAATAGTATCTGGCAGCAAGCCACTGGTATCCAAATCAGGAGGTTCAACCATATTATCAAAAGTATTAATGCTGATCTGGCACAACTGATGTGGTAAAACAGCTGTGCTCCTCAAATGAAAGACTATCTTTTTCAGCCTAATGATTAGGAGAAAAAAACTTCTAATTAAGTGAGATGAAATGATTAAAAGAGAGACTATACTTTCCGGCCCCAGGAGATAAAGCCTGGTTTGGTTTACCAATATCTTTTCACATTTTGTACACACACTCCTAGTGGTAGTGGGCTTGTAGTCTGCTCTTTTATAACCATTGTGGACCAGCAAAAGGACTTTCTACTTATTCTTCCATCCGCAGTCACATTCCTCAGGTATTTTCAATTTGCACATATGATAGCTATCACATCAGCCTCACCAGGTACATGTTAACAGCCACTTGTCAGTATGATGTGACACCATGAGGACCCCCCAGTAGCCTATTCACAGGATCACAGTCAGTTTTAACAAAGTAGTATGTGGAATGAATTCTCTTTAATGATAACCTATCGAGCAATAGCATTACCTGGAAGTAGAAAGACTTTTTCACCCAGGCCCGAGGAAACAGACCCTTCGCCATCACAGAAATAGATCATCTCAATACGTGGACCTGGCTGCGGGAGATCATCCTAAACACACGGGGGTAAGCGTCTGCCACATAAAACGAAGCTGTTTACAGAGCAAGAGGAAATGACTTCATGTTTTCCGACCTCAACCTCACTATGATCGACTATGATCCCGGATTGTCGTTCTGTTTAGTTCGTATGAATCGTTCTCATGCTGCACTTCGTCTGCGCCTCAGCTCTTTGCAGCAGCTGCCGATTTTCAAGCCAGGCAACATACCTCCTCAAACTGGAAAAAACGGAAGATTACAGCGCATGCGTAAATTGTACGTTTAGAAATATAGTTGTTTTCTTAATTTCAGGCACTTGACAATACTGACAAAAGAACTGACTGATGGCGGACTGTTTACGCTTAATAAAAAAATAATTCTCAGTATTGTGTGGTTATTTTAAATCCGAAGCTAGCAAGCGTGAGGTACATAGACTTCCGGTGTCGGGCTGAGAAAACCATTCCCGCATGCACCTCGCGGGATTGCGCACCGCAAATTATCGAGCAGTTTATGGCAATATTTCTAAAAAATATATAGCCTATATAATATATAATAGCCTTCTCTTTTTTGGGGGGAGTTTGATCAGTGATGAGAAATAGTCGTATCTGTAATTTACAAACACTGTGTGAAAGCTTTTCATGTTTTTGAGTTAAAAATGCTGTTTCTAATGCGGAAAATCGCCAAACTCTGAAGAATTATTAATTTAGTAATATAAAAACACATCTGCATACTAATTAATCCACATTGGAACATTATTTCCATTTGTTGTATTAACATATGTTTTCTCAGCCACTTCCAATGTGTTGATATTAGCCAGGCCAGTGCCCTTTAGAGTACTTTAGTATGAATGTGGGTATGGGTGAGATGTGCTTCGCTTGTGTTTGTGTATGTGTACATATTCGATATTTCATACTTTTTTTATATGCTGCAAACAGGATTGTTTCAACTGAATTTCATTGTATAACATGCAATGACAATAATAAAGATCGATCCATCGATCTATGAGCGGTGCGCGCTCCCGCGAGATGCGCATCTTTCCTATGCACACCTCTGGAAAATAAAACGCTCCCATTCAAAGAGCAGGTAGGAGGTGAAAAGGACTTCCGGTCATAACACAGTAACATAATTAAATCTGACCTGTCAACATCTCCTTATGTTGTAGCACCCGCGAGAGGCAAAACTTTGTCAACTTCATCGAACAATACTTCGTTTAATTTTCGAATACTTTTAATAAATAAAAACTGTATTTACAGCAATGTCACGAAGTTATTTAAAAATGCAAATAACGTAGGTTTATGTGCGCATAATCCACACTAACAGAGACAATTGCGCAGAAATATGCCATGCTTGATGGTAAAAGGTAGGTACACATTACCATACTACTTTAAGGGGCGGATATACTTTGCTCAGTAAATGCCCTGCCTACAATTTTGAAAGTTTGAAAAAAGATGAACGAAGCGGCGTCAACAACCAGCAGAGCAGCAGCAGGCGTGTACGCGCTTCCCACAATGCACTCCCCGATCATCAGCGGGAAACCAAAATGGCGAACGTGTTGGGGGAAAATGAACCGTTTGTTATTTTCTGAGAGAGGCACGAGCTCCGCTAGTTTCCGCGATACACTTTGAAATAAACGTAACCACCGAAGAAACGGGAAAACAGCGGCCACCCATAACCCTTTTATTTTTTGTTGTGCGAGTCATCTGTAAAAGCGGAGGTGACCGAATGAGGTATTGTTGTCATCATGTTGTCCTCCCGTGGGGGTGTGGGGTCCGACGGTCAGCGACCTGTCCGGAGTTAGCGGCTTTGCCTGAGGATTATGCTCACTTAACAACCAGGCTTGTCTGCTCGTTGTATCAAATATAATTAATGTAACCTCTTCTCTTTAATGCACTCTTCCTCTGAAGTGGCTAATGACGAGGCTCACTCAGTATCCGAACAAAGGGAATCCCAGATTGACGGGCAGGGGGCTAAAAGCTCAGAAACTATTGAAACCACGATGAATAACATGGATTCATTACTTTTACTGTGCAGTTAAACGGAACAATACCAAATACTTATTTGTATTAAAACTGTCCACTGTCACTCGCATGTTTAAATCAGTTTATATGAAGTTGTTGAAATTTGATAGTAACTTTTGCGTTTCATTTCGTATCTGACGGGATAGTTTATGGATTAACTCGGCATTGCCTTGCAGTTAGTTTAATGACTGCGTGGCTTTAGTTAATTACCAATTAGCACTAATTATGAGCATAATCACCTGTTGTTCGTGTCCAGTGGACCGAAAATGGCATGTTTCATGGTCAGCCTTTGTTTTTAAACCTTATATAAAACCATACATTGTGCCCTTGTATTCAACATTACTATCAGACATACAGGACGGTATTTAAGTAGGGATACACAGGTATAAGGTTGAGTTATGATACTAGTCAGCTGGTGTCTGTAACAAAGTAATTTCACTGATGATCCAAGTTATATTGGAGTGCTACTGTTTATAAAAGACCAGAGGATTGTGTGAAAAACTGACCTTGATTCTAAACATTAGTTTTATGTCGTTGGTGAAAAGACCCTAGTCCCTTGGAAAAGTTACTGTGGGGAAATTGCGCTTATTGCAGTTATTCTGAAATTCACTTCTAAAATTGTATCTATGATGTTATTGTAAATAAATGTCTGTACTTGCTGTTTTCTTATCCTTTCTACCTGTTTTCCAGAGACTCAGAGGTTGTTGATCACCTGTCTGTCCATCACAGAGCTCAACCCCAGCGACAGCAGCAGCAGGCCCTGTCCTTGTCCCCCACTCGCCTCTCTTTGAGGGAAGAGTATGGAGAGGACAGCATGTCTGACAGGTTTACAGAGGGACAGGACGTCTTGGCCCGGTGGTCAGATGGCTTGTTCTACTTGGGGACTATCACAAAGGTTAGTGTGAGGGGGATAGTCATTTTGGTACTATGAGCTTTCAGTCACAGTACTCCTAATCTGAAGGAATTTGGCACCCCTGATAGGATTTCTGGCATGGTCAAACTGCCCCCTGGATTAACACTGTTGAGGGCTTTCAGATCAAGAAATGTTGGCTTTTTATTAATTATTTGTACTACTTTTACAAACCTTCAATTTACACTTAGCAGATTAAGTCATAGGATGCAGAAAGTCTTCCTGGTGCCATTTTCTGAATTCCATGTTGTGACTTCAAATGTTTGATCTTGTGGTTTGCAGGAGCAGTGTTTCCTTTCATGTATTGATTTTGATGTGAGATGCCTGTAATAAGGTTTTAAAACACTGATGTTTAGGAAAACTAAATGTATTTCTTTGACTCCTTCAGATAGATCTGGATAAGCAGCGATGCTTTGTGGTTTTTGAGGATCGGTCAAAGTCTTGGGTGCTGTGGAAGGATATTCAGACAGGTAAGTAATTAAAGAACTTAGAAATGTTCATGTTTCTGGAATATCTAGGTCTTTATTATTAAATGAAAATGCAAGTAATTGTAAGTTTGCCATCATCTATTGTCTGGCAGCATCTGCATTTTTTTCCTTTACAGTTTAATCAAGTATTTACTTGAATGTTTGGAGAGCTTTCTGCTTTCCACACCAGACTGCCTTCCTCTGGCTTATCTCATTACTCCTGTTGCTGACAGTTAACTGTCCCCAGTGTCTGGCAACAATACAGTGACAGTGCACATGCTGCATGGCCACAGTGTCGTAGTGCTGATGTTAGAAGTGAATGGCAGTTAAAAGCCTTGTTTTTTATTGACCCCTATCAGAGATCATGAATAAATGTACTTTCACAATGCCTAAACAAACAGCCTAGTTTTAAAGGAAAACTTTCAACACATTTGGAGAATGTACAATCAGTGCTGATATTACAGGAATTCAATTAAAGCAATACATTCTTGTAAGCATAATGTGCTATTATGAATATTTGTGTGAGCAGCCTAAGTTTCTTCTGCCATGTTGAGGCTCAATAAACAGGGCTACGTATCAAGTAAGCCAAAAGTACCTGGTCCATATTAACATCTTCTGCACCCACCATGCCAATATTTTCAACAAGGAATCCAAAAGGAAATAGCCGCTAACTCTTCTGGGCCTATCACAACTTAACTGTACATGCCAAATGACTTTTTGTGCTGCTGAAAGTCCTTTGAGGTTGAGGGAATTCTGTTGAAATTCAATTGTCAATTCTAAATGTGTCAATACTGTTAAAACACTTATCTGGCTTGTCTTTACTCTGGTCTGTATAATCCAGCCTGTAAAACTGCTGCTAGTGAAAGAGTTCTGACTCAATATCTTCACTTCTGATGTAATTATCAGGGGATGAAGATGACGAGGATGATGAGGATGACGACATTGTGTGCTCCATATGCCAGGATGAAACTTCAGAGGAACCCAATGAGATTGTCATTTGTGACAAATGTGGACAGGGTACATTTGAATCTCTCTCATCATCATATATCACACAGTGAATAAAGTGCATTGCTTTTATTTTTACAAAGTATTCCCATATGTTCTTTATTCATCTACCAAAATGAGCACTTTCACTCCTCTTAAGTGCAGCTGCAGGTCAATGTGTCGATTGTCATTTAGGCTACCATCAGCTGTGCCACTCCCCCATCATCGATGCCTGTGTCATTGACTCGGATGACAAATGGCTCTGCGCAGAGTGTGCGCTCACTTCTATAACTAAGGTACAGCTTTGTTTTGAGTATAACAACATATTTATGTCTTTGTATGCAAGCTGTTATATAAGGTGTATTTACATTATTAATGGCTACTATCTCTGACTTGTTGATTTTTTTTTTTTTGCTTTTGCATTTAAATAAACGGGAGACAAGAGGCTAACTGTTTCACTACAGGATAAATCATGGAGTAAATGCTGTAAATATGTTTATACAGTTTTATTCTGGAGAAGTAACAAGCATTTTGTCTATATGTTTTACAGAGAGGGGGTTCACACAGGAAGAGAGTGTCTGCAAAAGGCTTTCTGGAGCACGAGCAGCAGCAGCACATGGGGCTGCACCTGTCCTTCCCCTATGCTCTGGAGGATCTGCTGTGGGACCAGGGCCACAAGACTAACAACCAGCATTGCTACTGCTACTGTGGAGGTCCAGGAGAGTGAGTAAAACATAGACCAGACCTCAGAATCTCTGTTACACAACTTGACCATGTTTAAAAACGCATTTTTCACATTACCGGGTAACACTAACATTACACGGTAACCTCTCTTTTTTTCTTTCCTTGTAGCTGGTACCTGAAGATGCTGCAGTGCGACACGTGTCAGCAGTGGTTCCACGAGGCCTGTCTTCATTGCTTACAGATGCCCATGCTCTACGGAGATAGGTGACAGTGCTACCATGTAGATCAGGGGTGCCCAACCTTTTTTGAACCAAGATCTACTTTTAAAGTCGCCAGTCTGCCGAGATCTACCAGTCCACATAGGGAGCCGTAGCCATTACCGACAGCCTTCAAACACATTTGATACGCTCACAACAAACAGAAAATACAACAATAAATACAATAAATTTACTGACACACTTTTTCTTTTCTTACTCCAATCCTAGGCTTTATTTTAATATTACATTTGTATTTATATCAAATGTGTTTTTCCCTCTAAATTATTTTAGTTTCTGCAACAAACCACTTTAATCTGCTCAATTTATCCACGCATGCGCACAGATACATACACCAGTGCCTGGGGGGTCGCGAGATTCCTTCCAAAAACATTTAAAAATGGTTTAAAATTGTGTATTTCACCCATTAATTTAAAAATATACAAAAAAATATGATGGTGTTTGGGCTATTGTGTGGTGGTCTAATGCCAGCGTTTGGAGAGGCCTAATAGTATGTGTGGCTGTGTGCAATGTCAAATGTTTTAAGCACCTCCAGGGACAATGGGGGTCCTCAGTCTCTAGCACCGTAATATTGGGGGTTGGGGCTGAAAAGTTTGGGAACCCCTGCATACACAACGACTACCCCTCACGTTTTGAAAAGTTCTACTCGATGTTCCGTTATTTAAAGGAGTTCAGAACCGCATCAGCAGCAAGCAGCTGTACATTAACATTATTAAAACGAAGCATGAGACGCTTCAGTTTTGATTGGAGTAAGGTGCATTTACAAGAGGGATGTACGGCCAGAGGACCTTATCTCTCTCTTTCTCTGAAGCTGATGTGATCCTGCACTCTTGGTTTTTAGTCTTATTTCTCCGCAGGAGTCGAGAGGGAATTTGTTTTTTAACGGGAGTTTTGCTCCTCACGGCTCTGTTCCCCGCGCGCCTGCACTCTCACATGCGCGCTCTCTCTCTCCCTTGCTCTCTCTCTCTCGTTCTCTCCCACACGCAGCAATTTTATGAATAAATTGTATTTTATAGTGACTAAACATCTCGCGATCGACTGAGAATCAGTCGACTGGTTGGGCACCCCTGATGTAGATGTTTCATACTAATATAATTTGACCATGTCTGTGGAAAAGACGGGTCAACACCAGTGAGCAGTTTAATCACCACTTCAGATCACTGTTCAAAGTATATTAAACCAAGACCATCAGTAGCAGACGTGCTTCTGCTCTGTATTACAAAATGAGTGAATCCTCACTGGTTAAAGGTATTGACCTTAGAATTACTACAAACAGCCTTAGAAACAATATCAAATAACTCCAATCAATATTTAGAGGAGAAAATTCTAATTCTGTCGGTGTTCTTTACCCCTCTGTATGTTCATATTTAAGGGTGCATTATCCTGCATTAGTGGCCGTGTAACTTTTCCTTTTATATTCTCATTCATTTTTTGGTAACCAAGAAAACTGTCCATTTAAAATCTACCCGTACATTACCTAAGCTGAGGTTGTTTTGTGTTTGTGTTGATTGTTAGGTTTTATCTGTTCGTTTGTTCTGTTTGCAACGGGGGACCAGAGTACCTGAGCAGACTGGCTCTCTGCTGGTGAGTGAATCTCTAATAGTTATTTTTATTCTGTTATGAAATAAATGAGCGTGTGATACTCTCAAAGGAGGTTTATTTTTTATTTATTTTATTTTATTTGTAACATACATTTCCCGTCTTACACCATATGCCAGGGACCCAAAATCAGGTTCAGTCCGACATGAATCTTACTTATTTTTCACACCAGCAGTTCCACTGTTCTCACCACTGCTGCGTCTTTAAACTCATACTGCTTTCACTAAAACATTTTAGGGACAATGTCACACACCTGAGCCTGTACAACCTGAGTGTGATTCACAAGAAGAAGTACTTTGACTCTGAGATGGACCTGATGGCATACATCAATGATAACTGGGAGCTGCTGCAGCTGGGGGAGGTTAGGAAACTCACTTCTGATGATTCACTTTATTTTTGTTGCACTAGTTTCATTTCTTAAGTTCAAAGTTAAGTTTCTTTTTGTATTTACAGCTGAACATAAAAGCAAAATATATTTGTGTAGATGAATATTTACGGTCACATCTAAGAGCGCCTGCTTAAGATTTGGCTAACTCTATTAAAAACTGCCAACCTGTTACATGACAGCTGCTTCCTTTTGATATGTGGCTGCTGAAGTCAATGCTACAGTTCAAATAAAACTGAGACCACTTAGCCACATTGTTAGCTTGTCGTAGAGGTTTAATATATCTTTAAATTAGCGAAGGCTGCAAAATTGGGTTTGGAAACCATATGATGTTGATTTTCTGAAAATAATGTTTTTTCTCTCCTTGCACCCTGTTTTTTCCTGCTTGTTGACCTCCCCTCCCCCGTGTCTGCAGCTCGCCAACACTCCGAGATCAGAGCGATATGACAGGGTTCTGGAGGCATTAAACAACAACAGCAGCATGTGAGTCTGTCCTTCACCGGTTTGTGTTCATCCCTATTTATTTTTCTTAACTGGAGTCTGTCTGTGACTCTCACCCTGACACCTTTCTCTCTTCTAGGTTCATGTCAGGGAAGGAGGTGAAGAAGAAGAAGCACTTGTTTGGACTGAGACTCCGTTCCCCTCCTGCCCCTCCCAACTCTGATGAGCCGACCAGCAGAGTGATGGAGAGGGCTTCACACGAGATCACCATTAAAGGATGCAAGCCCACCAAAGCCCTATCTGACATGAGGTGGGATGGAAAGAAGGAAATAAATATGAATGGAGTAATTGTTAACGAGACTATACCCTGACATTGATATCCCTCAGCATTGAAATGTAAAATTATTGATGTAACTTGCAAAAAAAGCAGTGTTCTGATGGTGTTTTTCACCGTTTGGTTTCATGTGTGACTGCATCATTGTGTTTTTAATGCACAACTGTCATTACTGTTTTGAAATGTTGTTATTGTTGCTCTAGAACTTGCAGTACTTTAACCAATGGCACAGAGAAGAAGAAGAAGAAAAAGAGGAAGCAAGGGGCACATTCTCTGTCTAAACCACAACGCTCCACTGAACTCTTATCCCAGGTGTGCGAGTGTCTGAGCTCATTCACTTAAAAATGTCAAACTTTTTCTTTAGCTGGGGATATAGAGAAACTGTTTGTTTGAATAGAAACACTGAAAACGCTACAATTTGTCTTGTCACTGACAGGAATTGAAAAAACCTCTACCACTGGAGGCCCACACATTGGATCAATTAACCTCTATCAAGTAAGTGAGCAACTCTGATGCACAAACCTGTTCTGAAACAATTGTTGCTATTCTTCTCTGTAAATGTAACAGTGGTGCTGCTTGGGCTGCAGCTCATTACTGTTTTCATTTCTCAATGAATGAACAGAAGGACGCGTGAAGATATGATTGACGTTTCATGAACTGACTGATTATTTCAGCAATTTTGTTTGTTTAATCCTTCTGTCTCTTTCTTACATTCAATCCAACCCGAATCACTAGGAACGAGAGGTCTCTGCTGTCCTCAGATGTGGAATCCATAGGGGCCCTGAGCACCACAGAAACTACCTCAACTAGCATTTCAAGACAGTCTAGGTATGCCTGCTATTGCACATTTGCTTCTTTCTCGCACCTGTAACCCTATTCAGCCGACAGACAGAGAAACACCAATATCCACAAACATTTGGGTCTATGTGTCAACCACTGTTGAATGGATTTGCCTGATAATTTGAAGGGACGTGCAGGGTCCACAGCTGGTGCTTGATCTCTCGACTTTTCCTCTTGTGTCACATTGAGGTTAAAATTCGTGACTTTATAAAATGTCTCAACATATTGGACTAAAAGGAGGTAGAGATATTCCTTTTCTCCTCAAGATGCATCGTCAAAAACTCTCCAATAACACCCTGACGTTATACATTCCCTAGGTCCAATACTCATATTTGTTTGCAAAACTATTTACGTTCCCATCCATAATGCCGTTGACGATCAATGCACTCTAGCATGCATGACGCCTCAATCGGACCCAAACTGAAATAACTGTTCTGTTCTAAGATCCCATGCCAGGCTTTGACCTGGAAGTTGTAACAGCATAAATGTGTAGCATAGCAGAAGTCGCGTTGTCTGCCTTTGGATAACATCGTAAGCTATAGGGATAGCTTGCATGGGATTTGTACCAAATTGAACAGAGCTGTAAAGGTGTACATTGTTTCACCGTATGACTTATAACCAGTATGCTGCATGCTAACTTGTTAGCAAGGTCAAGCGGGAGAAGGTCCTACAGTAACTTTGCGGAGTCCGGCATGCTTCTGTCAATAAATTCCTTCTGTGTAACAGCCTCACATGACTGTAGATTGTGTCTTGTCTTTAATTTCCTGTCTGAATAATTGTTTTTTTATTAAGTGAAAAAAGTTTTTCAAACTCTTTTTTTTCCCATCAAACCCCATCCAGCCTCTGTAGCTCCAGCAAGACCCGCACTACAGCCAGCACCATACCTGTTTCTGCTCCACCCTTAAAAAGAAAACGTGGGCGACCGCGACGGGCCCTGCAGCCACCCAACCCAGAAATCCCCCATCCCATCCATGCTGACCCGGACCCATCAGCTACAGAGGTGCTGAGCCCACTCCCAGGGCTTCACTCTACAGACATAGTTCATGGCATGGACCCCAACAGCCAGCTCTCCCACCTCAAGAGTTCCATCAGCAGCTATTTTGGAGCAGCAGGGCGGCTTGCTTGTGGGGAAAAGTACAAAGTCCTGGCACGACGGGTCACCCTGGACGGCAAGGTGCAGTACCTGGTGGAGTGGGAAGGAGTCACCGCCTCCTAGACTGCTAATCGTCAACATCATTTCTGACCAGCGGCTGCAGGAGGTTTACAGCTGTGTTGAGGACAAATAACACAGCAGGCGTTCATTAACTGATATATGCCTTTGTTTAGTTTAGAGAGGAGCAAGTCTTGCCTGATAATCTCACTGTAAAAACCTTTTAGGTCGTTGCAGTCCAGGGAGATCATTGATTCATGCATACATGTCTTTTTCATGTTTAAAAAATTGCTATTCATTTCTAAAGGAAGAAAGCTTGTCATTAGATCACATTTTTGTTATTCTGCTTCTAACTTCAATATCTGCTTCAGTTGACAGAATTTTTGATTTTTCAGAGGCAAATGCTTGATCACTGCACTTCATCTGGAGGATTACAGTGACTTGTTATTTGTGCTTTCATTTCCAGACCAGTTCAGTAAGAAACGTTTTTGAAGTTTTTGAATCATGGAGGATAAGAGAAAGATGGCTTATTTTTTATTTCACATCATGCATTGAACAATGATGTGTGTTTTGGTTAACATTTATATTCTTTAATTTCTTTATAAACAAATGTGTTCTTTTACAACCATGTCCCCTCCCTCTCTAGTCCCAGCTTTGAGTATCTCTTGTTGCCTCGAGCAGACGTATTCGCCAGTTGTGTTTCGGAAAGCGTGCTCATTTGTGAGCAGTTCAGGAGGAGCTAGAAACAAAAGAGATGTGCTGCTGCGAATGTTTATTTTATATAGAATTTAACTACATTTATGATCTTTCTTTTTTTTCTCTCTTACCTTCTTTCTCATATGCCTTTTTCTGTTCAGCAGGGCAGTTGTCTCTAATTTCTGTTTTTTTTTTGTAGTATTGATTGCACATATCAAAAATCCGTCAGACTGTCATCTCAAAAGTTATGATTTGAGCTTTTCAGGTCAGACATGGCAGCATTTTCATCAAGTGTTAAGTTTTTTGTTAATTCTGTTTTACTTTGATCATAACTCTGTTTAAAATTACATGTGGTATTATAAAAAAAACAACCTCTCTAATTTAGTTGGATAAATGTTCAGAAGCCCAAGAGAAAATGTCCCAACCTTTTAGTTTGAAATCGATAATCTGATTGTTAACCTCTGAAATCTTTAAGGACCTATTTAGTTTTAACTTTAAATGATAGTTATTCATAAAATAAAGTGTTGATATTATGAATGTTATATACCCATTTCATATTAAGATTTGTTTTGGTGTTTCTGCTGCCTATGCAAGTAAGTCCAGGATAATGTTGTTCAGCCGTATAATTTGGCCATATGGCTTTACACATTATTATGTGATAATTAAACTCTGTTGTATTTCTTTTTTTATGTGATGGGTGAAAACAAACAAATTTAAATTCCAAAACCCACTTGGATTTTAACAGTCATACAGTCTAGTCTACACACTCAGGATATGCCCCAAAACTTCACTGCATTATAAAGGCCATCATTTGCAGCTTGACAGGAAGTTTTGATTTAAGTTATTCTCAGTGTTTTTGGTCAGTATTTAAATGTAACATGCTGCATTTTTCATATTGCTTTTTCCCCCCATACTGGTATGTATGCATGTTTCTTTAGTTTCCTAGCAGCAAAATGAATTTGTAGTCCATTTTTTACTGCTACACTTGCTTATTCAAACTGAGTCAGAAAACAACCACTGGAAAACTAATATGCTGTATGTAACTACAAGAGGTAATTGTTTAGTTTGTATGGCTATCTGTATTATGGGACGTTTGTGGTTTTGTACAAATGGACAGACCTTTTTGACATTGATACCTCTGTGTTGTATGGATGTAGTCATTGAGTTTGAAGCTTGTCTCTTCTGTTCAGCCGGTTTAAGCCGACATGTTGCTATCACTGGCTTGCAGCAGGCTTCTGTAGCCAAAGAACACAACCTCTGCTTTGTCTCCTGGAGATTCTTCTTACATTTTTATACACCATGATATAGGTTGACGTGTTACTTCTGAACCTGTTTAGTAAAAAGATAAATAAAAGCCGATATTTTTAACTGTTGTCGCCTATTTCTAAAACTCCTGCTGCTAGTTGTTTCTGTCAAAGCAACCGTTTCTAATTAGACAGTTGCAGTGCGAGCGCCACTATTCGCGGCTTCCGTCATCAACACCTATTTCAACCAATCACTTCACGGACAGTTTCGTCTAAGCCAATCACAGTATGCGTTGTTAGAACGTGGGCGGGACTAACATTTACAAACCGTTTTGCTTCCTTACATCTACTACTTCATCTACACTGACTGAACTGGAAAGTTTTAGGGGTACTAAACTTAATATTTACAGTCTATAATACTAAATAAGGTTCAGTATGACAAGACGATAGAATGTGTGCACAATTCAAAACGTAAATGTTGTTTATTTGGTAGCATTTTCTCTAAAGTAGCGATATCTCAACATTAGCCACCTGTTGATGCGCCGAGCATCTTTGTTTACATTTAGCGAGCGTAGCTATGCTAGCTAGTATGTTTGTACTAGAAGTCAAAAACAATTACGAATTGTAGATATAATGAGGAGTTATTCGTGCTATATCTTTCAAACATTTGCGCAAGCGGGAAATATGGCTTGAGCAACTTAAAGCTGATCGGATGGTGTATTAGTTGAAGTCAACATGTAGCCTACCCACTACTAGTCTAATGTTAGAGACCGAAGATGTGGGCCATTTCAGGAGTCTGCTTACACTGACGGGGCTCTGTTTGGAACAGAATCGGAGGTAAAGTAACTGAATAACACGAACACAGTCCAAAACAGCTGTTGATTTCTACACTTTTATTTTTAAAAGTCCATGTATGGTAAATCCCTAATCAATCCGTCTCGGTACATCTTCTATAGTCAGTCACCTGATGATCCTCCATCCCAGTCAGGCTGTGTTGGTCAGGAGAGACATGCTGTTCTTGGTAGTTTAACCTCCTGCAACTCTAGGGTAAGAAACAAGTTTCTTTAAGTGCTTGAGTCAAGACAGTGAAGGACAACTAATCAGATATACTGTACATCACCTTCTCTCATTCCGCATTGTATGTTCTTATTTCTCTGTGTGTAGGAAACATGCTTTTTCCTTATCCCAAAAAGAAAGTGGATGGATTCATGAAATTTTGAAGTTTAGTTGAACCTACACTGGTTCTCATTTACATAGCTTTAGTAGCGATACATGATTGAATATTATTAAGGTCAGGTTAAGAATGTAAATGTGGTCTGAATGTTATTAGCTATGTTTGTTAGGAAATAGGAAATCAGATATGATGCATGACCCTCTTATCTGTTTCACAGTACGCTGTAAATGTTATAAAGACCATTTATGCAAGAATCATCAACAATAAACATGGCCTGGAGTACATCATAATTAATAGGTAAACAGTGTTGTAATCTCCTCTCTCAAACCTCCTTTTGATTGTACCTGTGTTCATCCCTCCCTTATCAGTCAGCCAAAGCCAGCCCAGTAGAGATGGAGTCTTTTACTGCGCGGAAGAAGTCGGGCTATCTGCGTCAGGAGAACGCTTGTCTGAGCCTACAGAATGAGCAGCTCATCAGTGACCTTGATGCGGTGCAGTATGAATTGGCCTCTTTCAAGTCACAGGTATTTCAATCATCCACAACAAGACGCTTCACACTTTCTCTTGTGCTTTGTATAGTGTGTGTTCTTGAAGTATTTTGTTGAGCCATTGGCAAAATATTTTTTTCCCACTTGAAATGTTAAGTTACATCAAAGAGAGTACAAATAGAAATCTTGTTATGTAAGCAGAAACTGTGTGACACACTGCTCTTTTTTTCTTTTTTCATCTTTAGGCTGGCCTGAGGAGCTCCAGGATCGGACTTAACAACAATGTAGCATTCATGAGTGAGCAGATTCGTCAGCTTCAAGCAGAGCTGGAGGCTCAAGCCAAAGATCTAAAGTAACCACAGACATCAAGTTATTCTTCTGCTTTTATATCTCTATTTATGTAGTTGCTGTATGGTAGTGACACGCATATTTTGACATTCATAGTACATTGGTGTGAATATTATGGAATGTGCTGTTTTTTTATAACCAATCATGATACTAAAATGTCCTATAGTCCTTTGTCATTATCCTTGTTGTTCTGGGGTAGGATTGATTGTGGCTTTTAATGATACGCCTTTTACCTTTTTCTTCAAGCTTTTACACTTCGGCCACCAGTTTAACTTGCTGTAATATTTATAACACCTGTTGTGTTTCTCAGGGCAGCAGAGCTGAAGGCAGAGTGTAGCCAGGAAGCAGCTGCTCACACTGACATTGTGGTGGCGAATCTCACCGAGGAGCTCAGTACACTCAGAGAAGAGCTAGTCAAAACTGCAGCACTGGGCAAACGGTGATTCACCCATCTGGGCTTTGATACTGCACACAGTTTCAATCCATCTGGTTTCAAGTGTAAAATAGATATGGTTGTGTTTTGGGTAACAGCATAAACACCATTTGTATTTTTTGTCAAACTAATTGCAGGTATCGACTTGAACCTGTAGTTGAAAAATGAACAGATATTCAGAGTCAAATTTAATGTGATAACATGATGGAGTTATTATTCCTGTTCGTATGTTCTTCCTTATCCCCTACAGGGCAGAGCAACAAAGGAACCAAGCACTTCAAAATGCTGAGAAACTTAAAGAAGCATTCAAAGATTATAAGGCCACCATTTCCATTAAAGTTAATATGGTACATTTAATTGTATTAAATCATTTTTATGATTTAAGTAAATCTACTTTATTTTTTTAGCTGCATGCTAAAGCCACGTGTTTCCATTTGTTTTAAAGGTGATGGAGAGTGAAGGCAAACTGAAAGAGAGCTTAATTGAGTGTGACAGAGAAAAAGAGGAGCAGAACCAAACAATTAGGTACGCATCTGAGATTTATTGTCAGATATGTCATTGCTTCTGTAGTTTTGTAGAAATTATTGGAGTATTAAAGAAGAAGTAGCTTTGATTTTCTGGTTCACACATTTTTATCCCAATCCTGCCTTCCTCCCAGCCGGCTGCAGGAAGGGGTGATGCAGGCTGAGTCTGTGGCTGCTGGCTTTAAAGCTCAGCTGGAGGAGGCCGGACGAAAGGCCTTATACCTGGAAGGGAGGCTTAAGGAGCAGGGAGCAGAGTGCAGAGAGCTGGCCTCTCTGCGAAAGCAGCTGGAAGAGTTGCAGACTCTGACCCAGAGTCAGGAGCACAGGGTGGCCCAAAGCCACAGGGAGGCTCAGCAGAGCCACGCGGAGCTGGCCAGCCTTGAGGCAGCACTGACCCTGCTGCACCTACGAGAGGTGAAGAATAAATAACACTGTCGTTTTTGTTCCCGTATCACATGATTGTTTTTAAGCATCCCACAAAGTTTAACCTAAGGGACTATGACATGAACAGTTTACTTGTTTTCCAAATACTAGGTTTGGGTCCACATTAACTTGTCCAAAACAGATTGTGGTATTTCTCACTGATCTTGTGGAAGGTGTGACGTCTTTGCAAATGTCATGTACTTTGTAATTTCAGGCTGCTGTGGGGGGGCCGCTGTGCATCAGACCCTGCATGTTGCCTCCAATGGACTTCACAGGAACTGCACACCTGCTGAAGCTGAAACCAGGTACATAGACAAACTTCACATATACTTTGTTGTTAAGACAAATTAAAACTTTAATATTTTCAATTCAGATGCTCTTGTTTTATACACCAGAAGGCTTTCTTTTAGCCATTTCCATCCACTTCTTTTCTACTGAGATTTGTACTTCTTTTGTACTAGAATCTTTTGGATTACTTAAACGTAATATAACTAGCAGGAGGGACCTATTCTGAATCATTGTTTTTCATTTGAGGTGTGTCTATATATGTCTTGGTCCAAAAAGTAGAGTAGGTTTTGGACCCACCATTAAAAGAAAACCTAAAGCAAGCTTTATGCAACCTGGTCATTTAGTAAATAACTCCAAAAATTACTCTCAAGGAAGTCACTGAAAAATTAGCATTTATACTTCACATATTTTTCATGTGATTCTTGCCATGTTGCTCAATCATTGCAGGTGAAGGTTACCAGCAGCTGCTTCGAGCGCTTCAGTCGATAGAAGCCGAACGGAACAAACAGAACAACCTGGTGGAGCGGCTTCAAGAGCGTCTGAGCAGAGCCCAGGAGGAGATCTCAACCCTGCAGAGCTCCATGGCCCAGAGAGCCTCCCACTACCAGAGCCTCCACACGGAGCTGCTGGACAAAGTCAGCCAAGCCACAGACACCGAGAAAGAGGTGACATTCTTCTCTTCTCTTCCATTATACATTTTTTAAATCAGTTTATTCCTTTGCAAAACAAAGTTTTCTGCTTAAAGGTAAACATTGAATCTGTTTTCACAACCCTCTTAATATTATACGATATATCTCAGACATCAAAGGTTGGATGTGTACTGTCATTTTAAATAAATGTTCATTAGGCTGTATGAATACTTCATCAAGCTTCAGAGCATTATTTTTCTTCTTACATTATTTTTGCCCTTACTGTTTTTTTCCCTCTGTTTCACTTCAGTTAAAAAGAAAAAGTGCTCGTGCAGCTGCACTGGAGAAACAGTTACAGGAGAAAACCTCGGCCTACAGCCAGGCTGCACTGACCAACACTGAGCTGGAGAACCAGCTGCAGGTACAACACATGCACCCTCATGGTGTTGTTGAGATATTTGTCCTTTTTCTTTCATTCTCTCATAATGACATCATTACGCCCCTGCCAGACATTCTTTGTTTGCTACCTGTTGCTTGCAATACCAAAAAAACACTCATCATAGAACCCTTTTGATTTTATTTGTACTTTTTCTTATTCCAGGAGAAAACCAGCACCCTTCAGCATTACCAGTCACTGATGACCAAAAAGCAAAAGGAGTACCAGCAGTCTTTGGAGAAGTGTAAAAAGTCTCACTCTCAACAGTTCAACGAGCAACAGCACAGAATAGAAATGGTGATCTACATCTACAACTCTGTCTCGCTCACTTTTGCTTCAGTGAAACTCTACAGTTTAAATCTGCTACAACTCACTTTCACAGTTCATCTTCAATCTGTTCAACCAACCAATGGTCTGGATCTCAAAGGGCTAATTATCTGTTTAAATAAAGGTTAAATAAATCATTAAGTTTCATCAACTCATCTATCACGAGTGATTTAGGCTAACCAATCATGTAGATGAAAGCTGTGATAATTTTTTACACTCTGTATAACTCAAACCAAATCAAAGGAAAATCAGATGTTTCCTTCACTAAATCACAGAATTGTCTCTCCTGCAGTTGCAGTTGTCTGTGGAGGAGGCTCAGTCTAGGCTGTTGGAGATGGAGCAGGAGCTGAGCTCTCTCCAGAGGGAGCGAGACGATGCTCAGAAAGCAGCTCTCCTACTTCAGAGCTCCTTGGACCAGCTTACACAGGTCAGGACACGCATAATAGTGTGTAGGACCCTGTAAGGGTTATCTTCAGTTGATGAAGCACAATCAATATTTCAGACTTGTGTCAAAGGCACAACAATGATGATTTAATCCCCATAATGTACTGGCAGTCGTAAATGTGATATGATGTATTTACAGCAGAAGCAGGTTGAAGAAAGACTCAGCGAGGAGTTTCTGCAGAGTTTAAAAAAACAAGAGGCTCAGTCTGCTACCAAGGTTTGAACAAAGACATGATTAAACATAGACAAACACAAATGGCGTTAGTTAAACTCTACAGAAACATAGTGAATTCCACCATAACCACTTCTGTTTGCTCATTAGGTTCGTGAGCTGCAGTCGTCTCTGTCAGCGTGCAGAGAGGAGCTGAGCTTATACCTGCAGCGGATGGAGGAAGTTAAGAAGAACTATGAGAGTGATCTGCACAAGAACATCGATAAGGTGCACCGCCACGTGCAAAGACACAGATCTCCGTCTCAGTTAGCTAGATGTAACATAAGCACTTCTGTCTTTTAACCTCCAACCTCCTCTTGGACTGATCTTGTCCCTTTCCTCCTCAGGTCTCCTCCCTGCAGGAGAAGCTCCACAGTGCAAGTCTAGAGTGTCAGAGCTCCAGTGAACAGAACCTGCAGCTGCAGCTTTCTCTGCAGCAGCAGCAGACCATGCTGGCTGAGAGCACGGCGCACATCTCTGAACTGGAGGAGAGTCAGAGCCAGCTGCAAACTGAGGTAGGCAAGTTCATGAAGATCTGAAAACACCATGATTGGAGTGTTTTCGATCTATCAAATCTAGTGGCACAAAAAGGAATGTGTGTTTATATGTCTACTATCATTTCATGAAGAACTCCACAGGCTGAGTTATTGTAGTGAATAGAGAGAAATAAAAAACAATTAACATGAGAAACACGAAACAAAAAAAGCTTTTCTTCCAAAGCTAAGAGGCAAACTAAAAAATATCAAACCGGAATATTTAATGCTGTAGATCTGCTTCTTGTTTGTGATGAATTCACAAATTAATTACACATTAATTAAGACCAAGATAACAAACGTCTTTCAAACCTCGATTTACTGCCTGAGAGCCCTGAGAGACATTGGTAAATGTTATATATTGCTCTATGTTGCGCTTCAGTGGTGCATGCAGTGTAACCAAACACTTTTTCAGTTCATCAGTACCACAAACAAGTTACCTCACAGTGAAGGAGCAATTTTCTGCTATCCTTATTGGTCACTTAGTGCTACATGTTGAGCAGCCAGCAGACAGTTTTCCTGTTCATAACACAAGTTATGTGCTATAGCCAGCTTGTGGCCACATTGATTGATTGACTGCACTAACTGTAACCAACTTTGAATAAAAGTGTTAGCCGAATAAGATAGTTTAGACTCTGAAGTTTTCTACTTGATCATTTTCACCTCCTTGCTCTCGGTCTGACATTTTTCATTCTGTTAGAACTGGAGTGAACTGGGGGAAGTTCTGAGATGTTTTTTTGGATTAAGCTTCATCAGTGGTCCTTCATTAAGAAGCACGTCAGTTTAACTGAGTTTATCTAGCGACTGAAACTCTTCTGAAAATGTTTCTGCTTGATTCGGACAAGTCGGTTTATTCTAAAAGCGCACACAAGTCCAGTTTAATCCCCTTAAACCTTACCAGCAAACATTATTATTGAAACTGTTTGTATAAACAAACAGCAGCGCAAAAAGAGTAGAAGATAAGCTGGTGTGCCTGTTCTCTTAGTCCGGGCATCCACTGTCCAATTTCAGTCCAATTTTGACCCGATGTTTTAGTTGCTCAACGAAGTTTGAAGTCAGGCACATTTTCGACCGATGGGCTTCAGCCAAGCAGTGTACAGAGAGTCAATTCTGTTGATCATGGACCAATCTGCTGCTCCCAACAAGACACAACCTGGTTCCCCAACTTCAGGGCTTTTTCCCTGATTGCGCTTGCCCAAACTGGCAGACATTGGGCCTCATTCACTAACAGTGCGTACGCACAAATATGTGCTTAAACCGTGCGTACGAACATTTGAAGCACAAATCTGAGATTCATCAATATATTCTTACTTGAATTTGTTCTACTCTGCGAACACAATTTAGAACCTCCTGAGACCATGCGTACGCACAAACGATGGACCAGCTTTCTCAGAAAATGTTAACATACATCTTTTAATGAATGCATGACATATTAAAAATATGTTCAGTAAATATATATATATATATGTAAGATATATATATATACATCTATTTTTTATTTTTTGAAAAGACAAGAATTAAAAACGTGAATTAACTAATGCATTGACTAAATGTATTAAATAATCATGAAATGCCTTTTCATCCTTTGATCTAAAATCCTAAATCTAATCGTCGACCACTCTCACTAATACTGCCATGAAATATCTGTTACCAAAACCAGCTTATTTAAGAGCATGAAGGGAATATGACTGTGATTTACATCTCAAAGTGTAAAGATCCAGCCTTGCTGAAAGATATTGCAGCCGGTGCCTGAGAGCGCATCAGACTGTCAAAACATGTGAAGAGTGTGACGAGTGACTGATCAGCTAATTCCGGATGCCAATGCGCGTACAGAATTGCTGATACACCAATCGGATGTCCTTATATGGGGAGATGGGGGCGTGGTAGTATGCCGATTGCAGGCTGCGGGCACGCGCCTGACGATTTGGAATGATTCTGATTCACTAACATACGCATGGTGGTGAGAACAAAACTGGCTGGTACGCACGTGTCATGAATCCGACGGTGATTTTGCGTATGCACTTATTTTATGCGCAGAGTAAGAACATTTCTACGCACATATTAGTGAATGAGGCCCATTGTCTTTAAAGCACCATGGCAACAGCAAGCAAGCCTGTTTGGTGTGTCTTCCTCCTCCTCTTATTGCGAAAAATATGAATGAGAAAAACATTGACAGGAAATAGCTGCAGACCTCCAGCTGCCAGAGAGTATTTGTTACGATTTAGCTTGTGATGTTGGTGATACTGAGTGTGTGCGTGTGAAATATCAGTGTTTGTCATTGGGCCATGTGTATGACGTAACTTAAAAACACATAGATCTGACTTCAACTCTGCTGTGGGAGTTTTCAAAGGAAACTTTAAAGACAATCATCAATGTCCCATCCTGATTTAACACGTACAGTGTGACATGAAACTGCTGCACCTCAACATTTTTATAATTGTACAGTGTATGTACTAGAGCTGAGTGTTGTCCACAATCTCACAATTCAATTTGATTTCAATCTTTGGGTCATGATTCGATTCGATATTGATCAATATGCTTTGATTTAATAATACACATAGATGACAGGAAAACCCAGATAACTACTCACAGTTCCTTCTGATATTTGTTAAATGATTATGTGTGCATTGTTTGTGTACATTTAGAACAAACTGACTCAAAAATATATTTTATCTTTGCATTATTCTTTAATAAATAAATAAATAATAAAACGTAAAAGTACAGTATGACCTAAAGTGCACATTTGTGCTTGAGCTGAATTTGCAGCAAAATTGTAACAAACGTAACAGTGCTGTAATGGCGTCGACAAAAACTATATGTATATTGCACAATTGTGCTCGACCTAAATTCACAGCACCAACAGTGCCCCCAGTGGAGAGGGGCGTCTTTACAGCGAAAAAAAACGATCCCAGGACTTCCCTGAATTGATATTGAATTGGGAAAATAATAATTGCAATGCTTTGATGAATCGATATTTTTAACCAGCCCTAGTATGTACGGCTTAACAGGCAGATGTGAAAATGTACTCCTCTACACTGCCTATATCACAGATGTAATAAATCTGCATCGTCTTCTGGAGTTTGTGATTCCATTTATAGATCAGCACATTTGATCTGGTTGTACTTTCTGTCCTTCACAGCCAACAGAGCAGAATAAACACCATTCAGTGAGTAGGGCTGAACATAGAGGCTAACATTCAGCATCCATGACGATCTGATCTGGGCAAACAACGGGGGATCAGTTTCTTGAAGAAATAGATGACTTAAATTATTGTTTTGACATCAGGGCAGAGGACTGTACTTTAAAGATTAAAGGGTTAGCCCGGTCTGTTGAAGTTTAAGCCTACATTTTCAGGGTCAAGAGGAGACCAGGTAATGTTTCGAGTTTTGGCTTTTATTAGGCTTCAAAGAAATGTCCTTTCACTTTTTGTTCTCCGGGCGACATTCCTCGACATAGATATATGAAATATGAGGTGAGGGAATACGTTATGAGAAGTTGTTGTCCCATAATTATCTCAATGCTATGATTTTGTCAAATAGTATGGTGACTTTTACTCATTTTTAATTAAGGGCCACTGTCTGCGTTTCTTGACTTAAACTGTTAAAATGATGTGTATCATGTTAAAAAGCTTTTAGTGTGGGCGCTGTTAGCCAGGTGGTTAGTGCTTGCGCCCCATGTCAGGAGACTATAGTCCTCCAAGCGGGCGGCCTGGGTTCAAGTCCAACCTCTGGCTCCTTTCCCGCATGTCATTCCCCACTCGCTCTCTCTCTCTTCCTGATTTCTGACTCTATCCACTGTCCTACCTCTAAATAAAGGCATGGGGGGGTGAAACTTTAAGGTAAAAAGTCGTTTTGTGAAATAAAAAACTAATTAGAGGAACTGAGAGTGTATCAGGTGTTAATATCAATATAGGCAGCTAAAGCATAAGAAAGCCCGGGGATGTTGAACTTGCTTAATCGTGCAACCCTCAGATCTGCTCTACAAGACCATTTGAGCATATTTAGCTGTGATCATGTGAATTTCCATGGATTGGTTCCCCTGAGATCCATGGATGGCCTGTTTGTTTCTCTTGATGAGATAAATAATGACGGATGCTGCTGGTGTTGTGTGACTGTCTGTAGGTGTCCAGCCTGGAGCAGCAGTTGGAACGAGCCCGGGCCGCTCTGCAGGAGGAGGTGAGGATCAGAGAGCAGGAGGTGCAGGAGAGAGACAAAGACCTGCAGGAGACGAAGCAGCAGAACACACAACTCTCTGAATCCGTGTGGTAGGACATCTGTACACACGGCAACACACACTTTACACTCTTGTTGTTCCGAACTGGATTTAAGATACAAAATCTTTAGGAAAATTTCAAAAGGCTAAATGCATTAGGGCCACAAAGCTATAATAGAATAACTTAAAAATAACATTTAACACGCCAAATGTTTTGGAAAAAGTTTTTAGTAAATGTTATCTAATATGGTCCTGCAGCTATTTAAAGCCGTATGTATGGGGCTATTGTTGGTGGCTATTTTCTAAAAGAATATTCTTGCAAGTATCTTTCCCTTCTCGACCTGCAGCAAAGGCAATCAGCCTCAACAAGACAGAGGGACAGTCTCATGATTACACCACATCAATATGTCTGTAGGCATAAAGCAGCCCTTCCCTTCTTCACGCCCCATTGGACATGAATATATAAATGTGGGTCTTTCCCTGGGACAGTTGAATCCTGATGTGTTCAGAGTTAATTCATTCTGCAGAGCTGCTGTTCACTTTGACATTTTAAAAGCTCTGCATGTTGCGTATTTAACAGTGCCATCAAAAGGCACGTTTGTGTAGCTCCGCTTAGCTACTTCAACAGTTGTGGAGGGATTTCATTTTCAAGGCCACAATGGGGGCGGTGCTCACATTAAGGTGAGGAAATGGACATGTTTAATGCAATGTGTACACTGCTTAATGTTTTCTACTTTTATTGTCGACTCGTTTTTATAATTTAAGACCTTTAAATGCTTTGCAAGAGTACTGATTGTTGTTTTTGTGTTCTACTTTGTGTGCTGTCTGCAGCCATCTGAACTCAGAGATGAAGGAGTGTCAAGGGGAGCTGCTGTCCAAGGAGTCAGAGCTGAAGCGTCTGAGGAGGGACATCGCTGTCAAGACGTCTCACATCAGCCGCATGGAGGAAACTCTGCAAAACTTGACAAACCAACTTGAAAGAAAAAATGATATCGGTGTGTAACAATTTCAAAATACAGTCATGTTACTATTTTGTTTAAATCCTTGCGCTCCTTCACTTAATGACTTTTGTTCTTCTTTTTTTTAACCTTTACCAGTGGTGGACCTGGAGGAGAAGCTCCATCGCTGTGATGCAGACAGACTCAACAGCGTTCAGCGGGTCCAGGTCCTGGCGGGACAGCTTCAGGACGTGCGTCGAGAGTTGGCCGACACTCTGGAGCAGCTGCAGACACTCAGAGATGTTCTCCAGAGAACACAAACCACCGCTGACGAACGGCAAGAGACGGTGGAGAAACTGACTTTCCAACTTAGGTGAGGAAACTCTGTCATAAGAAATATATTTCTGCACGCAGGGACGAGCCAAAGAACGAAATCATGTTCGGACTGTGGTTGAATCTACATTTGTATTAAAAGGACACCGACAGTCACACCAACACAGTCATACATCCTGCTATTGTTCCAGTGTTCCTCTTGAGGTCTCTTACTTCATTGCTTTTTCTTCAGTATAACTTTTTCACATGAATTTATGATGTTGTTTTGATGAAACTTGTTGCTGTTTGAATGTATGAAATAATGTGAATTTCTTTTTATAATTTTTAAGTTATTTTTTTACAATTGTAGGTGAATATTGTGTAATGTGTCATGTCATGTTGTTGTTCTGACTTTAACACATACTTCCTGGTTTGTAATGTTTATATTTTAAACATGCCACTGACAAAGATAAAAACTATGAAACACACTTTGTGCAGATATTGTACATCAAGCACTCAAATGGACTCAGACATGGTTGAAACATTTCCTCTACAAAAAAAAAAGACATGTTGCTACATGTTAAATCTTATTCATGAGTAATAACTCCATCTGATCCTTCAGATTTTCTTTAAAGTAACTGTGAGATCACAACGAGCGCAGTCATTAGCAGCAGGAACAGGCAGAAGCTTGATACAGAAAATGCCCTTTAAAAAAAAGAACATTGCTGTCGTATTAACAGACCTAAGCTGTGGTCAAAAGCCCCGTTCCACACAATCAAGTACTGAAATGCCATCTTGTAAATACTCAACCCAAAGGTCAATCTAAAAATGCTCAACAATAAACTCTTGTAGAAAGTCATCTAATGATAATCCCTGTGTTAAGCAACAATCAGACACAGTAAAATCTCTCATTCTCCCAGTCCTGCATCTTAAAGTCGCTTATTTAGTTTTTACAAACTATCCAGTGAAATAATGTGTGTGTGTGTGTGTGTGGGGCTTCACAGTGAGACCCAGAGGGAGTTGGAGGAGAGAACTAACGAGGTCTTAGACATGGACAATGCTCTGAAGGAAAGACAGGGGGAGCTCCAACAGCGAGCACAGCTGGTACAGAACACACACCTACAAATATTTTTCATTTCATTTCATTCTCAGGAAATATTTTGCTGTGTTCTATCTATCTTTATTGCTTTTATAAAATCCTGTCGTCCTCAGCTGGCCCAGCTGGAAGTGGCCATCCGAGATCACAAGCAGGAGATGGAGAGGAAGGTGGAGGCTGTGCAGCAGAGCCTGGAGGCCAGAGAGAGAGAGTTGAGAGACACACAGAGGGAGCTCACAGACAGAAACATGAAGGTCAGGAGCGACCACAGGATAAGAAGGCTGAACTTGTGACAAAATGTTTACACGGGTTATTGAGAAAGTTAATGTAAACTGAGGTGACATTTCTAGAAGAACCACTGAGAACAAGCAGCGTTAAGTCCTGTTTACATTTTTCTATCCCTAAAGCTATCATTACAAATTAAAGAGCTTACATTGATCCCTTTGACAAAGAAATTATCTATAAGAACATATTTGCTGCAAGTCATCTATAAATGTAAATGCATTGCAAACTTAAGATTTTATTTCACCCAGAGTCCCTGATATTTGAACCTGAACTCTCCTCTCTGATATCTATGTGGGCCTGTATCAACATAACGGTGGTGTCTTTCTTATCTTACAATTCCCGTAGTGATCCTCTTGAATCGTAAAAGATATGGTAGTTAAAAAAAACTTTTCTCAATTTAATTTTAAAGTAAAATTAGGATTAAAACTGAATTGACATGTATGTTTAATATAATTTATTCTAACTAATAATTTACATTGAATCCAAAGTTAGATTTAAAACTATCTGCTACAAAGAAAGAGGGCCTCTGGTAGTTTCAGCTGCAATAGAGCTGGGGAACCAACAGCGCAGGTTAGCACTGATTATTCAACGGCTTTATAAACTTTGCAATCCTTAAATTTGCTAACAAAGATACTGATAGACAATTCCTTTTATTTGAGACAAGCCTTTTAAGAAAAAATGGATGTAATCAAAGAGGGAAGCCCTGATGCTGTAATCCACGTTCTAAAGATTTTCTATAAGACTTGAGTGTTAAGACGGACACACTGTGCGATTTCAGGCCAATTCTGATGTTGAGTCAACGACTGATTTCAAAGGTGGGCCGAATTACAGCCCAATGATGCCTTTTCTTGCGGCGCACAAAGGGGGCACAGGTGCCGATTACAGCGTCATCTGCTAATCCCAACTGGTCGAATGAATATCTGGCATGTTCAAAATGTTGGTCATATGACTGCATACACTGGCCCAGTCAGCGCAGAGCCACAAGCTATCCCCAACTTCATGGCTTTTTTTTTCCTGATTGCGCCTGCACAATCTGGCAGACAGCTTCTTAAAGCACCATGACAACTGCAGGCATGTCTGTTTGATGCGTCTCCCCCCTCCTTTAATGAAAGATTTGAATGAGAGAAACATTTACAGGAAATAGCTGCGGACCCTTAGCTGCCAGGGAATATTCTTTATGCTTTAAGCTTCTTTTTTTTTAAAGTTAGCATTGTGTTTGATTGTGTGTGTTAATGCAAGAGAGCAAGACCATCGTATTTCAGCCGTGCATATGAGACAACTGAAATACACGTAGATCTGACTTCAACATCGGTCCGTTGGAGTTTTCAAAGGAAACTTTACTGACAAGTGACAACTGTCAATTCTATGTCCAAATAAAAATTGATAGAAAAAAGTTTGCTCACAAGTTTTAAGACTACAGGATAGATGTGCTGATTATTTCCCAAAGTTTATAGAATTAGTGATTGAATTCAAAGACTTGTGTGTTATTATGTGAATAACCAGTCATTGGGCTGATGTGTGTGTGTGTTCATGTGTTTGTGTTTGTGTATGTATGGTGATAGGAGTCCCAGGAGCTCACTCAGCAGCTGAGTGCAAGTCAGCAGAAACTTCAAACCGTACTCCAGGAGCTTGAAGAGACTCGATGTGTCTGTGAGGCTTTAAGCCGAGAACTAGAGGCCACAAAGCTGCAGAACAAAGACAAGGTGAAGTCCACGCATATTTCATTCTTATGTTATCACTCATTCTTTAATCAAGAAGCTCTAATGGATCTACTGAGTTTGTTGCCTATTCGACAATAAAACACATTTTAGCGAGTTAAGGATCTCAAAGTGTCATCATTTAGTTTTCTTTATTAAATACCATAAGCCATTTTGTCCTCGTTGGATGAGATAGACTCTACTAGAAACAACAGAAAACAAGGGAATATAAAAGAATGAATGACGTGTTAAGATGTGGATCTTTTCCATGCATGTCTGTATGTCCGGCTTGTGTGTGTTTGCAGGAGGTCCAGCTGAGCAGCGTGGAGGAGGAGCTGGCTCTGAAGGAGGCTCGATGGCTGCAGTTGGAGGCCGATCTACAGAACACAATCACCTCTTTGGAGGTGGAGCTGGAGCTGGAGAGGGAGAGGCACAGCAAGGAGGTACTGTAGCTTCACTTCCTCCATTGAATTCTTTACATCTGTTCTTCAAAAGTCCTTGAAGGGTTTTTTTTTAAATGAAAAACGTTATCAAAGAGGGATAGTGATGCTGGGCAGAAGGTATTTGCTTTTCTGCAAATCTTGGCTGAGCCTTTGATCAGTTCAGGACCTTTTTTGTAAACTTGTGTTTTGACGAGGGGTGGAATTTGCAGCGTAACTCATGTTACAATATGATATGCGATACATGGCCCAGGATAACCATAGTATCACAACACAGGGTCTCTGCAATGATGAATATACTGCAAGACAATCATAATGATAATCACAATATCTAAAAAGGAAAGTGCGGGATAAATGTATTCACAGCAATTTGGTGTCAGTTTCACCTCTTCTCACGCTTCATTTATTAACTTTTATTCACTGCTCTCTCTTTTATTCCGCTTTCAACTTCTTCCTTGGCCAGTTAACTTCTGTTCATGTCACCCTCATTCATGATGTAAGTTCCGACATGAGGAACCCTGTGTGAGTTCCCTCTTTTTTCCCACCGTCAGTTTCTCTTCTTATTACTTCATTTCTTCCACAGACTGACGATGAAATCTTGATTCCATGGTGCTACTTGTATACCTCTCTTGTGCTGCTACAACTTGTGTTCCAACCTTACCTTTCATCATATCAAGCTGTACATCAACCTATAAATTACAAACTCTGTCTGCCCCCTCCTCCCCAGCTGGAGTCGGTGCAGCAGACTCGTGGCCAGCTCCTGAAGGTCTCTGAGCAGATGTCCTCCACCATGCGCTCCTCCCAGGAGCAGCTCGCGGCTAAACTTCAGCAGAGCCAGAACCAGCTCGAGCAAGTCAAGGGCGAGTGTGAACAGACCAAAATCAAGATTGACCAAACTGAGACTGAGCTGGGACGCACACGCAGCCATGTCATTCACCTCCAAGCGCAGAGAGATCAGACTCAGACTGAGCTCCTGCAGAGTAAAACCCAGCTCGAGCAAACCAGAATCCTGTACGAGCAGTCCAGAGCCCAGAACAGTCACCTCCATGCCCAGCTGGAGCAGCTCAGCGTGCAGTTAAATCAAGCTAGAGTCCAGACAACCGAGCTGAAGGGCCAGCTCTGGGCCTCTGAGAAGAAAACGGAGACCTCCAGTGAGTCTCTGCTCATCAAGGTAAAGTCCTTTAAAGTTGTGAGTGCATTTCAAGGGTTGTTGTTGATATTCAATTTTTCTTAAAGATTGGAAAGGGGGGTTTGGGGGGGCTTAGTTATTGCCCTGTCCCTTCTCTTTCTGTTTCTCTCTGTAAGTTTGTGCAGTGGTGACTTTCATCATCAGCAGTTTGTTATATAAAGATGCCTAACATTTAACAACTTGTTTCCCTCCATGTTTTTACCCATAATTTCATTTCTGAAGAGAGGGGAAGAGTGATAGGAGATTGTCAACTAAAGGATTGTGTTGTTCTCGTGGATGGATAAAATATTGATATATATACAAAAGTTAAAATAGACTGACAAATATACCTTGGTTCATACACCCAGGTAAAGTCTTTATGTGTGTCCTTGTCTTCCTGCAGGAGTCTGAGGTGACACGTCTCCAAGCCCGACTCTCCAGCCTGGAGAGAGCTGCAGACCGCCAGAATCTGTTCAATCACTCTCTCTGCCTCCCTGCTATGTACTCCTCACAGGGCTCCTCCTCTCCTCACTCCCCTCAATCCTCAGCCAGAAAGTCACAGACAACTGCCATGACTTCTAACAACCCTCTCTCTTCTCCCCTGTTCTCACCAACACTACAAAGAACTTGCTTGTCGCCCCTTCCTCACACACACCATCAGCCCTTCTCAGCCCCTTTTTTATCAAATCAAACTTGTGATTGGTTACAGAAGAGCAGCATCGACTCCTCTCTGGATTTCCCCCTGAGCCTAAAGGCCACACTGAGGGAGTTAAGCAAACAGCCATTGGAGTCCACCTCCCCCTCTGCATCCTCTTTCTCCACAGACACAGTAGACCACAGCTGGCAGGGCCTCAGTGCCGCAGAAGCCACGGCCACCCCTGACCTCTCCTTTAATCCGCTCACGTACATGCTGGACAAGCATGACGACAGAGACCTGCAGGAGGAAGAAGACGAGGAGCAGACTAGTGAGTCGAGGAGGGAGTCTGTGAACACTCTGGTGCCTGAGGAGGAGAAGAACACGAGTAATCTGACGGGAATGATGAAGTTCGTTAATCAAACGTTAGCAATGCAGGAGGACCCGACTTTGTGGAGCTCCACAGGGATTTCACAGAGCGGAGGCTGCCTCACACTACAGGTAACCACACCGCTTTCTCATATGTGAAATTATTAGCAATTTAAAGGAACTTGATCTGAAACTACGCAAATAATGGTTTCTTTCAGTCACTTCAAGCAGGAATGAGGAACATGCTTTTGTTTCAGCTCCTCAAGTGTGAGGATATTTTATATCGTTGATTTAAATCTTTGTGTTGTGGACAGTTGGGAGTACAAAATAAATACCTTTTAAGACAAAACCTCAGGTTTATGGAATCATAAATAGTTGATAAACATTTATAAACATAGTTTCATCTTTCATCAAGAAGGAAGTCATTATTTCTGTATAGTTTCTTAAAATGCCTGCCACTGGGTCAGTGTCCAACAAGGAGATTTACGACATAAAACAGCCTTTGTTGACATTTCCACAACCAAGTTTTACAGAGTGGAATGTTAGCCAGCTAAAAAGATGCAGAATCAAAGTGTTCATTAGAGAAACGTACACACATTTACAGGAGAGTACCAGGAAAGAGATCAGGTTTATTGATTTCTCTACAGGGGCCACCAAAATCAACATGAAATAGTTCCTGATATCATTCAGAATGAAGCAGACACATATTTAAAAGCTCAGGGTTTCTGGTTTCTGGTTTTCTATCACTGATGCATGTTTTCTTTTCCCTTTTTTAGAGGGATGTCGAGGAGCCATGAAGCAGGGTTTCCCAGCATGTTATGAGAAAAGAGGAAGATGAGAAGAGCTGTTTACACTGGTGACATCACTGTGGGTCAAAGTACATATCATTTAGTCCCACATGTATGAACCACATGTATTAATACTGATCTTCTGGTTGCTACTGAAATCAAGCTAAATATTTCAGGGGGAAAATAAACGATCAATAAGATTAAAACCACTCTGCAGACTGTGAGGATGTTAGCTATACAGTGTAAATGTAGCATGTGCTTCTTATGTTGTATTTTACTGATATTTATATTTTCACACAATTTTAAATAAGCTAAGTGAATAAATTGTTTTTATACAAGAGCTTTTCCCTTTTTTATGTTTTCATTCGTCTTCCACTGTGATTCTTAGTTATTTTCCAGACAGTTGTCAAGCCCGTCGTTCACTAACATCTGTGTAAATGTTCCCATGCTGCTGGAGTCTGAGGGATCCAGTTACGAGAACAACTGGCAGCTCCTGGAGAAGAGCTCTTGGCTCAGGACCTGGTGGGGTTCATGCTGAATCTAATGCAGGCTCAAGCTGGCTAGAGTGGATTTGGCACGCTCATGTTTGATTACATAACATGGAAATCAGAAATGTTTACTCGTCAAAGTGTATTTATTTGAATGAGCTCACAGAGGTTTGCAGATGAAAGAAAGAAAGAAAGAAAGCCGACCTATTTTGTGTGACTTTTATCATCCCTTTCATCCCCAGCAGTAACTGAACAGATCGATCGCACTTCAATCCCTACAGGATAATCTTTTTCTTATTACTAATATATGAGTGTCTTTGAGTACATAAAAAGCGCTTTATAAATAAAATGTATGACTATTATTATTATTATTATTATTATTATTATAAGCCCAATTTCGAGCTGCAGCTAGCAGTTTCTTAGCTTAGCATACAAAATGGAGGAGCAACAGCTGGCCCAGCTCTGTTAAACAGGAACATAATCTGCCTACCAGAAGCTCTAAAGTTGTCTCTGGTTGATGGCCAACCTCCGGACTAAAAAGTCTCGAGGATGTTACAACTCTCAGCCAAAAAAGTAGTCCTTTACACCCTTTGTAATACAGTGAACTGTAGCTCTTACACTTGCTGTATGTTCCTGTAAGATTTAGCAAACAAGATAAAACTGGTTAATATTGAGCTACAATGTTTCCCATTGGTGCATATTTGTATCTCTAGTAAGAGCCAGGCTAGCTGTATCCCCCAGTTAGTTACAAGTAATTATGCTAGGCGTTGCTAACGTCAATGCTGAGTATTTTATTCATGTTTTCAAACATCCTTTTCCCATCATACCTTGCTTTTAAGTAGAGCCGGACCGATAAATCGGCCAGCCGATAATATCTGCCGATATTAGCGTATCAAGTGACTATCTGTATCAGCTAATTTTGCAGATATACGCCGATATTACTTGATATGTTCTGCAGTCAAATAGCATTTATTTGAGTTTCATTGTATTACACCAGCAGTTCTCATTCTGGCTGTCACCAGCAGAGGGCGCTATATGGATTACAACAAGCATTATCACTCATTATCACAGTGTGAAGTGGTGATGCACAAACATGCGCAGTGACTTTTCAGTTGAGTGACCATCTTGTCTTCATTATACTGTATATCTATTCCACAAGTGTTTGATAACTGCATTAGAGGGATCAACTCAAAAAAATGCGTTGGTATATGTACCGTTAAATCAGGAATATAAGTCGCACCGGTGTATAAGATGCAGTCTGATTTGAGAGGTATCCCAGAGAGAAAAGGTCTTAAACTGTCTACCTGCGTTATGATTTCTATTGTGTTCAGCGAAGCCTACAACGTGCAGTTTCTGTACAGCTGTGTAGCTCTTTTAGTTCTGTCTGTTTCCGCTTTGTGGAGTTTGCACTCTTACTAGCTACAGTACGGTAGTGAAAGTTGTGAAGTAGCCTACAGACCCACAGCTAGCAAATTGTACTGCACCTCCACTGGTCACTTGTTAAATTAAATGGACTCTTTCAATCAAAGGTGTGCTCCACAAGGTTTATGTACGGAACAATATGCCACCGTTTTCTTTAAATGCATTATTATGACCTAATGAGGGAGTGTATGATGGTGGCAGACGCACTAATGGTAATGACAGTGTGTGTCTGCATTTTATACTGGCAGCAAACTTTTTTAATGAAAAAGTAGATATTAAAAGTGTGTCTTATACACATATACATCTATCTCTAAAGTAGAAGATAGATCTGAGAAAGATATCGGCCGATATATTGGTATCAGATTTCTTTCCCCTTCCTAATATTGGTATCGGCCCAGAAATCCTGTATCGGTCGGGCCCTGCTTTGAAGTATTAAGACTAATGACCTCGAAAGGGACAACTTAAATACTGTATTACACATGACAAAAGCTCAACAAGAAAAAAAGGTGTCTTATTCCAATCATTAGCCCAGCTGCGATGTTTAATCTCTTTTTGTAGAGCATATAAAGTGTTTGCTTTAGCAGGCAGACCATCTGTGGGCCTGTTCGATGTGTAAATGTCACAGTGAGAGATTTCCTGTCTGCAAATGAGGGGGGTGTTCATATTTACTCTAGCCTCTGACAATGGTTGTAGGAGGTTTTCTCTGTGTATGTGTGTTTGTACAATAAAGGGGTTTATGGATGTGTGTGTGTGTGTGTGTGTGTGTGCGTGTGTGTGTGTGCTGCTACAGGAGACAGACAGCATACGTTTCTATCAGCAGCCAGCTCTTTCACTGTCATGAAGCATGGGTCAGATTTTTCAAATTAATACTTTCTTGAGCTGACAGACAACTTCACCAGTTGTAGGACCATTCTTCATGTTCAATTCCTCTCTTACTTCGTTTTTGTTTGACAAGAAGCTTCTTACTTTAAAGGATGTGGTTTACTCAGTGGTTTATTGCGTGCCATGTTGCTGTGCTCTAGTTCCTCCATGAAACTTCCTCAGTACAATCTGTCTCCCCGCAGTCTGGATTTAACTGGCCTTTAAGTATTTTTGCGCAAAATGAACAGTTTCTAATTTTTGTGTGGAAGCAGCTGATGAGGTTTCAGACACATGACTGCAGTGTTAAAAAACACTCTCCCTGACTAGGCCTTCTCTTTAGAAAGTCTTTTAACAATAGAAGATGCTCTTTTCTTTGAACTCTTCTTTTTTTTTAAAGCCCCAAATAAAATGATTCACAAATGATTTTTGAAAAAGTACATAGCTTCAACAGAGGGCACAAGTAGAAAAAGTGTGCCAAAGCAACTGTGGTGGATTTTTTTTTAAGAAAACAATTCAATTATATAAACTCAATAAGCTAAATTTGTTGTATCCCCTCTTATCCTCTACCTTGATCCCCATGTAGCTACCGTCTGTTTACTCTTTAGCTATGGAATATTTTAATGTAGGTATTCTGCTATTTAAGTTAAAGATATGCCTTTGTATTGATTTACACGAGATTAGCCCTTCCAGATCATGGGGAGTTTGAATGTAGAACTTGCCTGCATTGTCTGCACAAAGACGCACTTTAAAGCACAAAGGTGTTTGCACTGCATCAAACCAGAGCTCGCTGTGTGTTAAGAAGATGTAAACCACACTGGTGCACACACCCTTGGTAGCAGGCTGCCTGGCACACGAGGTAACCACAGCTGGCAACACGCTGTCAGCGATGTTTAGTAGTGTTTGCACTGTACAATAAAGTAATAATGGTATGATTAAAGTCACAGGGTCCTTGTGTGCTTGTTGTAATGTCAGGATGTTGAGCTGCTTTGTTGAGTCAGTGCAACGGAGCAGAATCAAACCAGGAAGGAAATCATCTATTTCAGCGTGATATTAATATTTTATATTTTTAAATGTCTTTATTCTGGGGGTCAGTCTGGTGGATAATACAGCTCCCTTCATAGCATTTAAAGTGACATGTCTTTACTTACAGTCATTGAAAAGGTGAGCATCCCTTAACTGACTGCACACACACCCAGTGGGATTAACAGTTCCAGTATTTGGATATTAGCTCCCTGAAAATATAAATAGGTCTATGCTTGTCTTTTCACTAGTAGCAACCTGTAACCACCAGTGTTGCAACAAAAACAATTTTTTTTGCAATTTGCAGGTAGTCGTGTAAGATCAGATAAAAATGTCATCACTCTGCAAAAACTTGAGGGAAACTCGTTCAAAAGAAGAAGCTGAGATCTACAGAAGGCACCAAGTTTTTGTTAATATAATTGTTCAAGGTCTCTTATTTTGAATCACAGATATAATTGAATAAGCAGAATATATTCTCTGTGATCATCTCCCTTTAACAAGTTGATATTTAAATGAAGCCCATACTTCTATTACCACTGTGACATTTACTACTCAAATGGAATTGATATGCTCAACAGCTTCATGTGCATATAGTTGATTGAAATCAACTATAAATTCAAAAACAATCAAGATATAAAAATATAATTTCAAATGAAAACTATGAAAATGAAATGTTCAAAATAAATAAATAAGAAAACTGTATAATGGGGTCAGTAGGAAAAAAACTGAAATTGGCTTTTGTTTTCTTTATAGAAGTTTAAATAAGTTTCCGTTTGTCAGCACATTTCTCAAACTGTAGATTCCACAGACTTTATATTTAGTGTCATGTTGTTTTACCAGGATGGGCCGTGAACTCTGACTCAGCTTGATAAAAAACAACCCTAATGGCTGACATTGATGAAGGGTCATACTCATGACTATCTCCTCCCACACACAACTACACAATCTACACAATCTGACCCTCATTAAACTAAACCTTTATACTGAAAGGGTGGGAGTGGGTATCCTAGTGACCAGTTTTATGATGACCCGAGGACAGAGAGAGACGCTTGCTTTTCTTCCCTTGTAGTCAATGGTAGGTCGACCCCCATAATTCCTGTTTGGAGTCAAGTCTGTTTACTGTCAGTCCTAAAAAGTAATTAAATCTTTACTGTGGAAAGTTTCTTTTCTTTTGTTTCTTGTCTTTTCCTTTAACTTTCATGTTCAGAATATAACCTCAGTTTGATGACTTCTATGTGCATATAGCAATCTTTATTCTGGTTTTTATTGCCTTGTTGGCTCTTTTAGTTTTATTCTGTAACTGACTCGATATCATTGTAAATAAGGGTTGCCCCTTCATGATCTCGAGTATAAATAAAGGTTGATTGATTGATTCTACAACAAGCAATAAAATAAAAGTGAGGATGGAAAAGCGGCTAGAGCTACATTTATCTAAATTACACAGCTGCCATTTTTCTCTGCAGTGATAGTCAGATTGGGTCAAATGCTATAATCAGTGGTTATTCTAGAGTCTGTTGGGGCCCCAAGCAAAAATTAATTGGGGGCCCCCAACCAGGGTTCATCACCATCTTGTCTGCCAGTGTCCCGACGATTACTCCTCGTCCTCTTTTTTCCTGTTTCTGTCCACAAACTTTGGTTTTCACAACAATAATGCTGCAACGTTCAGCAGGGCAACGAGAGTGAGTGCTGTCAGATGGGGCCCCCTTAGGGAGGTTTTTTACTGTCATTGCAAGATTTGCACATTTTTGTGCCACTGCTTTGGATTTAAAGTTTGTCAGCCCTCGGGCCCCTCTTCTGGCCTGGGGCCCCAAGCAGGTGCCTGCCTTTCCTGTTGACAAGCAGCGCCTCTCGCTATAATCATAATGTCATGTGCTGTGTTCCAGATTTCAATTTAGGGAATCTAACAATAATTAGATTTGACTAATGAGCAACTGTAAAGACAACGAACATTTTGAGAGAAAACTGGCCATATTTCAATCCAAACAACAAACTTGATTATCACGCTAACTTGATTACCACGCTAATTCGCCACTTAGACATCAGCTAACATTATCATTCAACCACTTCAAACCTAATGTAATGTTAGCTGTGAGGAAAATTCAAGTGTATTTATGCTAGTTGGGAATTTCCTGTCCAATTGTAACTTGATATATGAAAAAATAGTGATATTATCTAGCCCCAACCACTTCCTAGCTTATGTGACATTACCTGTGAAGAAAAACCTCATTTTCTGACATTATACTAGATAGACACTCAATTTAGTATATTAACATGTAAAACTACCAAACAACCATTTTATCGTATGCTACATTCTAGCTTACAGTGATGTTGTTTAGCAGTCGGCCACTTCTTACATTACGTTAGCTGTGAAGAAAACTCTGGAGGTACAACATAATGCTAGCTAGGGATTTATAACTCTCCTTGGAATGTAATACTACAAATGGAAATTTTTTAGCTTTATGCGACTTTCAAGCGTAAAGCGATATTATCCAACATTCAACCACATCCTAATCTACATTGGTTGTGGAGTAAATTTACACCTAACCTTATGTAATGTGAAACACTAAGAGCCATTCTGTCCAACATATGGTTTTCAAAATTGTTGGGGATGATAAAATAAAGTGTTGAATATGTTGATCATGACCAGCTTGTATATAACTAAAACATATTTGCTTGTCTGGAATACTTGTTTTACTACTTTAAAAGATTAAAACATTTATGAGGGACCAGATTAATACTTTGAGGAATTATTTTGCCTTTTGGAAGAATAATTAAGAAAATAGGACAAATTTAATCCTGAATTTAATGATAAATATTCTTACATTTCATTTTTCAAATAATGAATATAGGAGGTATTAGTTGGCTCTTTTTTCACCTGCTTTGTGTCCATGTTTGATCTGTGGCATGCTCCTTCAAGGACTGGTGCTATTCTGTTGACCTTTTGAATCATTCATGTTTTGTACACAGCAGAAATAAAGCTGACTGTTAACTCTGTCCTTTTTTTATTTGTATATTTTGTAGTTTGTATTTTGTCTTAACATCACATAGAAACTTTTTAAAAACTTGAAATAACAAAAAGAGGGGCTTGGAGGGAACTGTAAACAACTTTTTATAATATATAATGCTGCTATACATTTCCTAAGTATCAGTTAAACTGACATGAAAATATGACAAATATTGATCATATATTTACAATCAAATCTCATTTTTTTCTATTTTACACAATTGGAAAACACAAGTCTTAAACGTGAAATGTGGTCTAAGATTAAACAGTCAAGTTATTTAAATATTCCCTTAAGTGTGTTTTTAACATACAAAAAGATTGGACTATAACATTAAGCACTGAAAAACAATACATGACTTGTTCATTTGGTAAAGTTCAACTTGACATCCTGATAGTTCTTTGGGAAAAAAGGGACTTTTTCTGCTTCATTTACCCCAGTGAACTCCACATGGTGTAAGCCTCTAGTTATAGGCGTCTAAGCCATTTTGTGTTGGTCGTATTGTCACTGAGGATGTGCATCAGTCAGCTTTCAGTGTGTGGCACAATGAGGCTGTAGACAGCCATTCGGCCTGCTGTGACATCCTGTTTGAAGATAAGCCTGAGCCTTATTCTGGCACCACTGTTATCAGCTGATTTCAGAGGGACGTGTTACTGCCATACTTTTGAAACAAAATGATGTATGTTTTATAAAATGGGAAGTTATTCACAGAAATGGATGCATGACTGGTGTGAAACTAAGACAACAGAAAAGATGTTTCCTCTTTTTAAGAATCTTTCAGTCAAATCTAATTGAAATGTTTGGTTACATACGACAAATGTGGATTGGCAGATCTCACATGTTTATGGTTGAAATCATTTTTAAGCAGTCATGATTAACCACAAACAGGTTGAATTTTACAACTAGCTTTACTGAGGTTTTTAACCAGTGTTTCCCTAAAAATGTTGTGATGTAACAAATCGGAATCTTGAGAACACTTTATTTCTCCAACTCACTTCTTTTTTAAATGTGAAAAAGAAGAACCATCTGCAACAGCTGTTTTTATATTATTTGTGTTGCATCATCATGTGGCCTGCTATGTCCATCAGGCAATAGCAGAAGGGAGCAGCTGTATATTGCAAAAGAAGTACAACTTGTATTTGTGAAACATCTGAACACTAACAAACCCATTTCAATTGAAAACTTGCCCAAAAGACAGTCGAGATTCAAGTGGAGAGCCCAGGCATTAAACAGGGTCCTGATGCCCGCGCTCCTGTCCGTGTTTGGTTTCCTTTCTGCAGGATATGCAGGCAACACAATGTCCTCCATGTGTGCTTAACGTCTATGTTTGCACAACCATGGGTCTCATCATTTCTGATCAGGCCTGAGGGAAAAACAAACACATGGTCTGCAGAAAGAGACAATTCAGTGAAAGTACAGTAGTAGAGGAGAGGTGACCAGTTTGAGCATGCCCGTAGGTTTGAAGTGAGATTTGCAGCATAGCAAGTTCTGTACATAGTGCTAACAAAGGGCAGAGTTGTACTTAATAGTGTGTTTGTTGTGAGTGTAAATCAAGGCAGTCTTATTTAGCATCCTCACCTGATTGTGTCTTCTGTGCAGAGTTGAAGTTTAAATCTGCGTGTGGTTCAGAAATTCCTTTGGATCAATTTAAAAAAAGTTTTCCATGTAGGTGTGCCACAGTTTGTTATGTCATAAAGGACACAGTACATTACAGGAAACCAAAGGGAGGCACATTTCCCTTGCTGGTATTTTTGGAGTCACACAATTTTCATTAATCCAAGATAAACACACACAAACACACACACACACACACACACACACTGTTGATACAAGTGCTGCTTAAGGAGGAATCTCTGCCTTGATGAACTTTGTACCTGCTTATCTGAGCACTTTGACACCTGCACACTAAAAAAGCAAGAAGCACAGCGTCAACTTCACGCACACAGAAATTAAAAGACAAAAATTATAGTTCATTCCTGAATTATCTGAACACATTCAAGATGCATTTTTGAGGAAATCCCAGACCCTTACAGAAGCATCTTCGTCTTTGTCCTTTCGACCAATCAGATCTCTCTCTTGCGCTCTGACAGACCAGCCTCCCTTCTCCTCCTCCTCCTCCTCACTCTTCCTCCTCCTCCTCCTCCTCTTCTTTCTCCTCCTCCTCCTGCTGTAGCCTACTTCACATTAAAACATAAAACCCCTCCAGACACAGCTCACTCCCTCATCTTCAGCCTCCTCCAGCGCTCCTGCGTCTCTTTCCTGTGTGATTCATCCTTCAATCTGTGAGTTTACGTTGCTTCTCTAGATATGCGTGCTCGTTTTATCACTTACTGGACCTTGAAAGACGTTTATGTCGAGCTTTTTTCATTTAATCACGCAGAATTTCATATGAGAGAGTGTAGTCGCAAACAGTAGCAGTTTTTTTTTTGCTCCCGCAAAGCTTTCCAGTTCATTCAGGACTGCTAAGTTTGTTTATGGAGGATTTCCAGTTGTGGAAAATCTCCGTCATTTCTCCTCTTTGACTCACAGCTGGTGAAAGCGCCGAAAAGAGAGAGGAACTACAGCGATCCAGTGTCATAAGAAGTGAAAACATAGAATAATTCTATACTTATTCTGGGAGAAAATCTCTGTTATTGTCTGCTTTTATTTTGTAAGTTAAAACCTGCGTTAAAGTAGGCTACAGGAAGTTGTAGTTTGGTTGTGATGTAATAGGCTTGTAAAAAAAAATTGAAGTTGTGTAAAGAGTAGGCTAAATATTATCTCAAATGACAGCGACGTGAATGCATCAAGGCTTTTGAGTTTATTGTCCGTATATTCTTTTACAAATGCACATAATGTATCATCCGCCAGCAGAAGAACATCTGAGATTGTGTCTCTCATTAAAGCACACAGCATACAGATCTGCAGCGTAATAGATTTGGTGTCACACCCTTTTATAAACAGTGCATTAAACTCCAGACAGGAGACCAGCATAACTTTAAGTGATTTGAACATTTTGTCCATGATGCAGCATTTATTGATCAGTCTGTTACAGTAAGTGCTCTGCAGGTTTTTCTCTCTGCAGGCTGAAACCTGATACTACTTAGGCTACTCACAGCTGAACAAACTCCACAAAAATGCAAATGAGTCCCTCAGGTGGTGATGATGTATGTTTGTTTGGGTTATTATGGTTGGTGTGAATGGCAGGTATTTAACATTTTTTTTACTTAAACCTTTAATATAGAATTACGGGGACATCACAGGTCAAAACTGTAAACTATTAGAGGAGGGAGGAAGTTCATATTGCACATCCTGTGTCATCAGTCGACGCCAACCTCACTGCAGCAATAATCCTGCTGCTACAGGGATTTGTAATCTGTTTTTGTAATCTTATTTAATCTGGAAAATCTGCATAATCTCTTAACTTTCATTATGGTTCCAGCTTTTCAAAAGAATCTCAACATTTTTATAAACAGTTGTTGAAGCACTCTACTGTCAAACTCGTACAGTAATAATACAGGAATGATACGTTTAGTTTGATTTGAACAGAGCATCTAACCCTCCAGGGGGATGGGTTTTTTTTCTCACGACATAGTGAAAATATCATGAAGAAACTTTAGAAACCACAATGAGTAAAGCATCTTAACAATTTACTGATGTGTGAGCAGCAGCAATACTGCACATTTGCACTTTTGATTACAGCTTAAAGAACTAGTTAGTCTGGTTTGTTGAACGCCCACACTGAACGCCCATATATGGTAAGATGCCCTCTGTCATGATAACGCATGTATTTATAACCCCTGTGGGTTTCTGTCAGTTGTTACCAACAACTCTACGAAAACATCATATTCAGGAAACACAAGATAATGCACAATATTATGCATTTTTTCTTGTTTGCTGCACCTGTCCTAAAGTTTGGTTCCCATTTTGCAGCAAAGTGTGCAAATCAAAAATATCAAAACTCTTTCTCCTTTGACCTCCTGGGTCTTCACATCTATTCTCATCCTCCTTCCTTTCATCTCATCCTAGAGCCATCATGGTTTCTCATCGGGAGTTTGTGACAGCAGGGAAGCAGCCCGGCCTGCAGGTATGGCGTATCGAGAACATGGACCTAAAACCGGTTCCTAAAGCCCTGCACGGCAGCTTCTACACCGGGGACGCCTACCTGCTGCTCTACACCACCGCAGCTCCTTCATACAACATACACATGTGGCTGGGTAAGACTTCCACATAAACTTAGCACCTCTCTATGATTCTTTTAGGACAGTGTGACTACTTTTTTTTTTTTTTTACATGCAGCTTATTAAACTCCTCTTGTAAAGTATCATTATGTTCTCTGAACTGGAAGTCTTGCAGAGCATTTTTTTATAAAACACTCTGGGATGGAACAAATTTATTGCAGCAATTCCCCTTATGCTAGCACGTGTTTTGATTTTTTCCACCTGTTTTTTGTTATTATTGCATTTCTCTTGAGAGATACTTTTGTTATGGGCCATCTCTTGTTTGTGTGTCTGAGTGGTTGTATGAGATTTTTAAAGTGACCCATTGTGTAAATTCCAAAAGTAGATCAGTGGTTCTCAACTGGTCCAGTCTAAGGACCCCCCACCAGCTACTTCGTAAAAATAGTGACCCAAATTTCTGATATTTTTTCAACTAATCAGATTTATTAAATGAAAATTAGTGCAGTTTGGACCTCAGATGGTACAAAAGATGTGACGGAACAAAGAGAAGGAACAAAACCAACATGTTTTAAGAGCACTTAATAGACTTTTTGACACTTTTATTTTTCCAGTCACATGTTCGCGACCCACTGAAAACAGCTCCACAACCCACTTTTGACTCCCGACCCACCAGTGGAGAACCACTGTACTAGATAATGAAGTCAAAAGAACAAAAGTGTAGTTTCTGCCACCAAATGAGCCGTATCACATTATAACAAGAAATTATTTTTGCTTTTGCAAGGTTTTTGCTTAAATGTTAAGATTATGAAAGAGCTTGAATAGCTTTCCTGTTCTTACATGATACGTTTGTAAGTCACAAAAACACGAAAATATCTTGACATCACCCGGAAATATGTTCTGCTCTTTTAGTTGTAAATGTCTGAACTCTGCTGCCAGGCTGCCGTTCGACTCCTCCATGTTCATAACTTTGGTGTTTGTTCCCAAAATGTTGAACTTACGAAACCTTTCACATGATACCGATCCATTTTCTTTATCTTATCATATTGGGGTGGCATAAATATGCTTCTGTGTGAAAGAGAGATAAAAGTGGATAAAATAACAAATAGGGATCAGTTCCTTATTGAAGTCAGTGAGAACCAGAGTACAAATATTTCTTGTGAAAATAGTACTGAAACTTACACAAAAAAAAGTGTTTAGCTATTTCAGGACTACTAGAGTGAAGCTTCCTCATGTCATTACCTTGCTCTATAACTGTGATATTGACAGGGACTGGAAGTCTGTTGAAGCTGATCTTAGTGCATGAACATCATCTGCAGCATGAGACGTTTAATTTTTTTCCACTAAAAGTCACACCAGGTTGTGAAATTCCTCTCCTCCACACAGCTCCCTCCCTGGGCTGTCTGCTCTCACTTCAGGTCTATGCAGAGCAAACACAAGTTACTACTTTAAATCCTGAATGTTGTTTCCATGCTCTGTAAACCTTTAGTGACATAATCATAACAGAGACCTTAAAGGAACCACTGAATGACTCACATCTGGAAAAACCCTGCAGGCCACAGACACAGGCAACGGCATGTTTGTAGTTTTTCCTGCCACTTCTATTCTACAGGCAGCACACCAACCAGTCCTTTTTGTTGAAACATCCACTGAAAGCCTCTGTGAGATGTTGCAGCAGGAACAACAGGAGGATGTTATAAATCCCTCTGTCTGGGATCGATGTTAGTCATGCACAGCAATGGAATAGTTTTATCCATGTTGTGTGCCATCTGATGGTAATAACAGGATACAAAGCTCCTCTGTTGCAGATGTGGTTTAAGTGATTCAAACTCTCCAGTCATTACTCAGAGGTCCCATCGGGTCACTGAAGAAGCTAAAGTGCTGCAGTTTTCTCTGATCATTTAGTATGAGAAACATAATACTCTAGTATTACTGTGAAATAGTTCCAGTTTACTTTTTTTTAAAGGCTGAAAGTGTCTCTTTTTATGCAGGGGACGAGTGTTCTCAGGATGAGAGTGGAGCGGCTGCCATCTTTTCCTCTCAGCTGGATGACTTCCTGGGTGGTGGTCCTGTGCAGTACAGGGAGGTGCAGAACAGTGAATCAACCACCTTTGTGGGGTACTTCAGATCAGGAATCAAGTACCAGGTGAGCTTCACTGTACAACAGAGAGACCTTCAGACAGCTGGTGTCACTGTCACTGTCCGGTTAAATATTTTTTTTTTCTATGCATAACATTTTGTAATTATTTTGATTTATCTCTAATCTGTGCTTTTTAGCCATAATGTTGTATTACACTGTGGATACCTGTGGGTCAGTCCACCACTTCCACCACTTAAGTTTAGTTTAACACCTGAACTTTTAGATCAACATGAAATTTCCCTTTCTGAATAAGTCGTCAAACCTCTGAATATCCCTTAACTATCATGTAGCTCCATCACATCACAGCAGATTTGTCCAACACTTTGTAAACCAAATTCCTAAATCCTATATTATTAAGAAAATATTAGCATGCTAACACACAACACTATGATGGCTGGTTAGCATGCTAACACGCAACACTATGATGGCTGGTCATATCGCCTTAGTAGGCTATCAAGTGAAGTTTATTTTTTTAATAATGAAATTCCTGCATGTCCTAGTAATCAAGTATCACTAATATTGGGATGCTTACTTGTCAAACAAAGTTGGTTAACATCTTAAACATAGACACACTAAAGACTAGCATGTTAGTATTCTCATTGTGAATATGCTAGCATGTTAGCTAAAGCTAAGTATTTCCTTATGAAGCTGCTGCTAGCATGTCTTAAGACTAATTTTGTTGAAATTACTATACAGTTGTACATATTAAGGCCCTTACATGTTAAAAAGAAACAGTCTGAGCAGAGAAAGTTGTATGTTTTAATTAAGTTTCTCACATCTTACCGGTTAACAAGTGCTGACCAGCGGTCACAAGAGGATATTTGTGTTTTAAAGGTTAAGAGGAAAAAAGGGTTGGGTACAATTTCTCTTGATGATTTCTCCATGAATAAGAGCAGTATGAGGCAATGACTCTTGTGTCTTCAGGTTGAGGTTCATAAATATAAATTAAGTATTTTATAGAATTAACAGTGGACGTTATGGTGACACAAAACATACACAAGAGCAACAAACTGTGTCTAAAGTTTCTTTGAACTACATATATCTCCAGTGTTTAATGATTGTCAGCAGTCAGTGCACTTTGCCAAAGAGTGAAGGTAATGAGTCTGAAGTTCAGAGGAAGAACAACATTACCCGCACTGCACTCTCAGGGTGTGTCTGACTGACTGACTGACTGACTGACTGACTGACTGACTGTAACCCAGGCAACCACGCCTGTTCAGTGAGGGACATTTTAAAAGACATGAGCCAGACCACTTTGTTTTTTCTTTTACCAGCCGTCTGTTTCTCATTTCAATGAAAACCATCCAAACCCCTTCTGGCTTTAGTTCGCTATAATTATTCCAAATTCCTGTTTACTGCTTTTTGCAAACTTTGAGCATGGAAACACATGTGCAGAATCACAGCTCACATACACACACTCACAAATGGACACTATGTTCTTCAGAAAAGAGGCAAAACTAAACCAAATTATCGCTTCATAGTTTTGGTGAAACAATCCTTCCATTAGAATAAACAGAGCTTGTATTGTTGCAGTGGAAAATTTTACTGTCTCTGTCTTGAGAAAAGCACAAACAGCATACATGTGGTTTCTATTTTGGAGCCTCATTAAAAGCCGCTCATCCAGATGCTAAGCAGACTCTGTGGGTAAATGCTAAACCCGCAGCAGAAATTTTAAGAACAAGGAAGTCGCTCTTGGTTGGTGTTCATTCATATGAAGCGACATGGCCTTATCTCACCTTAAGTTTCAACAGCTTGAAAAGCCCCTCAAACTTCATCTATCAGTGCAGTCACATTGCTTGTTTCTCCAGCAGAAAGTACATCTGTTTCTTATTTTCTGTGCTGCATTTGCATGTCTTTTAAATACCTATTTTGTTTACTGGCTTCACCAAGGATGGCACATTGCGAGAAAACCCTGCCCCCAAGGTACCAGACTGTTTAACAGAACAGACATGATCCTCCTTTGCAGAAGTAGGCATCATGTTGGTATCAATTACCCCATTTGATCAGCTTTACTGGCTTTGTTTGCTGTGTTTTGTAGGATCATACATGTAAAGTTAATTATTTGGAAGACACATTTACAGCCTTGGGTCCATTGAAGTTTTATGGTGTTGCGTAAACCTCATTTCACCCTGACTGTGATGCAAACGTGGAGCTCTGTGTGTCGTAAAATCCTCTTTTCCCAAACATCCTGCCTCAAACCTCCCAGTGGTTCTTTTATGTAAAATATTTGGCTGACATACAGTGATTGTATAAGGTACAGTGTGGAAAAAGCCATTTTTTCTTTTAACTTTACATATGTGCACATATCAAATGTAGCTGAGAGTTTAGTAAAGTCTTCCCAGTACATAACCTCACTTAACTGATCTTTTTTTGGTCACAGAAAGGGGGTGTGGCCTCAGGTTTCGAGCACGTGGTGACCAACGACATGAACGTGAAGCGACTGCTGCACATCAAGGGTCGGAGGGCCATCAGAGCCACAGAGGTGGACATGTCCTGGTCCAGCTTCAACAAAGGAGACTGCTTCATTATTGATCTGGGAAAGGTCAGATAGCTTTAATCAGATTATTCCATAAACTGTATTACCAATGCTGTGTCTGTCATAATGATACTGCCAGCATAGCTCAGTAATTAATGTGTTTATTGAAAGAGTTAAAGCGTCCTTCTTAAAGCTCCTTTGAAGAACTTAGGTGTCAATTTTAGCCCCCCCCCGTTGATAGAGCAGTACCTCTTATCTCTTTGCTGATTTTGTCCTGGTCCTGAACATGTATTGGTAGAAATAAAATAGAAAATCTTCCCTTGCTTTAATTAAACAGTCAACGTTATTACTCATCCAGAGTGTTTGTCATAGAAAATGTAAACAAAGACTTATTGTGTGCATGCAGTTCATAACTGACACCTACCCTCCATGGGGTTTTGCATGCATTAGAAATATTTATAAGAAGGAAGTTGATATATATATGCTGATGGTCTTGATTGATGATTTTGTAGATCATTAAGAGGCAGCAGTGTTCATTTCAGTCTGTTTCATAACCATCTGAAAACCCCTCACAGGAGCTTTAATGTAAGAATCTTTAAGATTAAGGGCTTTTCCCCCCTACATTTCTGGTCCTCATTTTTTCAGCAGCAGCCGTTCAGTGTTATTTGACATCCAATCATTACCTCTCCATAGAGTCATATTCATTATTGCTTGTTGGGGCCACCATTAGAGGGCTGAATTCCAGTTCCCTACCCAAGCATAAGGGGCTCATAATAATACAGCCTTAATTTATGCAAAACCAACTTCCTGCTGATTCACTTCTATATCTGATCATGATCACTTATAATCCATGATTTAAGGACAAATATATATTTTTTCTTTTAATAGTTTTTTTTTTTTTGCGCTGCACTGTCAATAGTTGCATCAGATGCTCTTTAGTTATACCCGAGTAATCACATTTGTTATCAAAATCAGCATGGAATTAAATCTTTAGTATTTGAAATTAATATCCGTGCTCTGTCTTTTCCTCTCCTGCAGGATGTGTATCAGTGGTGCGGCAGTGAGTGTAACCGTTTTGAGAAGTTAAAGGCTGCTCAGGTCACCATCGACATCAGGGATAACGAGAGAAACGGCAGAGCTAAACTGCATGTAGTGAACGAGGGGGAAGAGCCGGCAGAAATCATAGAGGTGACACACAATCACACACATATACTCATACCTGACTTCACTTCATTAACTTACCGCCCTCCTGGTGAATCTCGGCCATGTACTGAAGATTTCACAACAAAGGTGATGGCTCATAAAAGCTTTAAGGGTTTATGATGCATTTCACGGTCACTTAGTTAGTCAGCGTGGGAACGGGTGGACACAATGTGTTCCTTTGTGATGGCCTGCACTTGTGCCAACTGTGTGCCAAAGCAGCATTGAAAACTCTTCCTTTACAACACGAGAGGAGTGTAAACTCCTGAGAGGCTTCATGAGAGAGAGACAAAAAAAGAGAGAGAGAGAGAGAGAGAGAGAGAGAGAGAGAGAGAGAGAGAGAGAGAGGAGGTGGAAGGGTCCTAGATTACATGATTAATTCAGTCGATTTTGAATACATTTTTCTGTAAATTTTGAATCAGAAAGAAGTTGTAGAGCAAAGTCTGCAAAATAAGTCATATCAAGTCTTTTCTATGTTAATTTGTGAAAAACAAAACACTCATTTATTTTAGGTACTTGTGGTGATAATGAATACAAACTAAGGAGCCAAATAACTCATTGCTTTTGCTCTTTAGGCTCTGGGGCCCAAGCCAAACATTGCCCCTAGTACCCAGGACGATGAGAAGGTGGACTCCTCCAACAGGAAGAAGGGCGCCCTCTACATGGTAATAAAATGAACAATTACACTGAATATAACGGCTTATAATAATAACAGCTTGGCCAGTTATTCTGCCTTTACAAATTGATGAGACTCAGTTTTGATTGACTCTATCACAGAGGTATTGATTTAACTGCATCAGCATTATTCAGGTGTTGGTAATATGCGGTGTCATGAAAGTTGATCACATTATTTTGAGAGATGTTCTGCATTATTATCCAGCACAGGAACATACATTAGAGAGGAAGAGTATAAACACAACTTTCAATATAATGCACTCCAGTAAATCACCACCACCCACTACTACATCATTAACAAACATGAAGAAGAAAGTCTAACTTCACCGTGAACGTTAAGGAAAAAATGACAACCTTAGTAAAACTAAAAATAATTGCAGAGCTTTTGTTTAAAGCTTACTAAGAAATGTGCTTAACCAAATGTCCATCGAGTGTAAATGTAACTTTGACATCTTGGTGGAAATAATAATATTATGGTTCTTAACGATACACACTTAATTGAATAATTCATGCGTTGATTTATAAATCATTCAACAAGATTTTTCACTATGAAGTTCAACTCTGAGGTATACATGAAAAGATAATTCCTCTGTTTGGTTATCCTTGAATGTAGTTCACTAGATAAAAATGATAGTACGTCATAAATATGGATCTTATGGTTTAAAACTTAGTTTGAATGATGTGGATGTTCTAACTTAACTGGCCGCCCTTAACAACAGAGCTGGTACCTGATGCTGTCTCTTCTGTCCGTAGATCTCTGATGCATCCGGATCAATGAAGGTGTCAGCTGTAGCTCCATCCAGTCCTTTCAAACAGGCCATGCTGTCTCTGGAGGAGTGCTACATCCTGGACAATGGGGTGGACAAGAACATCTTTGTTTGGAAAGGTACCAACAGCTTCACTGACAATAACCATAACTTTACGTGTTTTTAGAGAATCTTGAACTTCTCATCACCTCAAGTCTTTTCTGGCTCCATGCAGGTCCCAAGGCCAACATGTCAGAGCGTAAAGCAGCCATGTCAGCAGGTCAGAAGTTCATCAAAGACAAGGGATATTCCAACAAGACCCAGGTAGAACTGACCAATGCATTGTCACACTAACAGAAAACTCAACTCTTATAGAAAAGCTGCTTATTGTTTATGCAGAATTAGTCTCATTAAACATCATTAAACTGAGGCTACAATCGCTTTTTTTGCAGATCCAAGTGCTTCCTGCAGGAGCTGAGACCATGCTGTTTAAGCAATTCTTCTGCGACTGGAAGGACAAAGACCAGACTACAGGTCCCAGTAAGGCCTTCACCATCGGCCGCATAGCCAAAGTGGATCAGGTGCCCTTTGATGCCTCCACCCTGCACTCCAACAAGGCCATGGCAGCACAACACGGCATGGTGGATGATGGAAAGGGCAAAGTCCAGGTAAGAGGGAAATATTAATGTTTTAAAAAAAACTCTGTATACATAAAATGTTGCAGTAAGGCAGGGGAAAAAAGAATGTGGTCTGGTTTTTAGATCTGGCGTGTTGAGAACGGCGACAGGGTGCCTGTGGATCCTTCCAATTACGGTCACTTCTACGGTGGAGACTGTTATCTTATCCTTTACAGCTACAGACAGGGGAGCCGTGAGCAACACATCATCTACACCTGGTAAGAGATCAGCACAAACATGTGTACTGTGTACTGTATACTTTATGTAATACAGTGTCAATTACAAGATGGAGCAGAGCATGTACACATTTAACCCCACCACGCCCAGTCTGAGCTGACGTAAAGATCTGTAAATGACACACTGTTTGTGTTTGACTGTGTCAGGCAGGGGCTGAAGTGCACGCAGGACGAACTGGCCGCCTCTGCCTTCCTCACAGTGAAGCTCGATGACTCAATGGGCGGATCCCCGGTTCAGGTTAGAGCTTGACACTGACGCACTGATCACCTTAATGTCACGTATAAGAACAAGCTCAGATTCTGTACAGTGTAATATTAATCCCTGAAAATTTTTAATCAATCTTGACTCTGACTCAAGAGTATTAAAGGAATAATAACCAGTATTAACAGGGATTATTTAAGATATATTTTCTAGAAGCTGGCATGAATAAACACAAGTACCGTACCACAAATATTCTGAGTAGAAGACAAGGATTGTGGAAGAAATGAAGAGGTAGCCCTCAGAATTTGACATGAAAGCTTCAAGTGTGCCTTCTGCCTCAATCTACTTTTACTGAAGTTGTAAAAATGAGTTATTAAAGTGACTATTAACGATTAGTCTAGTAGCTCACAGAGACAAATAAGCATGTCAGGGGATTTCTTAAAGTCACCACTGTTGAAAAACAAATATTCAGGTTCATACTCTTGAATCTATTTAAAGTAATAATAACAAAGGAGAAGCACAGCGAACCAAAAAAAACTGCTCTTTTGCCCTGAAAACAACAAACCCCAAACAACCAGCAGAGGGCAGTGTCACTGTACTGTTCATTTTGGTTCCACTCAACTCAAACCACATACTGTATTGATTTCATTCAGCCAACAAATGCTGGGAAATTATCTTATTAGGGACCGAAGCACTGACAAGTGCGAAGGACCCTCTTGGAACCCAAATGATTATTTTTATTCTCGTTTTTCTTTTTGTTCCTCCTCTTTGCAGCCATTTTTGAGGGCCTGAACGTGAACCAAAACTCACCAAAATTTTCAAGGTCATCAGGTCTGGCGAAGAATTTGATATTTTCTTATTTTCGTAAAAAAAAATTCGCAAAATGGCTCAGTGGCGCCCCCTTGACATTTTCAAAAAGGCCTCCCCATAGAGGTTTTTTCATCACCGCTTGCAATTTTAATTCTACCATGTGTTGCAATTATACTGAGATTTTGATTTACCATAGTAAGTCAAAATGTCAGCTGTAATAAGGTTTATTTAAAAAGGTGACATGTAAAAAGTTTATGTCATCTAAGGGGGCATGGTGGTTGCAGTGATTAGCACCGTGGCCTCACAGGAAGAACCTGCCGACCAGCGGGGAACTTCCTGTGTGGAGTTTGTGTGTTCTCCCCAAACCTTTGCAGGTTTTTCTCCGGGAAGCTCCGGTTTCCTGCCGCACATCCAAAAACATTCACTATAGGTTTAATTGGCTACTCTAAATTGTCCCTTTAAAAAATAATAAAATTATCAACAAGAAATAAAACATAATTTCACTTCATAGAGTTGTTCCTTGTTTTATGTCATTGTAGAGAAATGTTGCTAAGATCCTGTTGTCAAATATCAAATGTGTGTGTGAGAAAGTTAAAGGCAGGGTTGGTAATTTTCTCCAGATACACTTTTTTAGACTTTGGTTGAAATTGTCTTTAGGTCCTGACAGAAATTAATAACTCATGTGCTCTGAAAAAGGAACAAAGAAAATCCGTCATCTGTAGCAGTTGTAAGTCTGTAAAAACTTTGAGCAATGTCTGTCATGAGGTACCAATCTGAAACCTCCAGAAAATGATCATAATTAGGGCCCGAAGCACTGACAAGTGCGTAGGACCCTATTGTAATTCTAAGGATTATTCTTTTTTCTCGTTCTCGTTTTTATTATTTTACCCGAATCTTCGCATCTGCGCATTTTTGACGGCTTGAACGTGCGTGAAAACTTACCAAAATCTCCCCAAAATTCAGCCCAGCGAGAAATTTATGTATGAAAGTGGTTCGGTGCATGTACGTCAAAAAATGGCTCCACAGTGCCCCCAAATGTCAGCCAGGGCACTGCGCTTAACCTACATGCACGAAAATCGCTATGCATATGTATCTTGTTTCCTGGTTGATCTTTTTATGCCAGTAACTCAATGTCAAACCTGGTAAAACTTTAAAAACATGGTGACAATTAAAAAGTATACCCTAACGCACATTGATAGTTTTCCCTCAAAACGCCTTGCAGAAGGTTTTGTCTGTTTCAGCTAATTTACTATAAATACTATGTACTTTAAACCAGGTAGCATTCATGGCCCCTGCTGCTTTATTTAAAAAATGCAATCCAATTGAATTCTGTATGGTACAGATTTTTTATAGTTTGGTTGAATTATGTGTTTAACTCATCACAGTGAACATCATTACTGCTTTTATATATCCAAACTACAGTTTTTGTTGTGACTTTTTTTAAAGTCTTTACTTTAATTGTTGAAATCCAATGCTTTAATTATTCTGACAACAAATTTATATTGGAATGGACTACGCATCTGGAGTACAAAAGGAGATTTTCAGATGTACAGAAATAAGTGTAAACCAAGAGCCTCAGCATAGGTGCTGCTGGAATCAAACATCATTAAAATACAGATGCAGAATGTTTTCTTCTCTATTTTTTCTGTAACTGAATTCTCTTGAATGTTTAGGCTTAAAAAAATGTGTAAAAGAGCCACAATAATGAACTTTTTAATGACTTCCTCCTCAGGTGAGAGTGACTCAGGGCCTGGAGCCTCCACACCTCATGAGTCTGTTTCAGGGCAAACCCATGATCATCCACAGCGGAGGAACATCACGTAAAGGTGGACAGTCTCACTCTGGCAGCACCCGCCTTTTTCACATCCGGCAGAGCTCCTCCCGCGCCACCCGTGCTGTAGAGGTGAGATGATGTGCCTGCAGGACACTGTGACTATAGAGATTTGTGTTTTCCATCTCTCACCGGTACGCATGTGTGTGTGTAGGTGGAGGCCACTGCATCCTGTCTGAACACCAACGATGTGTTTGTTCTGAAATCCCCGAGCTCCTTGTTTGTGTGGCGAGGGGTTGGTGCCAGTGATGAGGAGATGCAGGCTGCCAAACATGTGGTGGGCTTCCTGGGGGGCAGCGCCAGCCAAGTGTCCGAGGGCAAAGAGCCAGGTGAGTGTCCTTTGAAGACAAAGTAATGTATATACAACTGTATAATTTATGTAAAATACATACAAATGATATATATTGTATTTGAAATAACAAGAGAAAGGAGAAATTATTGTTAGCACAGTTTTATTTATTTATCCACTGTTAAAACAAACTAACAAACTCTATTTTACTACATACAGTATCTACTAAAAGTGATGTTTTAAGCAATGTAAAAAAAGGATTATCAAGGTTTTTAGGTAACTATTTACCTTGAAAAGAAACTGAGAAAACATTATATACAGTGCGTTAGATTGGTATTCTACCCCTGTGAAATCTTTCATGTGTTTCAATTGACATCTTAAAGGGTTTTATCAAAGTTATAGCATGTTTTTAAGTAATTTACATTAAAAATATAGGAACTTTGAATGCTTTGCTGTAAAACTCCTGACAAGGATCAGGTGCAAAGATGCTTTCAGGGTTATAATTGTTAATCCAACAGATGATTGCGTTTTAGACTGCACGTTCTTAAAAAAGAAAGTCACTGGTCTCATTATGCTTATTTAAAGGGAGGGTGTTCCTCACATCTGTGTGTTATACTTATCTAAAGCCAGATGTTTCTGCTAAATAAATTATACGTCATACATCTTTGTAATTGTAAGATAACTTTAAGAAATAAAGGAAGCTTGACTTTTTTGTTACATAGTCCAATAAAAGAACAAGACTTCCAAAACTCAAAAGAAAAGGCCTTAAACGTGACGTTCGTCATGTCTTATTACTACATGCTTTATCTCTTCATACTGGGGGCTAACTTTGCTTGATAACTGCTGCTTCATTTTTGATCTGGTTTTGCATAAACTTGATAAAAGATTGTTTTCTTCCTGCTGGTTGGCCCCAAGTCCAGCAGCTGTAACAACCTAGGCGGTGAATGAAAACAAACCACCAAACATGGGACAAAGTACTTGTGGTTAATAGCTTTGCCTTGATTTTATTTTCCCTCACAGCTGAATTCTGGTCTTCTCTTGGAGGTAAGAAGGATTATCAGACCTCCAAGAGTCTGCAGAACATGGTCAGCCCCCCACGTCTGTTTGGCTGCTCCAACAAAACAGGAAGACTGAGCGTAAGTCACACAGATAGATATGATAAGAGTAGGGTTTGTTTTTACTAAGGAAGTTTATATAGTGCAGATCTGGGACAAATAATCTGCTTTATGCCAAATACACAGTAATGCTTATATAGGCTACTGAAATATAAAATAATCTATACACAGTCAGACTGAGTTTTCTTCTGTGTCAGGTTGAAGAGGTACCAGGAGACTTCACTCAGTCAGATCTGGCCACTGATGATGTCATGCTCCTGGATACCTGGGACCAGGTGAGATAAACTCTCTTATGATCATCAAAAGATCTCGCAAAAACATGTTTATTGTGTGAAAAATCCTCTTGGAAATTAGAGACTTAAATGAAACAGTTAAAAGCACGAAAACACAATTCTCTGTACCAGAAGACAGTTTGAGTGACTAAGTATATTCCTGTTCCCTGTAGATCTTCCTTTGGGTTGGAAACGATGCTAATGCAGAGGAAAGGACTGGAGCTCCCAAAATAGGTTTGTTGCATTAAACCCTACAGAAAAGAACAAATGTGCCACTCAGATCAGATTGTCCTGCTGTAGATACTTGCTGCTGAAAAGCACTTTACAGTCATCAACTGTGTTTTATGCACTTCCACTAGCCTTCAATACTGAAAGGTACAATATGGTAAACAGAGTCTATTATCATCACAGACCATATATTTTAAGTTTTTTTCAAATCCTTTGTTCTTTTGTACTGTGCAGTCGACTGCCACAATTCAGGATGCTTCTGTGTGTCAGTCATACCTGTCTTTATGTTGATTACTCATTACTCTAAAAATCAGGGTTTTGGGGGCAGTTTGATACTGGATTTCTTGCTTGGTGATTTATTTCAAGGTCTATCCCCATCTACCAGCCTAAATTTCATACTGCTTTAGCCTTCAACACTGGAGTAAAAAATGGACAGGTGCTGCAAGTCAGAAAGTGATAGTGAAATAATGGAAAGAAGGGGTAAATAGAATTAAAGAAAAAGGAAACCATTAATATGGTTCACATGATTGACAGATGTGGACAGAGACACATCTAAACCAACTTAAAGTTTTAAAAGCTTTGAAAAGGTAAAACCATGTAGAGCCAAAAATGTTTAATGTTTTTTTTTCAGAAATTAAGACAAAAGCGAAACATTGGTTTAATATTTGAACAGTTATAGCTAGATCAGTCTCTAGGGACTTGGTTTGGGGATTAGAGGGTCCCTGGGTTCAAGTTCCAGTGCAGACCAAGTCAGTGAATTTGGTCTGGCAGCTGAGAGATGCCAGTGCACTTTCAGAGAGGTGCCCTTGAGCAAGGCACCGACGCTCCACCAGCTTAGGAACCAACGCTTTGGGCAGCCCCCTCACTCTGACGTCTCTCCATGAGTGCATGTCCATAGGATCCTGTTTGTGCATGTGTTGAGCCTATGTCTGTGTAGCATGTTTGACAACGGATTGTAATAAAGGACATGTTCGAACATTTTTTTATCTGTTTCCGCTGGATTTTTAAAAGGACACAGTTTTTTTTATATATTCATAAAAATGAACACTTAATTTGTCATTTCCTTCTTTACAGACAAGTGTGCAAAACAAAATTATGCAGAATTAGAATGTATTTTTAAAACGTTTGTTCTCAGTAATGGTGTTACATTTGTTGTACATGTTCTGACATGTTCTGTTGTTGTCTTTACAAAAACAAACAATTCCTTTATCTATCTTCCTGTCATGCAGCTAAAGACTACGTGGACTCAGACCCATCTGGTCGCAAAGGACTGCCCGTCACCACCATCAAACAGGGAGCAGAGCCCCCGACTTTCACTGGCTGGTTCCAGGCCTGGGATACCAAGATGTGGGAGACAGATCCGCTGGACAGAATCCGTGCCCGTTTCTAAACACCCCTAACTCCTCAGGCTGTTTTTCTCCCAGTTTTTACCTGCACTTACTGCCCTTTTGTTTATCTTAACTCCAATCCCTAAGTGCCAAAATGTAATCACTGTTATCCCGTTGAATGGCTGCCTCTTTGCCTTGCATCCATTGCAGTGCAACAGACTACAAATTCAGGAACGCATCTTTACATAAGTCAAATTACTTTCTGTTGAACAGTATCTTATATTGTTAGAAGTGGTTTATTGATCTTTTGCATCCATCAGCTTCTACCTTTCACATATTCATTCAAGCCTCAAACATGAATAGAAAACAAGAAATTTTAGCCATATCTGAATATATCCTGTTTATCTCTGCTCTCTTTTACTGCAAGTACTCAGAAAACATCGTGCTCTCCTATCTGTTTCCCCCACATAATGAACGTTACGTGAAAAACACCATATTGCACTTGTTGTTTACCCATGGTACTCAATGGTTGTACACATACTGTAGAAGCTGCATGCTGCATTGTTGTTATCCTTTTCTGTACTTGTGAATTTTAAAATGCATTCTTTGGTTTGTACATGTGTCAGTTGTGTCAACCCTGAAATGCTCACATGGATGGCTTTTAAATAAAACTCCCAGTATTTTAAACCTGCATTTTGAGTGAACATTTTCAAGGCTTAAGGAATACATTGATGAGATTAGTCCTAAATCTGCACTTATTCTGAAACACCTGGATTTATACTTCAACTCAAACATACAGAAACTGTCAGCCAGCTCTCACAGAGTTCCTCTCTCCTCTCCCGGGAGGAGAGACGGGGATCTCGGTGCAGCTCGCAGCATCTGTCTAAGCAGGAAGAAGACATGAAAGCTCAGCTCACATCTGTGCTGTCTTTAAGGATGTGCCGGCACACAGGTTTCTTAGAGAAGAAACAGCAGCCAAATTTACAGTCTGAAAATGTCTATCCTGCAGTCATTGTGTGTATTCAGACATTAAGCATTGTGTAATTTGCGCTCTTATAAGTACAAACTCAGTTGAGGCCCATCAGCTGAACCAATCCTGTGATCTATTGTAAGTGGTCCCTGCTGCAACACTTCTGAAAAGGATAGCTTTCTGAGCATTTAAATTAATTATTGTGGGCTTGGCCAAATAATCTGAAAGAATGAATAATTTATAGAAGGCTAATGATGATGATGTTGTGGGATCACACAACAGAAGACTAATATAAACCACTCAGAAGAACGATAAGAGTAAGATAACTTTTAACTAAATGTGCCATTTCTCAAAGTGAACAGTTCAGGGAAAATTCTATCATGAATATAGCTTTATATAATTGAGTTTCCGTTTGTTTTAGTATTTTTGAGCGCATAATAAACATATTAGTCATGGGCTGACAAGGTCCATGACAACTGAAAGAACTTGACCTGATGAGGATCATGTAGAGTGTATAACTGAAAACACCACAGTAACTAGGCCTATTTATGCACCCTGCATAGAGATTTTTTTCAACTATAGTAAATGGTAAATGGACTTGAGCGTATAGCTCTTTTCTAGTCTTCTGACTACTCAAAGCGCTTTTACAACGCACGCCACACCTATCCATTCACACCGATTCACACACTGATAGATCCATGAAGTGAGACCATCAAAAGTAACTAATCCCATTTATACGCATTCATATGCCGCAGGCAGACGATGCAGCGGGAGCAATTCCGGGTTAAGTCTTGCCCAAGCACACATCGGGCATGTTGCATCTCAACCTCTACCAACTGGGCCATAGGTGACTGCTTCTCAGCTTTTGAACTGTCAATGTTGCTAACAGGGCTTTAAAGTGCACGGCAAATTCAAATGTGAACATCTTGGTACTTGTCCTTGAAACATGGCAATTTGCTGATACAATTGGGGATGCTAATGTATTTTGATACAGTTTCAGCCTATAGGCCTACTAAACTGAGCTTGTGGTTACACTGTTCTTGTCAAAATCCAAGAAGAGTTAAGGACATTTTTCATCCATTAGATCTCTTTACATGTAGGCCACTTGGAAAAAGAAGTCCCAGCTCCAGTTCTGACTGTTTTGAAAAGTAAAAGGTAGCATCATTTTGGCCTAATCGAGAACATTTTTTCAGCTAGGCTACTTGTTCATCACCAAAGTAGGCCTATCTCCATGTTCTGCTACTCTAAGGGCCTTCTTTACAGTACAATTCAATGGTGAATCAGGATAAACAATTAAAAATGTAACCAATAAATAAATTAAGGTGTGGCTTATAAGGTTTTGGATAATTAAACTGACTAATTTTAAGCAATATTCTGAAATATCTGGTTCCATAAAATGTGTTGGCTGCTTTAACTTCTGGTACAGCAGGGTAAATATACCTTCTCAGAGAGAGTATATTAGTAGGCCTATAGGCCACGTTTATCACTTTATATAGTCCCTTTTGAAAAACAATTGCGTTTTATTTTATTATTATTTTTATGTGTGTGTTGTTGTTGCAGATGACAAGAACAAGTTTCATATCTTCTGTTGTACTCAAACAAAACTAGAATTTGAAGAACAATGTGTTGACGGTTATTGGACACTAAACATGAAGTAGGACCTCTAAAATCGTCCTTTAAATAGCCCTGGAGGCTGCAGCTTCCCCGCACAACAGGGGCGCTATTACAAGCTTTCAGTGGCACGGTAACCTGCATTACCAGCCTCTATTGCAATGCGGTGGCGCTCCACAGACCTTTCCCGGTCTGGTGTTGGCTGTTCGGGGATAAAGCTGAGTGCTATTCGGTCATGTGACTCCTGTTTTTTCATTCTTTCCTCCTTCGAAGTTGAAAGGCTGGAGCAGAGCGGTGGAGGGGGCCCAGCTTGCCTTCCTACTTGCCGTTGATGCATCGTTTTTGTCTCTTTTCCACCACATTATTGTTTGTTTCTCGCTCGTTTTGATATTTTCTGCGCCAACCTTTCCTTCGCAATGGCGGGGGCTATTATTGAAAATATGAGCACCAAAAAGTTGGTGATAGTGGGAGTTACACTGCTTTTGTTCCAGGCGTTTGCCTTCATGGTCGGCGGTTTAATAGGTAAGTTTATCCTTTACTTTTATCATCTTTACGGCTGACGTTTGTCTTTGTGCGCGCGTGCCTGTTGAAATCCAGACAATAACATCCACACGGTCAAAGTTTGTTGTAGGTCTCTTCGTTAAAATGGCTGCATACAATATTTTAAGTGTTGAAAAGAAAGAAAGGAAAGACGGTAAACGTTTAATTTAAGGTGTATTTTATTACGTGGGCTTGACCGAGTCGTTCACAAACAATGCGGCGCTTCGAAAAGAGTCACTTTGACACCAGAGCAGCGAGGTGTACCTCTGCTAAATCACTGCTTTGTATCAAGGTGTTTGCTGCCTGCATGCCACGACCGTTGGCTTCATTTTCCTCGGCTAAAAATAACAGAGGACATCATACTCTGTTTTTTTTCTTTCCCTTTTTTCAATTATAAAGGCTACTCTTAAATACACCGGCCATTTTCGGTTTTACACTTAAAATTGCAATGTTCTTCCACCACCCTTTTTTTCTCCCTCCCCCCTTCTTCTCTCACCCCCACCTCTCGTATGTAATGTCTGTCTGATGTGTGGGGCCCCAGGCACCATCTCTACCTTTCTTTCACTCCTTCCTCTTCCTTCCTGTCCTTCTCCCCAAATCCCTATCGCCTAGCGGGTACTGCATTCATGTTTCCTCCTCCACCCTCTTTCCCTTGTTTCATTTGCATTAATACAGAAAGTCACACACACACACACACACACACACACACACACAATGCACACGACTGTCGAAGTTGCATATTGCCTTAAGGACTGTATTGGAGTTGCTGTCAAGTTTCTTCAAATCCACCCACACACAGACACTTACTCAGACACACTTACAGGGACGCACACACATACACACTCACACATGGTTGATAAAAAATGTAGTCCATGTGAAAGATGCCTATTTTTCCTTAGGTCTGAGTCTGGAAACCATCCACCAGTGTGGGTGTCTCTGAATCCCTGCAGTCCATCTCACTCAAACGTGGCTGGTTGTGATAAATTAGCTGGTTTGATGTGTTCCTGGCTGAGATGGTTTTAATGAAGCCAGATTCCTTTGTGTTTGCTTGGTGGCCGAGGGCGACTGGGGTAATTGAGTAGAAAGGGGTTTTTCTCCCCTTGTTTCCCCACAAACCCAGGGACACGGCATGGGGTCAGCAGGCTCAGGGGGACGGCCATTATTCCGGACACACTGTGACGGAGACTGGTGGAGCCCGGGTGCGGACAGACTCACAGGGTCACTATGTAATTGAACTGCAAGAGGTTCCAGATAACTGGGTTTAATTCTGTTTTGTGAGTTGTCTTTGTTTCTCTGAGTGTAGCTGCGCTTTGTTTTTCATTTCTACAGAGCTGTAAACGGTTGAACATTCCGTGAAGATAGCCATGGATGAGTTTTATGACTGTGTGTGCAGTGTCTGTAAGCTAAAAGTTGTGTGAAGTGTCCAACCTATAGCACTCTTTTGCAATTGACAGGATTTGATAAGATGTTCTGATAAGTAATAGGGTCAGACAATGCAGATTGTGTTCTTACTTTAACTTGCATATAGGGCTTTAACACCTGCAGAAAACTCCTGATATTTCCAGAAGAAGCTGTATGTGTGGACGCAAACAGACACATTTTTCGTTCTGACTTTACCCTGAGTTTCTCCTGCCAGACCCCTAGTTTTTTACCCGCATCAAGTCTGACTGAGCTGATGTGAGAACGCAGCAGGATATTATCTGGAGAATTCACTTAGAGGCAATGAGAGAGGGACATTTGCATACTGTGACTGCTGCACAGTGCTGAGTGTATGCATGCGACCGCTACGATCTCTGTGCACTTAAAGGGATACTTCACCCATTTGCATTAAGCTTTGTATCAGTAGTAAACTTGTGTTTTTATTGAATGGTCTTGCATCCAGCCCTCATTTCCCCCTAAGATGAGAAATATCTGTAATTTCTTTTCTGAGAAGCTGCCTCCAGTGATGCAAAAATCGTCATATTGCATCACTGGCGTCTGTTGTGGTTAGCAGGGATAAACTACATTGCTAGTTCCTCATGTTTTCAACCACTGAAGCTACAGACCAATCACAGATCAGTGGGCGGGACCTCACTCCCAAAAACGAAACTTAACATACGCCATATTGCTTAGTTGGAAGCTGTGCTAACAGGCTCTGTCACCTGTCCTGCGGTGCTGTGCATTCTGGGAGTTGTTGTCTCTAATCTACATAAGGCAAAAAGACACTTTCTGCCTTTTCTCGGTCAAGAAGGCACCAACTTCAAAATTTATTTCACATTTCTACTACATATATGACCCAATTTCACTACAGATTCATGTTTCAACGGGTGAAGTATCCCTTTAATTAAACGGCTGCATTAGGTTTCATGTTTGTTGATATGTTCTTGTCCGTTCTTTTGGGGAGAGTGTGATTCCGTTGGACTACATGTAGCATTGATATAAAGGCAAATATTCTCATAGCATCGTATAGCGGACTCTATTGCCTCGTCCACTACTTCCGTTTTTTTTTTTTTTTTAACGTCACGTCTTACCTCAAGACACCCCCACCCCCCTCTTGTCTAACAGGGATACATTCCTGCTGTGAGGTGCATATGTGAACAGCCAGGTCAGGAGAATATCCGGAGCATTTGTGAAAACGGCTTTACTTGCTCTTATTCTGGAGGTTTAAGTTGTTTGTCTTATTTATTGAAAAACTCTTGATCAGACCTACATTATCTGCAAGACAAATCCATCTGAGCAGAAATTGGGCCAAAATTCCTGGTTAAAAGGCATTCAGTTCATAACATCTACATGCCTGAACATGAATAATGCTGCTTCTACTGCTGTAACAGTTTTCTCAGCTTACGTTCAGCGTTCCCTCTATGCCAACAAGACCATTGTGTCCTGGCACTACTGGAGGTGAAGATAGAGAGGCCCTACTAGAGCTGGCTGAAGAGCCACTCCACTCAAAGACCCCTACAAATTTAACAATGTACAATCGTTCAGATTGAGACCATGCTGTCTTGAATATTTGGCCAGATTTGATTAAACCTGATTTGAAGCCAATTAACCTCCAAAAAGTTTTGCAAAAAAAAGCAGTTTGGTGGGATAACATTGTGCAGTATTAGGATGACAGTCTGATGGCCATTAGTGGTTTGCCACCAATACTGTATCTTCTTTTTAATCCTTCTGGTGTCAGACGGTTTATCGGCCAACTCCATGGCTACGTCTCAGTTCTTCCCACACTTGCGCCCTTTCCTTTCCTTGCGCCTTATGCTGTGTTCCAGTTACCTCGGAACTGGGAACTCGGAGCTGGGAATGACGTCACACCCGAGTTGAGCGTGTTCCAGTTGCAAGTCGGAAAAGCAACATGGACACCTCCAGGAGTACCTTTGTTTTGTTAGATAATACCAGACGATAACAACACACTACGTGATAGTTTGTGCACAAAAATAACACAACAACATGTCCACAGATAGAACTTGCACGATACTATCAGTGTGATTGATTTAATCACACAAAAAGAGGAACAAGCGGCTAATAAGCACTATAGTTACAGCTTTAACGTACGGTTGATGCACGTAGCAGCCATGTTGGATTTTAACTTGGGCTACTAAATTTTCTCTGACTTTCTGACTAGTAAATATGACTTCAGGGGGCATTCCAGTTGACACTTCCGACTGGGAACTCGGAATTTTCCACTTCCCAGTTCAACTGGAACGCAGCATTAGTCCTTCCAACCTGAGATGCATGGAGAGACACAAGGAGCGAGGGAATGAGGAAAATATGTACAAGAGACACAAGATATCCTTTGCTCCAAAGCGTCACATGAAGCGATGTCAGTTTGTGACAATTACACCAAGCTGATCACATCTGTCGGACAGCTGATTTTGTCTACTCAAATGTGCACTTTATTGATTCTGACAAAAGACACATAATAGCAGTGTTTTGTGTCTGTATGTTACCTGGTAACAAACACCTGTACATAAGAACAACCTGCAGTCTGCTAACCATACTGACCATTTTTACTGGCACAATGCTTTATTAGGCTAATTAGCTTTAATAGGTCATTTATTCCTTCTTTGACTTGTATTTAGACTTCTAATAAACTGATTGTGAACTCAACGTTATCAACATGATGATTAATGTAAAATGTGTTTCTCACTGACAGACTTCCACTCTGTAAGACTTTGATTTTCATAATAATAAAATTAAATAGGGAAAATAGTCTGTAACTGATCATGAAAAGAAAATCTATCTATTATGAACCTTTTGACTTTATGACCTAGAATTCACTGATTTTTGTTTGATGGTGAATCACAAAACAAATGACATAATTAAACTTAGAAGTGATACGCTCCATTATATTAATCTGATTAAACTTATGCACGATATTTTACTTTGAATACGCATTTCAAGCACTTTTTTTTAATCTCAGCTCATCACATACCGACTCTTTGGAAACTGACGTATATTTTTTAAATCAGCTTCCCCGCCCTATAAGTGTTTGTCCATCTTTTCTCTGTTAGTAATCTCTTTTCATTTGAAGTTTCATTCAAGTCTGATCCACTGCGGCGTCCAATCACTGAGTGATATCCAATAAGGGGGCATGTCTGTCAGTAAAAAGACTTCTGTGAAGTCTGCTCTCGTGTATAATTTCTCTATCGATCCTCAGATAATAATAATAATAACTTTATTTATATAGCACCTTTAAAAACAGACGTTTACAAAGTGGTTTGACAGACAAAGCAATGGCAAGAACTCGGACACAGAACAATAAACATTAACGGTAAGGCCAAACAGAGACATTTCAGAGGGAGATACACATAAATGCAAACACCGGAAATAAAATGAGACAATGCGCTCAGTGCGTGTGCAGGCAAGTGCGAGTGAAAAGGCACAAATTGGTGCATTAAAACTGATCAGAATGCAGGAAAATGAATGTTAGGTGTCCAAAATTTTCTGGGGAGATCTCCCCAGACCCTCCATAACCTGTTGGTGAACACTATTAAAGAAGAAGAAGTAGACCACATCACATCACAGGTAATAAAAACAGAAATTGACCCAAAAAGGGGTGAGATATAAGATAGCTGGTAAAAATATAAAAGCAGCAAAGGTCAGAAGAGTAAGACTTTTTAAGATGGTTAAGAATGTATAAAAAGAATAAAAGCAATAAAATGAATAAAAGAAAGAATACATTTATAAAATGTAAGGATTGGCCATTAAAATAAGCATTAAGAAGGGGTTAAAAGGATAAGAATTAATAAAGGAAGGGAAAAATTACTGAAAAGGAGGGAGTCACATAAAAGCGAGTCTATAAAAGTGAGTTTTAAGAAGTGATTTAAAAGATGTTACCGACTCTGCTCGCTCGCCTTATCTACTTAGGCAGGTCGTTCCAAAGTCGAGGGGCCCTGCTTGAAAAGGCTCGGTCTCCTTTTGATTTGAGCCTCGACTTTGGAACGACCAGAAGGGCACTACCTGAGGATCTGAGGTTGCGTGAAGGGGCTTAGGGGGTCAGCATTTCAGAAATGTAATTCGGGGCAAGACCAAGATGAGCTTTAAAAGTGATCAGTAAAATCTTAAAATCAATTCTAAAAGTGACAGGTAGCCAGTGGAGGGAAGCAATTCTCCCTCCTCTCTCCTCAACCTCCTCGTTTCCATTACAAGAACTTTGGAACTATCCGTAACATGTCTGGTTACGACAGAACCAGAACTACTTCCAGTTCAACAGAGGAGCGAACACAAGGCAATTATAGGGATACTTCACCCGTTGAAACATGAATCTGTAGTGAAATTGGGTCATATATGTAGTAGAAATGTGAAATAAATTTTGAAATTGGTGCCTTCTTGACAGAGAAAAGGCAAAAAGTGTCTTTTTGCCTTTTCTCGGCAAAGACAACAACTCCCAGAATGCACAGCACGGCAGGACACTCCCGCTGAAGGAGAGGTGCATTCATGTGGTATCGGAAAAATGAGATTCCGAGTTGTAAAATGCACATGAAACACCTGCTCAAGTCGGTTTTGTGTTTTGTTAACATACTTTTTATTCATGCACGTATTGCACATCAACTTGTTGCTTAAATATAACTTGACAATAAGATTTCTCTTGGGAAGTTGGGAAGTCGTTCTTCCGACTTCCCAACTCGGAAACTTGGATCACCCGAGCAGCACCTGAATGCAGCATTACTCGCGGACATTTAATAATAATAATACAGCCGTTTCCACAACTGATTCAGAGATTTCTTCCAGAAGGAATTGGCATCTTGGAAATTCCTGGCAGAAAACAGACTCTATGTCTGTGTCCATAGGCAAACAGTGACAGCACCGACAACACAAGTCTGCCCCGGCTCCTTCTTCCTCTCACAGCCGCGGACCTAGCCAGCTAGGCTAGCTAGCCTGCCTGTCGGCACCAGCAGCCAGCTCGCCGCTATATTGCGGCTCGTAGAAAGAACCACAAACATCCGATTCGAGCACAAGACCTTCAAAATCCCCTTCAGTCATATCAGTTTGAAGTTGACTTTCCGCCATTGTCGGTTTTACTCAGCTTTCTCCACAGAGCCTGTTAGCAAAGCTTCCAACTAAGCAATGTGGCCGATGTTAAGTTTCGTTTTTGGGAGTGAGGTCCCGCCCACTGATCTGTGATAGGTCTGTAGCTTCAGTGGTTGAAAACATCAGGAACTAGCAATGTAGTTTCACCCCTGCTAACCACAACAGCCGCCAGTGACGCAATATGATGATTTTTGCATCACTGGAGGCTGTTTGTCAGAAAAGAAATTACAGATATTTCTCATCTTAGGGGGAAATGAGGGCTGGATGCAAGACCATTCGATAAAACCACAAGTTTACTACTGATACAAAGCTTAATGCAAATGGGTGAAGTATCCCTTTAAGAGAACTGAGATGCAGAGCTAGTCTCCATTGTCCAGGTCTCTGAATTGTTTAGGAAGCTGTGGAAAAACATTTTGTGTTCAATTTTCATTAACTAGACAATGACATTGCTATATATGTGCAGCCCAACTTACTGCATGCATTATGTTCAATTTAAAATTTAAGCCGCACTTTTGTGTCTTATCAGGCTGTGACACAATCGCTGAGACATCCCTGTCTAAGTATGCCCTTCCAGTTGTGTTCTCTTTGATGGTTCAGGAACCATCTTTACCCCTGGAATTTCTTATATGGTCTAATTTGCAACTGACTCTAGTGTCCCAATTCTGCATTTCTCTTTTTAGATAATCATTACACCGTTTGTAACGAACTGTTGAGGGTAACAAACAGTTGATAGTCTTTTGAGTATATGTCTGAGTTATGAGACTGTGTGGAGTGTCTGTTCACCAATGGGTGTGTACAGTGTCCACCTTCAGAGTTCTGTTATGAGTGAAAAGATTTGATTAGATTTTCAGATCAGTAACCAGGACAAACTGTTATATATCAATCCATAGCATCATTTTACTTTTACAGTTTTCTAGCAGTCATGGTTAGATGTCTACCATAATCTCAAGGTGTTGCTCCTCACAAGTCTGTGCTTGCAGTGATGTAATCACTGCAAGCACAGATATGTGCCACATCTTTTCATGGACTGAATTTAAAAAACACTGGGCTTTCATCTTTACCCTATGAGTCAGTATTCCCCACAGGCATACTCAACAGTAATTACATCTTAGTGAGTCTTAGACAGGTTACAGACAACATGGCCCATTCAGGTCTCAGGTATTTCTCCTCTTCTTTTCTTGTAATTTTATTAAATCAAACTAATTGGAAACACCTGCACACTCATTTTCAAGTCATTGTGCTTATTTAGGTATTTAATAGTCGTTTGTACGGTGCCCGGTAGGGGTCAAACGCTCGACAACTGATGAAACGACAAACATTTAGAAAAACGCGCAGCATATTGAAAAACGCTGCAAATGCTAACTCCCAAAACAAATGCAAAGACACAAACGCGCTGCAAAAACACAAACGCGCTGCAAAACAAACAAACGCGCTGCAAAAAGGCAAAACAACTGCATAAACATCAAACGCCCTGCAAGTACAGAAACAAAACTTAAGTCAAAAACACACACATTCAGAAAACAACAGCAAATACAGAAACGCGCTGCAAGTTCAGCCAAAACGGAAGTGCTCCAGGCCTGTAGGGGTGCTCAGTGCATGTTTATTTACGGGAGAGAGTAAGAGAGACAGCTAGGTACAGAAAGTTTTGTTTAGATGAGGAAGAATAGCGTTGAAAGACACAGAATAACACCGATAAACACGGAGATTGAAGCGAGTCCGACAGGGATTTTGACATAGGTCAGTTTAACATCATCAAACAATGACACTTCACCCACGGAGAGCCCCCTGCCCCGGGCCAGCCCCGGTATGCCTGGAGCCAAGCCCTGCACCTCGCTACGGTCCTCCCCGGAGTCAAACGGAGCGTGCACCAAAACTACAAACTCATAAACCAAGCAAGACTATTGAAAATAAGTCTTCTCTCTCCTTTGTATAAACCCCCCCCCCCCGAGATAACATGAAAATATTAATAGCGGATCCCAGTTTTATCTGCTGATTCTCAAAAAAACGATTTTTGGAAGTTATGAATTGATTTAAAATCTCAGAAGATAAGAATCTCGATTTTTGCATAAAACCCATTTTTTCCCCCCCTTTAGCTTATAGCCAATCAAACAGGCTCACAGAGCATGTACAAAATGTCCGGTGTGATCTCTGCTACAGGATGTTTAGAATATACCTGTGGGTTTAGCTTCAGGCCTTGAGGTACACCATGACTATAAGACCTTTATGATGTCTTTGACAAAAGTCCTCCGGTTTTTACAACAGGACACCACAGGTTTTTTTGTCTGCATGATAATGATGGATCTCTTACTCAAGTCATGTGAGTAACGCCGGTCTTGTCAGGCTCATGAATGTCAAAGTGTAAACAGTGTAATTGGTGCCTGAGAGCTTTTGGGAAATTTCCCCCCACATCACTTCAAAGAGAGAGAGAGAGAGAGAGAGAGAGAGAAACCAGACATTTCTAAACAGTGTTAAAGTAATTGTCAAGGTGTTTGGACTGGATTTGGCTCAAAGCCAACTGGATGACTTGTACTGCACAGTTGAATAAAGAGAGCAGTGTATTAATTGGAGTGGACATTAAGCTAAGCAGGACCTTTTTTTTAGACACTTATTTGCAGTATTTCAAATGGACATCTGGTCTAACATTTCTCCCACTCTGTGTTTTGTCTCACAAGCTCCCAGCCCCACCACAGCGATCCACTACATAGCCACCAAGTGTGTGGACAATATCAAGCATCGACAGGAAACAAAATGGTTTATGCCCTGGGGTCCTAACCAATGTGACAAGATCCGTACCTTTGACGAGGCCATGGCCAAGAAGATCGAGGCCAACAACATCGTGTTTGCAGTCCACATTCCCATGACTAACAACGAGATGAGCCCCTGGTTCCAGTTTATGCTGGTCATCCTGCAGTTTGACATCGCATTTAAGATGTACAATCAAATAGGTGAGAACCTAAACTTTTCTCGGGGGTGGGGGCATGGCTCGTGTTTCTTCTCCAGGAAATGGTTTCATGATGTAGAAGAAGAAAGAAAGTCTTCCCTAATGTAAACATGCTCGTTAGAGGCTTTCTTTCATTGTACTTGGCATCAAGGGAATCTGAAGAGAATCAAACAAATATGAAGGTAAAAGTTATTTCGTTAACTGCTTTTAAAGTTTGGTTCATTCACTGTGCTACATATTTTCAGTGTCTGAGATTTTATTTTTCCAATTGTGTCAATGTGTCACACCTGTTATTTCTTCACAATCTGAAGACAAACATTTGCAGAGGCTGATTGTTACCAAGGTAGCCACTGAAATATTCATATCCATTGTAAATTCCAGCCACTCACACATGCCTTTAATTGAAAAGGACATTTAAACCTACCATTTTAACTTAATCAGAATCAGCTTTATTGGCCAGGTATGTTTAACACACAAGGAATTTAACTTCGGTAGACTGTGCTCTCTTTGTACAAAGGTAAAAAACATTAAATATCAACAATAAACTTAAAAATAAACAGAATTAAAGACTAATATGTACAAGGCTAAATAGGATAATAGTGCAGTGGTGAGTAGTGCAAAAAAGATGCTGAAGTGAACATGAGGTAGTTACTTTTTACAGTATTTACATTAAAGAGTACGTGTAGATGGTAATTAAATAAAAATAAAAATGTTATGTTTCTCTCATTGCCTCTGTTGCAAGAAGTCATTGAGGGATGAAGTCTTCTGTTTTTTTATTTCAGTCTATCAGGGAGAACACTTGTGAAACCCAGAGATGTGTCTTTTTCAGTAGATTGGATTTCTGTTCCAATGAAAGGGAGCAAACAATGATGGATGTCCTGCTGTTTGCTCTCTAAAAAACCCTGGGGGGGAGGGGGGTTTGTCTCGACACCCTTGTGGCAGGTATAAGGAGAGGGGAGAGGTAATTTAGACCCTTTCTTTGTTGATGCCTCTGAGCAACGTAATGCAACCATAGAATTTTCATTCTTTGGATATGAGGTCATCCCAGTTTAGTGGACTTCAGCCCCTCTTTAACATTCAATTCTGCACATTTTCAACATGTTTTTTTTTTATCACTTTGAAATATGCAGAGTGTTTGATTCTCATTTGTAATTTTTACATTCTAACGAACATTAAAATAAAGAATCAAGACGCCTTAAATCATGAAGAAATTATACAAGGATAGAAAGAATGTAACATTTTTTACGTCAATATATTTAAATGATGTGTCGGACCTTCAGAATATCTTTACATTTGTTGTAACTTTCCACTGTATTTGTGTAAAAAAATGGTGAATAATAGCAATAACTGAAATGTATTTATGGAACACTTTAAACCCTACAGCCTTAATGTTCAGTGACACATAAAGCTTTGTTGGAGAAAAAAAGAGACATTTGAACTAGAAGTCTTTTACACAGATCATTTTCTACTTACCTTTACAACCCGATAAGCTAAAGAGTCTTGGTTTTTGTCCCCAGGCTCCATCAGATATCTGGTTTCTATGATTATGATGGAAATCCTCCAGTAACTTTTTACTCTAACCCCATAATGCTCCTCCACCCTCTCCACCAGGGTGAACAGGCATACATCATCTCATTTCTTGACTGAGAGGAAAGGGAGGAGTAACTGGAATGTGGAAGAAGACATGGTTTGGTATCCTGGCAGGGTGCTTGAAATCCTCAAAGAAGGGATTAGAGAGGATGATGGGAAAGTCTAATAAGTGACTGGAATACCAGGAGAGCCTGGAAAAGGCGTTTTGAGTCTTAATCACATCTCTGGCTTCACGGTTTAAAATGTAAAGCTATGCATATTAATGTTGACTTCAGCTTCAAAGTTGTCTTAAAATCTCATCATTGCAGAATGACTCTCAATCCTAATAAAGATCCACCTTTCTGACAATATTCTGATAAACAGGAAAAAGAATGAAGGTAATTGTCCTAGTGGAGAGATCCAAAGGTTTGCAGTTTAATCTTAAATGACCCAGCCTTTCTGGTCTGGCTTGTCTAAACAGTCATGTCACAAAGTCGGCCGAGTCATCAGCTTGGTTTGCTTGCTTACATTCTTGGACTCGGCATGATGTGTTCAGAAGCTGTGTGTGTTGTTTACTGCTTGGCTGTCAGACAAGGGAGTCGGTGAATCAGCCCAGACCTCAGACTGGTAGATCTCTCCGCCAGATGCTACAGACTCATTTTGATCTTTCTCAGCTACACGAGGCGCTGTAAAAACAAGTAAATGTGGGCGCTGACTTCCAGAGATGCTTTTTTTGGAGGCATCCAGCTATTGCTGCTGAAGCCCAACCTTGAAACATTTTGGTTTTTCATTCCCTGAAAAGTTCACTTTCCTTTCCCTTTATTCTCCTGAGACAAGTTGTACTAGTAAAAGCTCCGCCTCATATGCACCAGCTAGCTTGATTTAAAGGAAAGCCTTGGGGCTGTTTTACGATAAGAAAATAAGTAAATGGAAAACTACTAAAGCAGAATACCAATGAGCGATAGCATCTAACTTGCTAAACCTTTTCTGCTACTTCATGTAACCCCTTCCCATTTTTCAATGCAAAGTAAGATCCTAAGTTTTAAAATTTCAAACCTTTATTTATAAATTTGATAAAGGCAACACCTTAATCGTTTTGAGAAATACTGTATTTGTCCATGATTTAACAAATGGTCCCTACTCAGTCACCTGTCTCCATCCTGTGCAAACAGTAACAGATTCTGTTTCACAACCGTCTGACGAATGAGCTCATGGTTAGCTCTTCCTGGACTACCTTATCTGTAACATTCTACAGTATATCCCAGAGAAGAGCTTCGCCCTTATTACACTCCACCCACCTGCCCCTTTCCACCACAGCACCAGGCGCCCCTTGGCCTTGGTCCAGCAATAACACAGCTGTTAAGGAGGCTTAGTCTCCGTGGCGATTGCCACTGGACTAGAGAGGAATGTTTGCATGAAGTGAGCCGACATTCGTGGGCATCTGTCTCAGCCAATGGCGGTGTGGAGGGCATTGCGGAGACAGTCGGCTGCCAGTTCTCATCTGGTTCACTCTCCCCCTCCTCTGCTTTTTTTTTTTTTTTCCCTTTCTCGCAGCACAGGCCACTGGGTTTCTTTCTCTTCATTCCAGCTTGTTTCATAACGGCACAAGAGGCACTCTGGAGGGCTGGAGCAGAGAACACTTGGCTTTGTAATGTGATCTAAAGATGCAGTTTTAATAGTTTGTTGGAATCACTGGGCTGGGCTGTTGGAGGCCAGCTGAAGGTCTTATTGGACTACATGTCGAGAAGGAAATAAACTAGATTTGGGCCACCATAGGGAGCAAACTGAATATGATTACATGCTTAGTTTTAGACTCATTCTAGGTGGCAGGACCACATGTTAACACACAAATGGTTTTGCCTCTAATAATCATGTTGTTTAAAAGTGTATCAAACAGAAACTATAGTTAAAAACAAAAAACAAGCCTTGAACGACCCTAAGACCACTGACAGCTGAGTGTTTTTTTAATACTTTATTTTGTAAAGAAACATAAAAATAACACAGCACAGATAGAACTAACAGTTGGTCACTTATACATCCTAGATATCTACATGGGAACTCATTTGAATTCATATGACACAGGGCATGGAGGAGTCAGCCAGTGAGAACAAGTTGACAGCTAGCAGGCTCCGTGGGCATGTCCCCCACCCACATTTGGTGGCTTCTGGTACATTTCAATGCCACTAATCTATCATATACAGTAATAATTACAACATTTTATATTTGTGTGAGTTTGCTTACCTAATTCTTAACATGTAGGGAATTATTGCAAATGAGAATTAGGCAACTTGTGAGTCAAACTTCTTTATCACAATCAACAATAGAAAAAGAAGAAGCTGGCCATAATCAAGTGAGTAATCGTCTGTTTGGACGTCAGCCGGCCCTTGTGGAAAGCCCTGATGGTAGTGGCTCAGCGATCACCTCTTTTGCTTAAACCATACTCACAGCTGGGTGTTTTTAAAATGAAGAAAGAGTCCTTATATTTAACGTTCCAACCCCCCTGGAGACGTTACCACGCAAAACATTTGTTTTGGAGAATGCTCCATGTCAGTGCTAGCAGCACAGTCACTTTGCTGGTCTTCTAGTTAAAAGGCCTCATCTGTCATCAGGTCTTCATTTTGTCCCATCACTGGTGTAATAACAGTCAGAAGAGATGTGCCGTGTGGAGGTAAAACTGGAACTTAAGTCAAAACCAACATTATTGTCTAATTCAGTGAATCTATCCAGCGGTCTGCAAACACTGTTATTTATTTGCACGTTATAGTTTTGTCTAGAAGTCTCTTTCATAACTTTGCACCAATTGTAGTTGAATTTGGAAATGTGTCGTAACTCGCATACGCACTTAAAAATAACATGAACAACTTTATGTGTATTAGATTATTTAAAAAAATAATTGTTGCTTTGTTAACTCTTTCCAGAGGACGGAGCATTGGCCACCATTGATGTGGGCCTGGCCTACAGAGACGACACACTCAGTGAGTGGACTGAGATGGCTCACTCGTTTGAACAGAGGAAACTCAACTGCAACTTCACAACTACCAAGGTGTGGGAACGACACTGTGCCTCACCATAGCGCGTCTTTGAAATATTTAAAGAACTTATTCCAGCACACAGAAACCATTATATAACCTGTTTTTTTGTCTTTGATGTCCTGTATCGTGAAAAACATGACATTTGAATACTCCTAATGATACTTTGCTGATTGTATAAGTATTTCTGGCGGCACCAGGACTAATTTCTCCATCTGATTGAGGTCTGTATCTGGTGCTGCCTGTCCCAGACTGTTATATTATGGAGGCTGATGTTAGTCTTTGATATTAGGCACTTTTGCCTCTACTTGAAGAGAGACAGGAAATGTTGGGAGGAGAGAGCGGGGTGGATGACATGCAGCAAAGGGGCGAGGTGGGATTTGAACCCTCCGCTGTGACGAGCACTATAGCCTCTATACATGGGGCGGAGTCTCTAACCACTGAGCTATTAAAGGAATTAAATGTATCAGTTATCTTAAGATAAATGTGTTCTAAACCAGCTGATGTCTTTCTTACAGACATTTGAGAACGAGGGGCGTTACTATGAGTGTGACCTGCTGCCATTCATGGAGGTCGGCAGTGTGGCCCATAAGTACTATCTCTTAAACATCCGCCTGCCTGTCAACGAACGTAAGAAGGTCAACGTTGGGATCGGAGAAATCAAAGACATTCGTCTTGTAGTAAGTGTGCATTAAATTGAAAACTGTACATCAAAGTTTGTTGGCTCTCTGGTTAGCCCACACTGTCAATGGTCCTTTCTTAACTGCGGCAGAGAAAGATTTTGTTTTTGAGTCTTATTGTGTTAGTCTTAGCGCTGTGCTTATTGTTTTTTTATTGGTCACTCATATTTGAAACTGATGGGATTTTTTTTCTCCTTCAAGAGCATCCACCAGAACGGCGGCTTCACCAAAGTGTGGTTTGCCATGAAGACCTTCCTCACACCTAGCATCCTCATCATCATGATCTGGTACTGGAGACGGATCACCCTGATGAGCAGACCTCCTGTGCTGCTGGAGAAGTAAGACAGCTCTCTCATCATTTAGCCAATCTGATCTTAAAGATGGTCTGACACTTTAACTGATGATTTTAGGGCTTATTTGAGCTCCTCTTGACAACCAGAAGATCTGGTTATAAACATTCTTCTTCCTGCTGAAACAATCATCCCAAGATGAAGAAGACATGCAGTTAGTTATATGTGAATTATCAAGGAATGCTGGGACCTACAGTAATTGTTTCAATATACCTTTTCAGACTGCTCTTTTTCTGTAAAAGTGCCTTAACTAAGGTCAGCTGTCGTCACGTCCTTGTATATTCATATTGATTCCGTGAGGGCGTAGTATTGGTGTCACAGTCTGTGAATTCATGTTGCATTTCGGCGTAGTGGAAGCACGGCACAGCAGGAGCTCCACATAAACACACAGTCCGACATGCACGCACACAGAGCCCTGCACTCCCCCTCTGGCTTTGCTGAAACCGGCTTGTCTCTGTAACTACCTCCGAAGACGGTACAGAGGGGGGATCAATTCGTCCCCCCATTACCTCTCTGACATTCAGATTGGAGGCGAAGTCACAGGGGCCAAATTATTGCGGCTTGAAATGGCAGTCTGAATAAGGCTAATGTGTCTACTGGGCAAAGTATATACCTATTATGGATTAAATGAACAAACAGGGTACACTTACTCTGTGCGGAGTAGGTCAATTTCAGCAGATGGAGATGTTCATCAAGCTTCTGAGGAGGAATTTTTATAGGAACAAGATCAGGCCACACTTTTCATTGTTAATGCATGTTCAACTGTCAGAAAAATCTGTAAAAAAAAAAAAAAAAGGTGATAAGGGCCTCTTAGTTTCTGATTTCAACACAAAAGAAGGCTGGATTTCCTCTTAGAATATATTCAAAACATCAGACATTAGTGTCGTTTTCTTAACTAAACCCCATGAAGGTTAGAGCAGCAAATATGTGTCGTTCTGCCTGAAGCAGATAGTTTGAATGCCATGCTTTGCAAAGCTGAAGCCATGCTTAGAGCCCAGTGTTTGTCTAACCCCCTGCCGTGCTGGGAAGACAGATCAGTAAGAGGCAGCATTCTGCGCCACAGGAAGTGCCAGGCCAAGCGTGAAACATGTTACAAAATCTGCAATCTAGCACTCAAGTGACACATGCTGCACACACGCACACGCACACGCACTTGCTCACGCACACACACACACACACACACACACACACACACACACACACACACACACACACACACACACACACACAGTCTCTCCTTCCCTCTGTATTTTCCAGCTGAAGGCTCTTATTCCCATATGACCAGCAGGGTTTCAGGAAGTGCGGCTCATTCCCTATTTGTGGATAGAAGATGATTTTTTCATGCTGTAAAAGCTTTACCAGAGTCTCCTGTCATGCTAGTCCATAGAGGTGTCAGGATGGGAAGACTCAGACTGTCTCTAAAATTAGAGGACGGATGTGAGTGGGAACTTTGAGTGTGAAAACGGGTGCAGATGTATTTCATAAAAATGCGAATCCCTGTGATACTACATCCATCATCTGTGCGTATTAATGATGGCACTGCTGAATTAAATGTGTCAGTATGTTAGCATGCATAATAGAACAGGCACGGGAACAGGCTCACCCAGATATGATGCAGACAGTATCCATGTTATTAGTTACACCTGTGTGTCTCCTGCTATCACATGTCAATATGTTTGTGTAAAGCTCTGTTTCAGACCTCTAACTTTTCATACTGAGCCCTTCCTGTTTCCACACATTCACACGGACTGATATTAATCTCAGCTCTCCCGTGTGTGTTGATGGTACTCAGGGCGCATTCCCTTCATACCAGTCAAATGTGTTTTCACTCCATTCGCTCCAAAGAACAATGCTGATGAGCTGTCTCGAGTGAATTTGCTTCGAAGCTGTGTTAAGTTACTTTTATTATCCACAGACGTTTCAAAATACTTTTGCACCCACGTGTTTGCAGGTTACCTTGTCTGCTGCCTTTTCCCCCACTGGCTTTCTTAGACACACTCTTTGTCTGTTTTGCCCTCTTAACTGTCTATTTACAATCCGCCTTTGATCTACTGACGGCATGCAGGGACCTGCTGCAAACACTTGGCAGAGCAGCTCTATCCGGTCTCCCTTTAGGCTGATAGTTCTTAATGCATTAAGCCCTTTTCCCTCTTTAAATGTCTTGATTTCAGGGTTGAGTGAGGTTGGATGAAATTATGAGGCTATTTGGAAAGTTAATAAATCATGTAGAATTGGATGGGACAGGTTGTGCTTGTAGTTGAATGGATAATAAATAATGTCCCAGGATCTATAAGCCTGATTCAGCAGACACAGAAGAAGCCTCGCTTATTGATTGTGTCTGTGTAAAAGATGTACTACAGATTTAAGTTAAACCTCTTAGTTAAATCCTTATATTTTATCTGTCATGATATTTCAACATTTCATGTTGTTGCAAAAAACAACAACAACTGTTCTTTTGGATATTCTTTTTAAATTTGGATAATCTGCATGTTTAGTTGATTAATGATGCATTAAAGAGAACTTATCTTTTACATTCAGATATTTCCTCTGTATTAATTAATACTGATATTTATTCTATATTATTATTTGACAGTTAGAGGGGTATCCTGTTTATAAATGAAGGCTGATTAAAAAGCAGATACTTTACAAGTTAAACTTAAAATGATAGTTTATTAAAATGTGACATAGTTGACCATCACACATTTTAAAGTCTGTATTTTCTAAAACAAAGATTATCAAAGCGGGTTAAAACACTGAATAAAGCACTTTTAAATGAGTGTTTAGCTAAATCTCTGTTGTGAATACAGTTCGTCTTGGAGGGCAGCAAGCTGAGCTGCCACTTACATACTGAAGGTTCAGCTTGTTTTTAAGCAAGGTATCCCTCAGAGTCTATCAGTCATAAGGTCTTTGGGCTGAATTATCCACAGATATCTTCTCTATTCCAAAGCACACTGACCCAGTAATTAAAACTAGTGGAAATGTAAAATGAATAAGATTGAGCTTTTAAAAAATCCACGTTTTTTTAACACAGGATGTTGGGTGAGCAGCTAGTTGAGCTGCCTCTTTCCCGCAAATTATTGATATGTCTGAACTTTTTTCTAACAATTTCCATTAACTTAGGAAGACAAGTGGAGTTCTCTCTCACTGTTACCGCCATGCCTCTTGGTTCTACGCTTTCATTTTTATTTTTTTCTCTTTTACAAAAGAACGTTCTTTGCTGGTAGCTCAGACAATACTCAAAAACAAGACTTACTTGCAGTTGTCCCTTTTTCTGCATTTTGGCTGTTAGGCCTATTCATAACGAGTCAGATTGTCCGAAGTTTATCATTGCTATTAACATACAACCCTCATACGTTTACAACATTCAAAGATGGTTTTATCGCCCAGCACCTCCCTCACATGCTTGTAATCATGGTGAAAAATTTTAGTTGTAAGACAGCTTCCTTCTTCCTCAGGGTTATCCTCGCTCTGGGTATCTCCATGACCTTCATCAATATCCCAGTGGAGTGGTTCTCTATTGGCTTCAACTGGACCTGGATGCTTCTTTTTGGAGACATCAGGCAGGGTATCTTCTACTCCATGCTGCTCTCCTTCTGGATCATCTTCTGTGGGGAGCATCTCATGGTACTGTAACCAACCCACTCAGCTATCGATCGACATGCTGTTATCTATAAAACATGCTGGTTTGCTTGCTATCAGTGATCACACAGCATGTTTTTACCATGTGAGACATTACCCATCTCAAAGACGGGTCTTCTTTCTTCTCTCAGGATCAGACCGAGAGAAACCGTTTCTCAGTCTACTGGAAGCAGGTGGGACCCATCGTGTTTGGCTCCTTTTGCCTCTTTATCTTTGACATGTGTGAAAGGTGAGCCCACGTTTTTTGATTTGTAATAATTTATAGTAGAGACCTGATTTATAAAATTGGTTAATATCAGTAGATGAAAAATAGAATGTGTTAAGCATTAATCTTTGAAGGCTGTGTACATGTGTTTCTTTGTCAATGATCTTATGACAGACTATAAATCTGTTTTTTGTTTTTTTTTGCGTCTCCAGAGGAGTCCAGCTGACAAACCCCTTCTACAGCATCTGGGCGTCTGATGTAGGAACTGAGCTTGCTGTATCCTTAACTTTATTTTCCACATGGATATCATATGTAGAGTCTGCCATTAGTGCTCCAAATGGCTCTTATGAAAGGTTGGATGTAATAAAACCTTTTGAGATTAAAACAGCCAAACCATGTTTTGCAGTTTTGCAGCCAATAAACATGTTTATGGTCTGCTCTTATTGTTGGAATAAACATGTCCTTACTGGTGAGCCACAGCAAAACAGTGCTGCTTTAGTATCTCTAATAGGAGTCATGCTTCTTGCAGTCCTTTTATGAGAAGTGTTTCTAGTATGGTTATGGCATGAGCTGGAAACTGACTGATCGGATGAGAAATAATTCAGTAAAGCCATATGTGAAGGCATAGCTTAGGGTTTGGAGATGTACCTGCAGGATTCATCAGTTCACCTCCTCAAAAACAAACTAAACCCCTTTTTCTTTTTCACTCTTCCTTCTCCTTTCTTATATTTTTGTCAGCATCCCATCAAAAGGTAAAAGTCTTCAAAGTGTACGTAACTCTCAGAGGTCTGATGAAGACATTTAGTTCAGTGTCTATCTTTTTCACCAGTGGGACTTCTTTTTCAAATCTTTAGAAGTCCCACTGCTGACATGTTTCTGCTGTGCCCTGGCAGCAGTAGAGACCAATTTTTATTATTAGACACATTACAGGCACTTGTCTTTAAGCATTTTTCACTACCCAAATTTAAAGTGCGTCAATTTGTACATTTAAGTTTGTGACATATTCTCATCAGGTGTTCTCTACCTACCAATATTCATCACATGCAATACCCGGTGAGTTTAAAGTCACCATCTAGTGCCTTTGAGGCGTAACCTCCATACCATTCATGGTCCAACTATTCTGGAACGAAGAGTCATTTGTGGATTTTTTTTTTACTTATAACATCTTCTTTACATGCTCAGCACCACTCGACTGGAGGACTCTTTCTAAGGTAAATCCTGGGTTGTCTCCTTGACTACTTTCTCCTCAGATGGCCTTCATTATTGTTGCGGGGATCTGTGCCTGCCTTTACTTCCTCTTCCTCTGCTTCATGGTGTTTCAAGTCTTCCGCAACATCAGCGGCAAGAGGACATCGCTGCCAGCCATGTCCAAGGCCAGACGCCTGCACTATGAGGTGTGTTTAAACCTAAAGTCTTACGATTGTGCTCCTGCATATCCTTTAAAACCAGTTCAAAGCTATTGGAACATGAAGGCAGTTCTCTGCAGCACGAAATTTGTTCTTCATCAACTTTAGGGTTCTAATACATCCCTTTTATCGGCCTTTAGGGTCTTATTTTCAGGTTTAAGTTCCTGATGCTGGTCACTCTTGCATGTGCTGCCATGACTGTTATCTTCTTCATCATCAGTCAGGTGAGTCACATGATGTCATAAAGTCAAAGTAATGCCCTCCATAGTGAGCAGATTTTTTTTGCGTATTTCACAGTAACTCTAAAATATTTTTGGCATGTGTCCACAAACATACAGTTATACCAAAAATATCTAATGACTTTTTCCTGTGCAGGTGAATGAGGGCCACTGGCACTGGGGCGACCACACGGTGGAGGTGAACAGTGCTTTCTTCACCGGCATCTATGGCATGTGGAACCTGTACGTTTTCGCCATCATGTTCCTCTACGCACCGTCTCACAAACGTTATGGAGACGAGCAGTCAAGTGGTCAGTGCATCACTGGTAACTATACAAGTCTACTAGTTTTGTAAAAAAAAAATATGGATGAAGGGTCAGTTACTAATGCTCTCAGTTGCTTCATAGTAGGTTTAGACAATTCAAACAATGGTTGTAGCAGTGAAAGTTCCCTTCCAGCCAGTTATTAGTTTTTCAGTTGGATGTTCTTTTAAAAAAACCGACTGGGGTTGTCATATACTCTGCTAGAAAGTCACTCTAACATGAATTGAAGTGGAGGGTGGAAAATGTTCAGAGGCTGTTCTATTGTGAGGTTTGGTTCCTGGCACTCTGGGGCTGACCCAACCATGGCCCTGCCATCTTCATCATCCCTGCAGTCAGAGTGGAAGCAGCTGTCCATTCCCTTTGTTCTGTATTTGCTGCTGTCAAAATGACTTCTTACATTACAGAGAGTTCACAATGTGCAGCTGGAGGGCTTCAGATGAAAAAACATGATTTTTTTTTGTCAACATAAAATGTGAGTGAGTTTCACCACATTCAGTGAATAATGGTCTAAAGACGTGGAGGGTTTTTTTGGTCAGTAATCAGGCCCAGGTGCCATGGATTTTTTTTTTTATGAAGTTCATGACCTTTGACTTGGACTCCAAAGCGACATGAGGTCATACCTGTAACAGTACACAAGGGTAGTTAATTGTTTAAAATGAAGAAAAAAAAAACTGCTGTCCTGAAAGGAGGAACACCAATGCCTCAAAAGCTGGGATTAGTGAGATGTATGACTGCATCTGATGGTGTATAGAACCAAGATCATTAAATTTAAATAGGGATCAGGTCTGAAAATAAATGTATAGGACTACATGACATTTTAGTTTTGCATCATAATTACTTTTTAGCAGTAGCCCAAAGTTCTTAACTTTGCCAAAGATTTTTCTACAAATATCTTGAGTTTTGTGACCAAACAGTGCAGTAAATCAACATTGTGCTGAAATGTCTCAAGTAATTATATTTTCAAGAAAATGCCGAAATACACTGGAGCTGTGCTTTATGTGCCAGATAAAAGCCAAAAGCATTAAATACTCTAGTTAACATAATAATAGATAAGAATGACATGTAATGAATGTTTGCACAGAATACTCTATTTGCATATATTTATATCTACAGTTGGTCTGTTTGCTCAAAGTCAGATTCAGTCTAGATTGTGTCCAGCTTACATCAAGGTTTTGTTTGACATTTGAGAAAATTATAAATGCAGCCTGAACAATATTTGAATAATTTCAACAATTATTGACTAATTGATCAATTATTTTTGATAACAAACAGTTACTTAAACAATCCTCATCACTTTATTAATCATTAGGTAAATTGTCGTTAGTGTCTCAATAGCTCTCACTTCTCCCTGATGGAGTGTCTGCTGTAAAGCTGTCTATTCATCTAAAGTTTGTGTTTGGAGGAGGAGGAGGGGAGGTTGGTGATTCAGAGGGACCCAGATTCCCAGGGGAAAGCAGGGTCTCTTTGGCTTGAGATGGTGATTCTAATGGACATCAGGCTTCCTTCCAGACAGAGAGGAAAGGCACGGTGAAGAGAGAGAGGGAGAGGGGGTGGGGAATGAGAGCAGGGAAGTAATGAAAACCATCCATCCATCTCCTGACGTCAGTGACACAGGGAGAGAAAAGAGTGTGTTTGAATTGCTGGAAGCTTTCCCTAAAGTGCGTCAACCAATCTGTCTATATGGGAGGGGGTCCCTCTCTCCAAGTTTCAGTCTGTGTTGATTTATCTCATCAGCTCTTGAGTTTCACTTCGGTTTTTAACAAGCTCAAAGTATTTATGTTAATGAAATTCAGTGAAAACAACTTTGTATTGCTGGAGGTTATGATACACGGAATATAAAGAATATGCAGAACAAGCACCAAATAGATGCACGTATAGTGTCGTGTATTCAGTTTGGATTATTGGTATGGGTGTTAATGAATTGTTTATGTGTGCAGGGGATGTTGGAGGAAACTCCGGAGAGGACATCCAGCTGACTACAACCATCACCCATGTTGATGGACCCACTGAGATCTACAAGATGACAGGAAAAGAGGCCCAGGAGTAGATTCCACATTGTAAGACTTCACAAGATGCTCCTCTGCTACCTACTGCTCCAACCATCCCCTCCCTCCTATATATGTCATCAAACAGGCTTTTCTTTACATGCCTTTGCACTCAACATCAACACTCAACCTTGCATGCACCTACCGTTCCAAAACTGTTATCTTTTTCCCGCAAAAAACAATTCAGCTGTGTGACTTATGTGCCACAATGTTACCCAAGACTGAATGTAATCGACACTCCTTTCGGTCCTTTTCATTTCATTGTACAATACCTTTCCTATTTTTCCTTCTTTTTTGGGAACTTTGTTGTGTTTGTAAAATTTGCACAACACTTTTGTCACCAAAAAAAAAGTTGAATAGAGAAACTCCAATTTGTTCCAAATTAACATCCGTCACATTTCTGATTTAAAATACATGGAGATGAAAGTAGACTTTTGTAAAGGCCAGAGTCTGGAGAAAGACAGCCAGAAAGATATTTCGATACATTTAACAATTTGGTTTGATATTCTGCTTAACTACCTACACAGTTAAAGCCTTAAGAGCTCGTAACAAAAACATATTCTTCCATAGAAAAGTAGATCACGTTGAGTACTGCTGTCTTTCAAGAGGTCTTTTTTTTAGAAGATCTTTTCACCAGGGGGAAATGTACAGACCAAGCAGCCACTTAGAGAAATGCATACTGTATGTTCATTATGTTACAATGTAGATATCTATTTTTTATAAAGTGCTCATTTTCAGCTTCACAAAGTATTTGCATCAATTTGTTTTGAAGTTGACTGTAGCCTATTATACATGGCTTTTAGTTTGTTTTTTTGTTTTTGCTTTTTATGATAATTTAAATAAAACAACATTTTACTTAACACTATTGTGTATTGTCATGGTGATTGTGAACAACAAAGCCATATTTTTAATTCAAAATTCCTTATTTGTCATTGTATTTAACAGTTATAGAAAGTAAATTAAACCAAGGGAAGGAAACACACTGACATGTCTCTGTTTATTTTCAACCTTAAGTTCCTCAAACTCTACCAAATGTAGGCTACTACTAACGGAATCTGGGCTTGTTTATTTGTACAATACACGGTTTAAATACATTGTGTGTACAGCTTTTTGAATGATTCTGACTTTTGTGTGGTAGGCCTACAAGCAGTGCGAGTTTAAATATGAACGTTCTTGTAGGGAGAGTGCGCCTCTGCGAGGCTCATTACAGAAGTACAAGCCTGCTTTCACTTTTCATCTGTAAAGCTAGAGGAAGAGGTAAGTGTGAGACAGGACGTTGTGTTTTTGTATTTATTTGTATGTTCCGAATGAGCGATGTTTGGGTTATATTTTTTGGTTTTGTTTTTCACTCAAGGGGGTTGGATACACCGATTGAAAAGTTGGCTAAACAAGAAATGAGAGATAAGACTTGAAAATTCGCAGAGGGAAAATTATGATGGTGCAGCAAAGGAACAGAATTAGCCTAATTAGATGGCCAAAATGTATAATATAAAACAAATACAAAAATATCAACTATACAAGAGCAAGGATACTTACATGTACAAGGTAAGCTGTGTAAATAAAAAATCAATCAATCAATCAATCAATCTTTATTTGTATAGCGTCAATTCATAACAAGTGTTATCTAAAGACGCTTTATAAAAAGCAGGTAAAGGACCTTACTCTTTGTCTATTAATATTACAAAAGAGCAGGTAAAAAGACCATGCTCATTGTTATGTTACAAAAAGCAGGTAAAAAACCTTACTTATTGCTATATATTACAAGGACCCGGCTTAATCCATCATGAGCACTTTAGCAAAACAGCAAAAGTTACATTGGTCAGAAAAAAATGCCTTATTAAAAGGAGGTAATCTTCGGCGTGATCCCAGGCTCATGACGAAACAGCCTTCACAGCCTAGACTGCGCCGGGCTTGGAAAGGGATAGGGGGAGATGGGATAAGATATCCCATTATCATATGGGATATTATCATATATTATCAAATAATTATTATAATTTAAGGACAATGTTTAAAAAAAACAAATATCTGTATCATATACAGTACAACAATAAAAGCCATAGGCCTACAATAACAATAAAATGAGGAAAATATATAGGCTACTATTCAACGAATTCTACTCTTCAGCTTTAAAAAGGAAGTTATAAAATGATTATAAATGCTTTCACGTTTTAAATGTTCTTGTTGATTTAAAATACTACCAGAGTAAATTAGCATATACCCCCCCCACCCCACCCCCTCGACTTCCAAAAAGTGTAAGACCTCAGCAGCAGTATTATTATGAAAGTCTCGTCCGGATGTTGTATTTTTATAATGTAGCAAACCTGACGCTCGTGAGTATCCGCCTGTTGTTCCGCCTCCCACTCGACTCCACTCGGCTGTTGTCGTCGACTCGCGAAACGCTCAAGTGGAGGAGGAAAAGGAGTGGAGAGAGGGGGCACTGGTCGTAGTGAGAAAGGAAGGAAAAAAAGTAAACGAATATTAAACATTAACACCAGCTGTCAGCGGAAAGTGAAAGCGGTGCGAATCGGCAGCTTAAAAGTCTCGGTGAGGTCCATGCAGATCTGTTTTTTCACAGTCTATGGTGTAAACACGTCAGGGTAGTTGTGACATTGCGCTGTGAGCGACAGAGCAGAGAGAAAGGTCTCCTCCCAGTCTGTTGACGGATACAGTTCGGCTTCAGTGAAAGGAGACACGGCTAGACCTGACTGTTCGTTACCCCGGCCAGGTAAGACTGCCATGTGTCGATAATCTGTCACACTAACAGCCGACATAACGCTCCTCTACCTGAAGCAACAGTTGGTCTCAGTCTGCTCTACTGCCAGACATATTGAGTGAAACTGCTGCCTGCTCTCACAGCCTCCATCCGTTTATGCAACACTCAAGTGACACCACCGCACATTTTAACCTGTTGCATTTTTTTCTATGTGATACTCCAGTGACCTCGCACATTTATATGGGTGTCACTGCTTCATGAATGTTCAACAGGTGATAGCTCGAGCTCAAGGTTTACTGAGCAGCACAGTGCTTGTCTAGGCCTTCTGCCCTGATTATTCCCCACAGGCCCCACCTACTGTGTTTGCACATAATGACTTATTCTGGAAAGCAAACTTATTATTGCAGAGCTGAATAACACTTTCACAGAAATGTAAACCAGCCACTTCCTTCACATTATGCAACGGGTAATCGCTTCCAACAGTTCCAGTGCAGCCCAACATGAACCAATGAGATTATGACCTGGGTGAGATGGTTGAAGTGGAGGCCCCACACTGGGAAGATGTTTACATGGACCATCAACAGCGCTGTTGATGTCCCCCTGGCCATTAGGAGGACAGAATACAGACCGACCATTGATAAGGCAGACTCATTAGTACCCCGTTCACCGCCATCAAAGCCTCCTCTCAAGGCCCATCAACATGAGTGGGTCGCACCACACTCACTGAAAGCTGAGGATCACACACTTCCTGCATTTTAGGCGATGACAGGGGTTAGGTTTGCTATAGCATGCGTTAAGTATTATTTGAAGGGCAGTGCCTCAGAATTTGTGTCGGTGTTTTTCAAGTGATGATTGGGACTCAACAGGTTGCTTTTATGGACAGATGTGTTCTTGTGATCAGATTTGATCACAAGAACCAGTATTGGTACCAGTATTGGCCCCCATACTGACACTGATATCGATTTGATACCTGTATCCATATTGACAGGTGATACCTCTTTGAATTTTGGTAAGTACGGCAGTCAATACACCGATCGAATGCCCCTCCCCCCAGGGGGTTCCAGGTAAATTATAATGTGACAAAGGGAAACGACATCAACATACTGTAGTGCAAGCTGAGATCAGAATATTACCAAAATTGGTATCGCTATTGGTATCAGAATCAGAATCAGCCGACACTTATACGGATACCAATACCAATTTTGACACCATAAACCTTTAACTGTGGTATCTGGTGTTGGCGAGTAGGCCGGTCAATACATAGATCTTTCACAGCTAAGGCTTTTGCTGCAACTAACACTAGAATCCCTCTTTTAGGAAAAATCTGTACATCCACAAGAACTTTGCATATCCGTGTAGCAAATTACGAAATTATTCTGATCTGTGTTTGATGAGGAGCTAAAAAAAGTGACCTTTAACGGGAAGGAATTCTCTTTCTAAAACTATTGGCTGAATTTTGAGTTGTGGGAATAGGTTGGGTTTGATTGCTGGCAGGATTTAAAGTGACGTGTGATGCATATAAATTGATTAGTAACAGGAGGAGGGGGGGCTGTGGGTGGGATGGGAACAATGTCTGGCTCGAGGCAAAGGATTAGATTAAAAAACAAGCATATGGTTTGGGAATTCCCAGCACAGCTTGTTATTGAATGTATGATTGATTTGAAAACTCGTTCCTCCTTCTCCATATGAGTTTAACCTGTGGAGCACTGGATGAAAGATTGGGATCACATGGATAGGAAGTGGAACATGCAGCTATAGCCAATGCTGTAATACCTTATAGGCAAAATAAAAGGCTGCTCTGGAAGTGGTGTGCATCTCCTCTGACTCAGAATGCTGCCAGACTCGATCTGCAGCTCTTTCGGCAACTTCTTGAGAAGCAGCAAGGAGGAAGATGAAGGGTTGGCCAGGATCTGTTTCCTCATAGCTCTGTGTGTGCATGTGTGTGTCTGTCCCTGCAGCTCTGTCATAACTGCAGAGTTGAAGTACGAGTAGGTGTGCGTGTACCTGCCTGTGTGAGCTCGCTTGAGTGTTTTAAGGAATCATACTATTTCCTATCTAGACCAAATGATTCACATATTTCCTAAAATTTATAACAGCACTCAAATGTCTCTTAAATTACCTAAAATGTTTGTTTCTACCTCCTTACACTCACACTTCTCCCTGTTTCTTATTGTAATAATATAATTACGTAAAACCACATACCTGTTCACTGCTAAAGCAATGAGTCATAGATCAATGAATCACATCAGTTCATTTAAAGAAAGTCTAACAGCAACTTTAATACATCCGTTCCATTATTCACTGATATCAGCTTATCACAGACATACTGGTATTGGTGTACATTATTTCTGCTAAAAGACAAATATTGCAGGAAGCTATTTTTGTGTGACTATTTACTGTAGTTGCAGCAGTGTCAGATGGTGGTTCACACTTGATTAGCTTGTCTATGTATGATGATGTTAAATATTCATTAATAGTCATGTGTTCAAGAGAGCAGCTCTGTGAGAACCTTTGCCTTTGTGTTTCGTGTTTTTCCTTTCAGCTAAAAACATTCACTGCATCAGCCACATTATATGTCATGGCTGAATTTGTTGTATCCTTCCGCTGTATCGGTATATTGGTCTCAAAAACACCATGTTGGTCAGGCTCTATTATTTGGATTAATCTTTGGTTTGATAAAACAGACTGTTTGACGATGTAATCCTATGATAATGGTAATTTCAAGATGATACATTCATTTCTAAAAATAAATGGCGGTCTTATCTAATCAGTGCTATTTCGCAGAAATTGACAGGAAATGAATTTTTCACAATTTTCAAAGGTAAAAACTAGACCTCTGAAGTGATCACCTATAAGACTTGATGATCCTATATGACAAATCAAATATTCAAACAAACTGAGACAATAATTGACCTATTGATAGATAGTAGAATGAATGAGGCATGTTTTGCATTCATTTAACAGAAGAGGGCACAGATCTCAAATCTTCAAAATAAACTTCAAACAGTCTACAATTGGCAGTGACACTATTGTATATTTCTAAATGACTCAATGAGTGAGACGTCCTTATGCTGTTAGTCCAAAACTGTCCTTCTTGTCTGGTTATTTATTATTCCTGACACAAAGAAAAACAAATATGAGGTTGAAAGGTGTGTTAAACGTACTTGAAGGCTTCCTAAGCTTGATGTTTGTGTGTTTGTGTATGAGAGTCTGTGTGTGTGTGTATGCTCTGTAGTCACATGGCCCAGCCTAGAGTGGTTTGTTAAATTCCACCCTGCCCGGGGGCAGATGTGAGGAGAGGAGCTGTGGTGACACTGCGGATATACAGACACACCCATCTGTTGGTTTGGCAGCAGAATCACTCGCTTTCACAAAATACCAAACTTAAGTGCATCCTGATTGTTTTGGCTCTAAATAGACAAAAGTCACCTATCTGCTTCTATTGCAAAAACATTTTCACATACCGGTTATTTTTTTGATCTTAATGCCACATTAATCAGACATTGACGTGACTAAAATGTGTCTGCACACAGGTAAAGATGATGGTTCATTTTCAGTGCGGGCGTCAGGAAGTAAGGCGCTGTTAGTGCTCATATTCTAATCAGGTCAGCATCAGAATCAGATGTACACGTGTGTCAAGCCAAGCAGGAAGTGTTGTCATAGCAACCATCACAGATAGGTCACAGAGGTAGTGTAACAGACCTGATTTTGCATCAGTCCCTTCAGTGTGTGGAGATTTTTTTAAGTCTGATTCATTGCTGTGGCTCACAGTTGCTCACTCTTCTCTCCGTGCACTGACACTTTGAACGTTTTTATCTTGCAGGGCTAAAATACTCATGTTAGTCAGTCCTGAGTGGAGATGACTGTTTGCGGACAAAGAGGTCGTAACTGGCGTCTCCACCCAAACATGAGCACCTAAAACCTCCTCGTGGGAGGAGAATCCAAGGAATGCTTTATTTACCACAACTTCTTCATTGCAGCTACAAAGCTCGTCTTAAATGAAAGCCCTCATTTCATTCTCGTACTCAGGATAGAAACGTTTTCTTCATGATGGTTTTTTAGAGCTTTGTTATTTAGCTTCAATGGCCATCTGTCTAAACCATCAAGCTGAAGAAGCCCCATCAGATCTGTCTGACTTACATCTGTATCCTTATTATCATATACTTTCAGTTCATATGCTGCAGTGTCATGGGTTGTTGATCCATTTTATTGAAGGTGGGGTTGTGTACACTGACTTCAGAGGAAAAAATAAGGTCATTTTAGGCAATAGCTCTCTTTTAGTCCTTATATATGGATGCTTTGTTGTGACTCACAGTCACCTCACAGCGCTCTGGGCCTGTGAGAGCATGTCAGGAGCTAACACAGAAATCATCAAGTGTCTCTCTGAAGGATAACACACTTTTAAATATCTATATTTTGTGAAGAGTTGCTGTGCTTTCTGCTGTTTGTTTCTCATCTTTAGTTTGTCTATATAAAGGTGCTTTAAGAGGTTTACTATTTTGTTACTGTTTGAATTTTATTTGACAGCTGAAGAGTCATACTAAACTTTTAATATGCATACTACAATGATATCATTTGTTTTTGTACTAATTGCATAATGAAACCTTAAAACCAAACTGTCTTTTTTTAGATTTTGCCTTTATTTGGATAGAACAGTGGATTGAGTATGGGAACCAGGGAGAGAGAGAGAGTGAGGAATGACATGCAGGAAAGGATCCGACAGGTCGGACTTGAACCCGGGCCGCCCATTTGGAGGACTATAGACTCTGTACATGGGGCCTGACGGCTAGGCCATCAGCGCCCCCCAACTGTCAGGTTTTTTTGATGAGCCTAACAGCTAACAGCTCGTTTTGATTCATGTAAAGCTTCAGAGAAACATTCACAGGCGGGAGCAGCAGGGAGTGTTTGCAGAAGATGCGTTAGTAAATGTGCATCTTGTTCCATTACTCTCCTTATTTATTATTGGTTGAGAAGGATTGGCTAATTTATTAGGAGATTAAAAAGATGATTTACTGTATGTTAATGATAAGGACGAAGATAGATTGCTTGTAGTGTTATATTTTCTTTGCAGAATCAAAGTGATACAGATATTAGATTCTAAAAGAACTGAAATACACTGACTTCTTTTGCAATATATCCTTATTTATGAAACCAATAATCAAAACATGAGGTGGAATCACCCTTCCTAGTTTAAATAGAAGACAAATGTTTTTTATTTTTTTCTGGTTTCACAAGTATCTGAAATTGAAAATGTTCTCAATGTGACAACCTGCTGCTTGTTTCCACATTTGGTGTTGCTAATGACGTTTCTGATTGCTCTGTTTGGATAAAGTGTCTCAGTCATTGATGACGGCTGTACAGTGTAAGAGCCCTTAAAACTGAAGCATCCTAAGTGGAATTCAGACATTTTTCTATTTGTATAAAATCATTTGAACACCCGGGATTTTCTTGGTCAAAGTAACAAAATGTTTTCCATGCACAATGGATATTTCCTATTGGTTGTTGTGTTTGGTCTAATGGTGAAGAGATGTCCCCACAAACCTTTAGGAAGTTGTGATGATGCATGAGCATTGTTCCACTATGTTCTGATACTGAATAGAACTCATACTTTTTGAAACAACTTAAACTCGAACACTCACAATTGTGTATGAGATTTTGCGGACCTTTTCTATTTCAAAGTGGGCTCGTCCAAAAAATTGCGTGTGTGTTTGTGTGTATTGGTAAGTGTGTGGGCTGTGGACAGAAAACATGACTTGAGATTGAATTAGGGGGATGGGGACTGAAGTCTTTTTTTATAGATATGTTAAGACAACAGGATATTTGAAGTCCTGTTTTCATCAGCAAACCGCAGCATGCAGGAAGCTCAAATTAATAACTCTGCTATGGAGGGGTGGGACACTGCTGCTAAACTAACAGGTTAGGACCACAGTACTGCCAACTCATAGCAGGGGGTCATTGAAAACTGTTAAACAAAATATGTGAATATCCTTGGATGGATCAACACAGAAGAGGGTGCACATCTCTCTCTGTGGTCTGGTGCTCTGCTTCCTCTCCTAATTGTAACGTCACAGGAGCTGATGATGTTTGGGAGCGAGCTGTTAACACAAATGAATAGTGTCTCACACAGAATGTCAGGCCTTAGAGCACATTTTATGGTTCCTGCTTTGAGAGTTGTGTTTTGTGTGTTTGAATTTATTGACACAATTAAGAGTCATCACCCCCAGAAAGTGTCGAACAAGAGAACACAGTGGTGCTCTGTGAAAACTTTGGAAAGGTTACAAGTTTTATAAATAGTTGTATGCTCTGAAGGGCTAGTAAGTACGTCAACATTTGAGACTATCAGAGAAATCTGCTCTGAAACAAAGTCTTCTGAATCTTGAGGTTGTTAAATAATCTGTAGTACCTTCTTTCTGCCACATGGTGGTGCAATCTGACTGCATCCAGCGAACCACAGTTACTTTCTGCTTAGATGAGAAAACTTTATTGATCCCCAGCAGGGAAACTCATTTGCCACCTGGTCAATTCATACACACAACAAACATTATGGACAGTACAATCACAGGACACAACAAGTAAATGAATAACAAACACAATAAATAACAACAAAGCTCAGTATTCCGTCTTTAACAAGGAACAGATGGACTAGAAGCTTTAGTTTAGTTTCATGTTTGGGCTTAAATCGATGTGAAAGTGTTGACATTGGTCCCACATGATGCTAAAAGATGAAAGATAATGTCATGACTGTGTCATCCATTTTCTCCCTAATGACTAAACTCAATCCCCTTTTATCTTCTCACTCTCACTTTTTCACAAAAGTGTGTGTGTGTGTGTGTGTGTGTGTGTGTGTGTGTGTGTGTGTGTTAGTGTGTGTGTGTGTGTGTGTGTGTGTGTGTGTGTGTGTGTGTGTTGGGGTGGCAAACAGAAGAGATATGACATGTGTGAGTGTGAGTGTGGAAGGAGGTAGTTGTCAGCTACATGTCCTGTCAGACGGCTCAGGTTGTGTGTGTGTTCACCTCTTTACAGAAACCTTAATCCTTCTGGATTTTAAAAGGGAAAGAGACGAGTGTATCAGAGTTTTATTAACACATGAACACACATGGACCGATGGGTGAGCTTCAGTCTGTAGACGAGCACACGTGTATTAGTAGATACCAGTTCCAACACTTAAAGAGCTGCTAATAATGTAGTCTTACTTAATCTCTGTACTTAAATTTACAATTAACTCATCATTTCTGATTATGAGCAAAGCCAAAGAACCAAACAAAAATGTTTAAGAACCATTAAAGCCAATAAAAACTGATAAAGGACATGACAGTCCATCTAAAATATATGTTCTGTTGTGATACTAAACAGAGATAGCACATGATGTCCACTGAACGTATCATATTACATTTGTGTTACTGCATGTGCAGTGCTTTAACCAGAAATGTTTGGTTGATATTAGTTTGAGTGTAATTGTTTAGATTGAACTTTATTCTTTCTTTGTTTTTTTTATCTATAATTTTTCTGTCTTCTGGAAATATGCTTTTCCCCCTACTCTACTTTCCTCTCCAATAAATCAATAATGGATTATCCCACCACATTTGAGTTGACAGTGAGTCAAAAGTTTTTTTTAATTGTGATTTATTTTGTCCTCAACATCTCCTCTTAAATTATAATTAAACCCATCCTGTATGCTTTCTCCATCCATTCATGTATTCACTCCATTTAGCAGAAGTTAAACCTAATTATGATTCAAGTGTGCACATGTGATCAGCTCGTTTCTCAAACTTTGGTGAGTGGTGGAATTTGTAGTTCTGTCCCGTCTGATTGAGTGAAGAGCTTTAAAGTACTCCCACTCACAGGAAGACACACCTTTTGTGAGGACACAAACGCTCCTCACTTATGTTACTTCCTTACACATACAAGGAGATTCCATAAGACTGACGCCCAAATATGGGCACATCCTGTGCAGTGGTGGATGAGACTCCAGTCTGCATACAGTAAACAGACTTCCTGTCAGACAGGTAAAGGGGGAATAGGAGTGGATTTTAGTTTGCTTTGAAGTAAAATGTCTTAACAAATCCTGAGTGCTTGTCTGATGACTGTGTGCAGTGTTATTTAAGCAGCTTTTTAAACAACTGGAGGAAAGTTTAAGATGCAGCAGAAGCGTGCATATCCATCTTAAAGCTTTCAGTAACAAATAAAACATTCATTCGTGTGTGTGTGTGTGTGTGTGTGCGTGCAGGCAGGCAGGCTGGAGAAACAGTGTCACTTTGATGGATTTTCATTTCTTTAGCGCTCTTGATGAGCCTATGGAGAAGTCTTCTGGCATCCTAAACAAAGGCCAGTGTGTGTGTGTGTGTGTGTGTGTGTGTGTGTGTGTGTGTGTTTCCTTGCTGAGGTCTTGTAAGGACAAAATAAATTTGACACCTGTGGCATAGAAGTTTGATTCCATGAGTGTCTGTGCGCACACATGTTTGTGTTTTTAGAAGAAGACTCGGCACCCCTTTCTAACTCCTGGGGCCCCAAAGTTTTTGTGTTATGCCACACTACGCTTCTCTGTTCAAAAACAAGCAGAACCAGGTGTTCAAGACTTTCACAATCACTGCCTGTCCCATCGCCTAGAGTCTCTGTGTCCTTAGTTTTTGAAATCAGGTGCTGCATTCACACTCACGTGTAAAGAGCTCTAAAGCTTTGTTTGGCTATGATTTATAGAGTCATTTACTCTTTTCTACTGCACGTGGAACAAGGCCTCACATTTTATACTGGTGTGGTTATACAGTGGCTCCTTTTGCAAATTACCTCTCTGTGACAAACAGGCAATGTTCCCCCGCACAGGCTCCTTATTGGGGAAAGACAGTTATCTGATTTAGTTGAACATATTTGTCTCACCAAGAGAAGTCTGGCTTGGAGTCTGCAGACATTTAAGACTCAATTTGTAAAATATGATCATATCTCTAATTGCACACATTGCTGTATGTTAAAGTAAACCATAGTAGACTTTTTGTTTGGAAGAATCCAAGCTTATTGTCGAAAGACACACTTAAGCAGAGCATGTTTCTGTGTGTTAACCTCCATAAAATAGTGACACACTGATTGTAAAATCAGGGCTAATACAGATTCTGATGTGAGAAATAATTTAAAAGTCTAATAATTACAAACATAAAGAGGCCATTTTCCTTTCTTTCCAAAAGTTAAAACCTTACACTTGGCTAAAACTGCCAATATAAATAAGACGGGTGGACTTGGTGACCTCTGGTGCAGGGAAATGGATGGAGCATGAAAAGAGAGGAAGTAAACGGAGATGAAGGGAGGATGAGGAGGAGGCAGACAGACATCATTTTTGAAGGTTTTGGGGTGGGCTGCAGAGGAAGTGGCCTCGCTGTGACCCACAGGGTGAGCCTCTTCCTCCAGCGGACATGTCTTTGAAACTGTTAGACGAACTCAGTCACAATGGTGGGAGGGAGGAGCAGCCATTCATGTGGCTTCTGATTAATAGTAACTCAGACCTCTTTGTGAATGTGTGTGTGTTTGCATGTGTGTGTATAGTGGAGGGGTTCTGTAAGTCAATCTGACTGTGTGTAAGTCAATGCATCTGTCTAAGAGTCTGTTCGTCTCTGTTCATGTTTTTAAAAAAATATTTATTTCTGGGCTTTATACAGATAGGTTGTTGGTGTATTTAAACTGAGTTTGAGAATTTTGAATGTTATGCCTTCTGTGTAAAATGACATAACGTACTTAATTCCCTCAGTCATTCTCTCTCTCTCTCTCTCTCTCTCTCTCTCTCTCTCTCTCTCTCTCTCTCTCTCTCTCTCTCTCTCTCTCTCTCTCGAAATCTACAGATGTTTTGAAAACAAAACCAAAGGTACTTTTGACATTCAGTTGTGTGACTGGTGATGTCACATTTATGACAGCATCTTTAGTAACTTCATGGTTATTTCCTCTTGCATTGGGGGATTTTTGGCAATCACAACATTCTGACCTTCATTCTCTGAGACTAAAAGGGAGATTTCCAAATTTTGCAATCAGTTTGTCCACCCCTCAGGTCTGGAAATATCTGGAACATAGTTAGATGGTTTGTTGTGATATTTTTCACCGTCATTGGTCGAGCACGGAGGGTGAAGCCTCGTGAATTCACTGATGCTCGGACTTTCCTCAAGTGACACCATGTAATCAAAAGTTCAGATTATACTCAGAAATATCTCAAAATCTTTCCATGAAATTAGCAAAACATTTGGTACAGACTTTCATTCTTCCGAGATGATGCAACATTATGGCTGGGGAGTAATTACTCAGTCAATTATAGCAGTTATAGGGCCTTCTCCTTTCGCTCTACTACCCCGATGTAAACAAGCACGGTGAACAGACCTCGTATGAGTTTTCTTTTGTAGTTCATCATCAGTATTCATTTCAGTCTGTTTCATGCCCAGCCTAAAACTCCTTGCAGGAGCTTTAAATCTTTGATTTTTTTATAAACCCTGCATTGATTACTTCAAGATAACGCTTAAGAATTGTTTACTATTTGTTTGATTCTGAAAAACAGAACAAAGCCTTATTCCTACAGTCCTGGATTGGGTCTTATTCATTCTTCTCTTATGGTCTTTTGTTCTGACCCTGTCCCTCTTCCCTCAACAGTAGACCTTCAACTCTATCATAAAAAGTTTATAAAACCTGGCCTTGCTAACAGAGGCCCACTAACTTAAAGAGTTCATTATGAGAATAATAATAATATAGAGACTTTTGCCTCTCTGTCAATAGTGTGATTAGGTTGAGAAAATAGCTTTATCACAATGACTGTTGCATTTTTACAACTATAACTTGAAGAATTAGGCATCAGCAGTATCCAGTTTCACGTTTAGGGAACAACCATTTGTTCCGTGTCTTTGGTTGTGTGTGTGTGTGTGTGTGTGTGTGTGTGTTTAGAATGATCACATGCAGTAACTTCATGTCTGTCATTCCTGTGTGTCTCTGTTCCTTCTTGCTTGCAGATAATGTGGATCATTCAGTCCTGAACTTATCACAACCAGTGCCTAAGATAAAGACGGTGTGAGTGTGTGAGACCATGTGACTTCTCCTGAAATGATCCCACACTTCCTGTAAACTGCAGGATGGCTCAGGTGTTTATGTCTTAGTATACCAACATTAGGGAGTGTGCAATTGTCCCAACTAGAATGTATTAGGAGCATTTGAGGACAGTTAATTATTTAAAGTAATTTCAATACAGACTTGTAAGGGAACCTGCTCAGAGTCAGGACAGAAAACGATACCTACACTGCCGGAGCTGGTCATTTGCACTCTGACCTTTGAGAACAAAGGTCAGCAGTTTGTAGAAAAATACATTTCATCCTCAGAGCGACACTTCAGAGTAAGCGGAGCTTCTCAAATATCCACTGATTTAATGAGGCGACGCCCAGACATGAATAATGTTCTGTGCAGTGGGTGGTAGGTAGCATAGGATTGCAGTTTCAGTTCAACTTTATTTACTTGTGTTGATAAAACTGCTGCTGTGATATCAGACTTTAAAAAATTAAAATAATTGACTCAAAAACATACAGTGTTTATTTTCTGCACAACCCCTACTCCTGAACTGATCTCTTCACCGTGATCTCACATTAAGCTGTGTTTAATGTTCTAAATACAGATCCAGATTAGCATGTATGCTAACTCATCGTGCTAACATCTTGTATTTTGGTACAGATTTTCATCACCAAGTGTTTTCCATGAACTCTGAACTGATGTCGGATCAACTCTTGGTATTTATTTATTTGTTATGATGTTTCTACGTTTTTGACTTCTTAGCAGGGCCAAACCTAATGAATAAGAATATTGATTATGTTCTCAGAATCTCTAAAATGACATCTTCTTTTTTTATGGCTTGCATGATAACCCTCATAATAGAATCCCTTTGAAATGATCTGGACGTATTATGAATAATCTGTCAGTAATGTGCTCAAGTTTTTCTCCTCGCAGGAACTAAATCACACTTTTCCAATCACTTTGTGAAATTGAGCAGTAATGGGAAGCTTTTCATTGGAGGAGAGCTCTACCTTCACAATCTCTGTTTATGTTCTGTTCTGTTATTTTACCTGTGTTCATCACTTAGCCTTCCTTGAATGTTCGCAGCTTTGTCTTAATTAGTATCAATGTCCTCTGGTGTGTGAGGCTTCTGGGAGAAAACAAAGCAGGTCAGTGTGACTGATCACAGTTCTAGTAACTTCCACACGGTGTCTCTCTATCTGCTGAAAGCCTTCCGTGTGTTTAGAGTCACACGTCAGCTACAGTGACTCCACATTGAATCATATGATACGCTGTCATTCTTTGATGTGGAGCTATTAATCCTTTGTTAGGGTTTTCTCAAATGCACATTGGGGTTGTTCTTGATATTCTGCTGTTTGTTAGAAATGTTTGATAAAATTCTCTTCTCCTGACTGAAGTTCAGGGACCTTCCTCGTGCAGCTTTACTAGCATGGTTCGGGATTTTGAAAGGATTTTTTTTTTTAAATTCAATGTGGAATTTCACCACCAGGTTGAATGGAAAGTGTTTGTTTAACCTTTCACATTGTTTAGAAAGCTGTCTTTAAATCATGCTGCTGCATTTTTCTACCATTAGTCCCGTTGTCCTGTTTAACTGGATTGGCAGCTGTGATTGAATTCATCTGTTAATCTCACTAAATGCTGCAGTGTGAGTCTGACTATTGCAAAATGTATGAATAGTTTTTATTAAAAGAACATCAAACATAGTGAGCTATTCCTTTCCTCCATGTAACCAGCTAATAATAATACAAATATTGTGAGTATAGCTAAATACCATAAAACATCAACTACACATAAGTAGACTTTGCACCTTCTAACACACACACACACACACACACACACACACACACACACACACACACACACACACACACACACACACACACACACACACACACACACACACACACACACACCCAGTCTTTGTCCCACACATGCACACACACCCAATCCCCGTTTATGTCACCCTCTGACTAATCCCATTTCCTCTGTTCTTGAAAAACAAACGCACTTTTACGACCTTTACGTTGCTTTCTAATGAGCTGTGACGTCTGAGTCTTTATCAATTATTCCATCCGTGCACGCTGATGTTTAATCCCTTGTAGGGGTTGTGAAGGTGGGGATACACAAACAGCAACACAACCAGCAACACTACAGACCTTTGGCCTCCAATTTTCCACCTTTAGCTGCAGCAGTAGTGCACATGTAGTCTGACCAGCTCAGGGGTGGAGGCTGGAAAGAGTGAATACGTCTGTTTATTGTTCCATATAGGCAGGGCCCTTTTGGGCGAGAGAGATGGAGATCCATTGTGTAGTATCTCTCTGCCCTCCTCATGAATAGCAGCTTTCAGAGGGACGAGTGACTGAGACGAAAGGCGAAAAAAAACCACTCACAATAGCTTTAAGTTTTATAGCGTTCCTGTCGCCGGCTGCAGATTTTTGGCATGCAACCAAACGCAACATACACACAGCTGCACAGCTAGCTCTCTCCAGCTGAACTCTCTCTCTCTCCTCTCACGCACACAAACTACTCTTATCTCTCTCTCAGTCTCACTCACACTCGTGTTTTTCTACAGGCCTCTACGCCACCGCTTCTAGCAAACTCCACTCTGCATGCACTAAGCTTTCTTTTGTGTATTTTTTTTTTTTTTTACAACAATAGCATTTGTTTTCTGAGGGGCAGAGCAGAGAGACGCAGCCTGGCAGCCTCTCTCTGCCTAGGTCGGACGTGTCTCCTGCATGTCACCCTGTGTGCGTCTGCAGTGACGTCTGAAGGGCATTATTTGCCACAGGCCTCTGTTTGTTTTGGGCTGCTCTTGTCCTGATAATGGCCCATTAAACAGAGGAACAGAGGCTCATAGGCACCTCAGTGGAAACTGCAAAGACCTCTCTAATCTGGATGATACCCAGCTGGCATTCAGTTTGGTAATACTTAGCTACTGTAGGAGCAGTTTTAGCTTAAAGTCGCTCCACTCCTGCCAGCAACAACACAAACCTGCTGGCTATTTTTAGTGCATACTCGAGCGGCTGATGATATCCGTAAGGCGCTGGCTGACCTCTTTGTCTGGTTTTATGTTCCTCCCAGTCGTGCGGCATCCTGTGCGTAAAGACAGGAGTTGTGTCTGAATATTTGTTCAGCATCAACAAAAGTCTTTACATAATTGGCTCATTTCATACCGACCTTCCTTTGGAAGGAATGCAAGGAGCTCAGTTTACAGTTACATCAATGGAAAAGGGCAACGTCTCACATATAATCCTGTCACCTCTATGCTCTCAGTGTCAGTCTTTCCTGAGTCTCGTGCAGTTTCTCCTTGTCTTAATGAGAATGATTTCCCTTTCTTGACTGTGCTATAGAACACTTTTTGATGATACCTCATTTGTAAAACATGGTGTTGTCAAACCTGCATCATAGGGGTGTAAATCTCTCCTTTACAAGGTGATTCAATGACATTGAATTCTGTAGAGCTATGATCTGATTCAGGACGATTCATTAAAATACAGAATGATTTGGTACAGTTCAATCTAATCTGATACCAATTGATAATTGAATTAATTTTTTTACTTTATGGAACTGAGAAAATATTTTTATTTTAAAATAACATGTCTGTGTGTTTATGGCTTTTCAAGAGACAAGAGAATAGGCCTACTGTACAAATCAATATTCTCACACACCCATGCACAGCTGTCTTACTGTGACACGTAGTTGGGGCAAGAAATAAAAATAAATGTTGTTACCGACACATACATCTTAGCTCTTCCGTAGGCCAAGTCTCACTTGTAAAGCTCTGCTTAAAACAAAGTTCTAGATTCCTTCAAGAGACAAACATTAAAGCCAATGTAAATATAATGAATGAAATAATGAAAACACTTCAAGACATCATGTTTCTCCTTTTATAATTTCTCTAATTGTCACATATGAAGTGACTTCAGTGAGTTGTGGCCGTTGAAAGTGTTTAATATTCAGATCTGCTTGGGCTACTGTTTGCTAAAGTTCACTTTGCCGTCTCAACAGGTGAGATTCTTCATTCTGTCGTTGTATTTGATCACTTTCCTGCAAAGAGTAAAGATGGAGAGATTTTTGAAAAGTTTCTCTTCCTTCATATTAAGTCCACATGACTTGACTTCTGAGGTGGAGAACCGCAAATTGCTCGTGAGATCAAAGACGCTAAATACAGTATGCAAGAAAATAATAGGTAAAACCTCATTGAACCGGTTCATAACTTTGAATCCAGGCCATCGACCGGTTGGTAGAACGTTTTTACTGGGCCTCCATGGACTGTTACATTCAGATCTTTAACATGATCGGTTTACACCCATTACCTGCAGAATTCCTACACTAGTCATCTATTGTTATTGAAGAATAAAAGGTGGCTAAATGTGCATTTAATATAGTCGTTGCCTAAAATCCATAGTTTTTATGTTTTGTTTCTGATGTTTCCATGCTGACCTCTTCTTCACTTTCTGCAGGTATCCATTTGACCTTCACTTGCCCACACTACTCTTATACTACATTCCCTATAACCTTTAAACCATTCAGCACACACATTAAGGATTGCACAACTAACAATTTGTTCTCCAACAAGGACAGCTGACCCTGCTAGCTTAGACTGTCTCACTCAGCACTTCAGGAGACATATCTAACCACCTGGCATGCACAGTGCTGTGTGGAGAGAGGTCATACAAGTCAAGGGCAGAGTTACGGCTGTGTGTTTTTTGTTTTTTGAAAGGTGTGAAGAAAGTGACTGTCTTTGTGCACTCATCTTTAAATGACGGTAGAAGGAATCTCACCTGCACCATTACTGTGCAAAGTTAAATGAGGCAATATTTGGCAAGCAGATGAGAGTATGAACTGTTGTGGAGTTCAAGAAAAGGTCCCCCTGCCAGAGCTTATCTCATTTCCCCCTGAGAATTCTGCTTAATCCTTACATACCAGAGAGTAACTTGTCCCATGTGTTATCACTGTTATCTATAATTATGTTGAGCAGTCAGAGTCTCTGACACACATGCTAACTAACACTGCATGTTCACAGTATCCTGTTCTAATATCACCATGTTGAAGGACACTGATTAGCCTTCTATCTCCTGGATGTGCTCATCTTATCTAACTTGACATGCAGCAATTTTTTTTGTTGTGTTTTTTGAATTGGTTTCATAATGAACTGGGTTGACTTGTAAATCCTGCAGCATAACTCGACAGACATCTCGTCTGTGTTTGAAACAAGGAATCATTCAGAGTTTATTTGGACAGGAATGAGCCTCTAGTAATTGCACATGAATTTAGGATTTAGAAATCCTGCAGAAATGAGTCCAGTCTAGTCTTCTGTCTAGACACTGTTTTACAATATGCCAGATTGTTTTTCATCCTGTCGAGCCACAACATTTTTACAGGATTGTGCAGCACTCCAGATTCAGAAGAACCTACTGTATGCCGGTTTAAGTTGAACAGAAATGTGATCATGTCGTATTTGCAGCACCGCATGTTTAATCTAGACAACTTTCCATTAACCTTTGCACGGTCCGGCAGCTTTTCCAGGAAACGTTTGCTTACACAGGAATTATGAAAAACCCTGCAGCCAATCACAAGCCAGCAGTCTTTGCAGATGGGCAACGAGAGTGCTGAATTTCCCAGTATTTGCCTTGCACGTTTGTAGCCAGTGGCCTGGGTGGGGTCGTGTCAGCTTTGCTTATCTCAGCAGCCATACCTGCAGCTCTGGGTGGTGCTGCAGCTCCAAGCCTCCACAAAGTTCCTTTAAAGAACACAGAGTAGCTTTGTGTTTCTCTCAGCTCTGTGCCCTTCACTCACGGCTGAAAATAAGCAGTACTTTGTATAGAGCATAATAGAAAAAATTCATAAATTGTAGTCTGTGCTTTTTACACAAAAGGCAGAAAAGGTGCAATAATATACAGAACTTACTTGGTGCAATAACGTGTTCAACTCTTATGTGCACTGTGTGCTTGATACTAGTGTTTTCTATGTAACTGTTCAGACAGCATTTGTAACACCTGCAGCTGTTTCTGCTCTTCCATGATTTAATTGTGCACTGTGTGCTCTTTTTTGTCTTTCCTGGCTCTTTGCTGCTCTAACACTGTAACTTTATCTGTTGTGGGATAAATAAAGGTTTATATTATCTTATGTAAATACTTTGGACAGATGTTCCTCTATGGTTTTAAAATCGCCCAAGCTAATGACATGCTCTAGTTTCAGGTGACCCTGCAGCTCAGATCAAGTTAATAGAGCAATATGTTCCTATGAAATGAAACATTTTCCCGGTTTAAAGTTTGTGGAATGACATACATGATGTGTTTATGAGACCTGAGGTTACAGCTACTGACAGTTTGAGGAGTCAGTAATGAACATAAATAAGAAGGCAGTTCATGAAGTAAGGCCTTTTAGAAGGATGGAAGAGTGGTACATATTTGTTTATAAGGAAGTCAAATCTACTTTGTCATACAAGACACAAGGATTTGTGCAGAAACCCAAACCAGAGACAAATTGCAACATGGCATGGTACACAGAGTGCTACATTTTTTCAGTGAGCATGAGGTAGCATGCTTAAAAAGAATACAGCTGTAGTTACTCACTGATAAAAGCTTACTTCAATTAGCTTCTTTCTTGTAACAAAAGAAAAAGCATTTGGTTTGGTAGAAGAAACCCTCAGGGTTTTTTTTTGTTATAAACTCAATATGTCGATTAAGAGACAGATTTTCTTCAAGGAGAAAACCAAGGTATTTATGTTGGGACATGTTTAACCATCTCGTCGTTCAGGCTAAAAATCTGATAACCATCCTCAGATGTTTTCTTTGACATCAAGAGCACATCATTTTAGTCTCTTTGGAAGTAAAAGTCTTATTTTACAATGTTTTTCTTTTGACAACGTTAAATTCAGCTTGTAAGTTGTTAATTGTACTTTCAAAAGAAGACAAATAAGTATTGAGCTGCACCTTCAGCATAACAATTTCAACTTTGAGTCACAGACATTTCTGCTAACTGATATAAATAATAAATCAAATAGGACCTAATATGGACCCTTGAGGGACACCATTTCCTAAATTTACAATGAACTTAAACTCTTTGACTCGCACCGGCCAGGTTGTTAATGTTAAATACTTTGTCTTTATTAAACTCAACAAGGGCAACAAATTAAACTATTCTTTTTTTTAATCTCTATTTGTTTATAGAAAACATGTTTATTAGTCTTTGATTTTAAGTCTGAAAACTGTAAAAAGAGTCAGAATTGATATCTTTAGATGTTTTGCATAACCAATAATCCAAACCCCACAGATATTAAGTAAACAGTGATGTAACAAAGAGAAGCAGAAAACCTTCAGACTGGAGAAACTGCAACAAGCAGACATTCAAAATATTGCTATATTTAACAACTAAAATGTGTGATTGTCAATTGCTTATCAGATATGTTTATGTTCATTGACTTATTTAACTGATGACCTACAAAGCACAACTGACCATCAGCAGGCAGATGGAGTATCTCTTTATGATTATGGTTAATGACTGGCTCGGTTTTTACCAGGTCAAATTCAGATGAAGCAGGGCCACACAGCCTGTGTTTGTTTACATTTCCAGTGAAAGACTTGATTAACAAAAAAAAAGGAACCGGGGGGAGATTATTCTTAAACCAATATCACACATGCATGTATCAGCATTATCCAAGAGATAAAAGCAGATAATAAACTGAAAAACGTAAGCAGTATACAATGAATAGTGACAGAAGACAGATGCAAACAGATGTTCCTGTGTTTAAATACATCGACCAGACATTCATAGGAGAGATGGAGAGAAGTGAGGGATTTTAAAGGATTCCAAATTGATCCTGGATTGTCCCTCCTCCTACTAGACAGTTATGTAATATGTGTCTACATTATTTATGAAATATATATTGCAAGATGTGTCTGTGTCTAGAACATGGAGGTCATAGTAGACACAAATATACAACAACTGGATAATGAAAGATTTATGTTGGCCTTGTTACTAAGCGTTATCACACTTTTTGTTTATTATTATGAAGAAGAATTAACATTACAAGGATAACCACTCCAGCTTCATTAATATAATTATTATAATTGAGCAGCTGAATCTGTTAGCTCTAAGCTAAAGAAGAGGTATGACAGTACTAAAGCAATGTTTTCTGTTATTAATCTTATTTTAACACATATATTTACTTTAGTGCCTGTGTCCACTCACTTACTGTCCTTACAGCACTTACAGCTCTTCTCTCGATAGTAACTGTCAAAAAATGTTTTATATTTAATTGATCAGTATGCCCTATATTTGCCTTCACATTTGAGTCGACACAATCCCTTAACTACCCTACTGCATCTTGAAAACAGCGCTGTGAAAACAAATGTACCATCTTGGTCAAAATCTTTACATCACAAGACAATATTTATTTTAGCTCCATTTGAAATCTGACTGTTTGATGAAAATTAAATCCTAGAGAGGTGTCAGGGAATAATGTGCAAATGCAGATGTTCTTTGCATGTCACAATAAGACACTCAAGGCTTTTTTAGATTTTGAATTGTTCAGGGCGCACTCACTCTAGGCAAAGTTGTCCAGTACCGTGCTTAAGCACGTGCACGTGCATGAACTGTACCGGGCCAAGGCACACCTCTTCCGAGCTTGCCAGGCCACGGCGAAGGAAGTGTACCGCGCTTGAGCATGGATCGGAGCACTCACACTTGTCAAACTAACTGGACTTTAGGGGTGAAGCCAGCTTGGGCACGGTACAAATTGCTAGTATGTGTGCGCCCTGAGTGCACACTAAGTGTCCCTCCATTCTCTATGGTTTCTGTTTCTCCTGGTAAACAAAAACATTGTGATATTTTCAGTGTCAACGGAAACAAGGTTGGCCTCCGTCCTTAAAAAGCTTTCTCTTTTCTGGTGGGAAAGTGGTGATGTCTGTGGTGGTTCTCAAGTGGGAGCTCTCCCCGTCTCCTCCCTGCCTAACCCTTTTTTTGTTCTCACACACCAACAAACACAGTCTCTCCCCCTGCCTCATAAACACAATCCAGCTTCACTCAGCAACAGGAGAGATGATTACTCAGTATTATTGAGTTTGATAAGCACAGTAACCAAGTGAGAACAGGTCCATGTTTATAGTAACACAGGAGGAGAGAGCAGCAGGGCCTCTGCTGTGGTCTATTGAGTGTGAACTTCAGTACAAGGTCATGTTGAAGGTGCAACAGGAGACGGTTTTTCATTCAGCTGGGAAAGTGCTGACTGCCAGCAGAAAGAGTGAGAAGGCTCCTTTTAGACTCCTGCGTGCAGAGAAAGAGAGAGAGAGTGGTAGAAATGAGAGTGTTGTCAGTGTGCATGTGTGTGTGAGAAACACCAATATACTGGCTTGTGGCCAGGCTCCGAGTCTTTGAACTCTCTTTTGTTCAAAGCGGCAGACATCTGTCTAGACTGTAAATATCGTCTTTCCACAATTCACTGCTCTTCACTTCTCAGCTGGTTATATATAAAGTCAGACTGACGCCAGGCAGAAGGTATACAAGGAACTAAAAGCGTGATGTTGACGAGTGGTACTGGTTTTAAAACTTCTGCTTTAGTTTGTATTTTAGCAGATGAAAAAATAAATGCACTGTGCACGATCATTTTTAACCTGCAGTAAATGAAGAGCAGTCCTGTTTCTGGTTGAAGACTGCAACCCTGGTGCTTTGAGCCAAATGCAAACATCAGCATTCTAACAATCTCACAATGTCCAAGCTTGCATGCTGGTGTTAATAGTTTAATTGTTGTATTCACCATCTTGGTTAAGCATCTTAAACATGATGGCGTTTGCTAAATAGATTGTTGTGCAGGTTTAAAAATCAGGAATAAATCTGATCTTCCTTTCTATTACTTCCTTACTTTACATTGACAATAATCATAAGTTGCAGCTCAACCTACCCAAGGTGCTCTGACACTTAATGGAGATATTTGAAGGTGCCTGCATTTGCTCCTCCGCACCTTACAATAATCCTTACTGCACTGCACCTCTCTGTGTAGGAACAGATCTATCTCTATAAACAGATATCTATGTACATATATGTATTAATGAACAGATGTATAGACCAGTCAAGTTTGAGCAGACTTTTTATGTGCGCAGGAAACTGCAGAGACATTGAAGTTTATCTGTAGAAGCATCATTTAAACCGTATAGTCTGCATCATTTCTACAAGACATCTCTGAGTTATTGGAGTTGATGAAGCCAGAAGTTGCACATAAAGCAGATTCCTTTGCAATGTCTAATATCATGTTCCCGAAATATTAAAGTCTGAGTGCCAGCTTTCTGTGTTTTAATAGTCTTTAGACCTCAAAGAGAGGGTAGAGAATGACTAACTTGTCATTTTGGGTTGAACAAAATGGAAGGCTTTGGACGTGAAAAGAAATCTGTGCCCACCTCTCATTACCTCAAGTAAAGTCTTAAATGCAGCCAGCAATACTGACGCCCCAACGCAGTTTATTTCAAGCGGTGTTTCTTTATTACTAAAAGCTCTTTCAAAGTAAAAGCCTCAGATACTCCAGTGAGGGGACCACACATACTGCACGTCTGACAGGCGACTCCTCTTTCAGCTCTAATGGAGGTCGTTTGTGTTCGTCAGCAGCATTTTAAAGAGTTTTCTTTGGGCATGAGCTGCTGTGTAGAAGCAGTTTAACACACACACGCACGCACGCACGCACGCACGCACGCACGCACGCACGCACGCACGCACGCACGCACGCACACACACACACACACACACACACACACACACTCAGTTTTTCATCTCTGAGTGTTAATGGCACTGACTCATATAGTGGCTCCCTGTTCTTGGCACTTTGAACGCTGTGCTAATGAATCACATGTGGGCGACTGGATGTGTGTGTGTAAGATAGAGCAGAGCAGGGGTGGTCCTGCCTGATGTGTGTGCATGTGTAAGTGTGTGTGTTTTGTGATAGGGTGGGCTGAGAAGGGGGTGGTCTCTGTCTGATCTTTGGAGGTAACTTTCGCAGGGCGTCCTATATGTTCATAGGAGCCCTGGTGCGTGATGCCACACACTGATGCCCTCCCATAGAGTTTCATTTAGAAGCTGGCATCCCATCACACAGCTGCACAGGCTGACTCAGACAGCCTGCAGGAATCAAATCTGGGATTTAAGTGCCTTTTCTTTCCTTTTCACTTTATGCATCAGTTTGAAATGTCAGCTTAACCAGCATGTCAGGAAGTTTTGTTCTTCATATTTCATCTAAATGACAGCTGAGGTATCTTTTTTTTTTTACCCGGTAGGTCATGATCCCTAAAGTGACACATGGCAGACAGTTTACATTGTCAAAAATCCCTGTCCATCTTTGCAGCTTTTTTGTACTGGTTAAAGGTTATTAGTGAAGAAGCTCAATAAAAACAACCATTCCATATTCAAACTTTACATTTGAAACATACATAAAAACTTGAAGCAAGCCAACCTCTGTCCAAAAGTCATACACTTCATGTCCTTCATATATATGACGCTAAAAACAAATTCCAGGATCCATTTTTCTTAAATGATCTTTCATTTTTCTTGATAACAGATTAAGTCAGAGATGTTCTTTAGATTATTATATCCTATGTTAAACTACTTATCAGGAATTTAAAATGGAAAAGAATAAAATGATCAAGAATAAAAAAAAGTCCTAAAAAGAGACTAAACATGATTTATGATCATTCATGGTAAGTATGTTCCAAACAATTCCTTTTAGACATCAATGACCATGCTAACAGATTAGTTTACTATTCAAAATGCCACTCAAGCTCAGGCACCCAATTCTAACAGGATATGGCATTTGTTTACAGCCTGTCAGCTGTCAAAGGTGATTTTAGCAGGGCAGAGTAATGATCCGTCCAGTTTCTCCAGACTCATGGTCATGTCAGCTGCTCACAGTTAATGTTTCAGCATCACACTACTTTTTGATATACTTTATATTCCTTGCGAGGAAATTCATTTTTTCCAACTCTGTTCTTGAAAAAGTTTCACACAGATAGGCTTGACTACAAAAAAAGACCCATGGACATACAGTACATATATGGAGAGATGTCAGAGTGAGGGGGTTGCACACTGAAGAGCGCCCTAAGCAGTTGGGTGGTAGGTGCTTTGCTTAAGGGCACCTCTGCAGTGCTCAGAAAGTGAACTTGTACCCTGTAAGCTTGGTCTGTGCTGGGATTTGATCTAGTGATCCTCCAGTTCCAAGCAGAGTCCCTACAGACTGAGCTAATGCCCCCCAAAATATGTAACCTGTCTGGGAATAGAAGCTGCGGTGGTGAGAGCGCTGCACTAACCATAGACCACCAGAGACAGTTTACATCCTTAAATATGAAAGTTCTTGGTTATTTAACAATATAGTTTTGTTAACATCCACTGTTTTGAATTCTTTCTTTTGCAGAAAGGGATGGTAACAAGGGGGTGTATTTTCCCTGCAGCCCTGTCATGCAATGTCTGTTTGCATTTCTCCTGCTATCTCCTTTTGCATTGTGGTATTAATCAGCAGCTTCTGCACCGTGTTTGCATATTGCACAATTTATAAACCATGCAAATCTGGTTTGCTTAGAAGCAACAGGAGGTGAATTTTTTTTATACCTGGAAGCAGTAAATTATCTGCCATAAAAGATTTGTTTTACTGTTTCCCAGTCAGCCATGAAAGTCATCGAGTTCATAATTATAATTAACTGGCGTAAAGTGGTAACTTTAAGAGATAACATCAGAATTCTATACTTGAAGCTCCTGTAGACTTTGACAGCAGATTTGAAGTTGGTTTTTTACAAAGAAATGATTTTTCAGATGTATTTTTTAAAGGACCAAAATATAATATATAAAATATAATATTGGATATCTTCAACTACCTTCAACTACACCTGCAATGCCATACAGACGGAGTAATTTGAGTGTTTTCTAACACTAAAGATGTTTGCAGGGAAGCAAACCTGGTGCTCAGCCTGCATGTCTTCCATCTAAAGACCTCCTCAGATCTATAGGAATAAACGCCATCACTCGTCATGTATGGATAAAGGGATTTTGCACTCTTCACCTGTGGTGCCTCGCCTTTCTGACTAAGCTGAGAATGTTTCTTCAGTAAGATTGTTCACTTTGCATTGTGCTGTGCGACCCTTTTATGTCTCACTTTCATGTTATCTTTATCATGAGCCCTTTGAATCATCTCTGGCTGTTTCCTGTGGAGTGATTACTCGTCCTTAGCTGGAAACGAAACTCTTTAATCAGGCACTCCCCAGCTGGAGTCTGAAAATTGAGATTTTCCTTCCTTTCCCACTTCTGTTTTTTTTTCTTTTCTTTGTGTCTGAAACAAATTAGTAAAGTCCGATTTAGCAGCAACATCAGAGACTTTCTGGAGGGACTTCTTCCTGCAGGGTCAATGAGGTGCAGACAGGGTTTTACAAAACAAGACGAATATGTTGAGCTCTGCTAAAAAAGTTAGTGCATGTTACTCTTATATGTTGCATTTATTCACAAGACAGCTATTATCCAGTGACACTGTGCTCAGGGTGGGAAGCTCAAATGCTATTTTAAAGTTGTGCTGAATTTCATAATTTTTAGTGTTTCCTACAATCACTACATTTTTACTGCTTCGTGATTGATGAGCATTCAAAAATGACAATGTACAGTGAAAAAAACAGAGTGAAATCTGGTTATATTTCAAATTAAAACAACATATTTGATGACTTTAAGCTAATGTTAGACAACAACTTACGTTAGCATTTAACCGCTTCCTAGCTTGCATGATGTGAGTTGTGAAGTAATACGCTCCAACTTAATGTTAGCTAGGATTTCTTTCCTATTGAAACCAAACATCCATTATTGCTACAAGCCACGTCCTACCTAACAGTGATATTATCTAGCATTCAACCACTGCCTAGCTTACATTAGGCTAGCTGTAAAGACACTCACACACACTAACATAATGCTAGCTAGGAATCCGCCTTGGAGGACTTGGAGGACTACCAATGAATATATTAGCATTCAGACACTTCCTTGTTAACACTTGTATAATCCATTAACTGGCTTAATGCTAACATTAGCTGCTGTAGCTAATCGAATACGATGTTTAAACTTAAAAAATTGCCAGATGTCCCTCTGGATTTTTAACGTTTGTTGTCTTTCCAGTAGGTGACCCATCGAGAAGCTGTGAAATGATAATGATTTGACACATTGACAAATCCTTGTTTTTAATATGAAACCTGGAACACAGCAGTTTGACATTATAACATTTAAGCTTCACATTCTGAACATGACCTCAGCCGCTGTGTGAGTACGTCTATTTCCCCTTCCTGTATTATCTTTTTATTTGAAACAACTGTGACTTGAGTGATTTCCCAGCACTGTACACTCATGACATAGTTTAAGTTAAACGTGTTTACATCATGCACATAACAAAATGCAAACAATGTAGGTTATATAAATGTGTAACCTGAAGAAGCTTTTCTCATCAATTTCACAATAAAACTTCTGAGAAACTGTCAGTGGAGCTTCCTGTTACTTGCTGAGAAATTGGCAGAAAAAAGGAAATACTTTTATGTGAGTAAAACTGGCAATTAAAGGAAGTATGAGCTTAGGGGGGAGGGGGGGAGACAGCGGAGCCGGAGCTGCACATGGACTGTATGTAGGATGTGTCCAGGCTTGTTTCTACGCAGGCTGAAAATGATTAACAGGAAGAATAATCACAACTTACTCCCTCGGTCACATGACACACACACACACACACACACACACACGCACACACACACACACACACACACACACACACACACACACACACACACACACACACACACACACACACACACACACACACACACACACACAGATTTCACAGGGAAATCTTTACATTTCTGCAGCTTTTTGTTTAAATATAGCTATCCTGCAGTGTCAGATATTCAGCCATTGTTGTAGTTAAGCACTTATCAGCCGAGCTCACCATGTCCACACTGAAACTATGTGCTTTTATTGTGTCATGTCTGGCAGAGGGGGCTCTGCACCGCCTGAAGGCCTGCAAAATTTTAAAACCAAAGGAAAAAAGATGAAACTCAAAGTATTCTGTACCTTGCACAAAACCCTAATAAAAAGCTTTGCTTGTGTAAGGGTGTGCCTCGGCTGTGTGTTTACTTGTTGATAAAAAGAATAGGTGATGATGTCATTTTTGGGAACAACTCTTGAGAGGAAGAGGAAGAGGAAGTATGGAAGTGGAGTCATTTATCCTTAGAAAACAACACCTGTATGTTTACACTCACCTGCAGTACCTTTAAATCATTAACAGACTGACATTATATGCAACACTCACTTTTTTGCTTTGTATGATAAATACAAAACATGTTTTTGATCCCAAGAGTCATACACATTATCTTGTAGGAAACAAATATTTGCATTTTACTTAATTTGTGTTTTAAGCCTCATTACACTTTTGCTTAACATGCAAAACCAGCTGCACATCAAACCTTCCATTCTCCTCAGTGTTTTTTAAAGCGTCTCTTTGTTGTTGTTTATTGCAGTGTTGCATTGCCCAGGATGTCCTCAAAGGCTCATAGCTCCAATAACATCACGCATGCCCGGCGAACGGTGCAGCAGCTGAGAATAGAGGCAAGCATCGAGAGGATAAAGGTACAGTGCAAACACGTGTACTCCTTTCTCTGCACTAAATCTAACCTTTATTTTTTTTTTGTGATAAACCAGCATCTGAATAGATGACATGTTTCTGTAACAGCACGCTCAGGATGTTATAATGTCGTACTGTAATATTTCCTGTTGTAAGTCATGTAAATGATCAGAATCTGACAAATGTATTAATTTCATCGCTTCAAGATTGAGCAGCACCATCAAAGACAAAAGTTACTGAAACTCCAGAGAAAGATGGAACCACATTTTATGTTGAGAAACATGTTTGATAACTCATTACCATCAGAAAACGGCTAACTTTAGCATTCAGCCATTTGAGAGTCCCCAGCACAAAATGTTTTTACTAAATATAGATAAACATTTAATTTAAATGCCAGTGAGCTGTATCTGACAACGCCCCTCTGGAAGGCGATGTGGCTTGGGCTTTCTCGCTCCATGCCCTATTGTTTACTGTGAGACGGCAGACTCAGGGCAGAACACACCTAGCTGTGGGAGTGTCACCCACATGGGGGTGGGATTACTGCCCTTTGTGATGTCATTCAGGGAAAATCTTCAAACAGCCTGTTTGAGCGCACATTATCTGAAAAGTGGAGCAGACAAAAGACTGGGAGGACGGATTTTTCTTATAATTGGGGTGTTTGTAGACAAGCTAGGGTCACATACCAGTGTTAAAAAAACCATGGTAAAGTACATTTTGCATAATATGTGACCTTTAAGTACCCATAGAAGTATTAGCCCATACATTTAAGAACCTTGGCTTTAAAGCCACTAAATGTGTGTTTGTTCTCTATTGTTTCTGCAGGTATCGAAGGCCTCTGCAGACCTCATGAACTACTGCAGTGAACATGCCAGAAACGACCCTCTACTTATGGGCATCCCCACCTCAGACAATCCCTTCAAGGACAAAAAACCATGCACTATATTGTAGTGGATGCCGCATAGCCTTTATGGGTTTTTTTGCTTATTAATGTTGCTGTTTTCTTTTTGTTGGGATGAAAGTAAGAGGTGGACTGTGAGCATATCATTACTATGTGTTCATCTGTTCAATGCAATTCAAATACTGTTTTCTTCAAAACAGCAATTCATAATGAGATAAGAAAGCCTGTTAGCCTGTACTGTTCTTTCTTTATCCATCATTTCCAGCTCTGACCACTAACAAGGCTGCAGGATTTGTGTTGGCATCAGGTACGCTGTGTTGCTTCAATAATAATCACCAGCATATATTTAGTTGGGATATGCTACGTGGTGGAATAGTCCTTCTTTTGTAAACAGCCTCCTGTACAGGCTGTTACTGTTATTGTCTCTAAACTGGATTCATGCAGCCAAAGTTCCTCTTCTGTACCTTTAAAGTTTAAAAGTTTTAAGATGGTAAACACGGCTCTTAAAATAAGGCTTCATACTGCATTCTGACAAGTATTTAACAAACTTTTTTTTTAAGTTAAGATCATTGGATAATGGAGTCTTGTCACAGAGTCTTGTGCAGTATTGTCACAAAATCTTGTGTTAAATTCAGACACTCAAAGTATTCTGTTACCCAAGTCCACAGCAATCCACTTGCACATTTAATACATTGTTTTCCTGTGTGGTACTTGCAAGTAGATTACCATAAAACAGTGTTTTCTGTCAGCTGATTTAAATGAAGCAGCATAGAGAGATAATAAAGACCTGAGATCTAAACAACTTTAATACTAAATCATCTCTGCCTCCTGATGATATGACCTCAGTGCTGTGATAATTAAACAGTGCATGCAACATACAAAGATGAACACGCTTATATCACAAAAATGCAGAAAAAAAGTTTGTTCTTTTTTTACTCCAAGTTTTCAGCTAATTGTGTGTGTAGTGCAACACTGTGTAATGAAGAACCTGGGACCAAGCCAAACCAGTGCTACTGCATTTCAAAACATCGTAGTATGGGTCTGATTGAGATTTTATTTTTAAAACATTCCCTCTGAAAACAATCTGTGGTATGATATTTGTAGGACAAAGATGGCATGCCAACAAGTGTTACAACACTGAGTCACGCCTACATGCTAATCCCAACAAGTGTCTTGATTGAATCAATGTGCACAGCATGTGTTGTCTTAAAGTGTTTTTGGCACAAGTGTTATTGCTGCAAAATGCCAGTGTGCATTAGTGATTAAAAACACACACAAGACTTTTTTTTCTTTTCATTTTAACTCTAACATTTGTGTCGGTGGGGGTCTTTGATCTTCAGTCTGAGTCCTTCGTGTTGTGATTCTCTGGGTGAACATTGTGTAGTCTAACAACAAAAAAATCATATTAGATAGCAAAAATGTCATTTTCCTACACTCTAAAGCCTTACTTCTGTCTGCCTTGTGTCCAGAAGAACACTCTTAATGGGAGTATTTTCTTTAAGAAAAAAAGTTTCTATTGAATGTTTTTATCTGTGGGATGAAGGTGATCTGTAACTATATCGTGCCATCTGTGTCTGTCTTTGCGTCACTAGTAGAACCTGTTAAATTGTGTATCACTTACAGTACCTGGTGCTCTGCTTTTTGGTATTGTTGCCTTTTCCAAAGGGTACCTTCAGGTCTTCAAATCAGCAAGATCTGGTGTTATTATCCAGTCGTATTTTTGATCGTCTTGTTCTTACTTGCAATAAATCATTCCTGTTTGCCTCTTATAGGAAAGAGTTCAGATTACCACTGCCATGTTCTTTGTCCGTTCTGTAACTCTGTAACTGCCTTATTGCACCGTTGATGGATTAATTTAACTGTCAGAATCTGCATTTTGATAAATGTCTTTATTAATATACCAACCTTTGTATGAAGACTTAACTAATATTAGTAAAGTGAAGCATTCCTACAGTGCAATACTGTACTAATATCTCAATAAAGATGTGTTGTCCTGCACACTCGACACATTTGAGATCAGTACTGTCTTTCCTGATTTTGCTCTCTTATTGTGCAGACGGAAGCCGCCCACAGTGTATCTGTGTCCATTTCCTCTCATTAGTGGTGTATTTATATCTCAGTGGGGATGGGAGAGACCTCGAGCCTCTCATCATGTCTGTCAGAAACCAGAGAGCACAACAGAGCTAAAGATAGACAGAACCAAACCCTGATTTCCGCTCTCAAAGATAGAGAAACTATTTTGGGAAAAGGTCTGCTCTGCCTGAGAGTCTGTTGTCTTTCCCCCCCGGTGGCCGCTCGGGTCTCTCTGACCTTGTTTCTCACCAGCTGGTAGTTAAACAGATTTTGAAAGTTTCCCCTGCATACAATGGAAAGATCAGGCCGGAATAAAACTCATCAGCACTTATTGTAAAGATTTATGAAAGCACTCCGCTTCAAACTGGCAGATGATGAGAGCATTATTACCTATTATTTATTGTTCTTTTCTACTTTTTCCTTTTTATTGTGCAAAAAATGAAAATGATACAAGTGATGGATCAACAAAACATGCAGAACAGAGTGTTGAAGCATGAAGGTGAGATCAGACACAATTAAAGAAGAAATCAAACATCAGAAAAAAAGGGGGAAAATATAAAATGAAACAAATATATAATAAAAGAAAAGAAAAAACCCTCCTCACAGATTGTTTCCACACGACATCAAATACCCCTGCAGGTAAAGATAGGTGCATTTTGTGTTGTGTGCACTGAAGAATAACTAAATTGTTAAACAAGCTCACAGCTGTAACACTGTAAATGCACAGATTTATTAAAGTCTGCCTGGATATTGTCTGTAAGCATGACTGCCCCTGATGGCCCAAAGCTCGCCCCCCATCAAAGTAATGCCTTTGATGGGGGGCGGGGGTACAGCCGGCTCACTGACCATGTGCCCCTCTGTGAAAATCTGTCCTGGCAGTTACAGTGTCAGTGTGAAGGAATGTGCTGATGAGGGGGAGAGGAAGAGGAGGGAGGGAGGGAGGGAGGGAGGGAGGGAGGATGAGGGTGCTGAGTGTGGCGTGGACTGCAGTGGCACCTCTGTTCCTCTGGTAGGCCCAGCTGATTATAAAAATACAGAATTTAAGAATTGTTAGCCATTTTTAAACTCTAAATTTAAATATGCCTCCCACATCTTCCCATTGCTGGATTAATAGTATTGACACAGAACCATTGGTGTTCAGTTAAAAGTGCATTTTGTCATAAATTATATTGAAGCGCAATTTTTCTCTAAATTTTCAATTTTGGCATTTCCTATTCACTCTACTCTATAGTCATACTGCACTTATGTACAGCATTTCGTTTCAATGCAAAAGTTAGAAAATAAAACTTTGATTTCCATTTTAAAGTTAAAACATATGATCAACTTATGAAACATAGTGTGTTTTATTATAAAAGTTGCTACACAACCTTGTATATGCTTTTTATACTTCCAAGTTGGACATACTAAGGTTGGATTTGTGAATATATTATATACTATCATGGTACTGTGTGGTATCGTCATATTCGATGTAAGTCAAAACCAACTGCACCCTTGAATCTTGAATCCTGCACCAATTTATTCAGCTTTAAAAAAAAAAATATGGAAACTGCATTTTTTTTAAATGTCTTTAATATTTCCTCCTAGGGATGCGGGCAGTTGTGTCTGAGTGGTGGAGTCAGTCGTCTATCTACTGTGAGGTTTGGTGTTCAATCTCCAGCTCCTTCAGTTATTTTTCTAAGTCAAGACACTGAACTCAAAGTAGTTCCTGCTGCTTCGCCAGCAGCGTGTCAATGTGTATGAACGAAGCAGTACTATTGGGTATATGGGGCACTTTATATAGCAGCCTCTGCTTTTAGTGTGTGAATGTGGTGTGAATGGGTGAATGTAACATGTAGTGTCAAAGCCTTTTGAGTGGTCTGAAGACTAGAAAAGTCCTTTACAAGTCCAAGTCCATTCACCATTGACCAAGTGTTATCACTGCAAAATGATTCACAAAGTGAGCTTGAAAGAGAGAAGATCAACTTTTGGATCAACATTGTCAAGGAGGGGCCATACTGCATAATGAACACATTTCCTTTAACATGCACATTGTAGTACTTTAACTGTTCTTTTTGAGTCAAGGATATTGTTGTGAAACTGTAAAATGTGTTGTTTTTTGCAGTTATTAACAAACATAAAGGGATATTCCATGCTAAGATGTTTATTATACGTCTACAATAATGTCAAACTCTGATCACTGATGCTAATTCAAGGTTTGATGCAGCTTAGAAAGAGAGATTTGTTCTTGTTGATTATGAAACTCTTTTTGCATTCTCTTTTAGTTCATGGTGGATTTCCCTTCATTCTGCAATACTGTTATCTTAACCTAACGTTTACCTTTCCCCTGCACCGAGTTAGTGCATTGAATTCTCTTCTCATTATCTTTGGCACAGTGAGGGAGAATAATACAGTTCTATACACAGACTGTGGTTATACAATATGTTCCACAGGTTGCCTTATATATAACAATTCAAAGTGCACAATGACTTATCCGATCCCCAAGGTTCTGCTCTTTTTTAGTCACATATAGATAATGCTGCCCCTGAACTTTGACACACAAAACACTCAGCCAGCAGGCGCTACAGACAGTGTGTAAACTTCATCCCTTTTTAGGACCGGCTTCACCGGAAGGTCCTCGTGTCATTTTGACACTTACATCAGCTCTCCACTGCTCCAGTCTGAATTTAACCTTTTCCCTCTGATCACAACAATGCCACATTGCATCAGATAACGTCACGCCTCGCAGTCACACGCCTCACAACCTTTCACACAGTGCTGACTGAAAGCCCAGAGAGCAAGGAGCTTTTTCTAGGGCAGGAGAGCACTTCAGGTTCCTGACAGTCTGAAACTGGTTCTAGCTATAATTACATTTTTTTGTAACTACTGTGAAGCTTTAATGCTTTACTCTACAGACTTTATTTATACTGCATGTGCATTAACATTTCAACCTGATACAGTACATTTAAAACCTGGTACTTTTAAGCATACTACAGTTGTTATGCAGTTTGGGGGAAGCTTCTTTGAAGAAATAGCTTAGCAAGGGGACAAAAATGTATCAACAAACTCAAAAAATGCTGAAAAGTAATACAACTATTCACAGAATATGCAATATAAATATACTGCACTGTGGTTAATTAGAAGTATTCCCAACAGCTACTGTCATAGCAACATGTGTTTAAGTTCATTTTGTAGGCTTTAAAGTTTACTTATAACTGTTTCTGTTTACAGGGTGGGCTTATGGGTAACGTTGTAGTAGTGAGTAGCGAGGAAAAAAAACAATCTTTACCACCTTTACCTGCTGTTTGTGAACAGCATAGTTCTGAGACTACTTGTCTGTCTGTCTATCCATCCACCCAACAGTTATGAAACCAGAGTGGAAAACTGACATACTGGAAAAACATGCTTATACACTGTGGCTGCCTACAATAGAGTAGTAACTTAGTTGTATTACCCAACTAAAATGAAAGAAATACATTGTGCAACCACTTACGCAGCTAATTCTGCCAGATTTCATAAAGCATTAATTCAGCCTTGTAAAACTCTGTCATATGATCTCTCTCACGAGGGGACAAACCGGGTTGTGCAACTTGAGGACAGCCTCAGCCTTCACTCCTCGTGATCATGACTCTGCGATTTCAGTGGGGATTGCCTGCCTTACAAAAACCTGATGACGTCACCGACATTCAACTCCAGAGAGATCACCTGTGTGTGTGGGTGTTGGACATAGTTGGAAAAGGAAAGGAGCGAGGGAGTGGAGGGAGTAGTTCAGACCGGCTTGCACAACAGATTGCATGCCATTGCTGACTTTTAAACAGTTTCCAAGCAGTTCCAGTCATGTGCTCCACAGTAAGCTACACCACAAATACACTCTGGAATGGAGGGCAGAGGTAGCTAGATACAGAGAAAGCATAGAAACACCTCCCTGTCTTATTGTTTCACATACATTTCTTCTTTCTAGGAATATTCAAAGTAATGCAATTTATTGAATGCACATATTTTCTGTCTATATTCTTTTTTTTTGACTCTGCAGTATGTACACTTTTGCCACATGACTTTAGGAAGTCACCTGGTAAAAATGCAACATGTCCAACAAATCATTGGGAATCTGTGAAAAGGGAACCTGTTTGCATGAATGAACATTGTCCTGCTGACCGAAGCAGAGGATTATTGTTCTCTTTGGCTCAGAGTGGGCACTGAGGCCACAGAGGCCGACATGACCCCTGTGATCCACACGTGACTCCTCTTTACAACTGCAGCTGCTAAAGGTCAGAATTCAGCTCGGCTTTTGCTAAAATTTCCAGAAATGAAAAAGAGAAAATGTGCAATTCTGGCTCGAAAAAAATACTTTTTATTGACAACAATGCATATGAATTCAGATTCTGCATATATTCAAATAGTTTAGGTAGAAAAATGAAACATAAATACACTTAAATATCATTAGAAATAACTTAAATTGTAACAAATGAATTATTTACTTGTGGTAAAAAACACAGCTGGCATAGGAAACATTTAATACACAGAATGTCTTCACTGGATGTGTAGCCCTTCCCTTTTTAAATTACGACACTAGCAACATCAACATGAACAACTGAAATCACAAGTGAAATTGCAAAAGGTCCAGTGTTTCAACAAGTGCTTTGTTTCTGCAGAGAGAGGCTGAGGCCTTGGTCCACTCAACAGCTCTGGTTTCTGGTTTCTCCCCACTTTCCTGACTCGTCACAGAGGCTTCACCAAACACACATGATACAATCCTTCTGTACAGTGTCCGGCTTCACATTAAAAAGCACACACACGCTCTTTTTTTCAATTTCCACCTCACGGCGAAATAAGTGCTTCGCCATCTCACCTTGGACGCCAACAAACAGACGCAACTCCAAACAGTCCTGTCCAAAGTGGAAATCTATCCTCCTGCTCCTTTTTTCTCTTTTAAATACACCACATGTAGACAGCAGGGTTTTTTTTATCCTCCTTTTTTTCTTTTCCCACAAGCAGTGCTTTGGAATTTGATCTCTGGGTGGTAATGTGTCCATCAGGGCTCACACCACTTGTCCTGTGCAGATAAAAGTCCTTTTGCAGCTTCAAGTTCATCGTTCAGGCAGGTTGATGATGGGAACCCACTGGTCCATACAGCGGCTCTCTCTGCAGAATCGGTTCACTTTGCTCAAGGCAGGGTCCTTCCATGATGTAGAGTGTGGGCTCTGAAAGGATATTAAAAAAGAATGAATTATTAAATGCATATACTGAAAGTCCATTTAGATTGCTCTACACTTTACAAATTCAGAAATAACCCCTGTCTGTGCATACAAAAGAGGGAAACATTATTTTTCTCTGCTGAAATTCCTAAGAAGTCATGTGAGGGAGGAGTTGTGTACATGCTTATCAAATGCACAAGACAAGTACAGACAAGTTCCTCTTGAATTGTAGTTTCACTCATATGAAACAACTTGTTTAAAATCACTGCATTAAAAGCAAATAAGTAACAATGGAGCATGTAGACAGATGGAAAAGATACTTACAGTGACAAGGACACAGTGCAGGTCCATAGGTTCTCCACCACTTGGTTTTCCACTGCTTCCTCCTCCAAGTATTTCAGCCAGGCGCCGGGTGTTGTTGACTCTCAGGATGTTGATGTCATTCTCGCAGCAGAAAGCCTGAATGAGAGTGAAGTGGATCTGCAGGGCCACATCTTTGACTTCTTCTTCATCGGTGGCCAGGATGCACAGAACCACGTTATCAGGGTCTCTGGAGGAGGAGGAGGAATGGAAAAAAATTGTGAATACATATTTCAACAAGACACTGCAGTGCAAGAAATAATTGAATGAAGTGTGTATTTAGTACAAGAGGATGTGTGAGTGATGTCTAAAAACTGTCAGTGGGTCACTAACTCGATGTTACAGGATATAACCTCGTACTTACACATTGAGAGACTTGGCAGCCTCGTACACTCCGACTGTAATGCAGCCCTGTGGTAACGCTGAGGTGAGGACTTCTTCCAAAGCTTTCGCCACTGAATCCATTCTACAAAACAGATAAATAATGGGACGTTAACGTAATTACAACCGAAGACAAGTGAAAAAATGTACACCGTCATATTGCCTTGCTAACATTAGCTTGCCTGTAAGCTAACCCGGCGTCGAGTGAAGTCCTCAAGTTAGTTTCGAGACGTTAAAAAAAAAAGAGCTAAAAGCTATCAATTTTCCTTTGTTTCAATCGTTTTGACAGCTTTGAGACAGTTAAACGACCAATTAAAGACCTCCATGCAAACTACTCTGACACATTTGTTCACCTTTAACCTGTGTGCATCGGAGTTTTACGTGTGAACCAAAAGTGTAAAGTGTCTCGCGACCGACAGATCTCTGGACATAAAAACACTAAGCCGATCAAATGCTGGAAAAGTAGATACATTAATATTTAAATTGAATCTGCAGAAAGCTGCAAGTAAGCCTTAAATCAACAGTTAAAAAGGAAATCATGATTTTCATTATTGCATTATTCGATTTAGTGCACGTTATAATGTTGCTGCATGCAAATATTGTTGGCATTAATCAGCATTACAGATTAGGCTAACATGCATCGATGTCTTAATAAAGCAAGTAAAGGAGTCATACTCCATTACAATTTACCTTTCTTGAGAATAATCCCCATTTAGTTCTTCAAATGTCATGTTGTACATGTAATCCAAATCCCTGTTAAGAGTAAAACGTTTCGCTCCAGGAGGTTTCTCGACTACACACACTATTCTCTATCTGTTGTCCACTGTGCTGCAACTGAGAAGATAAATCTGGTAACTTCACATTAAAACTAGCTGGGACAATGCGAGTCAGGGAATATTTGCATAGCTGTGATCATTGGTCGTATGCAAATATTTCGGGTGTGATCTCTAATGGGATTGGATAGATACACAGCAACAGGCGTGTCTGTCTCCAACCGGAATACAACCAACTACAACACTGCAGCTGCATGCTGGACTCACACATTTCGACTTAAATAATAACTATGATTTTGCAATATAGGCTTAATGCTGCTGCACGGCTCTGAAATGTTCTAGTAACTTTCGCATATCAACAAGTTAACGTAATTTTACTGGTGAACTTCTAATATCACAAAACCAGGCGCAAAGAATCCACTATTTTGACGGCAACGTTTTTGTCTGTTAATGTTAGAAACTTAAAATGATTAGGAATCAACCTTTGAAAAATACATCCCAAAGTAAGTTAACGCATGTTTGCAAAGACTATAGGATGAATAAATTAATTGATCAGCACTAGCAGAACTCACCCTCGCTGTCGGACAGGACAGGGCAGGTTTCAGGACAACTGCATAGCAACGGGACGCTTCCGGGTAACGCTACCGTCTGATTGGTGCGCTGCGTAGCGTGCGAAAGCCCACCGAAACCGCGCGCTGGATGCAAAGGACTGGCGCGAGACTGACTGTCTGGGACATGGAAACCAATTACTAAATACACCTTATATGTTCCAACCTGGCTCTATTTTAGACTTTGTCATAGTCTTTGTCCTGCTCCTGCTATTATGCATTTTCAGTTTAATTTTCTCCAGCTCCAATTTTGTTTTAAACTGAAAAGTTTACATTTTAATCCTAAAGTTAAACACATCTGGAGGTTTCGTTTGATTTAAAATGATCCAACCAAGAAAGTAACTTCATCTACAGTAGATTATTAACATGTGATAACTTACTAAACATACGAAGTTCCAATAGCAGAATAAATTAAAAGCCCATTGATTACTATTACATTACTTGCAAAAAGTTCAGCAGGCTATAGGATATAAGACCTTTGATTAAAATGGGTAGGCTATGCACCAACATTATTTGTATTCATATAAAATGACAGGTAACACAAGGAGAAAGGTATAGGCTATGAATTTGCATTGTGGGACTGCAAACTAATAAAACTTTTGTTTGCAGGATAGGTGGAAATGGGAAACAAAAAAATGTTTATTTGAGTTGCTATAGCTTGTCCTTTCAAAGTGATGCAACTCAAGGCTTGCATAACTATTTCAAAGAAATCAAAACAAAACTGCTTGATGTTAGATTTCTTCTGAGTGTGTCAGTTTTCATGAAATTCCTCAGAAGCACAATCCACATTTTCAATTGCACATTGAGGACAACACTATATGATTGAAGCATACATTTCTTTATCAGTTTATCTGCCACTTTTTCTGGATTGATTGCAATTCAATTAGTTATATCAATAGATAGAGAATTACCCTAAAAAGTGGTGCTGTGGGTGTTATGGGATGTTATGGGATGTTATGCTGCCCCTCTGTGGCTGCAGACATACTGAGAAATGTCATGGCTGCACGCTGAAATATTGTCTAACAGTTAATTATTGTGAAGACCATTCAACAAGACATTTCTCTTCATGCACATTTCTTTTTGCTCTATTGGCCATAATTCAATGTGCCTAAGACAATATATTGTCTGAATGTATTATAACTGCTCAAAACTCAGAGTTGATGAGACACAAATAAATTATTGAATTACCATGTGAATTTTTCTGTGTGACCGTTTAGATTATATCAACATTCATATTAATATACAATCAATCTACTCATACTCAAAACAAGACTGTACTACTAATTCTGGAACTATCCAGTAGGGGGCAGCACTTTAACACTTAATTTTCACGAACAACGTCATCTGCATATTAAATCTTTATTAGAACTCAGAAGTCTATGTTTTGATCATTATCTCATCCTGTGCTGCATTATCACACGTGACTCAGCATTTAGTCCAAGAACAACCACAATCATTTATTATATTCATTTATGATTTTCATTTATATAAATCATTTATTTATTGTTTACCATATTGTATTTAAATGTAGTGCATTGGGTAGTATTTGGCTTACACATATACCATAACTTAATTCACAGTTATTGTTGCTGATTACTTTTTTTTGGTTTTGTATTTATAAGAGAGTGTTTTTTTTAAAGATAATGAAAACAAACTTACTGTAAACGTACTGAAAAAACAAACATGCAGTGTCTTTTGGAAAGTTTTAATCAGTCGGTAACTAAAGACTTGTGTGAGATAAGTAAATAAAGGTTAGAGCGCTTGACAATCAAAGGTCATCACTAGAGGGCAGAAAAGAATGGCTGCTCAAAAAGGTATAATTCAAATTTCTTAGGGTAAAATTGTTTCCACAGGTATCAAACTGCACACATACTTTTTCTACCTAAAAATGAAAACACTTAAGCCTATACAAAAAAAACCCTTCATGTCATTTATCCTGTGCTTTTGGCACATGTGATTAAAAAAATCATTATATACTCTTAATGGAAGGACAAAATAAACCCCAAATCCCAAACAGCATACTGATTTAGTTTCATTTATAAATGTAGAGAGTGCTGGGAAAAGCTACCTCAAAAGTACAATGACTTGACATACGTGGAAACAGTTTACTGCCGGTCTTTGCAAACAAGCAAGCAGAACAGTTGTGACCACGAGAACTAAAACATACAAGATAATAATAAAGCACTAGGCCTACTTGAAGAGATTATTTGAATATTTAATCTGCATTAAACTCTGCATTCATTGTCGGAAGAAGTTTTAGATAAACCAGGATTAGGCATTGAGTGATACACACCACTGTCAGGACCTTTGGCAAACCTGTAGCCCACTACTGACTTTTGTTTTGTGAACTGCTACAGCCCATTGTCTACATATGGAAACAAACTCACCAAGCAAAGTCACTGGTCACACAGTGACCAGTGAATAATATGTACAGTGTTTCTGATAGATGACAAGGACTACTGTGATTGGTTAAATGCTCTCTGCAGTCGCCAAAATGATACTTATTACCAGAGTGGTGACCCTGAAGTGTGAATCATTTGTACAAATTTCCCTCACTGCAAAGAACTTTTGAAATTCATTTCACTTCACTTCATTACCTCTCCTCACGTTTGACATAAAACTTCATCTAAAAACTCACTACTGCTTCACAAAGTCCATCCAACCAACTCAGCAGGACTCCGGAGACACATGAAGGTACGGAATAACACTTATGATTACTTCTGATTTCAGATCATTTGGGAATTGTTAGATTTTCCCCTAAATTACATCTCTCCTGATGTTATAATGTCAAGTTGGAGTCAAAGCAGTTTCTGTTTAATCCTTTTCAAGTATTTACCTTTTTATTCAAATGTTATTTTTCTAATTTTAAACATCTGTTGATTAATTTATCTCCTTTGCTTAGTCTCTTGTTGAAGAGCGAGATGTAAGTAAATGAGTTTTTGTGTTAGCAGGAAAAACTGAAATAATGACTCTTAAATGCCAACTTTACCTGGCTGCAGCACAGCATGTTGGGTAAATTGGCCTATGCAAATGGGGTTTACACAGAAATCACATATTCATGTTTCTGTTTGAGAAAACTTTAAATTAATCTTAAAATGAATTAACATACTCTACTCTCATTAATATAAAAACATCATTTTTGGAAAGAGAAAATATAAATACAGAATATGTTGTCTACATAAATGAACCTTTCATAATAATAAAGTTGAAGGCAACAGTAACTGCAAGTCACTATGGTCACAGTCAATGTATAAACCATACAACATCTGTAATGAAATGTGTCGAGTTAAAGATGAATCTGCTTGGTAAAGTGTGAAAAAAAGCAGCAGAAGGGCGGGGATTCGATCCCCAGCTCCTGCAGCCACATGTTGATGTGACCTTTGGTAAGACTCGATCTTAACCCCAAATTGCTCCGGCAGCTACTGTTACTGATGGATACTTTATATAACATCATATGCCATCAGTGTGTAAATGGGTGTGAATGGGTAGCCGTGACCCTGTAAAAGTGCTTTGAGTTCTCAGAAGACTAGAAAAGCACTCTACAAGCTCAAGTTCATTCACCATTTATTCCCCTTTTTATTTTGGTTTAACTGCAAACAATTTCAGTGTATTTGATGTTTTAGATTTTTCTCCCCTTAACTTTATTTCATGTTTGTGTAGGGATTAGTGTAAATTGTATAAAAAACAATGACAACTATCATTGCATTTATAGTCTAATATTACAAATATGGTGACCTTACACCAAGTCTTTGTTTGTATCCGTCAAGACATGGCTGACAACACCTCATTTTAAGACCACTGCACTCATAGGCATCAAACGGTGTAAGTCAATTTTTTCCCAATGCACAAAGTGGTTGTTTGGACTGAAATGAAAACTGATTTTTTTGTGATGTACCCTACCGCACTGCATGGGCGTAAAGTAAGCCCTGACTATTGAGGGGGGAAAAAACCTCTAAAAATGGTTTGTGTCTACTGTATTGGTTATTAGGCAATTCTCTGACTATAAGGTGGCCATAATGGGATTTGTAAGTAAGTCTTTCAAAAGTGTTTCCTCTAAAAGTGCAAACAAACTGTCACTTTAATTGAATATTTCAGCACAGTTGACTCGTTCAAATGGAGCCAGAAAGTATCTTGGAGAAAAAACTGATGAAAGATGACCAGAATCCCAATAACCCTCCTCCAAAGTCTCCAAAGTGTCATAAGAGAGGTCAGTGGGCCAGCAAGACGGAGTTTCTGTTGGCAGTAGTTGGAGAAATCATCGGTCTGGGTAACGTTTGGAGGTTTCCGTATCTGTGCTTCAAAAATGGAGGAGGTAAGAGCTTGATTAAAGGTCTCATCCATGCAAAATGTAAATAAAAAGATTAAAAGAGAGACACTCAAGAAGTTGTTGCAATCATGACTATGTTTTACAGTTTTGCTTGTCACCAATTTTTCCTTGTAGGAGTTTTCTTGGTCCCATATGTGCTGTTCCTGTTCACCTGTGGAATCCCCACCTTCTTTCTGGAGGTTTCTCTGGGACAGTTAACTGGTCAAGGTGGAATCACATGTTGGAGAAAAATATGTCCTTTATTTGAAGGTACTGCTAGATTAATACAACTGTTAAAACAAGTTAGTGTTATGTCCCTGTTAAAAGCACATGATGTCCGTACATATACTGTATATCTTGATCATATATTTGTGTTAATAAACATTATGCTTCAGGTTTAGGCTACGGCAGCATAGTGCTGATGCTTTACACTGTAATGTATTACATCGTCATATTGGCCTGGGCCTTCCTCTACCTCTTCTCCACCTTTAATGATGTTCTCCCCTGGGCCAGCTGTAACAACACCTGGAACACAGGTATACATAAACAGTACACATCAACTCATTATGTCACATGTGTCACAGCTGGTGAAAACATGGAACTGGACCCAATTGCAGGTATACCCAAAAATAATTTATTTAAATAAAAAGGCAAAAAGGCGAAACAAAAACTTACTGAAATAATTAATCCAAAAAGGTAGCCACGAGGAATCACAGGGAGACTGAGAAAAACACGACATAGGACAATGATCCGACACAGAAGGGAAGACACACAGAGACTAAATACACAGGGTAATCAACACAGGTGAGACAAACAAGACACAGGTGAGGACAATCAGGGCAATCAAGACAAGAGGGAAACACACAGAGGCAGGAGTAAAGACAACACTGGGGACCACTATAATCTAAATCATGAAACAGCTGAGAAACACAGAACTGAAGAATGTAACAAAACACAGAGACACAAGATGAAGAAATTACAAAATAAAACAGGAAACACTAAAGACTAAACAAGTAAACAATCAACACAAGGGCACATTAACACAGGGAAACAAGCAACACTAGGGAGAATGAGAACTAAAATAATATAAAGAAATCTAAACTCCAAAATACAAACTAAAACAAGACCAAATCATGACAACATGTCTACATTTAAAGAGTTATTCTGGTGATACCAGTGTTTTTTCACACTTTGAACCAGTAAACACAAAATCATTTATCATGTGGATCTATGTAGAATGCTATAGAGTTTCATTGTTTAAAACATTCATACCAATTAGTGAAACATTGTGTTGCTATGGATGACACGTTACTTTATTTCTTTAAGCATATATTTACATTTTTTCCTGTAACAAAGGACATACCTACAAAGCGTACTTAAAAACAGTCAAAAACATATAGACACAAAGGCAGTTTTTATCAAATAAGGAATCAAGACTTTACTTTAAGTGATGGGTTAAAATGAGAGCTATAAATGAGCGGTTAATGATTATTGTTACCTACTGATGTCAGCCCAAAGTGGAATTCTGACATCTATTCAACGTCAAGTTTTACATCTACCCAACGTTGAGATTTGATGTCACGCAAGTCGCGTTGTGCTGTCAGACAAGCTGCAGGATTTGACGTCAGCCAAAGGTCAGGATATGATGTCAATTCAACGTCTGGATTTTACATCAAACCAACATCTGGAAAAGACTTCAGTTCTAGTCTGGATCATTTTTTAGGCCAATGTCTGGATATGACATCAGTTTAACATTGGGATGTGATGTCAGCCTGACTAAGGGATCTTATTTAAATTCAGGATTTTGATGTCATCTAAATGTTGGGATCTGACATCAGTTCTTTTCTGGATTTGATGTGAATCCAATATGACATCAAGTCAATGTCAGGTTTTGAAATCAACCCAACTTAGGGGTCTTACATCTGTGTAATGTCAGGTTGGGATGCCGTTGGGATCTGACGTCAACTTATCGTCGAGTTTTTACATCTTTGTTAGGATCTGATGTTGACGGTGACGGTGACTTTGAGCATGCCACGACAAAGTTATTTAACTATGGTTGAATAAATGTTTTAAATAAGTGACAATACTGTACACCAGAGCTACAGGACCGCTTCCTTAAATATAACAAAATAGAAATGTATTTCCAGCCTTATCATTCAGACTACCATTCACTTTGTTTATTCTGCCTTCTGCTTCTGAAGCCCTTATGTTAGTGAGTCTGGGGGCACAAGGGAGATGCAAAGAGGAGGTGTCCATTGCATATTTACAAGCTGATTCCAAGACTGCCAATACATGATGTACATTTAACAATTTCTTGTTTCATAAATTATTATTTTAACCTGTCTTTCTTACTTTTCTACCATCAGAGGACTGTGTTGATTATCGCCTGGATTATTCATCACATGTTAGCCTTTCTCAGAATGCAACTTCTTCAGTGGAAGAATTCTGGCAGTATGTGTTCAGAAAAGATCTCCTAGATACTAAAATTGCAATAAATATTTTACAGACTTAGAGGGAGGTAATTGTTCCTAAGCATGTTTTTTGTTGTGTTCAGGAGGAGAGTCCTGGGTTTGTCTGGAGGGATAGAAGAGATGGGTGCTGTCCGCTGGGACCTGGCTGGATGTCTTCTGCTGAGCTGGATTATTTGTTACTTCTGTACCTGGAAAGGAGTCAAGTCTTCAGGAAAGGTCAGCTGACAAATACAAATCTTATCATGTCTACGTGTCTGGTGACATTAATTTAGTTGTGGTGTTTTCCTGATATCTGCCTGATTTTAGGCTCTTAGTTTGGCTGCTCCTTACGTTGATCTGCAATTAGTATGGGCTGCATTTCTGGTTTGAACCTTACCTACCTCTGTAAGCCTTTATTTGTATGTTCTTTACTCAGTAACTTCAGAATTTTGGTATTTATTTATTTGCACAGAAAGAAAAAAAACATATTAAACAACTTGAACAGCGCCAGCAGTATTGCAGTTTGCTTTTTGGTCCACTCTCCTGTGTTGCTACAACATACTTCCCATGTTTGCTCTGTACAAGATGAACATGAACGAAACTGCCATCAGAATCAGAATCAGGTTGATTACTTTTACACACATAAGACATTTATCTTCTTGTTATTAATGTGTTAAGATAAGAACAAAAATAGAATAAAAATGAGGGACCAAGGTGAACAGCAGTTTTCCTAGTGTCAAGAAACATAAATAGAGTAAAATAACATTACAAATATAGAATAATATTACATAGAAATGCACAAAATATGTTTTTTGTGAATGACATGCTGTTAGGAGAGTTCAGAAAGGTGCATGGTGTTGTAGAGGCAGTGTGCAATCCCAAACAATCTGAATCTACTGTGTTAATTAGAGCATAGACGCAAATGTGGTGACTTATTTTGATTCTAATAAGTGGGGGTCCAGGCCTCATTGATGGGACTGAATGCAAAGGGGAAGTACCAAGGCCTTGTGGATCAACAAAACAATCTAAAGAAGGGCAACTTACCCAGCTTTGGCTACAGAATTGTTCACAGCTTGGCTCTTGCCAGCACTTCTGCCCCTTGCAAGCCAACTTCCTGTTTGATCCACAGCATGCCGGCATCAAGCAGACCACAAGTTTTCCGATCTCCTGTACCTTTGCCCTGGCTTCTTTTTCAGGTTGTCTACTTCACAGCCACATTTCCCTATGTGATGATGATTGCTTTGCTGATCCGTGGTGTGACTCTGCCAGGAGCTACTGATGGTATTCGATTTTACCTCTCTCCTGATCCAACACGTCTGGCTGATCCACAGGTGACTTGAAAGTATGGGGGATGAGTGGGGGAGAGCACATTATAAGTCCATATATTGATATTTCAACATTACAAATTGGCCTATTCTTCATACTGTAGTCCAGACTCTGGTCATGAAGAGATGGACATTAAGAACAACAGTACGTAGACATACCATATACAGACACTGTTGTGCGTAGTCCAGACTCTGGTCATGAAGAGATGGACATTAAGAACAACAGTACGTAGACATACCATATACAGACACTGTTGTGTGATGGATGCCATTGTCAAGGCTTAGGGTTTAAATTAAACAATAAAAACAAAGGATCTTTAAATACACAAGGTTATTTTTCATTGTTTAAAGGTGTGGATGGATGCTGGGAGCCAGATATTATTCTCCTATGCTGTCTGCACAGGCTGTTTGGCCTCTTTAGGAAGCTACAACAAATACAACAACAACTGCTACAGGTAAGAATAATATATATTTATCCCCTGTTTACTCTTTTTGATATGGCTTATTTGTCATTATTATTTTTTAATTACAGAGATGCATTTGGCCTGTGCCTGTTGAACAGTGTGACCAGCTTTGTGGCTGGCTTTGCAATATTCTCAATCCTGGGCTTCATGTCTTATGAGCTTGGTGTCGACATCTCAACAGTGGCCGAATCAGGTTAGACGCTGATTTGTAACAAGAAGATAGTCAGAATAGTGTGTGTTATTAGAAAATGACGGACAGTACTGTATTTAACTTTATACTTTATATTGATGTCTACTGCTTGTAGGTCCTGGCCTGGCTTTTATTGCGTATCCTCGGGCAATAGCCTTGATGCCTTTTCCTCAACTGTGGGCCGCCTTTTTCTTCATTATGATCATCTTTCTCGGGCTGGACAGTGAGGTAAAGTTGTAGTATTAAACAGTTGAATGAAGGACACCGACTTAAGTAGCTACTGTTGAAACCTTTCTGTTTCTTTTCTTTATTTAAAGCAGAGAAAACCCGGCCGTATGTTGGTACTTATACTCACTTTCAGTAATTCATAAGATCAAGCACCTTTAAAATTGTTTAAAAAAAAGGAAGTTTTTACTTGAGACTCAAACAAAGTTTTTTCTAATAAATATATCTTTTTTATGAACAAAAAAACGTGTGAAAGTTGTTCTATAGTTATGAACTGCAAAATATAGAATCCTGTGTTTTCCCGTTAAAGTAGCAAAACAAGGGGAAGTAGTAAATTGTTATATTAGAAAAACTCATTTTTTTTGGTAGATTACCTCTCAAGACCCCACCTGCAGTACCCCCATGGACCTCCAGAGGGCTGTGACACACACTTTTGGAATCTCTTCCATAGACTAAATAGTTGAAGTCAATGCTAATGGAAAGATAAAAATGTCCTGAAGGCACATCATTTCTGTGAAAAGCTGCTGAGTTGAGTGTAGATTTTCAGTGGGATTAACACTGCTTGTGGACCTCTGACATTGCAAAGACTCCCCTGATTCACCTTCAGTAAAACCATCTCATAAGTAAACATTTTCTACCCCACAGTTTGTTTATCTGGAAGGCCTGGTCACATCCATATCAGACATGTATCCGTCCTTCTTTTATGCTGGTCATCGTCGTAAACTACTCCTGCTGCTCGCCTGTGCTGTGTCCTTCCTCATTGGACTCTCCATGGTCACTGAGGTGGGTCAGCTCTCGTTCACTTATGATTTCACACACTTATAGGCCCAATATACGTACATGTACAAACGTATGGACATGCTTTAATGGAAAGATGTCAGAGTGAGGGGACTGCACCCCGGGGGCGCCTCAAGCTGTTGGAGTTAGGTACCTTGCTCAAGGGCCCCTCAGCACTACTCGGGAAGTAAACTTGCACCTCTCCAAACAAGTGTGTTATTACAAGTTATATAAGCAAAAAGTGGGTTTAGGGTCGTGGTTGGGTTGGTCAAATTAGACATTTATATCACAGAGAAAGCCGAGGTTTGAGCCCTTTTATTTAATAATACGTAAAAGAGAATTAAAACCAAAGTGGCCACGTGCCTAAAAAAGCATTGGTGTTCTTTAACTCCCCCCATATGAAAGGTGCTGTATTAAACAGTTATATTCTTGTTATAATTATTATTATTTGACGAGTATGAGCATGCATTTAAACTGCTTGTGATGTCAGTTTAAATGCAGACAAATGTTGTCTGCTGCCTCAAAGAATACATGAAGAAGTATTTAAAAGGCACGTTCTGCTCTCTGTAAATTTGTGACCTTCTGTCTTCATCTCTTTTTATTTCCTGCAGGGAGGACTGTACGTGTTCCAGCTTTTTGACTATTATGCCTGCAGTGGAATTCCCCTGATAAGTTTTGCCATTTTGGAGTCTGTTTGTATCGGATGGGCATATGGTGAGCTACATTTCCTACCTCACCTTGTGTCATCAGAACTCATTCATATCATATCAGTGTCATATTAAACCCTTTGTAAAAAGATGCAGAAAGCTTTGATTAATGCCCCCGTGTCCAGTTTCCCCAGACTTTTAAACTACATGATATTTTACCTGAAGTGTTAGCTGATATTCCTCATTTCACATTTCTTACATTTTAATATAAGTGAGCCAATAATAACACCAATGTCTGTCTCCAAGGTGCTGATTCTTACTACAACAATATTAAGGACATGATTGGATATCGCCCTTCCCTTTATATGAAATACTGTTGGAGGTTCATCACTCCATGTGTTTCTTTTGTAAGTGAATAATGGAAACATCTGTTGCTTTAAGATAAAAAGTGAATGAAGTTAATAGAAAAATAATGTAGACTTTGACTAAAACAGTTTGTACTTAAATATTTTATTTCTATTTCAGTTTAAATGTGTTAAGTTTAATCTAACAGTGATGCGTTTTAACAGGGGATATTGCTCTTCTCTTTGGTGAAATTTACTCCTCTGAGATACAACACATACTCGTACCCGGGGTGGAGTTACGCTCTTGGCCTTTTTCTCGCTCTATCTTCAGTCCTCATAGCGCCGCTGTGGATCCTCTACAGGCTCGCTGTAACTCCAGGAACTCTGAGACAGGTGCCCTGAATATCATAAACATCACACACGTGTAAGAATGTTCAACCAATCATTTGTAACGTTGGCTTTTTCCTCTTTCCTTACAGAGACTTAAGGTATTGACGACTCCAGCAGATGACCTGTTCAGACCTAAACTTGAGGAAAATGTGGACTCAGAAACATATCTGTCCTCCAAAGACAACGAGCTGTGTGCTTTGAACACGGAGGAGAAATGTATGATTTCTAATAGTGTTAAAAGACTTTGAGAATCCTTTGGTGCTTCTTTGTAGCTGTTAACAAATTGTAATGTTTTTTTTTTTAGGGAAAAATGATTCTTTTCCTGAAACAGAATATTTTTACGGAGCCAGTTTTTATACAGGACAGTTAAAAAACAACTTTTGACACTTGACACTCTCCTTTGATTAGTAACCTTTCAACTTTAAAATTTCTGATGTTGATTTGATGTTGTCTATGGGGCCAACTATTACATTGTGTGTGTGTGTGTGTGTGTGTGTGTGTGTGTGTGTGTGTGTGTGTGTGTGTGTGTGTGTGTGTGTGTTTGTGCTTTCTGGGTATGCAGAAGGAAGAACGGTACAAATCTCAGTTTTATTTCATTTTTATGAAAGAAATAAAATTCAAGAAAATTAATCAATTAAAGTGTTGGCTGTATTGCCACTGAGGGGGGAAATGAAGCAATTTGATTGTCAACGTTGGTATCAGGGTCAATTGGATGTCTATTTTTGTTGCATTGTGTATGTATTGAAGATAGAGAAAATCAGAATAAAGATACCTGTTCACATGCTCAATCAACACAAGTTCTTTCTCAGCTGCATTGCGGGTGGAAATATAAAAGAGAGCACTTCATTTATCAGAGAATGCTTCTGTGAAAGGAATCTTCTCTGCAGCCCACACTACACTCTTTCACTTCTCTGATACAACCAGCAGAGGGCGATAGATGTTTGATGTTAGAGAAGGAAGACAACTGTCCCGTCCATGTCTGTGGCTGTAATGGGACACGTCGTATTATGAACCTTATCATAATATAGAACTGTTTCAATGATTCTTTCAGTGTTTTAGTGTTTTGATTGAAGGATAAGACATTTTGTAGGTCCACTTATTAGTTATAGTTTTATTAAAACGTAAGAGTGTTTGTATAAAGGCCAAGTTTCAGTAAAGGACAGAAAGGTATATTGTATCATAGACATTGGTGAAAAAGTATTAAAAACTGTGGAACTTAATTCACTTAAATTCATTTGAATGTTCTCAAAAGAACGACTTAATTATGACTAAACATTATCCCATTTTACAAATACAAAGAAACACTAAATAAAAAGTGAAACACAACTTTGATGTTGTTATTAGACTGCATTTAAAACAAAAGTGTTTCGTAGAATCACTAGATGCCTGGTGCCAAAATGATCATCATCATCACTTACAGAAGAGTCCAGCTTCAGCAGCATCAAACAACTTCAAAAATCTGCTTGTGCTGCATGAGACCAACATTTGGCATTGATCCACATAGTACACCATAATTAAGTATAAGAAATAACAGGTTTATAATGAAAAAAATATTTAAAAAAGGATGAAGTAACAACAGTCTATTTTATAAAATGCTAAATTTAAAAATATAAAGTTATAATTTGTCATTGAGGAATAAAAACCTAAAAATGTAAATCAAAAGCAAATGTTCTGAACAACTATTCCTGTATTTGTATCAATACTCCCTTTAAGCACCATGTTTCAGAGACAACTTACAGCAATATTTAAAAATGTTTCACTAACCGATTACTGTAGATGTTAAAAATAGATTAGACTGTGTTTTCCTCCAAAGTACCTCGACCTTGCTACCATATTTGAAATTTGACCGATCATCTACAGTATTAACATCTCCCAAAACCTCAAAGTGCATTAAGTACCAGATGCAGTGAGTTTGAGGAAGAAAAACTTGAATCATATTTGATCAAGAGCCACCTGATAAACATAAAACTGAACTCCACGGGAGAGAAAAAAAAAACACCTCATGTATCTGACAGGCGCACAATTTATCTGGGGACATTTTCCAATAATGTACTTTTTCTTTGCAAATTTAACACGGAGCCATGGCTGGAAGAAAAATGGGATGAGGTGTGCGAGCTGAAAGCCTTAAGACTGTGTGACAAGCGTGATAAATGCAGCAGGCGCTGACACTGCCAAGGAAAAAGACAAAAGATACCTTTGTCTTGTCACAATAATCCTAATCTGTTTGAAGATGGGGCCACATTAGAGAGAAGAGAGAGAAAAAAGAAGCAGATTGGTGGTCAGCAGTGATAAATGTTGCTACATCAGAAACCAGGCTCAGTATGATGTTTCTCTCTAATGGCCTGATTGCTCAATTAATTCTGCCGCCCGTTCTTTTCCGGCCCCCTTTAATGTGGAAACAGCTATATTTTCTCCCAGATTAGTATAGATACAGGCTGACAGTCTGCACTGCTCAAGGTATTTGGGAGGTATAATTCATTCATAATGCCACAATGCAGCCCATCTATCATCTCAGCGTTTTCATCCGCTAACTCGCCGCTTGCTCCCTCCTCTCATTCCAGGCTCCTGGCTCTTCTGGGGCGAGTGAATAGGTGTGTTTTTGTGAAAGCGTGCCTGGGTATATGTGTTTTAGCAGAGTGTGATGTGTTAAGAAATGAATTGTGTGTGTGTGTGTGTTGTGGGGCACACAAGGTTGTGAGGTCGCCAGCTTCTTCTTCTCCTGATGAATTAGCTGGCATATGCAAGCGATGAATTACCAGGCAAAGAGAGTCAATTATCCCACGAACAGAAAAGAAAAAAAAAAAAAACGAAACATGGACCCTGTGTGCGCCTGTGGCCCCGGGGTCCCTTTTCCAATTCAGAAAGTGATTTTCCCAAAATGTGGAGAGAAGCGACGAGAAGCAGCCTGGAAGGAGGGAGGATGGGATGTTGATGAGGAGTTGAGGGAAAAGAAAAAAAGAGAGTAAATGAATGAAACAGTGTATGTGTGTCTCTTCACCTTTTCTCTTTCGTCCTCTTTTTCTGATCAAATCCAGAAGGCACAGCGCAGTGTGAAAATGCAAAAGGCTATTATGAGGCCTTCAGAGTGCACCAACGCCACTTATGATGGATGAGTGTGGGATTTAGAAAGGCCTCCTGTCAAACACCTCCTTAACTGGCCCTCCTTTTTTCCTCACTTGTCTCTGGTATCAAAATATCAACCCCCTCCAGGTTAAAACAGGCCTAAGTGGAAGACATTTGTAATTTACTGAAGCAGGTGAACACACATGCTAAAAGACTCCCTTGCTGTTTAGTTCCCTGTTTAATTCTTTACCTCTTTTTGAGGTAAAATAAAGTGTTTATAGTCGCATTGAATCATGAAACTGATTCATAGTTACATAAAGAGAATGAGATAAGAAGTAGAAATCAGCTGGTTTAAATGTTAAGGATCATTTAAATATATCACTAAAGACTTTATTAATTATGCACGTTAGCCACTGGATTGTCAACTGTGTATATAAAGCCCCGAGTTTGGCATACTGGTAGCCGCAATGTTGGTTTCTGGAGCCAGATATATATTCATTATGAGGAGATGTGTTGCTTGTTTGTAGTGAAGGTTTGGCAAACGCCAAGTTAACAAAGCTGAACAGTTAACGACCACAGCTAATTCAGAAGCTGGTTATTGAACCAGTTTAAGCTTATGGAAAGTAACGGGCTTGTCCCTCACACACCAGACTCTCCTGAGTTGATCTTGTCCTCACTATAGCCGGCTGAAGTCTCTCAAAAGAAACACCAGACACCCAGGCTCCACTGGCCAAAAAATAAAAACAGCTAACAAGCTAGGTATCTTCTTGCTAACATACGTGCTAATTAGTGCTAACAAAAATCATTCAATATTACTTTTATTTCACTTACCAAAAAAAAAGCACAGACTTCTTATATGGCCAGTCAGTGCCATAAACTTCACCGAAAGACACGCTGCTTGTCCTATTTTTGCTCGGAAGAAATCTACAGAAGACACACACAAACATGGGCATGAAGTTGAGGTGATTAGCTGAATTAGCATCTTGAAGACAGACAGAAGCTCTCACCTGTGACTGAAGCCAACATGCCCATAATTATCCACAAAGTCAAGCCTTAAAATGATCAAAATGCAAGTTTTATAAAAATGTCAAAAAGTCAGATTCAATAGAAAAATTAGATTTAGAGACCAAACCCCTTTTTCATACCAAAAAAATGTATGTTTAATTTTGCTTTAGCATAATGTGGCATTTCAATATAAGACCTATTTGGTAATGACTCGGTTTTGGGGTCAGTCTCAATTGGCCACTCAAGCTTCAGATGTTATTTTTGAGTAACAAGAGAGGGAGAAAATAGTTTTCTTCATGAAGTGAAAAGGAAATCAAGAGATTTCACCAAACCGCCTTATCCTTATGCAGAAGAAGACAATAACTCTGGAAATGTACTTAATTACGTCAATTCAAAATGAGTGGCTGAACTGGGCACAAGAGTTTTTCTATGAGAGAATTGCTTTTGATGGAGCAACTTAATCTCAATGGTTGGACTCGCAGTGCAACAAAACTGCTTTAACACCCTAAGAGGAAAGAGGATCAAATAAGCTCAGTGTGGGCCGGCACAGCCAAATGTCATTAACAGTTTTAAATCCTTCACTGTATGACTGCCAAAAGAAAACACATTAACAAAAGATTCTTAAGTTATAAGAACGAGAGAGGATGTACAGCACAGTGAATAAAATGATTGGAGAGAGTTCAATGTGAGATGGAAAAGAAGGATATAAGAATAAAACAAAAGACAATCATATCCTCAGTTTAAGCTGGCACAGAAAAAGGCCTCAGCAGTGTTTGGAAAGTAACTGTTTCAATGAACCCTTGACACAAGTGGAGAGAAGCAAGCAGATGTTTAATGATGATATTTGGCATAAAAAGAGAACCCATAAAGTGCTCAGAATACTCTTCTAAAATCAATAAAAAAGCTAAACAGTGATGTTTAATGGTGATCAATAAAAATCCAGTTATCTTTAGCTTGGGCAAAAAACAGAGCAACATAAACTTGAAATGTTAGTGCTTTTGTTTTATGTGATTCTTTTCAATTTTTGACCATTTTAATCTGTCTTGCCAAAAGAAGGACAGGTGATGCTAAAAAAAACACTAACAAGCCATTCCAGTGTTTCATCATGTTAAGTACCAGACTTGGAGCTGAGACACTTAAATGAAGCCCTAATTAGTGTTATTAGCGACATCTGCTTGTCAGATAAAAATAATACCATTTGTTAATCACACGTTCGAACAGTATCAATATAACCCTAAAACCCAACAACTAAAATAATACGGGACAGATAACCATATAATACTCGGACTGCAAGCAGCACTGAACCAGCCCTCGCACCTTCGTGCACGCCGGGGTTTGGTGCATGTCGGGGTTGTGGTACAGCCGACGTCTTCATCAGACACAGACCTGTTAAATAGCTTTGAACTGTCAAGTCTTTTAGAGACAACATGAAGTGAGCACACACACAGTGTTAACGTAATGTTAACTGACTGAAGCATGTCATGCAGGGCTTACTGTGTCATACCATTAGGTGTTGCTATAACAAATAAGCAATGTTAGCATGAAGATATGTTCAGAAGGGGACAAACAGGTAAGGTTTGAGGCAGTTCAGACACTATATGACTGAGTTACAGTAAGTCCCTGTTTAAGGAGCTTTTAGGGGCGGATTAAGAACTGTCCCTTAGAGAGTAACAAAATGACATTTCCTGTCACCTAAAACATGTCAGTGTTGCACCAAAGAAATGCTGAAATACAGTCGCTTGCTGACGGTGAAGTATAGACCTGAATGCTGAAAATGTTCTAAATATAGAATACTGTTTTATATCGTTACTAATTTAGTGGTCAGTTTTTCTTAAAAGTAGTTAAATTACGTGGTACAAATGGCCTTGTCTGCAGTGATGTATAGCCAAGCCTCTGTGCTGGCACTCCGACTGGTTTCTCTAAGGGCTGATATAACCGGCATCTCCTGTGGCTGAAACATTTACTATTGATGAGTACCTCAAACAACACAACTTCAAAATCAGTGAGCTGTCCCTTTAATATGAAGGGTCTTTAGAGGTGATTTGGTCTTCTTGCCAATGTTTTAAATATTAGGTAAAACATTTTTAATATAATTATTATAATCTGCGGAAGTCATGCATTTGTTTAAGTGATTGATCTCTCCTCAGTTTTTCTAAGTCCTGATAAAGTTATAGTTTTGGTACAATATGTTTCAGTATTCTCCTACTCATGCCTTCATATGTAGACAATTGTCTCTTCCTGTAGACACAATGATTTCAGAACAGCTCTCCAGACTACCCTGTGGTCCCTCTCTGTTACTCTCTGCTGTCAGTTTTCCTCTGGGACTATCAGCCCCTTCACTTCCTCTATTACCCCCTCACACACTCTTACATCCTCCTACACACACTCACACACACATCAGCTCCCTCCCGCCCCGCGGCGACACGCGCTCCACAATGGAGAACAGAGTGGTTTGGGAAATGATGGCCATTTATAACTGCCTGACGCTGTATCCCACCACACACACACACACATGCACGCACGCACGCACACACGCACACACACACACACACACACACACACACACACACACACACACACACACACACACACACACACACACACACACACACACACACACACACACACACACACACACACACACACACTGAGTTTAGTGGAGAGATATAGATGGGAGACACGCAGGGAGATTGCACAGTTCTCCAGGTTAATGTCACAAACACATTTTTATTAACTGCAAACATAAGCTGTGCAAAGTGTTGTATCACATCCACACAGTGTGTTAATTAATAGTTAACTCTAGTATATGTGCTGTGTTAAAGATGCAGGATAGTTTTGTGTTGTGTGTGTTTTTGCCAAGATCAGAAATCTATCATATCACTGATCAGCTGCCATCAGTTTTTAAACATCTTCGGCAGGGACAGGGGAGGTGAGCTCTTAAAGTCTGACAATCTTTGACCACAGAGTTCACAAAACTTGATGTTCGGTCTTATATTCATTCGATACTTTCATGCATTGACATTTTTATGAAGGCCGATAGATATAAAAAACACAGAAAGGCCAGTTTACCGGCAGCAGCAGTAGCACAAAGCGAAATGGTTTGGGCCATTTTAAGGTGTTTGCACTTGTCGGTCAGCATATAACACAGATCAAACTGATATGAATATGTCACTTCAACAATAATGTAACTTTGAAGTAGGTTTTATGAGGAACCTGAATAACCTCAGTCCCTGCTTTAGGCCTTTTTCATAGTACATATTTGGACTTATCTTCTTTTGAGCAGGACAAACACAAGTTTCCCTACAAACACTAATGAGCTAATCAATAAAAAAAATGAAAAAGGGCTCCTGTTCATTACGTAGTGGTACATTTCTTGATACCACTTTGAATACTGAGACGACAGAGATCCAGTGACTTTATGTTCATTAGAGCTGCTCTAGTAAGACTTTAATAAGAGCTGGTCATTTCATGGATGTAGGTTGCATGCATACATTTGTATTTCTGTGAGTGCATATGTGTGTGTGTTCATGTGTGTGTGTGGTTTTGCTAGGCCTCAGCCTGTCACTGAGCTGGATGGGCTGTCACTTTGTTAATTGCCTGAGCGTGACCCCACCCCGCTCTGCTCACCTGGCTAATTACTGTGTCTGTCCAGCCAAGAGATTGAAATGAATTCGACTCCATTCAAGCTTCATTGGCATGAAAAGTGAGGTTAGTGACATTGTCATAAAACAGTACAGCAGGTTTGTCCTTCACTGATGTTTTACCATGAGAGTTTTATCGTTGTCTGGTTAACGGATGCTGATGTCAAAACATTTGTCAAGAGATAAACTGATCTGGTGTCATGTTTGAAAAATTCTTTAGCAACTTTTTTTAACAATTGAATAAACTAAAAGAGGTTTTAAGTACGTAGAAAACATTTATGTTTCTTTAAACTTTATGCATGAAAGGAACAACAGCCGAAAATGGATGTTATTTTTTCTGGTTCTGCAATTGCCAAAATAAACATAAGTCACAGAATGTTAGTTTTAAGTGGTAAACTTCGACTGTACAGCAGAGATTAGAGGAAACAAACAATAAAGAAGAACTGAGCAGACTGAACTGATCCAGATTGGAGCCATGCAAATGACATGCTAATGTGATGCTAATGAGAAGGGGGAGGAGGGACGGGAGGGGGGTGTTGCAGGTAGGAGGTAAAGTTTGGTTAGAGAGCGAGCCAGCGAGACAGCGGGCGAATGGGCGACGCTTGGGTGAGCAGTGAGCGAGCTTCCCATGATGCCGAGATGAGCGAGGGAACATTAAGCGGCAGAGAGATGGAGAGAAAAAGACCCTGCAGGCTAATGAATGCTGATTAATTCTCAGTTTACATTAAAAAACTTTCTCCTGTGAAGCACACTGTCTCCATTAAAACTCTCATTTGGTCTCTTGTATCAGTTCTTTTCTGATAAACATGTACTTGTGTTGTCTTGTAAAGACCCATTAAATTGAGGTACAACACCATCTAAAACAGCAGAGTCACACTTTAGGAACAACTATTCTCCAGGGACAATCTGTGCACTCTAAAAAACAATGCCTGGCTTTTCACTGTCATTAAAAAGTTTATGTTACTTTGTCAACCAGCTTAATCTTTAACCAGATCTCAGAACTATGAGGGCTACTGAAAGGCTGTGCCTGTCATGATTTGGTCTTGTTTTAGTTTTGTATTTCAGAGTTTTGATTTCTTATCTTGTTTTCGTTCTCAATTCCTCCCTAGTGTTGCTTGGTTCCCTTGTGTGTTAATGTTTCCTAGTGTGGTCTTTAGTGTTTTATTTTGTAAATTTCTTGTTTCTCTGTGTTCTAGTGTGTATTGTTCTGTGTGTCTTCAGTGGTTCTTGATTTACTTTGTATTGTCCTCAGTGTTTCTGGTCTTGTGTTCATTCCTGCCTCTCTGTGTTTCCCCTCAGTCCTGTTGATTGCCCTGATTGTCCTCACCTGTGTCTTGTTGGTATCACCTGTGTTTGATTACCCCTGTCTATTTAGTCTCAGTGTTCCTTCCCTCGTGTTGTCAGTTCATTGTCAAATGTTGGATGTGGTGTTTGTCTCTCAGTGTCAGTCTCCCTGTGATTCCTCGTGGCTACCTTGGTTACCTTTTGGATTAATTATTTAAGTACGTTTTTTGTTCGCCTTTTTGCCTTTTTATTAAAATAAATAATTTTTGTTTACATCTGCAATTGGGTCCAGTTCCCTGTTTCCACTACCGTGACAGAGCCGCTGTTTAAACTGACTGTGTTTTTAAAAAACGTTTTTGGGGATATGCACCCTTAAAGGACAACAGATCCATTTTATGACTTGATCTCATGGTGCTGAAAAAAGTGGGCCAAGTTATATTCCAGTACTAATAGCAATATTTATATATTGTGCATAAAAAGGGGGAAATTGGGGCTCTTTTCTTATTAATTTGTATTACCTTTTTATTCTTACATGCTCATTTACTTACTTTACTTTACTGTTTCTATTAAGTGTTCTTGTAGGAAGCTTCAATAAAGTCTTAAGGAGGAGAGTTTAAAGGATTTGTGGAGGAGCACTCTTGTGATTTTCATTTAATTATTAAAGTATGAATGAATGAATGAAAAATGTATGTAATGCTGTATGAAGTATTTTCACACATAAGACTTCCAGCTATTTATCGTCATGTTCCAAATACAGACAATAACTTTGCGCTGAAAGTTTCTGAAAATAAAGTTATATAGACATGTTCCTGTGTTTTTTTTATTCATTTTCACAATTAATTTGCTGAAAAATCTTTCTGTTTGATCATGACATGAAGAACAATACAATCCCAAATATATTTAATTTTCTACTCAAATAACTAATCAACCTAATTCTGCTTGTTAATGATTGAGCTTTGCTTTAATGTTCTCTCTCTCTCTTTATACTCCTCTAACAGTCTGATTAAATAACAGTCAGAGCTGCTGCATCCCCCATCAGTGTTTCCAACTTTAAGGACTTCTGAGGGAGACACAGAGCAAACATCTTTTTGTATACCTGCCGGGTATTCCTCGTCTTTCACAGACCTACACGTACACACACACACATATGCATTCATCAAAGCTAGAGGGGCGACGACGCACTAACAGGAAAAATGTGATCATCTGCATCCCCCTGATGTTTGCGAAGAAAGAGCATCTCAATGGCAGAGAAAATGACAATATTTAAAATAGGAGACACAGAACTCCATTTCTTTTTGGACCAAATATTAATGATCTTTCATTTGGATCTCATCACAGATGCAGCCGGGGGAAAATTGTATTCCGGGAGGCAGAAATGTGGGGAAGACGTGAGACAGGATAATAGCCAATAGGTGTTTGGAGAGATGGAGTCTGGATGAATGAGAGGGAGAAAGACAGAGAGGAACAGAATTGACAAATTCCCATGATGGGGATGCCATGAGAGAGGGAGGAGGAGAAGAGGAGAAAGAAAGATTGGAAATTGAAATTTATGACATTGAAAATGAGTATGACGGAGACAGAGCCAGGTCCCGCTTTGCCTTCTCCTCTTTGGTGGCAGTCAACCTTGCAATGAGGGCAGATCAAACAAAAATAGGCTGTTAAAGGGAGGAGGAGGAGGAGGATGGGGTGAGCACTGTGGATGGCTAAGGTGGAGCGGATAGAGGGATGGTAGACAGAAGTGAGGGAGGACATTAGTGGAGGAAATGATGATGTTGTCAGTGAGCGGCTACATAGTCAACAGATACAGTCGGTTGGCTGTGCGGGCCCCGGCCTGTCTCAGCCGCGCTGGCACTGACAAATGGAATATTTTCAGAGGACTTAATCAGAGGAAAATGGGCTTTCATGCGCTCGCCTGCCTGCTCTGCCGCTCGCACACAGAAATGATTGCTTGTCTCTCTTCCTCGGCCTGTCTCTTTCTCTCTCACAGTCGCTGAACGTGCCCACTGAACCCTGCAGAGGTTACAAACAGGGAATTTATCAGTCGTGTTTTACAAAAGGATATAGGGACACATAATGGACTTTAATTTGAGATGCTGCATTTGTTTAAATGCTAACACAAAAACTGCCAGAAACATTTCAACAACAGCAAAACAGACTAATTAAATTATTGAAATCATATCTTCCCATGATGTTGTAACTTTAACTAATGGTCCACAAAGTAATCTTGACAGATGCTACTTAAACATGCTGTGACTAGAGTGAACACTGAGTAAGAGCTGAAAGAAAAACATCAAGCTAAATATTTCCATCTTTAATGTTGTTTTTTTATGTGTTAAAATGACCTTTTGAAATGACTCAGTCCCAACTTTGAGATTGTGTATTAATATACTTCAGACTGAAAATGAAAAAAAAAAAAATACAATCATCGATTTCACTTCTCTTACAACATGACAAAGTCAAACTGAATGCTGCATGAAAGCTGAATTTACTTTAATGAAATTACATATCACCTTTTCAAACCAAATTAACACAAGATATATTTTAATCTTCTTATTTAAGCACTCTTAAATACAAAAAAAACACTCACTTAAAGCAGTCCCTTTTTCAGCCCACTTACTACAAACTCAGGGATGCTAACTGCTTGGTTACATAAGCTAATGCAGCATTCTTGCTAGCTTAAGTAACTTAAGACATAATAAAATTAGAGATTCTTAAATCACGTAATACTAATAATATAATAGAAACAATATATTTCAAACCATGTGCCATCAGCCAGGTGTTTTAAAGAACAAACACCATCATGTTTTTTTTTGTTTTTTTTATCATTTTGGCACACATGCCACTTTATCATGTCACAACCTTAGACTGTAAATATTAATGGACGAAGCATGAGTGACTTCAGCCATCTGTTACGACAGGGGGCTCCGGAGGCTCATCGGCAGCCGCTGCCATGCTGGAAATCCTGTCTCAGCCTAACTTTCAGTCAACCTAACGACAGGCTTAGAGCCGAAGGGGAGGCGGGTTTTAATCCTCTTGACGAACCGTTACATCGCGCCCACCTGTCAATCATGTAAGCTATGCACCTAACTATGGATAACACGTAGGCCTACTGTTTTCAAAATCAAAACGGAGCCGTTTAAAAAAAAATCACCCCCGTACAGTGTGTGCCAGTGATGACAATAACTAATCAGACCTATTTCTTTTTTTGTACCAGGCTGTAAACATGTTCTGCTGTTAAAACTGCTTCTTTGCCAGTCATGTGTGTGTGACTTCCGGTGTTCCTGGAGCCAGCCTCAAGCAGACACTCGAGGCACTGCTGGATTTTGCACTTCCGCATTGGCTTCATTTTTCAAGACCGGAGGTTGCCGCTTGGTCACAACCGGCTTCACCCTTTCAAAATAAAAGAACCAGTATGTGAAATATTAACACAGCCCTCAGAAATGAACATTACAGTTAAAATAAAAGCAAATAATTGATTTTGAGGTAATTTCCATACACACAAATCTATACTATACTCTAACTTTTTCTTTTCAGTTCCGCAGGGGACTGGATAAAAAAAGTGCACTCACAACAGTTATCAATCATTCTTTAGCTGTCAAAAGGAAAATTAAACTTTTTACGTTCTGAGAAAAGAAGAAAGTTTGCCTAGCTGAAACTGCCCTGATTTATCCCAAACACACTCATCATCCACTCAATAAAACTATTACTTGTCATGAAGGCCTCATTTCCTACACTTGTGTTTGATGTAGCACCTCGGTCTGTAGGCCCTCAGCAGCAATAGTAGAGAGGCCTCCACAGAACAGACGTCAGTGACATGATCTATTTCTCCCGTGATGAATGTAGCAATCTGCTGCCCTGTTGCCCTGTCCGCCTAATTTGTTATGATGTGACACCATCTTTAGACTCTTTTCTATGATGATGAACTTGCTGCTAGTGTGGACCAGCAGGTAAGTGGGATGAAAACGTCAGGATGCTCTATGACGCCAGTGAAGCACTTGATACCAAAATGATACCATAAACAATCTCTCTGACAGGGGGGTACCACAAAATACTTTTTACCCCCTCAGGGTCTCTAGTTATGGTTTGGAAGATGTAACCAAGTTTAGTTTAAAGGAAGTAGGAGGATTATCGTCTCATTGGACTGGAGATTTTATTCTTAAAATGGTTGGAAAAGTGATTTTTTTATTTATAAAAAGATAACCTGTTTTCAAGCTACGGACACTATGATATCAGCATCAGTTTAACTAATCAATGAGGTGCCTACAGCCTTACAACAGCAGAGATAGCAGGTCGTGTTTTTTTAGTTGATGTTCTGATCTATTATTTTAACTGTCTATTCTTTGTTTTTAATTTCCCAGAGGAAGAAGAATCAATGACATCACATAGCAACATTTTTCCTGATGTTCATGCTGTGAAGCTCAGATGTTGTCATAATGTTCTTTTCCAGGTAGTTAAATTAACACTTCTTATTGCTGTGATTCCCAATGTGAGGTGTGTCTCATCTCCTGACTGCCTGCTCACCAGGTCTGCAGCCCTGGATACAGAAAGAAGCACCTGTAAACTCATCAATGCAGAGGGGCCGTCACAATATGTAGCCTGATATGACTCCAGATTTACACTTTTCATTGTCATTTTATTTTCTGATCCATTGAGAACTGGTGAACAAACAGTGATCAGACAGATTCACTAAATGTATATGAATTACACCTCAGAACAAAACTTTGTGACATTATTACAGTAATTTAGATTCCCACTCTCACAGGGACCAAATGGTCATTAAAATTATAATAACAATTCTTTACACACACTGTAAAACCTAACAGTACATCTTACTAAAAGAAGTGAGTAGACATAACTTAAATCTTTGAAATCGTTGGGGTTACTCATTCACCTGAATTAACTGAACTTAAAAATCAATAATTGATGTAATAACTCTTTTGTTTTGAGTGCTGCTCAAATATGGAACATTTTAAGTACAACTTATTTATTCCAGTGTGTTCCAGTGATCCTCGTCCTTAAGTGAAGAACTAGAGAGACCAAAGTGAGCTTTCTAAACATGTTTCCTGTAAGCCACCAAGAACTATTAATGTTGTCATGAGCCGGTAGAATAATAATACAAAAACGGTTTGGCTGTTATTCAGATTATCAGTGCCTTTCCATCAACAAACGGATGAGGATCAACAGGCTGCCATACTACATGCTAGAGATGTCTTTGGGTACTGACCATGGTCGCTGTGGACCAATCTAGGAAGTGAATCAAAGGAAGTGAATCAAAGATTCCCCGTCACCATTGATATCATATCATAATACCAATAATTGTTACTAGTAATGATGATGGTGGCAATAATGATGATGATATTGTGAACGAATATTAGTATAATTACTATAACAAGTAAATTTTTTTTGATACATTTTTTTTATGTTTATTTCTTTTCCTTTATTCCCACCCATTTTTTTTCGGCGATCTCCCGCGGACCCGATCTGACTCCCAGTCTCCACCCGGAGGAGAGCAGGCGGGGAGCGAGAGGTCGCGCGATCTCCCGCGGACCCGATCTGACTCCCAGTCTCCACCCGGAGGAGAGCAGGCGGGGAGCGAGAGGTCGCGCGATCTCCCGCGGACCCGATCTGACTCCCAGTCTCCACCCGGAGGAGAGCAGGCGGGGAGCGAGAGGTCGCGCGATCTCCCGCGGACCCGATCTGACTCCCAGTCTCCACCCGGAGGAGAGCAGGCGGGGAGCGAGAGGTCGCGCGATCTCCCGCGGACCCGATCTGACTCCCAGTCTCCACCCGGAGGAGAGCAGGCGGGGAGCGAGAGGTCGCGCGATCTCCCGCGGACCCGATCTGACTCCCAGTCTCCACCCGGAGGAGAGCAGGCGGGGAGCGAGAGGTCGCGCGATCTCCCGCGGACCCGATCTGACTCCCAGTCTCCACCCGGAGGAGAGCAGGCGGGGAGCGAGAGGTCGCGCGATCTCCCGCGGACCCGATCTGACTCCCAGTCTCCACCCGGAGGAGAGCAGGCGGGGAGCGAGAGGTCGCGCGATCTCCCGCGGACCCGATCTGACTCCCAGTCTCCACCCGGAGGAGAGCAGGCGGGGAGCGAGAGGTCGCGCGATCTCCCGCGGACCCGATCTGACTCCCAGTCTCCACCCGGAGGAGAGCAGGCGGGGAGCGAGAGGTCGCGCGATCTCCCGCGGACCCGATCTGACTCCCAGTCTCCACCCGGAGGAGAGCAGGCGGGGAGCGAGAGGTCGCGCGATCTCCCGCGGACCCGATCTGACTCCCAGTCTCCACCCGGAGGAGAGCAGGCGGGGAGCGAGAGGTCGCGCGATCTCCCGCGGACCCGATCTGACTCCCAGTCTCCACCCGGAGGAGAGCAGGCGGGGAGCGAGAGGTCGCGCGATCTCCCGCGGACCCGATCTGACTCCCAGTCTCCACCCGGAGGAGAGCAGGCGGGGAGCGAGAGGTCGCGCGATCTCCCGCGGACCCGATCTGACTCCCAGTCTCCACCCGGAGGAGAGCAGGCGGGGAGCGAGAGGTCGCGCGATCTCCCGCGGACCCGATCTGACTCCCAGTCTCCACCCGGAGGAGAGCAGGCGGGGAGCGAGAGGTCGCGCGATCTCCCGCGGACCCGATCTGACTCCCAGTCTCCACCCGGAGGAGAGCAGGCGGGGAGCGAGAGGTCGCGCGATCTCCCGCGGACCCGATCTGACTCCCAGTCTCCACCCGGAGGAGAGCAGGCGGGGAGCGAGAGGTCGCGCGATCTCCCGCGGACCCGATCTGACTCCCAGTCTCCACCCGGAGGAGAGCAGGCGGGGAGCGAGAGGTCGCGCGATCTCCCGCGGACCCGATCTGACTCCCAGTCTCCACCCGGAGGAGAGCAGGCGGGGAGCGAGAGGTCGCGCGATCTCCCGCGGACCCGATCTGACTCCCAGTCTCCACCCGGAGGAGAGCAGGCGGGGAGCGAGAGGTCGCGCGATCTCCCGCGGACCCGATCTGACTCCCAGTCTCCACCCGGAGGAGAGCAGGCGGGGAGCGAGAGGTCGCGCGATCTCCCGCGGACCCGATCTGACTCCCAGTCTCCACCCGGAGGAGAGCAGGCGGGGAGCGAGAGGTCGCGCGATCTCCCGCGGACCCGATCTGACTCCCAGTCTCCACCCGGAGGAGAGCAGGCGGGGAGCGAGAGGTCGCGCGATCTCCCGCGGACCCGATCTGACTCCCAGTCTCCACCCGGAGGAGAGCAGGCGGGGAGCGAGAGGTCGCGCGATCTCCCGCGGACCCGATCTGACTCCCAGTCTCCACCCGGAGGAGAGCAGGCGGGGAGCGAGAGGTCGCGCGATCTCCCGCGGACCCGATCTGACTCCCAGTCTCCACCCGGAGGAGAGCAGGCGGGGAGCGAGAGGTCGCGCGATCTCCCGCGGACCCGATCTGACTCCCAGTCTCCACCCGGAGGAGAGCAGGCGGGGAGCGAGAGGTCGCGCGATCTCCCGCGGACCCGATCTGACTCCCAGTCTCCACCCGGAGGAGAGCAGGCGGGGAGCGAGAGGTCGCGCGATCTCCCGCGGACCCGATCTGACTCCCAGTCTCCACCCGGAGGAGAGCAGGCGGGGGAGCGAGAGGTCGCGCGATCTCCCGCGGACCCGATCTGACTCCCAGTCTCCACCGGAGGAGAGCAGGCGGGGAGCGAGAGGTCGCGCGATCTCCCGCGGACCCGATCTGACTCCCAGTCTCCACCCGGAGGAGAGCAGGCGGGGAGCGAGAGGTCGCGCGATCTCCCGCGGACCCGATCTGACTCCCAGTCTCCACCCGGAGGAGAGCAGGCGGGGAGCGAGAGGTCGCGCGATCTCCCGCGGACCCGATCTGACTCCCAGTCTCCACCCGGAGGAGAGCAGGCGGGGAGCGAGAGGTCGCGCGATCTCCCGCGGACCCGATCTGACTCCCAGTCTCCACCCGGAGGAGAGCAGGCGGGGAGCGAGAGGTCGCGCGATCTCCCGCGGACCCGATCTGACTCCCAGTCTCCACCCGGAGGAGAGCAGGCGGGGAGCGAGAGGTCGCGCGATCTCCCGCGGACCCGATCTGACTCCCAGTCTCCACCCGGAGGAGAGCAGGCGGGGAGCGAGAGGTCGCGCGATCTCCCGCGGACCCGATCTGACTCCCAGTCTCCACCCGGAGGAGAGCAGGCGGGGAGCGAGAGGTCGCGCGATCTCCCGCGGACCCGATCTGACTCCCAGTCTCCACCCGGAGGAGAGCAGGCGGGGAGCGAGAGGTCGCGCGATCTCCCGCGGACCCGATCTGACTCCCAGTCTCCACCCGGAGGAGAGCAGGCGGGGAGCGAGAGGTCGCGCGATCTCCCGCGGACCCGATCTGACTCCCAGTCTCCACCCGGATCTTTCCCTCTTTCCCTCTTTCCCTCTTTCCCTCTTTCCCTCTTTCCCTCTTTCCCTCTTTCCCTCTTTCCCTCTTTCCCTCTTTCCCTCTTTCCCTCTTTCCCTCTTTCCCTCTTTCCCTCTTTCCCTCTTTCCCTCTTTCCCTCTTTCCCTCTTTCCCTCTTTCCCTCTTTCCCTCTTTCCCTCTTTCCCTCTTTCCCTCTTTCCCTCTTTCCCTCTTTCCCTCTTTCCCTCTTTCCCTCTTTCCCTCTTTCCCTCTTTCCCTCTTTCCCTCTTTCCCTCTTTCCCTCTTTCCCTCTTTCCCTCTTTCCCTCTTTCCCTCTTTCCCTCTTTCCCTCTTTCCCTCTTTCCCTCTTTCCCTCTTTCCCTCTTTCCCTCTTTCCCTCTTTCCCTCTTTCCCTCTTTCCCTCTTTCCCTCTTTCCCTCTTTCCCTCTTTCCCTCTTTCCGACTCCCGGTTTAAAGGGAAAAATGAAAAAAAAAATTTGCTTTTTAAATATTTATACAAACACATTTTATTTTACTTGTTTCTTCTTAACAGTTTAGATATTATGCCCAGTTGGAAAAGTGTGTTCACAAGCAGCGAATACACTTCCAACTGGGCATAATATCTAAACTGTTAAATAGAAACAAGTAAAATAAAATGTCCTAAAGTAGGCCTACCTCTTGAATGGTAGTGGGAATGCAACTGTTGACGAAACACTGAAAATAATAGAAGCTTTTTGCATTTTTCACTTAATCCATTTATTGTGACATGTATGATAGCCTTGCAAAGTAAATATATTTAAAAAAAAGGGAAGACAGAAATGCATCCAAATAAAGTTAAGTACCTGTTCTCATGCAAAGTCTCTCTGAAGCATCTGACGACAACAGAAGAAATCTCCCTCATGCCTCCCGGAGAACCATAATTATCCTCCTTAAAAAGAACAAAATTAAAACATAGGTCAGGGTAGGTAATAGAATGCCAAAGTAACTGCACTTTCATCGTTATTCCAATAAAAGGATTTGAAATAGTCAGAATTTATCACAAACAGTAACAATTTTTGATAAGGACAAGCAATGCTTTCTCACTCAGCATGTTTACATACAGACTGTGCAGACGTCTTTACAAACACATTTCAAGAGGCTGAAAAGTCTTGCCATTACATTTGAGCTGAATTTAGAGTTAAGTGTCTGGATGACTGTCCGCCTGTCTATCTCAGCCTTATTGTACACTAATAAAATATGTATTAATGGGTGATTCTGGGAAGAAAGATTTTATGATTTTTATTTATTAAAACTTTATTTTGATCATTTTCTCCTGTTTTATATAGTATTAAATTAAATAGAACAAAAACAATTGAACAATGCTTTTGCATTTAGAAAGAACAAAAAACAGGATATACATGTATATAGATCTATAAAGCCTCTCTGAAGCATCTGGTGACGACAGAAGAAATCGGCTCTCTTGACTATCTGCTGAGAAACAAAAGAAAAACAAAGACCTTACTATTTTAAAACTTTTATCATTTTCTTGAGTAGTTATTGGGGGGGACAAGGAAGCAAAACGTAACATAACTTAATAAATCCTTCAAACAGGAGCTTCTTGGTTTGCAGATCTTGTTTTGCTTTCCTTACCTATTTTTTTTTCAGATCCAGAACCCTCTGAGGATATGTGTCTTTCCTGATTTTTCATCGTCATCAAGCAGCACATCAAAAATAAAACATCCTTCCTTTCTGGGTTATCACAAATGCCGTTAACTAAATAAATGGTATCCTGAAATCAGAAAGAGTAAAATATGTTACTTAAATGTGCAGACATGTATTCATTTTATGCATGCAATATCCATTTAGCACTGTAATAAGTGTTGACTGTTTACCATGTTTATTTTTGTCTGGACGAGACAGGAGACTGACGATACATCCAGAGAGTACGGCCATCGAGGGCAGGAATCGTATTTGCAGTGAGCTGATCTGAAAAATCATTAAGCTTTATGTTGAGTTCAGAACAGCCTAGTGAAAATCACATATCACAGTTCTTTAAAAGGATTTGTCCAAATACCTGACAGTTGTCTTGTTTGGTCAGTGTAATCATCTTCATGCTGCTTTTGTCTTGGCTGTGAAACAGATATTTCATCATTACTTGAGTCCCATTCCTCTGTATAAATCACAGCTGTAGTATGTTTTAAAACACTGATACATACACCACCATGGACGCAGAGCCGCACTCATGTGGTGAGTTCAAATTCATGGATGACCAGATCGGGCCAACAGTAAATCATGACCAGGAAGTGAAGGTCCCAAAGACTCAGGGTATCCTTAAGCAGAAGAAAGGACAAAAAAAAGGCTTATATACTTGTCCAGATGTGCATCACAGCTTCAAGTGAGAGCACAGAACTTACCTCACTGTCAGGAACATACTGGAGATTTTCCTCCACCACTATCTTCCTCACCTCAAGGAGAAAATATTAAACAATCGTCACACAATCTTTTCCAACAGGCCTTTTAACTTTGTGCAACTGTTTCTATTTGTTTTACTTTCTCTTTTACCCATTAACTTTGTTTACAGAGCACTTACCAAAAACCAACGCTACAAAGTTCTTTACATAACGTACTAATCCTGACAATACACAAAAATAATGTCTCAATAAAACCCTGAAACAAAAACAACAATGTAGCAATAAACAAGATGACCCAGGGCTTTCACACTTGCAGAAAACTCCTGAAAAACTGATATTTGCTGGAGAAGCTGAATGTGTGAACGCAAAGGGTCAGATTTTTCAGTCGGACTTCACCTGGAGTTTGTCAGAGTGAGCTAATGTGAGATCACAGCAGGATACTACCCGGAGAATTCACCTTGAATACTGTACTGTACTTGTAAACAAGAGCTGACTGGAATTAAGCCATCGCTGACAGAGTGAGCGAGACGTATCTTGGCCTGATGAGGGTCCATCATCCAGTGAGTCAGAACTTTCTTTATCACCCTGTGAAGAGAACAGTGTTACAAAAATCTACACCAAGAAATACAGGATGGTTTTCAATCTGTCCAACATTTCTAAGAAATATTTTACCTAAAAGCATACATTTAGATTAATTTATCGTAATTTAAGGAAGAATGTGTGACTTTTTGATCCAGTAGATGTCGCCTCCTTGAGCACCAGCATTAAACCAAAACAAACACACCTCCAAACCCCTCTCCACTCGCGGTCACACGAAGGAGTTAAAACTAAACGTGATTAAGCACCATTTAGAGCAAGTGGCGGACAAAATTGTCATTTGATCGAGCAGAAATTGCCCGTGGTCTGCATTGTTGTGTTAGCAGGCTAATGTTAGCATACTCTGTTAGCTTGTAGCTTCACATTGAACATAAATTGACACAGAATGAGCGTGATCTAAACACACTTACGTAACATCTGAATAAGCAGTGAATATGTTCTTCTTCTTTTCTCTAGTCCTTGACTAAAACAACTTTATACACAAGGCCGTGCCATCCATGTAAACACGACTCCAACAACAGTAAAGCTGGCGCTTCTCACTCATTGTAGACAGTCATGACTCAGACATTTAAAGAGACTCGATTTCTGCTGTATTTATGTGTGAAATGTTACACTAGCTCCTTTATCTAAAAATGTTTTTTTACTTTCAGTTGGAATACACATTAATTTGGCTTACATGTGTTGATTTGAGGAATATATAAACAGCATATATGTTTATCAGAGACAATCATTGTAAGAAGAAGAAGATATCCTTTATTAATCCCACAGGGGGAAATTCTATTTTACTTTTTCACTCAATTACTGAGACATGTTATACACACATAGGCTGAAATACAGACAACATGCACTACTAACACAGCAACTCACTTTTACCCAATGTATCATAATTACAGGCGGACTGACTGAACATCACCGCTGTACTGCAGCCCTCGTCGTGGTAATCCTTGGCTGAGCAGAAGTCTATCTTGATTTGAGACTGGAGCTGAGTGTGTGGAGAGGTGGAATTAAAATTCTGCTTATCAGAAAATAAAAATTAGCACTAACAAAAGAGGGTCTCAACTTACCTCTTTCAAAGAGCCTACATCCATTATTTATACAGCTGCGATGACAAAAAGAGGATTTAATGTTTCATTTGGTCAATGAGTATACGATAAAAATCAAAAATCTCTTTGATACCCGTCTCGATCTTTGCCAATGCAAGGTTTGAAATGTGGAAAAACCCGCCCTTATGAGTAGAAACGCATTGTATATCCCTGTTGACAAAAACAATAACACGTATTACCATTACGTCACAGCAACAAAACCGTGCAGAGCAACGATTCAGAGAATAATCCTGAAACACAGCAGGATCAGATTCTTAACTCCCCCGTGTTACATTGCACGGCTCCTTTTTTTTTTTTTTTTTTAATTGGTACAGAGTTTTCTCAGAATCATATAAAAAGTTTACCTTCAGATCCCTCGTCTTTCTGTGTGAGGAGATAGCCGCACGTTTTCTTGTCGCCACTGGATGGCTTCTCTGCCAAAGCTTAAAAAAGAAGAACCCACATCTTAATGTAGGCAATGAAATCCATTGGGATTATTACAACTGGTGACATTATCAAAGCAATAGGTGAAATCAGACAAACATTTCATGGCCAGACACAGGCCTTCACTTGTAGTGTGCCTTATAAACACTCTTACCGAGATGAGAAGGATTCTCTTGTGGGGGCCCAAGCAGTAAGGGACGATACACAGGAGTAAGCGTAAAGAAAAGATGGGTTTTTATTTTACCCAAAAATAGAAAACTAAGTTTAAAAACCAAATTATAAGAACTATGCCTATAAAAGAGGTCAATTTAATATAACTTTAAATCAACAAGATGAAATCAAATTGAGAAACTGAATTCAGGTACCTGAAATCAATGCAGAACCTTCTGCTTCTATCCTCCTTTGGTACGAGCATCACTGGGTTACACCACTCGCTCTTTGAAGTCTCGATAATCTCCAGGGACAGCATCAGGTCAACTTCCCTCCTCAGTGAGGCCAGCAGGTGCTGAGGGATCCTGTAACTTAATCTTCTCACCTCTCATCTTCGCACCTTCTCTCACAACAATGTCATGTTCAACAATATTTGTTCTCCCAGGATTCTCATGGAAAACTTCGTAATTACAGATAGATCTCACCTGAAGCCGTTGGCCGTCTGAGATCATAGTCTACCAGGTCACTAGAGAGCTAAGTATTGCTCATCCACTTCTTAATAGCATCACTTCTATCATTAGGTAAAAGCACCAGCACTTTCTGTCCTGGGTCGAAGGTTCTCCGCCTGGCTGACTTGTCGTAACAGGACTTCTGTTGCTGCTGGGCGTCCGCCATGTGCGATTAGGCCAGCTCACCCATTTTCTCCAGCCGCTCTCTCATCTGGATGACATAGGATACAACGTTAACAGATCCCACACTCCCCTTGCCTCCCTCCCATATCTCTCTCAACAGTGCAAACAGGCTCCAAACTTCATGTCCATACAAAAGGAGAGAAACTAGTGGAGGATTGTGGTACTTCTCTGTATGCAAAGAGGAGGTAGGGCAGCCATTGATTCCAGTCTGTACCATTGTTGTTTACACACTTGGACTGGTTAAAGTGCTCCGTTAGCCTATCCATTCAAGGATGATATGGTGTGGTCCTGAGTCTCCTGATACCAAGTAACTGGTACACCTGTTTCAGCAGAGTAGACATAAAGTTAGTTCCCTGATCAGTTAATATTTCACAAGGGAAGCCCACCTTTGAAAAGAACTGTACCAAACAGAAAGCAACTGATTTTGCCTTTATGGATTTTAGTGGAAAGACTTCTGGATACTTGGTGGAATAGTCTGTTATAACCAGCATATAACAGTTTCCTGCTTTGCTTCTCTCTACAGGACCAACAATGTCAATCCCAAGGTGCTCAAATGGGGTGCCAATAATGGGTTGAAGTGGAGCTCTTGGGGTGTTTTGGCAGATGATATTTGGCACTGAGGGCAACTTTTACAAAACTGAGCAACATCTCTACGCAGGCCAGTGGAAATGGTTTTTAATGCGAGCCGTGTTTTTGTGTTTTCCCAGGTGGCCAGCCCAGGGAACTGAGTGCCCCAAGGCAAGCATGGTGTTTCCAGCTGCTTGGGCAACCACTAGCTGCAACGCTGGCTCTTGTTGACAATAGAGGATGCCATTTTGCAGGATATAATCATCACTTATGATGTCCAACTCAGCTTCCGGCTCCTTCTCCTTTGCTTTCTGGAAAAGAGAGACTAAAGATGGATCAGTTTTCTGCATATCACTTATATTACCTGGAACTTGAAATCCTAGTGGCTCAGTGCTTGTTGATGGTGTCACCACTGTCTGCTGGAATTTTTCCTGCCTTCTCGATCTGCAGGTTTTCCGAGACTTCCCAGGTGTGGTCTCCAACTCCTCATTGAAAAAGGGCAGGGCACTGAGAATTGCATTGGATTGCTTGGCCTGCATTCTGGTTACCACAGCATTACACTTTCTGCTTTGTTCCGGCTCCAACAAATCAAAAATAACTGGTAGGTCTCTTCCTAGAACAACATCAAAAAGATTTATTTATGAGCTAGGTTGTCCTTAAACTGCACCAAATTAAAACCTACTTAAAAGAAATAAAACAATAAAGTTGTCCTAAAATGTCTTTGCTAAAAGTTGGCTAAAACAGGAATAAAAGTCAGGTAAAACAAGGGATACAAAGGAGAGCTTAAAGTCCACCACTTAAAACGTAAGAGGCTAAAAAGTCACTCAGCTCCAACAAAATAAAACTGAGTAATTTGTCACGATCTTCTGCGACTAACCCTGCCTGCTGCTTCCTTCGCAGGGTCTCCTCAAGTCACTCAGCAAGTACACAGGCTGCAGGACGAGCACTGCAGAAACAAGAAAATACCGCCAGTATTGTGCCTACACACACACACACACAATCGCTGTACTTCTAAATCCAGAGTGTTACTACTGTCCCAAAGGGATACTGACACCGCTGGCAGAGCTCCTCACTCTGCCGCTGCATGCAGAGGCGCTGCTTGTCAACAGGCAAGGCAGGCAACTGCTTGGGGCCCGAGACCAGTAGGGGGCCCCTGAGGGCTCACAAACTGTTCTGGCTCCTCATTTAGCAGAAAAACTGTCCATTAAATCAAACAAAGCTATACAGGTGCAGGTAATCTGTCATTAGTCACACCAAGGCAGAAAGTTAACTCATTCTAAAAACATGCATAAAACCAAGAGTATTAATAAAAACACAACAACGGCAAACAATAAAACCAAATCATAAATATAACAATATGAATAAAACCAAGAATATAAAAAAAAAACCTGCAGAGGCCTCAGCTTGGGCAGGAGGAATAGTGCATTGTAGTCAATGGAGCCTCCACATTTGATGGGTCAGAGTCTGAAAACTGAGGATCAGGCACTGGAGTTGTTCTGGCCTGAACTTCTAACTGCAGAAGCTGAAACTGGTGTTGAAGTGCTTTGAAGCGCTGTTCTTGCCTTGCAGTTAGCTCAATATGCTAAGCCTCCCGGGCCTCTTGCATACCCACATGGGCCTGGAGAATAGACATCAGGTCTGACAGAATTGGCTCCTTACCTTCACCCTCAGTGCTTCCTACAGTCCCAGAAGCTCCATTGTCTTCCTCTTCATTGCTGGCTTGCAGAAGTGTAAAGTAACAAACTACATTTACTCACGTTACTGTAATTGAGTAGTTTTTTTGTGTACTTGTACTTTTTGAAGTAGTTTTTCAAATCTGTACTTTTACTTAAGTAGGTTTTCTAGTAGTATTGTAATTCGCTACATTTTAAATCACATCTGTTACTGAGTAAAAAAAATAGGCCTACTATGAATGATTTACGTCATCGCAACGGAGTAACGAGAGGCAGAGAGACCCTTTTCTTGGCTCGGTGCACCTTAAGCTAATGCAGGACGGATATGCACCTCCATCACAGTGGGTCTACCTGTTGAAGGTGTGCAGATGTCTCATTGTCTTAAGTCCAAGATGATTCAAATAAGGTGGCTGTGGCTCTGACTCATGGGCAAAGAGGTGGCTGTGAATGCTCTTTCTCCCGACAGAATCATGATCTTTCATCTCAAGTTTAGTTGCAGCTAAATCAGCCTTTGAGACCAAGCAGTCTCAGAATAACAAAACTAAAATACACTTTACACGGTTTTTGAGTGAGACAAATACCCTGTCAGTATTTTCTTAAATAGTTTAAACATTTCCCTTCATAAAACAGCCGTGAACATTATAAGCCTTGATTATTAAATGATCCATCATTAAAACATACTGCTAGTTAAAAAAGGGGGAAATCTTTTTTAATGTCTATATTTAAATTTTAATGAGCTACTTTTTACTTTAACTTGAGTACATTTTTAAACTGGTACTAAATTTTATTAAAGTAACAATACTTTTACTTGAATATTTTAGTACTCTTACACCTCTGCTGGCTTGCCTTTCCTGGGTATTCACTGGGCCGGTAGGCCCTCCTTTTTACCTTCAACTTTTCCCGCCACGATGTATTCGACTTCCTTTCAGGGGTAACAGGGTAGAAAACTAAAAAAATCCAAAAGTTGAAGAGAAAAAAAAAAACTGTCTTTCACTGAATGATCCCACCACTGCTATCAATTGTTAGCAGTAATGCATGAGACAGTTTTTATTTTACCCAAAAATAGAAAACCAAGTTTACAAACCAAATGATAAGAAATAGGCCTATAAAAGAGGTCAACTTTGTAAGGATGGCCTAGTGGCTTAGGCCCAAAGATGAGGGAAAATTAAAAATTGCAGTGAATTAATTTACAGTAAAATAAATCAAGTGCAGCAATATGTACAGTGCAGGCCTGGAGAAAATGTAAAAATGAAAAATAATACTTGCAAGAAAAAAATATAATGAAAAAAGTGCCAAACAAAAGAAGAGACTGAGCTCTAAACAAAGCCAGTCTGGGCTCTTGCAGCTCTGTACACGCTTTGATAAATTGTTGAAACTCTCCAGCACTGTGCCACTCCACCTCCAACCTCCAACTACCTAAGAGGCCCTCAAGCCTCCTCTTATATAGGAGCTGGCACCTACCAAAAGGGGTTGGAAATCAATTTACTCTCAGGTGAGTATTACCTGTTCTACAAACAACACATACTATCTGCAATAAGGCTAAAAGCATGTCAAAATATTTTTCAGTTATGTAAATACTTAAACAGCCTTTTAAATAACATTTTTAATCTCAACAACCTCAACACCCCTCCACTTCTACCAAACATGGCACCTTCCACTTGACACACCCCCATATAAACCCAAGGCAGGCTTCAGCTCTGTTTGACACTTCCTGGTTGAGAAAGAGGAGTGCAGGCAAGCTGTGGAGCAACAGGTGACTAACAAGATATATTTGATGTGTAACAATGAATAAAATGTTTTAATGTAAAAATAGTCAGTGTGTTTTCTTTTGGTTGAAAATACAATGTTTGAAGTCATTTGTCAATGAGTTATTCTTAAGATTTATCAGAAGTTATTCACACAAAGTACTCGTTGCTAGTCATGCTAAGCTAACATTAACACATGCTTCTCAAATTGTCAAAAACTCAAGTCTGGAGTCCGACTCATCAAAGTAGAATCTGACTCCCCAAAAGCTGAGTGTCTGAACTATTCTAATATAGGCTTCACTTCTCCACTTAAGCACATCAATTATATTAATTTATAATAATTCATTCATTAAAAGATTTAGCAAAACAAGATGCATTTAAGTTAGTATTACTTAATTCACATACATTTATTGAACACATGTCATATAAGTTGAATGAATTGCTGCATTTAAGTGTAAAAAGCTAATTCTTTACATTTCACCTCAGTAAATGGAATTAGTAAAGCTAACTCATAATACACACGTCACAATAATTTTAGATATACGAGTTATCTTTACTTACATAAAATAATTGCTGGTACTTAATTTATTTGAGTTGGTAAACTTAAATAGTTTAAGGCAATCGGTTTCCTCAAACAGTTTAAGTTGAACTAACTTGTCAGGTTTTACAGTGCATATATATATATGGTAAGTTATGGTGCCCTCTAATGGCAACAAGTGCCTCAGGTCTTCAGGTTACTGGGCCGTGACAGATCACAGATGTGCTGGTAAAGCAGGAGAGGAATTTGACACTTTGTGCAGCAGCAGATCAATGATAATTACCCAGCTGACACGAGTACAGTTATAACTTTACAGGATCAGAACAGGGGGAGAGGTAGATGAAGAGGACGGGCTGAAGGGCTGAGGGCCACACTTAGCTCTCTGAGCAGATCGATCCTGTGTGAGAAATGGCTGTGACTAGCCCCGGGGCCCGGCCTTATAGCAGCTCAACAAGCCATTAGCAGCTTCCTTCACAGAGCACACCCAGGGTATGTGTGTGATAATATGTGTGTGTTTTTTAATGGGCCAATGGGAAATTGTTAGGCTTGGTCCCTCACAAAGCAAGATCAACCCATTAAAACACTGTTGTAACCGATCATCATGCCTCATAGAAGAGTGTTTAAAACTAAAATACTGAAAATGTAAGACTTTAACAACTGCTGTGGATCTGGTTTTTGCAACCAGTACCCACAAGTGTCAGTTTTCAGTAACACCAAAAAATATATTTGAAATACTAGAAGTTAGAGACTAAGGCCTCGAAAAAATAGGCTTTCTCTTTTAAATGCCCTGCAAAGGCATTTTTTTTGTTTGTGATGGCAACATTTCCAGTATATGGAAGCACAACTTCCCACAGAAATAAAAATGAACATTACAATTACAAAATGCAGATGTTTTGATTAGATAACTTCAATGCAAATATACTGTACATCTGCCACAAACAGTACAAAACAGGTGTTTGATTTAATCAAAGTACATGTTTTGGTAGTACACCTCCGTGCAGTTACGGGATTTGAATTAAAAAATATTCAAAAACTGATGTAGAGGATGAGACATAAGCAGAGGAGCTGCTTGTAAACAGGCAAGGCAGACAACTGCTTGGGGCCCCAGATTAGTAGTGGCTCCTGAGGGCTCACACACTTAAATCAAAGCAGTGGCCCAAAATGTGCACATTTTGCAATGACAGTAGGAAAGCTCCCTAAGGGAGGGAATTAGGAGTGGACTTTTTCTTACTAAGATGACTTTTGTTATGTAGTATTAGCAAAATATTGTCTACAAACAGAAAGAAGCAGTTGCAAGGAGTAATAATTAAGCCCCTCTGTTTTTAGCATGGCCAAGTTTTAGGTCTGAATTGTGCAGATATGGCCATTTAGTCATAGTTGAACAATATGTAGAGTCAAGACACATTTTTAAAACAAAGAAAGAGAAGTGGCCGAAGAAAAAAAATAGACTGACAGGGAACAGTTGAATCTGTTGTCATTAAGAGCCTGGAGCTAATCATACTCATCTCCAAACTTATCCTCTGAGACCTCTCTCTGACTGCAGGTCAGGATTTGTATTGTTCAATCTGAATGTGAATCTGAGGGGTTGGAGTGATAGCTGCAGATGCTGGAAGCGTTGACACTGTGGAGGACGAGGGGCTGATGATGACCTAGTTACTCTTTCTGAAAAAGTCCTGGTGAATCACAGCAGCATAAGTATCCCAGTATCACACATTCAAATGCAAGATTGTTAGATGCACTGTTACTGGAGAAAAAAAGAGGTATGGTAAAAAACCTATTCTGTGCGTTTATTTTGAAGGACTCACGTTTCCTTTAATTCAATGCATTTGCAGCAAGCACCTCCAGGGTTAGAGAATGAAGCAAATGCAGAAGTGCAAAAAAAAGAAGTTGTGCCTCTCGTGTTCACTTAGACCTCTGCAGATGGCCTAGTGGTTAGGTTATGCCCCATGTACGGAGGCTATAGTCGTGCATGTAATCCCCCCCCCTCACATGAAGTCATCAAAACTGAAACAGCATTTACAAACGCAACACTGCTTATAATATAAAGACAAACCTGTCAGCACCTTTCAAAGCTTACTGTTTAACTGTTGTGTTTGACTGTTTGTGTAATTTGACATACTTGGATGTTTTTTTGTTCCGTGTCAAGTCCAAAACGCACCATTTCTTATAAACTTTATAAACTTCAACAGGGGCTATAACAGGGACTTTTCACTCAGGAAATGGTGGTGGGTCTGGGGGAACGCCCAGTTAAGATTCACAGTTTTATATGACATGTTGTGCAAAGGATAATCAACAAACAAGGATCATTGATTGAAAAAAAAAAGAAGAAGCTGAAAGGTATATTGACCCTGAGTTTGATTTAAAGGTACAGTATGTAGAATTGCATGCTAATGTTTACATTAAAATATCTAACTTCAATTAAAAATGGACTAAACCCATGTTATATATATTTTTAAGTTGAGTACTTACATCACCTCAAATATTTCCAAAAGTTATCAGAGCCAGATAAATCCGTAATTTAATAGTTGTAACGGTACGTGTCTTGTAGGCGGCCACCATGATGAGCCGCCATGATAGACACAAAATGTTGATCGTTGTCAAGGAAACACCGGATGTTACGTCAAAGACCGCTGCATAAGCTAGTGCTAGCTGCTACTGAAAGCTGCTGTTCTGTCGCTGTATGTGCTGCTGTGATAAAAAAAGTCATGTAAATTATACTTGGATACATCGTCAGTACACATATTGTCTTTCTCAGGTCGGTTTCGCCCGTTCGTATTGATTCAACACGGAGTTCGTTCGTTTTCTCTCATAATACACCGCGAGACTCGACGTTATCTTTTGTTATTGTTTTAATTGAGAGCCCCCTAGCGGCGGATTTTACATACTGCACGTTTAAGCCACTTTCTTCTTAGTTATATTTATGTTTTCAAAGACCACCAAAAAGGTAAATAAATTCAATCACTGTAGCAACCACTACATGTCTGTTAAGCAGTAAAACCGAGAATCATCGACTGTACTGTATTATTAAAATAAATAGAAACCTGAATTGATTTATTGTTTAATCAACTAACAAGAAAAAACAATTGTATGAACAATTTTAAACTCTTTTTTCCATGTTTTTAAGTGATGAAAGCCTTGATGAGTGTCAAAAAAGGTAAAGTATTTTTAATTATTGTAAATTTGAACGAGGAGCTATGATTTCATTGTATGTTTATGTCGGCACAAGTTAACAGAAAGATATTTGTTTTGTAATTCCATAAAGAAAGAACAAAAAGGGCAAAAAGGGTCATAATTGTTGACTCTCCAACCCTAAAGCCTCACTTTAACTACTGATGATTTCCAGTAACCTGATTCTACAGAACCACAACACAAACACACACACACACACACACACACACACACACACACACACACACACACACACACACACACACACCCAGGCATACACACACACACACACACGCACGCACACACACACACACACACACACACACACACACACACACACACACACACACACTAATCTATAAGAGATAAATGAGTCTGTGCTGACACAGAGAGAAAAGATTGACTCAGAGACTGAGGCCTAATTAGCAGAGACTCATTAGGAGTCTTTAAGAGGCTGTGATTAGGGATGTTTGTTCACACAGCATGCTGCTGCTGCCGGGCCTAATGACTGCGACTGATCGCTAGCTAGTTTAGCCTACAGTGACGAGGGGAGGGCTGAAGCATGAAGAGGTGTTTGGCTGTGCTCCAGCAGGTCATTTGTTTGCAGTTCATTGATATTAAACACAGAAAGAAACATCTACAGGCTACATAGTGTGCTAAAATCATGAATCCCATCAGTGCCCAGTAAGTCGAGTTTAGACATGAAATTAAAATAAGTTTTGTTAAAGGATAAATGTAATGTAAAAGAATTTTGGACTCCTGCCAAAGGACAGTTATACTATATAGGACTTTATAGCTTAAAGATTTTTAACTTAATTTTTGTTCCAATTGAACATGCACGTAGAAGCAGGTGAATTAGAGAATTTTGGAGCATGTGTAGTTTACTTTGTAAAAAAACAGGATATAAATGTTTGCTATGCTTAGCTAAGATAGCATTTGTAGTTTCATACTCATTGATAAATTATTGATAAATTCATAAATGACAAAAATCTTCTTTCCCCAAATGCTGAACTCTTGTTCTGAGAATAAAAAGTTCAGGATGTTATTAGTGTTTAGCATTCAGACTTAAACAGGTCAAAAACATTAGCCTTCAGCAAATATCTACCTCTAAATCCTACTTGTGTTTTTTTTAACATTACTTCAAAGTTGCGAAAATATATACTATACTTAAGTAAAGATTATTGTGTAAAAGTAGAAGTACCAAGTATAAAAGTTAAAAGTTAAAAGTAGCCCTCTGAAGGACATTAAGCAGTGTTTTCTGTGCAAAGCTACTGAAACTCAACTCAGTTTTGGGATTTTCTTCAACTTGAATCATTCTAGCTTAAAATCTGTAATATAACAATATACTCCACATCAAATTACAAATAAATAGTAGTTGTTGTAGTAGTAGTAGCCTATTGAACCAATTTTAGTCACAGTCAATGTCTTTTTTGTGTTTAGTTGGACTGCTGCTCTGTACTAAAACAATGAGCTTTATCTACATTGATCACCCTTTCTGTCTGCTTTTATGTAACTGTGTTTGTATTATCTGTTGCTATCTCTTTGTTTTGCCTTTTTAATCTTTTATTGTGAAACACTTTGTGACGTCTGCTGTGTGCTATACAAATAAGCGTTGCTTATTACTACTGAATTACATTTCAAGCAAATAACTTCGGCCAGCAACTGAAAATTAAACTCATTCCCCTTATAGGGGTAGTTGAACAACTCTTTTAATTGAACTAAATCAATTAGTTTAACTTCCCAGTTATTTAACAAGATGACATGTTTCTGTGACAGCCAAACAATGATTTGTGTCTAAGAATCAGTCCATAAACTGATCAATAAAACAAAAAAGTATTCAAAGTTTCCTACTAAGTAAATGCTCAACTTACCCCCCTTCTCTACTGTTTTGTTATGTATTGTGAGCCTCTTCCCTCCTGTATGTTCTGTAGTTAGCTGTTGACAAGTTGCTGGCTTGTGTTTGCAGACTGACATGACGATAGTGAATAAGGGTTTGTTATGTTAGCTTCTTTGGGAATCCCTTGCATGTGTTCCCAAGATGAACTCGTGCTAGCCTGTCTACACTTTCCTCAGCATGAGGGACGTGGGCATCAAGGATAAGACGTGATTCACCAACATACAGAAGTATATAGTACTACAAATACATGTCCGTGTATCGACTTGAGTCTTTGACTCATATTTAACGGTTTGGTTTCACACAGTGAAAGAGCACTCTGCTGCGCTTCGGCTTTGTTGTGGGTAAATGTAGCTTGCCTGGATGCTACCGCACTACTTCAGATTTAGCAAACAGCAACGCTACCAAGATAATGAAAAATATAGTTTAACTACTAATGCTGCAATTTCTAGGGACGTTACTGCCCAACACTGCTTGTTTGTTGATTTGTTGCACATGTGCACTCCTGAAAAACTCCAAGAAAATTTCATGCAGGCTGCACCTGAAATTCTCCTATTTTGGTCATTCACACATGCACCTCACAGCATAACACTGGAAATATATCTCTGTCCGAGAGGTTTCAGGGGGCAGGACAGGACGTTAAGGGGATGATGTGGAAAAAGTCAAATTTACGGTTTCAGCGAAAGAGCAGAGATGAACATACCCGCAAACAAAAACATTAGCAGTTCCATTACATACACGGAGATTGCACCAGTCAGTTGCACAAATCACATGATACGAAAGTCATCATCACCCCCTCCTACCCACTTGCTGTGAATTTTCCTGAATATTTTATGTTAGAAATATAGGAGAATAGGAACACAAGAAATCTCCTGGTGAAGTCGGAGTGAAACATTTGGCCGTTTGCGTTCACTCATGCAGCTCACAACTGAAATTTCAGGAAGTTTTCAGGAGTTTTGTACAAATGTGAAATGGCTTATGCTTTTAGTCCAGTTGAGAAACTTAGAGGCCTTTAAGGCTCTCTATTCCTTCAGGCTCAAACACATTTCAATAATCAGAGCCCCCAACAACACCCCCCTCCGCCGATCTAAAAGTTTATCACTGAGCTCGAGCTCTTGGCTTTATAAACCCCAAACCCCTTCACTTAAATCTGATAAGAGTCACAGCACTATTGTGATACGATTTTCCTCCTCGCAAGTCCGTCCATGATCCCGCATTTCCCTGAGTCCCTCTCGTTCCACTTCCTGAACTGGGCTGGATTGTCTGGAATAAACTCCAATCCTCCTTAAGAGAAGAGAGCAGGGAAGGGAAGAGGAGGGGGGAGGGAGGAGGGAGGAGGGAGGGGTAAAAGCCGAGAGGATCAAGGATGCGAGGGCCAAAGCAGAGGATCCGACAAAGCAGGAAGGAGAGTTAGCTACTCTGTGTCCTGTCCTCGATTTCCTCCAGCTGCCTCTGATTATCTCCAACACCCTCTCACTTATATGTCCTTTATCCATCCATCCATCCATCACTTACACGCATACACAGTCTCTACCTGCACTTCTGCCACTGGCCTCTGGGCAGCGCTGCAGCAGTGCGTCTCCGTGTGTTTGCAGCGAGTGGTAGGACTGATCCATTTGTTTGTTTTCTGAATCCAGGATTTGCAGAGATAGATTAGACAACAAAAGCATAAGGAAAAGATAAAGAACACTTAGGTAATGGATTTTGGCAACACAGCAGAGAACTCATCCTCTTTCCATCTCTCATGTCTCCTCCTTTCTCTCCGCTCTAAATATGTTTGTTGTTCTTTTTTTTCTAGCAGACACTTTCTGAAAAGAGGAAAGGCTGCAGATGTTTATAAGGAAAGAGGGGTTCGCTCAAAGACACAAAGTAGTGGTGCACCAGCCAGACCTAGACCTCTGCAGTTTTATAAGCTTCATTAAAAAGTGTATGCAGGGTGGCCATATGTAAATGCTGAATAATGCTATTGGTGGATTAGGATTGAACAAGAAATACCTGCAATTAAGCTCTGTTTTCTGTCTACATCTCACTTTTTATTTTGTTATTTGTAAGTTTATTTGATTCATTGACCAAACAAAAAAATGAAATAAAAACATAAAATCTCTTGAATGAAAAGGAGCAGAAGGAAGAATAATCTTATATAATCTATCCCTATCCCATAAAATTTAAGAGGGATTTTAAACTACTTCAAATATGTTGCACATTATGTCTAAAAATGTAAAAAAAAGTTAGGACTACGGGATCCCTAACCCTTTTTTTTTTTTTACTAACCTTCAAAATCTCCTCCACACATAATCTGCAGATATAATCTGACACATGACAAACTTCATGAACAAACACTTAGACACATTCGGAATATAGATTCATGTTTTCTTACCAGTATAACTCACCTCCTGACTGGGCAAACCATGTTATAAACAAACTGCAAAAAACATAATAAATGTCACAAACAGCGACTTGAGTTGGTTTCCAAGAAGAAGAAAGCAGAGCTGGAATAAATAAAAAGACATAGAGTGATTAATACATCATTATCTGTATTGCTGTGCAATATGATATGATGATTTGAATTCTTTATCTTTTCAAAGGCCAACAAGAGTGTGACTGTGTGATCCGCAAATAAATATATCTTAATTTCTGTGTATATTAAGAAAGAAGGGCCTTTTGAAAAATGAAAAAACTGCAGAGGGTTGAAATCACGACATATATAGCTCAGATGGACAAGTTTGGGCTTGAGGCATTAGGTTAAAGTTTACCTCAAGAGTATTCTTTACATGGTTGGTTAACAGTTAGAAACTTAAATGCGTTCCCTGATAAAACATTTTTCTAGTCCTAGACCCAAGAGATGTAAAAATGAAGCTTTCCAGTGGTAACAATATTGATATTTTTCATAAGAAACATTTATCCTCCAATATACTACCTGAACAAATACAACATGTTAACCTTTGACCCCTCCTTTTTCCAACGTCTGACGTCTCAATAAAAAGTGATTCACTTGAAACCCCAGCAAATGTCATGCTTCCATATTTTTTTAAACCACATTTTTAGAAAAGACAATGTCTGTTATTTTTGTAATTCTTATCATCAAAAAGTACCAAAGCTTTACAAAAACTTCACATCTACAGTCAATTTTTTTTTAACCAAATGCTGCCACAAGCAAAAGCGAGAGAGTCTAAATTTCACAAAAACAATGGCAACATTTTGGTACCAAATCGTTGCCAGTTTATTCGTGCAATGAAGGCAGTGTGAAGGAGTTTGTTGCAATTTTTGGCAATCAAAAACAAGAATTTAATATGGGTGCATAGGACTTCTATTTTTGTTGCCATGGTATCCAAACAGGTGTTGATATGTTTGATGTTTACTAGAATCGTATCTAAGACAAAAATTCTGGTACTGTGACAACACTACATTACACCGAGAGGAAACTGCTCAACGACACCGTAACATGTTTATAGGAGAAGCAACAGATTGAACCACCAACCCTCCTTAGAACTTACCAGCTCTAACTGAGCTACAGTCTTCTTTGCTAATTTCACAATAATATTCGCTGTTATAACATATCTAAAAGTGCACATTTCTAGGAAAACTATTAGCTTCATGTGTGAAAGATTTCCATTAAAACCTGCGTTAGAAAAGTTTAAATAATGAAGTCTGCCACTCTGTGCAGTTTATGTTATTAATGAAGAATCATTTCAAAACAATTCACCTTTTGTTTCATCACATCAGTGATGAACATTAGCTCTGCTGCTGATTGACTTTAGAGTTTAAACAATACTCAGAAAATGATCATCACTAATAGATCCAGAAGAATTCATTATTGTACGAGGGGATTGGCTGCAGGAATCACACACACACACACACACACACACACACACACACACACACACAAACACACACACACACACACACACACACACACACACACACACACACACACACACACACACACACACACACACACACACACACACACACACACACACGCACACAAACACACGCACACAAACGCAACATGGGTCTTTTAAATAACACACAGCAAACAGCTCTGGTAACACTGCTCCTCTGAATTATCACCTCCTCGCTCGTGGCTGTTTATGAATACAAATTGAATTTTCTCTGCAACCTTGTCGCCGTCACGCCTCATTTGATTTATTCCTTAATGAATATTTCCCCTTTCAACTCAGGAGATGGGAAAACATTTCAGCTCTAAATGAGACCTGGCTTTTATTGTCGCCCATTCTTTCCTGCATGCTGAAGTACATTACACTTATGGCTGTGTTGCTGCTTTAGATTGAACACGACTGTTACATTTTGTAAGGAGCAACAAAGGAAACTAAGGCTATAAAAACAGTGTGTTGTACCTGCAGTTTGTAACAGTTTCTTGTGGATGTTTTTCTCTCTAATAGCTGTGAGTTTCCTCCTTGTTAGTCTACTAAAAGACAGCTGCATTCCTCTGTCTTACACTGAATTAAGAAAATGTCATATAAGTTAGAGACAGATAAGGAGATCTACACGTTGGATTCAGAGACTAAACCCTCAGTATTGACTGTAAGGTGTGATAAAGATTCTAGCAGTAGCATCGCTCAGTGACTACAGTTAGACAGATTCCACACAAACAACATTTACCTGTTAATGTTGTGTAGATAATGTGCAATTGACCGTATGGCTGCTAAATAATGCAGCGGCTTGTTTGGGGCCATAAGGAGAATTTAAAGAGTATTGATGGGCTAAGCTGCCACGGTGGAGGATGTATGCAGTCAGAAAGCTCCACTCTGTATTGATTTAAAAAACAGAGCTTAAAGCAGAATTGAACAAGATGAGGAAAAATTACGAAAACAGGAGGTGCAGGAGGAGGAGGAAAGACGTGGAGAGACCCAGAGTGAGAGTTAGACAAGGGGAGGTTGCAGATGTGCATCCATCCAGCCCCTCGCTCGGGGCCACAGGAGGAGTAAAGTTGTTACCGAGTGGGTGGACAATGGTGTCAGGCAGAGCATAGGTCCATCAGGGAAATGAGACGCTCGGGTTCCATTATAGCCCCAGGTGCATCATGGGAGGAGAAAAAGGAAACTTTTGGTGGAAATAGATTACAGACTATGAAGAGAACAAATTAGAATTCCTGGTTTGTGTCTCTTTGACTTTTTGTAGTTAATAAGTAAAGAAAAAGCACTTTAATTTGGTCATTCATGTCTTTAACATGTCTTCTCTCTGTCTGAAGGCAGACTTGTCTTATGTCATGTTGGATCTCTTTTTGTGGACAGTCTGGAGTCTTCTAAGCTTAGTGATCAACTTGAAGAGTGTCCTGCATGAATGATGCTGTAATCGATAGTCATAACCAAATCGAAATAAAGTTAAAGATGAGTGTGAACTCTCATAAAGTCAACGGGGACGTTATTTACCACAACATGAAAGAGAAGCTGGCCTTCGTTCTGAGGTTTATTTTCTCACAGTTTCTGAGAAATTTTTCCTCTTTGGTTTCTGTCGTTATGCTGTTGATGATGTTTTTTGTTATTGCATCTCCTCAGGTAGATCAGTGGTTTTAATCCCTTTACTTCCCGAAACCCTTAGATTTAGACTAATCTGTGGAGAGTGTTGAAAGCAATCAAATGTGATAATCAAATTATTTTTGGTTTTTCTGTTAACACCAAAACTTGGAGCAATGAGTGAACATCAATGAAACTGAACTGCCCTATTTGTGCCCAATGCTTAAATTAATAACCACTTTAAGATGAAAAACTGAGGCTGTATGTCTCACTGCAGTTAAACTCACACACGCTGGTTAATCTCTGCTGCAGAGTCATGTCTCCATGTTCTGCAGGTCGGCCACAGTATGAACGGATAACCAGCTAACTCTGGTTCAGGACAGGGTCCACATTATTTCTCTTTAATAAGATTGATTATTGCTACTTTGTTTGATTGTTTGATTTGTCACCCTAAAATGCGCTGTGTCATTCAGGAGATTAAAGGTAGGCCTATAATATGTCGAATTTTATGACAATGTTTACATTCAAATATCTAAATTAATAAAAAAATGTAAAAAATGTATTCGAGCACATCTGAAAAAAATAAAAAGATCTCTTTAAGAAATACAGTTAGTTTGTTTTTTTATCCTGCAGTTAATGTGAGGTGCATTAATCCTCTCATCGTGTCCCTCACTGTTTCAGTTGCTATTTTCCCCATAGCCTGCAGTGTAAGTTCTAAAACTCTTAAGAAGTCCAACCTATAAACAAGGTCTCGTTTATATGGTGTTAAAAAGCAGCACCAGAAAAACAACCCAAAATCTTACATGGTGCCATATTAAACGTGATTTGATGTGTTATCACAGCCTACCATGGCATCTCTGTTGTAATGTTAAAAGTTATATCAGAGAAGAAGAAACCGGTTGATTGTATAAATCTGTTTATAGATCTGTTATAGACCTGCATGCACTATCAGGAGTGATCTAGTTTAGTTTCCTGAAATCAGGTTTTTTTGTAAATATTAGGATCCTTTTCTATGTTCATAGGATTATCTCTGTTCATAGTAAAAGCTGAACATGATCTTAATGTGTTTTTCTCTGAACATCTGATCTAAACCTTAAGAAGAAACATGACTCTTTGCTCACTTTGTGCCTGAGCTTACAAAAATATTTGTAATGACAAAAGATTACAAGAACAACACGTACATATTTTCTTCCTATCTGACAAACATCTTTTAGCGTATGTGTTGTTCTGGAGGCTGAGGGGGAATTAGCAGCACTTAAAGCTTGGATGCCGGGCAAGTGTGCAACAAAACAACCAACTTATCAAAGACACATGTCATGCATCCTTTACTTATTATGAAGAAACCTGCCCTTTAATCTGTTATTATGGTGTCAATGAGGAAGAAAAACATGTTTCTCTGCACATTAGTGTGTGTACACTGTGTGTACAGTGTGTGTATATAGTGTGTGTACAGTGTGTGTACAGTGTGTGTGTGCTTAGCGAGGATTTTGATGGGGCAGCTTTAAATGGGGATTAATGCAATGTGGATGCCGTGAAAAACACTCCTGTGGAAGCAAACATGTGCAATAATTTATAGAACAAATAACATATGAAAGGTTAGGAAAATACTTATAGATAAAAATGTTTTAATTTATGGAAAGATGCAACATTTCAATAACCAGCACGAGTGTTAACCTGGAAAATACTTTTTTATACATGCTAATGATCCACAGAGGCTTACATTTCTAGCTCAGTCCACCAGTTACTTTAGAACTGAAGGAGCCTTTCGGACGAGAAGTCAAACATCTTCAAGATCTTCAACCAAGTCCAGTTGCCTTTGGATCAAGCTTCGAATTTACCATGACCTGGATGACTGAGACCCTACACAGACAACCATTTTAAACGGTTAGCCGGTAACCAATATCATCAATGTTGGTCTTTAAAGAGTAAGTTTCTCTTCTTTCATCTTTAAGTATGTCAAAAGATCACAAGTTCACATTTAATTTTCCCATATTCTAATATATTCTAATATCCGTTCTAATAGCTCAGCCTATTTTAGCCACCTCCCCTCTTAGCCTCTGATGTTCCCTCTTTGCATGATAAACAGCTTTTCAGCCCTCCGAATATGTATGTGGCCCATATTTATTCATACATGAGAGGTGACGATTCTGCTGAGGAGGAAATAAATAAATAAATAAAGAAGTAAATAAACAGTCGAAATAAACAGGCAGCGTAATAAGGTTAAATATTTCTCTGATATCGATATTTGCAGGCCGGGCTACAGGAGAGGAGCAAAGTTAATGACAGCAGACATAATACCATTGGGATACTTAGGAGTGTGTCCAATACTTTAAGTAATAGCGTTAATGGCGAATTTGAAGGAATTTAATTTTCAACATCAAACAGCCGCCACCCGCTCGCCTCCACATGTTTGGGGCTTGGGAGGTTCTGAACTGGGAGGAAGAGGAGGAAATCATCTCCGGGGCTGGCGAGGCATTGCAAGTATGCATGCAGGGAGGCAGGTGGCGAAAAAACTTCCAAGCAGAACAGCCGATCGACTTGCAGGGTGACGCTTGTTAGGCTCAGGCCCAGAGGAGGCAGCGTGGCCAGTAAGTAAGGTTATTGGGAAATAATTAGCCTAGCCCGGGAATCAGCGGGGATAGCAAAGTCCTCTAGGGTAAAAAAAAAAAAGGAAAAAAAGAAAACGGAGCTGCCTCTGGCCTCGTTTCCACAGCTAATTAACTTTGAAGAGAGCCTATTAATAAGGCTGTCTTCATAGGAAAAGCCTGGAACTATATGCAGGAGGAACTTTTTGGTGTGGATTTCAATTTATAGATGAGAAACACAAAGAAACACACATCAACTGTGGAGTAATTGAAAGTGAGGTGGTCGTTTTTGGGGGGATTTCTAGTGGTTTTCTCTACATATAACATTGTTTGAATATATTTGATTACAGTGTCAATCCCAAGTGAAACAGGCTGACAGGACACCATCATTTTGCACACAAAGAAGGGACCAAAGTAGACACGCATATTAAAGAGTATCGAAAACAATAAACTCTCCTGCCATGTTATAACACAAATAGCCACATTTTATGTAAAGTACATGTAATAGAAAAAACATTGTACAATGTCTACACCACTGCACCAACATACTACTTTGAACATATTTATAAAAACTATTCTTAACTCCAGATAATAAAGACAATACAAAAGAATATGGGGTTCTTTCACAACTCCTCCTAAGCAGAACTGAGATCCCTGACTTGTTAAATTTGCTATAATGTAAGGAAGTATCTTAATTGTGCTATCAAGTAACAGCATAAGATATATCTACAGATCTATTGTCATTCAGCCTCTTTAAAAACAACATACCGCCCATGGAGAATTGTATGATTCACATTTAAAAAAATAGCTTTAAAATTATTTTTAGCACCTACTTTTTCACTTATCATTCCAGGAACCATATAAATCTCTCACACCATTCAGAAACCTGTTTAAACTCCCCCTCGGCGTCAGATCGTCCCTCCAATTTCAACAAAAAAATTAGCCCCAGATCACTTAGACCCCACTTCCTGCTCTGTGGACTTCATCCCCTGGTGGCCACACGTCCCCTTACCTGTCATCCCAGAAACAGCCAGCACTGCCCCAACTGTGGCCCAGGTCTGCAAAAAAAAAAAATCCAGCCCCAAACCCTCAGGCAGTGAGAGCAACCCAGGCCTCAGCGCCTAATCACCTCCCTCCCACGACAGCACTCATCAAGACAGCAGCTCCAACAAATCAATCTCCCTCTGACACTTCATTTAGACTGAATTAATTTGGAATTAGGGGCCATTACTGCAATTGGCAGGCGTGGATATTCCCCTAACGCGGGCTGTTATCCTGCTTTGGGGATAAAGAAAAAGGAGCCAGCTTTTCTTTTTCTCTCTCTGTACGATCGACTGGATAAGGTGTTTCTGTGTGCTGATCGCAGGCTGAGGGAGGCAGCCACCGGATTCTCAGTTTAACTAAATCATCACTGTTCTCAATCAACAGTTAGACACTGCTGATTGTTTTTTCCCTCTCTTGATACCAAATGAGAGAGAAGTAGGTGTTTAATGAGGGTCGTTGCTCTATCGACTGTCAAATTGTTGCCAGGGGCCAATTAAAAGTGTGATTTCGGCTGTGATAGCAGAGCAAACACTGGAACAAGAGAAACACAGGACACCAGACAGATCCCAGGGACTGCTTAAGACTTTTTAAGCCGTCTCTGCAGAGTAGAATTTGGGGAGGATAATAGACAATAAACCATACAAATCTCAGTTTATACATTATATAATAAAAACATAACTCCACAAACAAACAAGACAACCCAACATCGATCAACATTTATAGACTGTAGCCAAAAATATCCCAGCTGGGAATGAAATACAAAAACCTATTGCTGCTGTTTATAACAAGCCTTGGTATTTTTCCCTCAGTGCAGCGCTATGTTTGATCTGCAGCTGATCTGAACAGACTGACTGGGCCTCTCTCTCCTGCTGGGAGGCAGCAGCTTGAAGTTTACCCAGGGTTTACGACCCTGTGACCCGCAGGTTTGACCAAGACAACTCAGCTCCATGGAAACACAACTTTGAAAAGATAAACACTTCATCACACTACTGCACTGAGAAGCAGGCAAGACCATAGGCTAGCAGGTTTAATAAAGACATTTACCTAAAAATAATAAATACATTTAAAAATATATATATATTTTGTTTCATGCTTTTAATGTATTCATATGTTTTAGACATCATTTATTGTAATATTTTTTACAGCTACAAAAAAAGTCAATGTGAAGTACAGTTTTGTCTCCCAACAAAACAGAAGAGCAAGCTCTTATTTCTAAAGTTATCATTTTACTCTTATGTTCTGCAATCCTGCAAGAGGAAACTCAGTAGACCACAATGCATTGCAGTCACAATCTCAGTGTGTGTTATAAAGAAAGGATGCAACTCTTATGCTGCGTCCCGAGTTCTGCTCACTTCATACATACTCCACCATATGTTAGGTTTTCCACTCTCGTACGGTAGTGTTGAAGTATTATGTCATTACAGGAGCCAAAGTATCCCACAATGCATTGTAAAAAAAGAGCAGAGCCTATGCAGTTTCATTTCACAGTAGCTTTGTTGATGATTTTTCTTTCAGTGGTCTGCCCAGTCCATGCTGCAGTGACAAGCAGGCTTTAAGGGCTTATCCTGAATTTCTCACAAAGGAAACATTTGGAGATGTGCTTCAGCCACATTCCAGAGTTTTTTCTCCCATTTTATAATGAAAGAAATGACATTAAAATGTTAACCAGAAGAAAAGTTAATGCATTATCTAAAACCCCAAGAGTTATCTTTAATTGAATCAAAAAGGTTAAAACATGGCTGTTTCTCCTCGTATGTGTTAAGTTAATATTTTGGAGACACATTTAGTTTACAGGTTAGAAATGATATAAAAGACAGTTAAACAAATGGCAGGTTTTGATCCTGTGTCTAAGAAGGTTTGGTTTAAATCTCTAGTAACCTGGTCCTGGGAGGCGGAATCTTAACTGCAATCTTAGGCAATGTATTACACCAACATAACTGGGTTTGACCAATAGTTTATGTTGTTAGTTTCACCAGGATTGTGCAAAATCCAAGTCAAAATCTGTGGCTGAATTCAATTGCTATTGAAGTAGTCCAAATTTAACAACAGAGATCTACATGAGTTTTTATTTTGGTCTGTTCCATTGTAACAGTAGTTTTGGCACTCGGTGTAGTAAACATGGCCGCTAGGTTTTGAGAGGTGTGTCTCTGGCGACTAGAAGCTGCTCCTGACTCCAACCATGAGATCAGAGTAAATATTAACACTGACATGCTGCTGTGGAAATACCTCAGTGACTTACAGGGGCTCCGAGGACGAGTGGGAGGAGAAGAAAGACGAGTGGACACAGACATTTAGGTGAGCCAAAAGGTAAACGGCAGGGCAATGCACACACATAACCCTGAATTCACGCAGGATACACAAACACACGCACACACGCACACACACGCGCGCGCACACACACACACACACACACACACACACACACACACACACACACACACACACACACACACACTGATGATCTCTTAGCCGTCCATTAATGCTCCAAACCCCAAACACCTCTATCCCTCTGAATCCCTTTGACGACATGTTCCCTCAACACCTACACACAGCTCCCTGAGGAGAGTACAGCCAAGTCCTCAGCTGACACCACAACCACACGCACACACACACACACACATAAATACATACATGTTTAGTTCACTTTTTGAAACATTAGAGTTGTTCCCATTTACTTAACTTTTAGCGGTATGCTATGGCTGTAGTCCTCGAGCAGTGGACTGAATTTGACTCCGACAATCTGCCTCTTTCCTGCATGTCCTTCCCCATTCCCTTCACCCAATTTCCCACTCTATCCACTGTCCTGTCCTCTAACAAAAGGCATAAAAAGGCTCCCACATAAAAATTAAAATCTGCGTTCGTTAATTTGAAACACAAAGTTGGTCTCTCATCGGTCGAGCCATCCTCAATTGAATGTTTTCTAGTCTGTAATATATTCTTAAGCTTAGGCTTTGTTAGCAACTTCTTCTGGTGTTATTACAATACTGATATGTCTCAGTTATGCCGACACTTCCCAAAATGCCATATCGGGTATTGAGTAGGAAATGCAATGCACTGATTGTATAATAAATTGGACTGCCAAAAATCTTAAATCTTAAATCGTCTTAAATCATATTAAATGGTTGCCGCTTGCAACCGGTGGATTAGAGTCAAAAGAAAACGGGTTATCATGTGACAATAGCATCAACAGTGGCTAAACTCTGTTAAAGCAAGCTTAATGTCTGCAATCAGTGTTTTCTCATTAAGCCATTTGTTTTGTTTTCACTCCAAAGTAAATGCAATTGATATGGGAAAAAGGCAGCTTGATGTTGAAAATCAAGCTTGTTAGCTAGTTTCTGTGTTCAGCTTGTTTTAAGTTATTCTTTCAGAATTTAGAACCAGGCCTTGCAACAATGAAAAGGACAACACCACATTGATACATGGTTAGTATTATGAAGCTGCTTGAAGAAAATGACGACAGGTTTTTTAAAACGAAATTAGAGTCTCACAACATCTCTACTTTCATTCTATATTATACCTCCCTTATGCTGGAGAGAACCTTTTTAAAAAACAAAACAAATATACGTCTTCTGGGCGCTGAGAGTCGGCAGCCTGTTGCAGCAGCTCCGAAATAGGTTCATGTGTTACTTTCAAAAGTAGCCTGCCAAAAGGAGGCAGGCTAGACATGTTTAGGACCCGGATCACTTGTTTGGGCTAAGAAGGACCTAAAAGTCTTTACTGAGGCTACTCATTTTTTCTTTCTTTCAATTTTAAAACTGAGGGAAGGATGTTTTGATCCGCCGCAACGATAAAAGGACACAAGGAGGTTGCGGGTTAGAGAATGATCACTTTACAAATGCATGCTAAATCTGAGAGCAGACAGCGCGGCCCTCTATTTATTATGTTTTCAGGCCTGAGCAGAATGTTCCATCAACCTGAGAAATATGACAGTGATTTCACCGACACACTCTCAGGTTTCAATGCAGGTAGTGGGGATGTGTGTGTGTGTGTGTGTGTGTGTGTGTGTGTGTGTGTGTGTGTGTGTGTGTGTGTGTGTGTGTGTGTGTGTGTGTGTGTGTGTGTGTGTGAGTGATTTGTGTCTGTATGTCAGAAAATGACTAAGTATTTATAGTGAGAGAGGAAGGAGGGAAAGAAGTAACGATGTGAGGAGAAGAAAGAGAGATGTGGTGAAAAGAAGTTCATGTTACGTATTTGTAGTCGGGGTGTAACATTTCAGCACAGGACTGATAATAGAGTCAACACACTCTGCATGGGTTTAGAGGGAGAAGGATGTATATGAGGAATGTAAGGGTGTCACATAAAAGCTCCTTTTTTACCACAAGTCAACCACATAGCCTTTTAGTGTAGGATTCACCGTCTGTAACCGTTTTTCAAAAATAGTCAGGAACATCTCGACTTGGAGAAGTATTAAAACGTTCTCACTTCAATTCTCTCCACTGATTTCAAGGAAATCACAAGTGCTGTACAAAACCTTTAATTGGCCATAAACTACAGCTTGTTTACCTAATCATGTGCCGATATTCAAATCAAAGTTAAATGTCCCTTTTTTTGTAATCGACACTTAAGTATGGGTACCTCGCTCATATCTGTACTTAAGTATGAAGACAAAGCAAGCAGCCAGTTCACTTAGCACAAAGACTAGAAACAAAGGGAAACTACTAGCCTAGGTTTGTCCAACATTTACAATCCCTGTCAAGCACTAAACACTTTCCATCAAACCATATTTTCTAACAATGTGTTAATAAATTATCTCCGGAGGTGCGCATGGTAGATTGTGTTTGGGCCAGGCTATAGCTTTCCCCCTGTTCCCATTCTATATGCTAAGCTAAACTAAATGTCTCTTGGCTGTAGCCTCATATTTAACGTACAGACATAAGAGAAGAATATGGACAAGCTTATTGCTGAACTACCAAATATAAAAAGTAGATGCCAGGAAGAAAAAAATGTCACTCTCTGATCCTTGAAAGGTAATAAATGTTCACTAAATAGAAATTTCAGGGCAGTAAAAGACAACAACAAATGTTTTTTTTAAACAATAAACTAAAAAAATCCTAAAAGAAAAACATGAAACCTTCAAGTGTTTCTTGTTATTGGATCTTCATGGCATCATCTTTCTACTGCACAAACAAGATTAGAAGATTATCAGCAACAGAGATGTAGATAATCGCTGGATTTGCAGTGGGAAATGCTTGAAAATCCTGGGATTTTCCTCAATGGTTTACTTTTTAATCCACTCTGGGAAACACAAAACAACTTCACTTTTTGCCTTCATGACCTTAACAATCTTGTGGTTTTGCTATTTATGAAGGATTCAAAATGATTAGTTAAAAAAACAGCCAGAGAGCTCATTTGGTAGAGCTAAGGCACATAAACTGTCAAGAGTCCCTTCCACACATGCACTACTACAAATATCTAGAAAATATGATCTGCAAATCTTCCTGAGTCACTCTGTCCTGCTCGTCCCTCCCACTGTTAGGGACAGGGGTTCTTAGCAGGAAAGACATGAGGAAAGACATAATGTTTAAAACACATCTAAGATGGCAGACGAATCAACAGAGTTAGACGCTAAAGTGACAGTTTTTGCCATTATTTGAGTGCACAGTGTAATAGCACATTTCAGTATCAATGAAAGATTGGAAAAAAACCTGCAGCCAGGCAGAAAAGAGAATGAAGCAGCCTCATTATATGCAGAAGATCTGACCAGTTATGCAGCTGTAGCAGGATACAAACATTATCACCCCCCCCCCCCCCCCACCTTCATGCTAGGAACTTTCCTGAATATCACCTGCTGTGTTCAAACATCAGCTCACCCTGACATCCTATGGACATTTTATGAGGGGGCTGGCAGGAAAAAAGTCCAGATAACGTTGGGGTTTCAGTCGTTTTGTACTTGTTTGAAAAGGGCTCAGGCCCATTGTTATGGGCAGAAAAAACACAAAATCATGGGAAGAAAGTGACTATTTTACTTTTATTGCACTGACTGCTAGTCTGGTTTTTCTTGTTGTAAAAAAACTTTTTAGCGTTTTTGTATTTACCTTTTTGTTTTCTTTTCTTTCACCAAAAAGTTGGTGACCGATAAGATGGTTAGAGGACAAAATGGAAGCCTTTCCTTAGTTATTTTTATTTTCTTACTCTTAACATAATTCCAATTGTATTCAGTATTTAATATCCCAAGGCACTTAGGGTTTGATTAAGATGAACTTTTGGTCTCAAGGTGCAGGCAAACTCCCAGCATGCTCTGCTGACTTATGAATGGTGACCCTTGGGAGCAAGAGAGAGAGAGGAGAACAGGAGTGGAAACATGGTGGAGGGAAAAAGGAAGCACGGCAAGATGCGGATGAAAGACAGATATGGGCGAGAGGTGGCTGAAAAAAGGGGTAGGCAGTTTGAGGGGGGTATGGGGGGTCAGATTAGAGAACGAGGGAGGGTCTCGGTTCTCAGCGGAGGCTGCACTCTCTCTAAGGAAGCAGTGTGGAACCACCCAGGGCCTTGTAATAGTTAAATCATATCAATTAACCATGGAACATCAGGGGATTAAGGGTTAATCTCTCCCATGAGAGAGAGAAATGGTAAATTAGAAAGAAAAGACAGGACAGAAAAAAAGAGATCATAAATGGCTGCTTGAAAAGGAGATTGCTGACATGATGATTTACAGAGCATGAAAAGCATGTTTTCAGATAAAATAAAGAAATTGCCTGAAGGTTGACTTTTTTCCCCTTAAGTTATCAACAATGTCATTGTAAATTACTATACAGCAAACGAGCAGTTTGGCGCTACATATGCATTTCCCTATCAGCAGCACTGGGACCAGAAGTGGCATTTAGGGATTAAAAACAACACAAAACAGGAGATAATCCCACAGCTCGACCACACCCGCCTGGGAACTGACTTACGCCATTTTCAATTTGGATGAGGGCTTGGAGAAAGAAAAGGGGTACGAATAATTTATCCCCTGCCTCCATAGCCTCGTTGCCCCTTCATGAAAATGGTCCCTCAGATTAGGAAACGTCCACATTTGATTGAAAATGAAATCAAATACATGAAGAGATGGTATATGTGGCAGAGGTTTGGGAGATCTTTATTTGGGGGGATTGGGGGTCTGAGCTTTGGGGGTTTGAGAAAAAGGAGAGGAGGCCCTCTTTCTTTGGTGTGTATGCAAAATGGCTGAAATGGGTAATGGAGCCGTGAGGTAAGAGGATTAAGATCAGCATTGGGTCAGGACTGATAGTGAGGAGAGGGGTGATGGAGGGACAAAAGGATGAGTAGGAGAAGTAACCAACAGGGGGAAAGAGAGAGAGAGAGAAAAGGGAGACTTTGAGAAAATTAGACAGAGATGGGTGATTTGGGCTGAAAAGATATAAAATGGAGACTTGAGAAACTGCTTTTACTCTCTTTCAGGTCCGAAACACTTTGCTTCCAGCCCATAAGTGATCATATGGGATCTGTGAATCCTTTTGATAGGGAGCGGCAGGATAATGCTTAACCTGATACTTGGATTGTCTATGCAGGCAGCAGGGGGGTCGATGTTATTTCCAGCACCAAGCGAAGAGCTTGAAGGCAGCAGGAAGGTATGAGCAGGCTGCGAGTACAAATGATGAGTGCTCAGGAAGCTGGAAATCTGCAGGATCGAGCATTTCAAGGTGAAAGAAGAGGATAAGGGGCTTTTACAGGCTAGTGATGTCTGAAATGTAAGTTTCACCAATGACTTGATAGCCAGATACATATAGCTGGCATTCAAATGGTCAACAATAGACTTTAGTGAGCTTTAAATGGGCTGCTATGTCTATTTTACTATATTACCTGCAGCTGTCCCTGCTTTGAATGTTATTGCTAAGCTACGCTAACATATCCCAACTCAAACTTAAAATTAAACAGACATTTTACACAAAGTCAAAATCTTTCAAAAACTCTTAAAATGAAAAATGAACAGTTAACATGTATCATTTAATACCTAAAAAACACTGAATGAGAAAAAGACTCCTGAAACTAATTGCTTCTGCCTAAGAAACGTCCTGCACATGACCTTAATAACCAAAATCGGTTGTTTATAGACTACAGGTTTGGTACTGAAACGATAAAAAATGACGCGCTTAGGCGTGCGGGCAGGTGTATTTCAGTACATTTTGACAGGGCCAGGCTGTTTCTCTTGCTTTGAGTCAGTTGCTAAGCTAACATTACCTGCCTGCACTTATTACTAAATAGACATGGGAAGCAAAGCAACAAATCTGCCTAAACAAACCTCTAAAGCTCACTACTTGCATCAAGCTAGCTTAATTCATAATAATGTGTTAAAAATAGTCTACAGTAAGTCACTGCTCATAGCACAGAAGTAGTCCTTCAAATTGCGATCTTTACAACCCCATTTTACTATTTTCTCACTTCTTTTTAAAGAATTTACATTGAAGCGACAGCGTAGCTAACGTCAAAGGTGTTGGTAGTGGGATTTCATGACCTTTCGACAGGGACAAGTTAGCTTAGTCTTTTTGCTAAGCTACGCTAACTTCTTCTAGCTTCTACTAAACATCCAGAAATTAGAGTGATAACAATCGTAACTTTTTTTTGCAAGCAAAAGACTTATTTTCCAAAATGTCTTACAACTCCTTTAAAAGAAGAAAAAAAGCTTTGGTATATGTGTGCAACACGACTGTGAACTGCATAAAAGCTCGCCAGGAAGAGGTAAAATGGTGTCAGAAGTTGACAAACTTTTCCTCACAAGTATGTGCCTTATAGTAGACCGAGCTGTAGCCTGAAAATCAGTCTGTAGGAGCTGAGGAGTCTCATCTAAATGTTCCCCTGACTTTGCTTTAGCCAATTAGCTGCCATCACAGGATCAGACTCAACTCTTATTTGCCAGCCAAAGAGGCTCAGCTGCTCGACCCCGGCCGTAGCCTCATGGAGCCACGATGCCTCCTCACACCCCTGCCTCCCTCAGTCACTCAACCCCAAATCTTAATTCAGACACTTTGAAGTATCTATGTCTGTGGTGAGGAGCCACTCAATCAATTACGAATGAAATAATCTCCTTATGATATTCCGAGGTTTCCTCAAGTAGAGGAGGGGGGAATGCAAGAAGAGATTATGGAAGCCAAATCAGTCTCTCAGCTGCGTCTAAAGTGACAGCGGGAGAATCAGCTGAGAGGATGGTGGGAAATTAAATAAGAAAAAAAGATTATGTCTAAGTGTGTCACCTCCGAACACTGCTGTGAAATCTCTAACCTGATCCATGGGGAGGTGGTGGTGGTGAAGTGGAGGAGCGAGAATGGATTATTGAAAGCCACGTTAAAAAAGGACCCATGGTTGCTTAAAAAGCTTTTGCTTACCACTAAAGAGAGCACACACACATATCTAAGAACTGCCTTTGTGATGTGTCTGTGTTTGACTCACAAAAACAAGTAGAGACAAAAGGAGGTAACATGTCATCGGACTGGGAATCAAACTTAATCTGATAAACACAAAGATAATCAACTTATTGCCACTTTAAAATGTGTGCAACATCGCTGACATGAATATTTGAATATCATGAAGGCAGTAGCAAGAATGTAATGCTAACAGGTTAGTTAACATTGGATGGTATTTATGTAGACTTTGATTTAGCCTAAATTCAAGTTAAATAGAAAAAAATGTAAAAAGTCAAAACCTTGATACTGTCAAACACAATTGATTTCTTTTCAGTACGTTTGGTTGAGTTTGGTTTTCTTAAAACCTTAATTTGAAACAACAGCAAAAATACATTTAAATGGATAGTTTGGGGTTTGTAATGGGGTTGTATGAGGTACTTATTAAGAGTAAGTTAATAACAGTAGATAATAGTCAGCTCAGCTCTGTTTGTAGAAGTCTGCCAAGGTACACAGAAGCTATGCAAAGCTGCACCCAGGGTCACATGAAGCACTTACGTCTATGGTGGACTGTAACAAAGTAAACTTACTTGAGTACAATACTTAGATAACATTTTTTGAACATCTTACATTATTTGAGTATGATTTTGGGGAGGAAATTAGGACTTTTACTCTATTACATTTGACTACATTCCTATGAATTTTATCGTTAACTGCTACTTTTACTCTGAAGTCAGCTGATGATTTTTTTTCTAAAATCCTATACTAAAGACAATAAACTGTATTCATGTAGTTCTGCAAGTGGTGTTGCCGTACCTGAACATCACACGTTTTGATGGCCTGTTCATCTGCATCATCTTGCAGGTGAGTCTCAGTGTAACTGTAATTACTAAGAGACTTCACTCTGGCTGTATGAGCCAGAAAACACAACTGGTTTTCTTCTCATTAACTTAATATTGACCAGTTTTAGGTTTGCCAATACAACAACATCATGATGCATATTTGTAAAAAAATGTAAAAATGAAAGCGTTATCTGGTCTGTCCTCAAGAGGAGAAGAAAACAACTTAAAGAAACTTGTTTGTTGGGGCGCAGGTGGCCTAGTGGCTGTTTCGCGCACCCCATGTAAAGAGGCTGTACTCCTCGAAATGGGTGGCCAAGGTTTGAAGCCCGGTGACTTCTTTCCTGCATGTTAATCCCCACTCTCTCGCTCCCTGATTTTCGACTCTATCCACTGTCCTGTCTCTCCAATAATGACATAAAAAGGCCCAAAATAATCTTTACAAAATTGTTTGCTGAATGGAGGTTGGATCAATCATCCATGATGCATTCCAGGAAGTCAGAAAATCTAATAGCATATTGGCTGACGCGACACAGTGTCAAGCCAATTGTTTGCTTAAGTTGATTTTTTATCTAAAACGGATTGTTAGCTACACTTCCATGCAGATATCTGTTTATGGAGATTAGAAAAATGTGTTGTCATACCGGTAGTGGTGTGGGGATATAATTCCTGTGGATTGCATTCTACCTGCTTTTCCACAAGCGTCTTTTTTTTTCCTGCATTCACCAAAGTCTGCTGATGGGTGATTGGTTGATACTCGGACAGAAAAAGCACTACAACCACGAACCAGAACTTCTTCCATACTTAAATCCAGACCCTCAAATATATATATAATACATTTATATGTAGAATCTGTACATTTAGATTTTGGGGGGGAGATACAGAGAACTGAGAGATAACAAGACAAACAAGTATCAGAATGCTTGAACAAGAAGACAAATTGGCAATCCTTAAAGTATGTTGCGTTGTAAAAGTCAACAAACCAGACCTTCCTGCAGCCTCCCCCTCTCCCCCCCCCATCAGTGTTCCTCCCACATCTTGCCTCCAGCCAGTTTGATTTTCTCCATGGCTGACTGTTGTTTCTGCTGCTGTAAGCTCAGCCATCAGCACACATTGATCGCTCCCCTTCATCCTCAGCATCCCCTCCGTTATACCTGACTATGGCGACTAATTCTCCCGTTCTCACCCCTCTTCATCCCAGATTGAGAGGGTCGGAGGAAAAAATCAATAACTGAGCCAAGTGGGGCGGGGTCAGGGGTCAACGAGGTCCTTGACAAGTGTGTCAGGGGAAGGAAGGAGTGAGAGAGGGGGAAAGTGCTTGTCTGTGTGTTTGTGTGTGTTTGTGAGTATGTCTGTGTCAGAGTGTGTTGCATACGGAGTGGTCAAGAGAAACAGAGTGACCAAAGTCCTCGTGGGTGCAAGTGTCAGGCCTGTCACAGATCAAATTTATGACCATTGATCAGACCCATGTGTATGTGTGTGCGTTTTTTAAAAGTGTGTGTACTGTATGTGTGTGTGTTGGAGTGTTGATGAATGTGTGTGTTTAGGTGGATCATGGTGGAATCTGACAGGGGTGAGGAGTCATCATATAAAGCCCATTATAGCTAAACAAGCCACTGAAGCAAATGAATCCCATGAGATGTCAAAGTAAAGACCCTGCCATTAAAACATCAGTCTGTTGTGTCCAATAATGTGTCTGATTATTTTCAGGGGAAAAAATCGATAAAGAAATAAAAATAAAGAAATCCATTTCCTTGTTTATCCTCTTGAACATAAAGGAACAGTTCCTTATTTTGGGGGAAATGTGCTTGTTTTTTGTTGCTGAAGTTGATGAGCAGAATGATAAAAATCTCATGTCTGTAAAGTAAAGGTATTAAGGTATACTTGAAAACAAAAAATCCAACACGCTACTCTTAAGTACTTTACAAGAGCAGTGTGTGGGAGTTTTTATTTTCAAGTAATAGTTTGTCGCCCTACGCACCTACCTTAGGAGATAGTTGGATGTGGGAACACCTCCTTAAAAAACTCTGTAAAGTAAAGGTAAAACTACAGCCAGGTGCTGTTTAGCCAAGCTAAGCAAAGAGACTAGAAACAGGGGGAAACATACAAGCATTAGCAAACCAACACATAATATCTTGTTTGTTTTCACGACCTGGCTCAAAGGAAGTGACAAAGAAGGTTATCACACATAAACAAGGTCTAAAGGAAGTACAGTATATTTATTATAAACTAAAGTTAAAACAATCATAATGATGTCTGATGAGTCAGTCATGTATGCAATGCATGAATGAGTGTAGTGTTGGGAAGTGCAACCAATACCAAACCAGCTGGTGGAGACGTGGGGAGGGATAGAGGAGAGAGTGAGATGTTAAAGTGGAAGCTAAATAAATAAGATGAGGCCTGATTAACTCAGGTAACACACTTTACTGATGTCCTTCTTGACTCTGCCTATTGGCTGCTGAGCCAGGAAACTAAACCAACTAAGCACATGCAAGCAGAAAGGGCAGGACGTCACACAAGTATACCACTGTTTAACATGAACCCACAGCCAAGGTGATGTTAAGACACTTACCGTTACTAGAAATTAAAGCCTTCATTGTCTTCAGATGGTAATGTAACCATTTAGCTACATCCATAGCTAACATAACACTTAAGAGTTTATAGCCTCCCTAATAAATCAATTTAAAATCAATATCAAACTGTACTGTTGTCTATTTGTTAAGCTAAGCTAACTGTCTCCTTTCAGCTTCATATTTAAGAGACACTTGTAAAATTACAATAAATCTTCTCATCTCTCAGAAAGAAATTAGATAAGTGAAATGCAAAAATGTCAGTCTATTCCTTTTAAGAGCATGAGTCAGAGAGGTGTTCAAAATAACACTTGGCATCCATCAGTGTCCAAATAAATGACCGTTTATTGAATTCAAAATGTAGTCTGTAGTTTAAACTTTTTTACCAGAAGCTCATTTTCGATGAAGTCGATCTGCTGCTGCTCAATTTGGTTGTTCATTCCCCGCTGTTTAATTTCCACATCAGTAATCGTTTACTTTAATCTTCTCAGAAACTCATAATCACAAGCTTTTACTGCCCAATGGGACTTGATGATAGCCATATAATGACTGATACCAACCTTATGAGACAGATAATCATCGCTGTAGTACTCTAAATAAAATGGGAAATAAGGACGAAAAAGAAAGGCAAGTGTTCACCTCTGAATTAAAATAAATGTCACAGATAAATAAATGAATGCAGACGAGGGCATTATGTTGGTACTGTAGAGGTGCAATCGGTGTGTACATACACACATCTATACTGTACAGGCCACACACACGCAGGGAAAATGGAAACAGAAGATGAAGCCTTGTAGAAATCCATTTGCAATTTAAATGAAAATGTAATGAGCCCATGGTGGCAGTGAATTAGCCAGCTGATCAATTGATCATGTCAAGGACAAATAGGTAAACAAACGTATCCATTAGCCTCCTGCTTCACCTCCTCCCTTTGCTCCCTGCTGGGGAGGAGTGCTGGAGGATCACTGAGAGGTGGAACATGTGTGCGTTTGTTTTTATATTTGTGTGTGTGTGTGTGTGTGTGTGTGTGTGTGTGTGTGTGCGTGCGTGTGTGTGTGTGTGTGTGTGTGTGTGTGTGTGCGTGCGTGTTTTAAGTTAATAGGTGACAGCAAATAAGGTCTTAAGTACGTTTTCATGTTGAGAGTCTCTAAACAAACACAAAATGCTCACTATAAACACACAAGTATAAACATACTGACAAGCACAATGGTACACCCCACTGTGACTGTCCTGCCCCGCTCGTTACACAGACAGTTGGGCCCAGCAGGTTCCCCTTTCAGAGGCGATGGAGGGAGAAGACGAGGGAAAGGAGGAGGAGGAGGAGCAGAGGGAGGGAGAGACAGGGCCTGTGAGACTCAAACAAGGAGCAACAACAAGGAAAGACGGGAGAGAGAACCATCTCTGAGACCATCAGAGAGCGTGAAAAGTACTAATCATGAGAAAGAAGGCTTCGACAGCGATGTATAATGTTATTAATAGAGAAGAAACCTATAAACTATAACTGTTACAAGAAACAATAATTATCTTTCTCTCTTTAAGTGCAAATTCATCAAACTTTAATTTATTTTTAAAGAAAGGGGATTGAACCAGGAGCAAACCAAAGCATTGATGTTCCATAAATCATTTTCTGCACTCACTCAGCCACATTTTCAGTCACAGTGGTTTGTTTCTTTAAATGCTCAATCACCACAACTAACACATCCTAATAAGAGTCTGATGAAGAGCTTCTTTTGTTCAAAAAACCTGTCAAGATTACTTGATTACTGCCTAATATGGCAATGATGGTTACTTGGAGTCCTTGTGGTGTGTGGTTTATATCACATAGCACATGGCTGCAAAGTCACAAGTAAATATCCCGCCACTGGTTCTTTTTTTTGTTAAACTTTGATAGCCAAACACACACCCAAAGACAAATGGGAGATGTGGAGTTACAGCGTTGTGGAAGCACGACGTGTAAACAAACAGCATAAGTTTCTCTTTAACTCAGACAGGCACATACAAAACGCTGCTCTGCCCTGCTTACTCAGACGTGATGCCATTTCATCTCTCTATACCTTTGTTACCACCTTCGACGCATTGGGAAACGACTTCACCCTAACCATTACGGCTCTGTGCATTTTATATTTTACATTGGACGAGTCATAAATATCCCTCCTTTAACTGGCAATATAAAAATAGATAAGGAGAGCCTGGGGTGTGAAACACTCGTCACATGACCACAATGTTCCCTGCTGATTTCTGGGCTAACTACAACTGAAGAAGACCAATTTTGAATCCGAATTCACTTATTTTAAACATATCCATTATGAACGTTATACAAATCAACCTACTAGATAGAAAATTGATGCCAATGGAGGAGTGCTAAAACCCACAGTTCCTCAACTGACCACTGAATGTGAGTTAATTCTTATTTTCGAGCATTTACTTTACCTTGTCCATCTACCTCAAGAATAGATGGGTACATTTTCTAATTAATAAATAGGAATGTTTACTCAGCCTGTAGGCAGGGCTCGCAGTTAGAGAGGGAGGGTGAGAAAAAACATGTATGAAACATGTTTGAGCCTCTGAGTGATATAAACAAGCTGAAGGAAGTGCTGTCTCATCAGTGTGATCTCAGAGCTGAGAACAACAACCCAGAGAGAGTTTGACTTCAAAGAGAGAGTCATTTCTCAACATTATAATCAGTTAAGACATCTTTAATAAACGCTTTATTCACGTTTAAAATGTTATATAATAAAACCTGAAACCTCTCATAAACGGACATTGAAAAAGTACAAACTGTCTTCACACAAACAGAAAAAGCTGCTTTGATTTTTTCCTCAGGACAAGATGTTAAGTGGCCAGTTTCAAACATTAATCAGGGTAAGTTTTTATTCCGTATCACATATATACCATCTATTCTGTCTAAAGATATAAGAGGAGCACTAGACGATGTCAACTTGAGCATTTCTATCAGGAGTTATTTCATGCATGCTGGATGTTCAGCGAACAGAAAAAAGTGCCTCCATCTTCACTTCCTAAGCAGGAGACGATATTACCCTTAGCTTATAAGGGCAAGGACACATGGAAAGGCATTTGGAAAATTACTATATCCATGTATGTCGCAGTGTTAAAGGTCTTTTTTGAGACCTTCTAAATAGGAACATACCATCACCAGGAAATGTGTTGCACAATACATTTTCAGTGGGAGAAGATCCACATTCCTTGTGTGCAATTAAACCGCATGTTGGTACATTAACTAGGAAATCTAAAAATATAGATAGTAACAATAAACCAAATCTGACACGCATAGAAACAAAAAATGAAAGATGAGAATACAGCAGGTTAATACAGGATGAAAAGAGGGAAAAAAAGAATGAGACAAAAAGAAAAGAGCTTTTTAGAGGGGACCATTTGTAAAACAAGGAGTTTAAAGCCAGATTATAGGGCAACAATGACACAATCCCTTATGTTCATCCCTGTAATACGCTGTGAAGAGGAGGATTTATACTTTATTGTGGTGGAATGCATCCAGGCTGCATGCCTTCCTTGTGTCTGCCTCCGCCGTCTGCCTGCCTCTTTGGGAAACATTTTCCTCCTCCTGAGGCCAAAGTAATCCCCATATGGAGGAAGAGGAGAGAGATGCTTTCAGCCTGTTTCTGATCAGTCTTTTAATGGTTCAAGTATTACCAGTGATACCACCAGAGGGGAAATTCCTTCAATCCAGTCTAAAGCTTTCTTTACACTCAGCAGAGGAGTGTGCTTGGTTTGGGTGGCTGGTTGTCGGATTTCTCCCTCACTCGTCTCCTGGTCTGAGTTGGATTGCATTGGCTTGTCTTAATTGCCTCTAATGACTAAATTGTCCCAACTATTTGCTTCATTAACTCCCTGTTAGCTCTATTAGGGAGGTACGGAGCCAAGGAGGAGACAGTAATTGAGAGTGTTAATGAAGGCAACATGATGAGTGCAACAAAAAAAAAAGAAAATAAAGTAAACAGATAGATTGGTGAGGTGTCTTTTTTTTCTGAAAGGGCCACAGAAGAGTTAAATTTTAAGGAAAATAAAAAGTTTATCACATTTTTTTCCCTCCAATATCAGTCTCACAGTAAATATGCCATATTATACACACCACAGTCTAAATGTTGAATTATAGTATTTATATTCACCTTATGCTTCAGGTTTCACCTTCTCTGGACCTATCAGAGCTCAGATTAAAACCATACGTCATTTAATATTCTTACTGAAGGGAACAAAACAAGAGTTCTCTCCTGAAAGTAAAGTCAACATAAAACTGGATTGGTATGAAAGATTATTCTAAAAAGGGCCACAGATACAGTATGTAACCATTTAAAAGAAAATAAGAAAAGTTTTAAAGAAAGGAAATCACTGACAAAATCAATGTCATAGGAAATGTGCCTCATTAAACAATCTAAAATTGTATTTTGTGTGTCAATATTTACCCATAATGCATCAGGTTTCACCCTGTCAGCACCTATCCCTCAGAGCTCAGACTAAAACCATCAGACTGAATTTCTCAGTGGGTTAAACCAGCTCCAGATTAAGGGTCTGATGGTCTGCTGTTGGGAAGATACAGAGGGATTTTCTGTAGTAAAGACAGATGTTTAAGAGAAAGTGAAGGGATTCTGACTCTGAGCTTTAGCTTTGTCAGCGCTGTTAAGATTTGGCCTCATGAACTCCATTTCTTTAATTGGAATATGGCAAAGCAGGCTTGTGTCAATGTTATCAGAGGGTATGTGAGGACCCTGCCTCTTATAACATCTGCTTGTTCAAAGATTGCCTTGATTTTGACAGGTAGATATTTTGGGTAACTTTTGACTGTGACATAAAAAATATGACACAGAAACTGAAGCACTTTAATGTGACCACAAGTTTCTAGTACTACTACTACTGACATTAAACTATTGATAATCTCAAATTAAAAGTTCACTGTACCTTATAATGTAATGGACAATGGATTTTATTGATTTATTTATGGTTTCTATGTTAAAGCCTGAGCCTTTCTCCCAGCACAGATGTGCAGGCCTATATACTAAAGAACTTGTGGAAATATTTGAACACCAAATATTTGTTTGTGTTTTCATTTGAAAAAGGATGCATCCCAAAAAAACAGAAGCGACGTAAAGCCTCATGGGGGTTTTAGTTTCCGGAATGTAGAGACATTTCTTGAATCCTAATCTAGAAAGCAGTGTTTGAATGTTACTAAAATCTTACCATCCAGTAGGCCTTCAGTGGTTAATTTAGCATGGACTCTTGACAGAAAACCCTCTAAATTTCATTAGGACAAAGAGTCGTGTGAAACAGAGTCAGTATTTAAGTTCTTCATGGAGTGATAACGTTTTGTAATGTGAGGGTCCGATGTGTGGTGGATGGATCACTCTACTTAAGAGAAACAGAAGGATGGAGACGGATAACTTTCTCAGCAGCACTTTACTGTCATCCACATTGCTACCGCTACCGCTACCGCTACACAACAACAACAACACTTCCCTGTTACTTATCACATGTCCCGTCGATGGCCAATCAGAGGCTAGGATGATTAAACTCAAGGACGACCTTATGACAACTACAGAGGTAGGTTCAAACATAATTTGGTCACAGTTACTAGGTGCTACTGTAAATATATCAATATTAAAGTTGTAAACTCAGGAAGGTACATAGTTCACTGTATAAATGTTACCTTATTTTTAACTTAAACTTAAATACATGAATTAACTCAAATATATGAATTTACTTCACTTTTAAATCTTACAGCTTTATGACCAGTTGGAGCATTTTCAGCTTGAACAATGAAGAAAGCTGTAACTAATCAAAAAAAATTACAGCCACTCCAATTACTTTTCAGGTCAGTTAATGCACTAATAAACTCAACTACTTAATTTTGTGTGATGTTCATATTAAGGTGTTTTCATTTGTAAGCATTAACAAAGCTGTTTTCAGTTGTGCTCAGTCTCTTTATATTGGTGCTATTGTAACCCACAAGCGTCCGTCCTTCACTCACACCCCTTATGGCTGAAAATATCAGAGCTCAATTTGACACTTACATACTAATATATCTTGGCTAATGGGCACTTTAGTAATCATAATGATCTTTAAAAAAAGACACTCATGTTTCATACAGCAGTCAGTTACACATGTGAGTGTTCCTCCCTGCAGGAGAAAGCTTGTCAGTTTAACTCAGCTCTTCCTGGAAACTTCGACCCTCCCCTTATGATCTCTGCTATACTTCAATCCTACAGTGTGTGAGTTTTTTCTCCTATTCTCTCTCTTCTTTTCTTTCTTATTCTCTCTTCTTCTCTGACACTCTCCAGTTTTTCCTCACTTTTTTTCAACACATAGGTGGATTAAGGCAGAGGGGCTTTTGTTTAGATAAAGCGAAGGATTAGGGAGAGATTTGCCCCCATAAAGTTGTGGGCTTAATGGGCCTTTTATCCCTGCATGTCCCTAAAGCTGTGTTGCCTCTGGATTAGGACTACACAATGGGGCCCCTTGTGCAGAAGGATCCGGGCCAGAGAGACAGAGAGAGAGAGAGAGAGAGAGCGAGAGGAGAGGGAAGGCAAGGAAAAGAAATGAGACAGAAGGACTGAGACAAGGGAGAAAAGAGGGCAAGAAGAAAGAGAGGAGGGGATGGAAAGAGAGAAAAAAGAGAGGGAATTATGCAGCTTTTTAGATGAAACTGACAGGTTGAAAACTTTGAGAGGAGGGATTTGCCCAGGAGATCCTGGGATCGTGTCACCAATAAAAGGGATTTCAGGAGGATTCAGAGGCGTGGTGCTGACAATAAAACTGCAAAATTATCGCCTTCCTCTTGAATTCATTTATAATACAGCCTGTTTTTAAATAATAAATAAATAGGAACGGTTCTTGCAGTGAAAGTGCTGCTAATAATGTGTCTAAGAGGTGGCTCCTGGCAAATTGCTTTGTTATTCTTGTCAAAAAGGGTCTCCTGCAAGAAGTCGATTTTAAACTACACATCAAAATGATTAATTGCTGTGGGATGAACAGATGCTGAAATACCCTTGAATGGAGGCAGGGAGGCTGAGGCCTGCTGGATTGCAAACTTAATGTATTCATGAAGTTGCAGAAACATCATTAAGAGTATTAATTAGCTTTCAGAGAGCAAAAATCACAGCATTAAAGATCTTTTTGTTGTTTTGTTTCCCATCAGATGCAGGTTTAAACATAAGGAGAAAGTTTACTTTAAATATCTGTGCGAGTTGGGGGGGGGGGGGGGGGTGGGACAAAAAGGGTTCAACCTGACAGGAAATCAATACAGGAACAGCAGACATTTTTCCCTGCAGAAACAATTTACACTGTTTTAAAGGTTAAAATCCACTTTAGGTCGCCATATAAACATTTGTAAATGTTTGGCTGTTTATCACGTGGTGGTCATTGTTCCTGCACCTTATATTCATCGTGCCTGGCCGGGTCCAGGGGAAAGGGTAGCAGTTTTTGGGCGTTTAAGCCCCTCAGACGCGCTGGACAGCTCTAGTCTCTCTAAGGAGCTTTAGGTGGAGAGGCGCTGAGAAGAAACTCTTTCTCGCTTTAATTGCTTTAGAGACGGTCCTCACAAAGAGACAGTGGCCAGATTTACCTCCCGTTTAAGTTCTTATTTCCATTGGTTCACAAGTTAATCCTCTTTCTTTCTCAGACCTCGGAGGAAAAAAAGCGAGTGATTGGAGCAGAAACCAGAGAGGCACACGAGTTTTTCATGAGAGACACTTTGAAGAGCACATGGAAAAGTTTAAGGTGTTCCAAGAAATAATTAATGACGCACTAAGAGAAGAAAATTTAAATACGTCAATTACACTGCTAATAATAATAATAATTATTATAATAATAATTATAATTATAAACTGTTTAAGGACTAAACAAAATTAAAATGACTTTGCGTGGATGAATATCCAAATAATCAACGTGAAAAACACCACTGACACTTTGTCCTCATGAATTAATTTGATGTTGTATATTAATAGGCTATTAAAAATCAATGTTAGAAACCAGATCAAATGCATGGCTTACGTAAATACTACAGTTTTTTACGTAAAATTGGAAATTTCTGTCTCGTGAAAAGCACCTATCTCACCTTAACTGTCCTCTCACCTTTTTCTGTCACACACAAACAAAAATCAGACACACGCTGCCCCTAAATGGCGACTTTAAATGACAGTTGTCCACAACCACCGACTGTCTAAAAACAGCGCGTTTGGGTCAAGCTGTGTTTTAGTTTGCGTCAAAACGCATATTAATATTCCATATTCCATACAATCCTTTGTCTACTGCTCAAATGTGTGAAACATGGTCAGAGATAAAACTGCGTCATTGGCCAAACACTCCCAACAAAATATGCAAGCTTTACATTAAAAGGCTACTTTGCGCTGCCCTTAATTCCCCACCTAAACGGTTTTGCTTCGGGAGAAGAAATCTGCTCTAAAAACCCTTCAAGAAGAGAAGGGCATTATTGCCCTAATCCTCTTACCCGCAGTCATTTTAAGACAGGGGTTTTTGGAGGCTGAGATGGCGTCTTGTCTTCCCTATCCCATCCCAAATCCTTCCAGGCCGGGAGAGAGTCTAAAGACAGCACCCTGGCATCTATTAGCCATCTCTCCAAAGTCTCTCTCTCTGCTCCATGGCATGAAGGGGAAGCCGAAAAGCAAACAAACTAAAGGTTGGTTCCTTTTCCCCACAAAACTAAGGAGAGGCAACTGGATTAAAGCTCCAAGTGCCTTTTGACGATGGAAGCCTTTTGAAAAAAAAAAGTGCATATGCCTATTTTTTTATACAGATGCCATTTGGTTGTACGTCTGAGTGTCATCTTAATATTATTACCTTGATTTGAATGCAGTTTTATTTTACATATATTTTACAAAGTTTAAGTAGGAAGGAAAACAGCCCAAAAGAATGACTTACTCTTCTTCTTTTTTCTTCACCTTTTTGGCAAATAAATAAAAATGAGGTTTTTCATGTAGCCTATAAAATCGATCTACTCATTTTGCCACACGTGAGAAATGTCAATTGTCATATTTCGGTGATATTTATCATTTAAAATAAATAAATAATGTGTAGACGCGCTTAAGCGGACAAAATTGACTTAAACTTCTTATAACTCTGGGAGTCAGAGCGCCAGAGTCCACCGCTGGACGATCTGTTATCTTATTAACCTGACTGACAGCACAAGGAACCAATAGGAAGCCACCATGACCCCCGCAAAGCTCTCCTTAAAATCCCACCACCGGGCTCTCGCGCACCAGCAGATGGCGGCTTCCCACTCGTGCGCAAGACGTGGAGAACTCAGCACGAGAGAAGAGCAGGTGGAGCGCGAGCAGGACGGACTTGAAGTGAAGCAACAGACTGGATGACTTTCACTTTTCTCTGACTTTTTACCTCACAGACGGACAAATATATATTGAGAAACCAACACATGGTGGGTTGAAGAGAAGAAAAGAAAAATCTGAAACCTTAAGAAGTTCAGCAACTCGGAGTCTTCTGTGATACAGTATATGTGGAAGAAGTGACGGAGAACACAACTGTCTCTACCAGAGGTAAAGGCTTCTTGGCATGTTTTTATTCAATTAAACAAAGGCTTTTTCACATGTTGATTTTCTTTACAATTATTTGGTGTTGTTTGAAACTGGGTCACACTTCAGACTGTAAAAAAAAGCGTCTCTAAATCGGAAAAGCTAAAGTTTATGGTGTTTAACATCGAACCAAAGCCTGTAGCAAATGTTCACCGACTATTAGACATGTAGCATTTAAGACATCCAGCCTCTATATTTTTATACTAACTAGTAATGAGGATTTTTTAAGTTTGAATGTGTAACCGCAAATACGCGACCTGACCTCAAATATAAAGTATAACAGACAGCTAAATACAAAAAAAAGGATCGTTTCCAGCTAAATAAACTTTGTCAATTTTTAATGCTAGAACCTAAAAATGCAATAGCCTCCCCAATAGTAAAAGCGTGTCTTCTTGATTCTGACAGGTTAGCTTCCTGGTCTCTTCTTAATGGTATTTTTTCTCTAAAATTACCATTATGCTACTCATAATATGTAGTTTACATATATGTGGTTTAAATCGAAAGCTGCGTTTTTCACATAAGTTGGATGTGTTGGATGCTCCTTCTCTTTTGCATTTTTTATTTAAATTTAGCCTGACAACAATTAGGCTATCGCGATCACATGCTGTTAAAATATTCCAATATTCCGTGTAAAAGCCCAAAATAAAATAGCAGACATCAAGACACCTTTACCTTTCAATCTGCTTTCTTAATTCTCTTTCATACTAACATCACAAAGCCAAAATCACAGACTCGTCCCTTGCCCTCTGACAGTTTACACTGTGACACAGCAAAGAGCAGATTGTCAGCTTGACTCTTGCCCCTGGGGGCTGTTAGCAAATAACATTTTTCCTCATTTAGCCGGATCAAAGAGTTGCACTGTACATGCCAATTTACATAATGACGGTTTGATAATCGAAGCATTGAGCAGGGCAGCCAGGAGGGCCCAGAGCCTGGAGCACAGAGGGGCTTATGAATGACAATAACTGCGCTGACAGGCTCACTGTGATGAGCTATTGTGCTGCATTTGATATGGGACGGAGGATACAGGCTAGAACCAGAGATGTGTACAAAAGGTGGGAAAAGCTGGTAATCACGAAGAGGCAGGCTAGAGGCTAAAAGTTTACCTGTATTCAAAGAAACTGTTCAGTTTAAAAGCTTGATGTTTTTTAAATGAACTGTGAAGACAGTAGAATACAGAATACAACAATGGGCATTCAAGTCTCTCACTTTTACCTGTGCATTCAGAGAGGTGTACAAAAATAGACCACTAATCTGTATTCTAAATTTTCTGACATAGTCTATGTAGAGACTCGCTGCCCTAATGCTGGCTATTTCCTCCCTTGTAAAAATGTCTTATGATTTGAGGCTTTATCAATAAAAACAAATCATATCTTTATCTTCAGAGCAGAGAAAAAAAAGCCTTTTTTTACTGGGGCACAAATCACGCTAGCGCACGTGCGCACATGCACACGCACACGCACTGCGGGAACTCCAACCCAGAGCTAACCAGCCGGTCCCACTGTACGTCCGTCCGTGTCAGCGGTGATGATAAATGGAGGGCCTCGCAGTCGAAACCTATTTGCACTTCCATTAGACGGGGAGCCAAATGGGGATCAACATGCATATTTTTACCCGCGGAGAAGCCATACATCTCAGCCAAAACGTTGCCCCGGGGCGATGGGATAAGAGGCCGCCAGAGAGGGTGAGGGGAGGGGTGAGGCGTGGAGGAGGAGGGGGGAGACCATTCAACTCAAATACTTGGGGGAGTAAAGTAAATGTTTAGCGAAGCACCTTCTGTCCCGGCGAATTAAACTATTCCCAACCGACCTCTGATCACATTCATCAGCCGCCGCGGACACTTAATAGGCTGGGAATGGGCACTGCGGGCATTACACACACGCATGCACGCGCACGCACACACACACGGTCGTACTTAAAGCTACGCACACACTTAAAAACAGAGAAACGTGCAGAAACACTGCTTTTTACAAGAACGACAACTCAGTAGTTTCTAACTTTCAAAGGTTCGCAACAGCCTTTTATTATTATCATTTTTATTAATGCATTAGGGCCTAAACGTAATGACTGAATAGGCCAAATGCATTTCAGTGTGGATTACATTTGATTGTTACACGAATTATTTAGTCATGATATAGGCCTTTCTTTACCAGTGTGGCTTAATCAATCTAAATTAAAAGGTAGACCATGCAGGTCAACACTCGTGAGTGATTGACATGGATACATTTTTATTTTATTTGAAGCCATATCCTGCCTAAATTGGACATTTAAAAGATTTTTAAAAATCACAGTTGCTATTTTGCTTATAAAATCTGTGATTTATTTTCCTAGTCTGTTAAAATATACAGCCTGCACAAAAATCTTCAAAAATCAGTAAAACTACACAGGCTAAAACAATTACGGAACATGTGTAATGCAAACCTGAAAATTCTATAAAAATAATACAGTAGTTTCTTAAATCCATTAAGGTAACCAGTTTCCTGGATTTTGTACCTGCATGTCATAGAGCAGAAAGATGTATATCTTCTGCCTGTGGTCTCTCTTGTTTTAATATCTGTTTGGGCCTCCGAGTGATTCCCTCCTGTCCGCCTCCTCCCTGCTAATACATATCTAATCGTGTCCTCCAGCGTTTTATAGGAAGAACCTGGTCGTGAAGGAGAACTAAAAAAATGAGTTTGGAAAATGAAATGTAGGCCTAATGTAAAATACTCTTAGATAGATATTTTCCTTTACACAAATTGGTCTCTTAGTTTCATTAGAAACTTTAAATATTCCGGCCTGCAATTTAATTGATAATACCATTAACTCAAATAAAATGTAAAGCTTTGTGTCAAATGTTGTAAAAAAAAAAAAAAAAAAAAAAAAAAAAAAAAAGATTTTCAGTCTGTAAAATTGAACAGAATTTGTTGAGAATATAATTTCCTCAATAATAGCCTATAGAATATAATCCAGTGTTCAAACTGCAGGTTTTTCCATCGAGACCCAGAACAAATCTCCTTATTTCATTTTCCAACACATTTCATCACCGCCCTGATATGTCAAAGCAGCGTTTTCAGGGGGGATTTGGCTTCTCTAAGATCATAGAAACGTCAAGAATAAATTCATGAATAAAGCATCCGTCACGGTTCATTATGGGAACGAGTCATAATTACCCCAATTAAAAGTCTTTTGTATAATTAATGGATTGAACAGGGCGATAATTGGATGTTAATGGATAACACTTTTGTCTGAGTGCGCACATTTAAATCTATTGGCCCTTGAGCGCGAGGACCTGCTGACATGTAGAAAGCTCGTGCGTGTTTTAATCTTTCAATCGGTTTAATAAACCAAAAACAGATTATTATTAGTCTTAAAAAAACGGAGAGTATAGCTCACAGTGTGTCCATCAGCGGCACGCGCCTATAGTGTGTATATGTCATCCTCTTTCTTCTTCTCTCTCTGACCATCATCATCCTCTTCTCCGGTCCGCAGGTAGTGACCTCTCATCATGCAGCACTACGGGGTGAACGGCTACTCTCTGCACGCCATGAACTCCCTCAGCGCCATGTACAACCTGCACCAGCAGGCCGCGCAACAGGCGCAGCACGCGCCCGACTACCGGCCGTCCGTGCACGCTCTCACCCTGGCCGAAAGACTTGCTGGTAATTAAGTGCACGCTCGCACAAAGACACAGATACAAAAAGTCCTAAAGTAAGTAGCTGTGGTTGAATCATGCGCAGTAAAATAAACCCTCCGTGTGTGCTTCCCTTCCAAACGGCTGCGCATTTCAAGACATCATCCTCGAGGCTCGTTACGGCTCTCAGCACCGCAAACAACGCCGCAGCCGCACCGCCTTCACCGCACAGCAGCTGGAGGCGCTCGAGAAAACTTTCCAGAAGACTCACTACCCAGATGTTGTGATGAGGGAGCGGCTGGCCATGTGCACCAACCTGCCAGAGGCCCGCGTGCAGGTATGACAATACAAAAATGTAGGCTATCAGTGCAAGAGAAAAACATGTAGTGATATAGAAAACTTTGTTCGTAGCAATCAGGGGCTCTAATGCTTCTGTGTTTTTTTGTTAAGTCCTTTTGCTCCTTTCATTTTAATGCATTTTTTTATTGTATTTTTACCTGTAGTGCCAGCCTATGTTTCTATTAAGCAGGACACATTTGTTGTTTGGTATGACATTTAAAGAAATATATAAACACAATTAAATATGCTCTGCATTATATATAAAAAGGTTGCTACATATTATTTTGAAAAAATAAATCTATAAAAACATGTTTAAGTGACTATTGTGCATTGCTGGGAGAACGTTTCACTTGTGCCGATACAATGGAAAACGTGGGTTATTCATCTGGATACAACAAATGCTGACAGCAGTCTATATTAAAATATTATCATCACTGTTAAAACTAATTAAAGTTTGATTGAGATCATTATCTTTTACATTTTGAGTTAATTATGTCAAGTCTTGTGGACATATTGACTTTTGAGTATTCAGATCCAACTTAGTTATCTGTTACTTACTTGAATCCCTCATGTAGAGTATGTGAGTGTCATCTTAACTCTTCCTTCACTGCTCTTCATCTTTTCATCTTGTACTCCCTCTAATTCTTCCTCTTCTTCCCTCTGCGTTCAGGTTTGGTTCAAAAATCGCAGAGCAAAGTTTCGTAAGAAGCAGCGCAGCCTGCAGAAGGAGCAGCTCCAGAAGCAGAAGGAGGCATCAGGGGAAGGAGGAGGAAGCGAGAAGGAGGATGCACCTGCCTCCACAACTATACTCCCTGAAACCCAGCTCCCTCCTTCTTCCTCCTCCTCTTCCTCCTCCTCTTCTCTGGAGATAGAGGGCCCTGTAGTCCATCCTGTACCTCTGGACATGGAGCTGAACGTCACGTCGGCTGAACACTCCGGCAGTGAGTCGGCAACAGAGGATAATGCCACGGATAAGGAAGATGAGAGTAAATGTCAGAGAGAGGATATGAAGTGTGAGAGGGCGGTGACACCTGGGGATGTCTCTCCTGTTTGCAAAAGACTAAGTCCTAAACCAGGTAAGAGCTTAACTCAGCTTAAAAACAAGTCTATACAAACATGTAAATAAAAGTGCTTCACTTGGGAACAAACAGAGAATAAGAGTTTTTCTAATAATACCTGTGTTGATCAGCCTCATATCATATATTTGTAAAAACAATGACAAAAACACCAGCCATGGATATAACATTACTCCAAATTAAACATTTAAGCGATATTATAAAGGTAGAGCTTACATTTCCACAGAGGGAAGTTGATCTGTGTTCATCCTTATCTTGATTCATGGCATCTCTTCATGTTTAAACTCTTCCCATCATAATATAATATAATATTTTTTTCTCTCTGTCCAGACTCCCCCCTGGTCTCCCCTTCAGTGACCCCCTCCTCCTCCTCCAGCGGTGGCCTGACCAGCAGTGCTCCTCTCTCTCAGAGCCACTCATACTCCTCCTCCCCCCTCAGCCTGTTCCGTCTGCAGGAGCAGTTCCGTCAGCACATGGCCGCCACCAACAACCTGGTGCACTACCCTGCCTTTGACCTTGCTGCCGCCCCTTCTTCCCTCCCCTACCTGGGCATGAATGTGAACATGCCCCCTGCGCCGCTGGGCTCTCTGCCCTGCCAGTCTTACTACCAGTCCCTTTCCCATCATGCTCAGCAGGTGTGGAACAGCCCACTGCTGCAAGCGTCGGCTGCCGGAAGCCTCAGCAGCCACAACAACAAGACCACCAGCATCGAGAACCTGCGTCTGAGGGCCAAACAGCACGCCGCCTCGCTGGGACTGGACACCATGTCTAACTGAAAACCAGATGAAGGACAGTAAGAGGGAGTTTAGAGACTCGGCCAACACATCATCCCATCCTACTGCTTGTCTGTGTGATTGTCATAGCTCTTTAGGAACCATGGATTGAAGTCTACTTGAGTACATGGGTGCAGGACATCTAAATGTCTGAAAATAAAACATGCCAACATGCACTGGACCTGCAGGACGCCAGCTTTTCAACTGAGACCACACTTGTTTGACTCCTTTAAGATCCAAAACTGTAACCTTGGGAAAAAGAAAATCCCAATAGATATCAAAAATTGCCAGAAGAACACATGATTTGAAATGAATATCCATCTCAAAGGACAGTGAACGTATTCTTAACTGTTTCCTGAGAAGAAAACGTGTGCTGGACCATCCTAACAAACGAAAACGAAACGACTTTTAAAAATGTCAAACAGTTGATGATGGACACACTCTGTAAAAAAACAAAAAACAATGCAAATAATGTTTACTAGAAAAATGTGAATAAATGAGGCACTTTTGAAGGATTTAGGCTCATTAGACAGGAGGGGAAAAAGGACCATCGACATTTCAATTAAGCAGCAGTTATGTACATAGCATGTACTACACAACAGCACATAAATAAAAATACATTTCAAGCCATGTTGTCCTCAACAGCGTAATTAAAAGTGACTAATTTACCGGTTTAATGGCCAGTATTATGCCGCTTTGTGCAAAAGGCTGGCTGGATAATGAGAAAATGATTTCAGTGAGTAAATTCTCAAAGCTTTTAATTACATTTTGCCCCGGGCTGAGGGAGTCGGGGCAGACGCAATTATGAACATGAATACCATTTAAGACCAAATTTATAAATCCCTCAAGGTCTGTGGGCTGAAACGCTCAATAAAAGTAGACACAAGCTGGGTATCGCTTTCAAATCTGTTAAACAATTGGGATTAATATAAAATGATGGACACTAATGTAAACTGTTGGATAAATATCTCCATTGTTTCTGGCCTTCAAATTCTCTAGAGGAAACATGCAGCTTTTCAATGAAAGCCCGGCCGACTGTAAGCACTTGACGAGGAGAATCACACACCGCTCTGATGTTTTCTGTTCATGTGATCTGGGAGCAAATATGAAAAAAAAGCACATTATTTTAGTTATGTAAAATACAAAAAAGTCTATCTATTAATGTTTACTTGTAAGGTAATTGTAAAATTCTTAATATGTTGTATAATTGATAACATTTCTTTAGCTGTCAGATTGCAAGATTGTATTTGCTGAGCACACCGGCAGCATGTCTACCCTCCTCTCCTGGTTTGTCTGTGTAATAATACGGGTTCAATTAATATCCAAATGTCTTCACTTTTTCCAGCTTAAAAGATGCAATAGAAGAAGTTTGGGTTGTTGGAAAACTGCCACTTTCTGTATCTGAGAAACAGATCAATTAAGGGAAGTGGAAATATTTCAAGGAATAATTGACCCTCCTCCTCCTCCTCGTCTGTGTCCTGCTGTCTTGACTCTGTTTGAGTTCTGTTGTTGCTGTTCCCCTCTCACTGTCTGTCAGACTCGGTCCAGTGGTAGATATATGTGTAATGGAGGAGGAAAGAGTGAGTTGACCATCAACAGTGTTGTTTCCTCTTTAACAATGTAGACTTGAACTAGTGTTGTTGTAAAATAATCACAAATAAAAACAGTGATTGAAGATCTTTATGATGACTTCTCTACGTGTGCTGGATATGTTATTTATTTTATTACAAATGTTGAATTTAGAAAAAAACAAACAAGTACCGTTATTGTAGAGGTGTCTTTATGTTGATGTTAATTCAGTGAGTAAGCAAAGTTAAAAAACAACATATGTTTGAACGAATAAACAATACAAACTTGTAAATTCCTACTTTGCAAATGTAACATACAGTATACTGTATGAAACAGCATTACATGATCGTGATGATATTGCTTGAGAAGAAAAGTGATACAGGTTAAATAAACAGAGAGACAAAAAAAGTATCAAGACTATGAAGGGATGGGGAAAAGGTCAAATTAAAGGAACAAAAAAAAAAAAAAATTATAAGGTAGAGTCTGCAGAAAGACAAAGTCTGTGGTTGCAGAAGAGACAAAAAAAAAACCTAATCTGAAAAACCTAAAATAAAAGAAATATCAGCAAGGAGACATAAGCCATCCCCAATGAATAAGCAGGCCATTATCCTGAAGAATGACGGCCCGGGGCAGTGATTATGCTGCTATTATATCTTTAACAGCATGGTTTGTCAAAACGCACAGACCCCCACCCCCCCCAAAACCCTGCCCCTACACACACGCGCCACTTGAGCACCCCTACCATCTCCTCTTTAATGTGCCCTTGCTCTTCCCACAGTAAACTAAACATAAACATACATTGTGATATGCTCTGCTATTAATGTGACCTTTCACATTCGTTTCCCCACAGTGTGTGTGTAAATAACAAACACACTTTGGCTGATGAATTGAGCAGTTTTTCTCAGACTGTTATGGATGACCACAACCCAAAAATGGAATAATGATCTCACCAGATTAGCAGCGTTAATGTGGGTGTAACACCTCACCCTCACCTTGTTGTGTTTTATTACACCATGAACATCTGTGTGTGCGTGTCCTCAGCCAAGGGCACCCTGATTGTGTGACTGATAAGATTGTGGTGTAGATATGCAGCAGGAGTGAATGTCCTTGTTATCCAGGGGAGGAATCTGTCCAGCTACACGGCACTATTTCCTCCCATGGGGCTCTGCAGCAGAGAACATAACCCACTACTCTTGTTCCAAATGTTCTCTCTTTTCATAACACCATCCCCCAAACACACACACATGAAAATGCACATACACACACACACACAGCCTCAGGGTTGAACAGGGAATGCTAGATTGTACAGCTGCAGGGTCAAGTGTGTTGAGCCCTTGATGCTGGATCAGGTGCTTCCATCTCTAACACTCTGGGCTGTATATTCAACACTATACAGCTGTAATCTTCTATTTATAGGCACACACAGAACTCCATCTACTTTCCTTTAAGCAACTTGTGACGTGTGTATCCGAGTGTGTGCAGACTAAAAAAAATGTCACCAAAGATTATAATAGCATTTCGAGACACAAACCAAATACTTTGTGACAAAAAGTTTAAGATTTTAGTTCTCTCAACTTTAAAAAGTATTTGATAAAGAGGTAGCTAAAGTGTGAATATCTCTGTGTGAACTGTTAACTAGATCTCTATATAGTTGAATTAAGTGATCTTAGCTTGAGACACAATTATTTTACCAGTGTTCTAACAGATACATATTTTGTATCTCTGTGTGAAATAAGATTTGAATAAGAGGAATAATCTAGTGTCTGCATATGTATTTAGCACCTTGATCTTTGCAGAGTTTTCTCATGTTATAGCTGCTGATACAAATGTCTTTTTATTGGGGTTTCGCATTAAGAATCAACAATGAAAAAAGTTTAAAATGTTGAAGTAAAGTGGAAACTTTTTAATGGAACTAATCATTTTTTACTAAAAAAAATAAAAGCTTTGAATACTTTGCTGTAAAATCTTTAAGAAACTGTGAAACCACCTACCTTCAGTTTAATATGTGTTAATCCAACAGATGTCTGCATCTACACTTTATATTATTATTATTACACTTTATATTATCTATAAAACAGTCAAAGAAAAACAAATTGGAAAATCAAAGGGGATGAATACATGCAAGGTTTCATTTTGGAAAAAAAGAATGGTTTGTAAGGGACCAACAGGCCGACTGGTTTTCTGTATTTCTCGCTTTAACTTTCCTTCCCTTTTCACACACACACACACACACACACACACACACACACACACACACACACACACACACACACACACACACACACACACACACACACACACACACACACACACACACACACACAAACGCACACGCGCACACACACACACACACAAACGCACACGCGCACACACACACACACACACACACACACACACGCACACGCGCACACACACACACACACACACACACACACACACACACACACACACCCTCTGAGCATGCACCCCACACAAAAATCACAGTGTACCATTCAATCAGTGCTTTTTTTCTCCCTCCTCTCCATGGTTCTCTTAAAGGTTTTAACCATGGCGAGAATGAAAAGTGCCAGCGTTAGAGAGCTCGCCCCATTGAGGAGGTGACAGGGTCTGCCAGAATATGATCCTAATCCTGTTTCCAGCATTCTTTTAGCCCACTGGCATCGCCATTTCGCAGCATATTCTCTGAGCTGTCAGGCCCGGGGAAATCCCTCTAATAATGCATTGCTCAGATACACATCAAAGCCCTCCTGGAAACCAGCAGCAGGAACGTAAGGGAGAGGGAAGCACGAGTATAATCGGACTCACAGCTGCACACACACTCAAGATGTTAACACAAAAAATAAACGCTAAGAAATAAAGCTAGAAAAAACTCTACTCAGTCATGATACTTCAAAGTGTCAAATCTTCTCTAAAAACATGGAACAACAGGAACCCTTGGCTTTCTCTCCTAACTAATTTAAAGATTTAATCTTCATCATTTGAAAAATTAATCAGTCAAGACAAAGATGAAAACAGATGCAGAGATGTAGAAACAAGGAAAAAAGTGATATCATGAGGAAGTCAACAGGTGTCTAAACTGTGTATCCTGGGCCACCCTCCTTTAGTTCCACTTCATCTTTCATTTTCTTCTTGTCCTCTTTTTCTTAAACACTCTGACTGCCATCTCACCCCTCCCCGGGTAATCTTCTTAGAGAGAAGAAAAACCCCATTCTCTCTCCTTTTAATCTGGCTGCAGCCTAAACCTGCGGCTGCATATCCAATGCGGGCCTTACTGAACTGTTTGGGAGGCTCTGAGAGCCAGTTTCTGAAGCTTGGAGTCTGTCCGAGGATACTTACATCAATAAGTGAGAATATGGTATACAAACAAAGTAACTTAAAGGACAGTATGTAACTGTGAGGATAAACACCTTCAGCAATTTAGAGAAAAAAGTGTGTAAATATGTCATGCAACAACATCAGTGTTGCAGGATTGGATCTTCATGGGCCTGTGTAACCAGATTGCGCTCAGTTGCATGTTTCCACAAGAAATTAAAACACATTCATTATAGTGATATGGATAAAGTCTTCAAGCAAGGCAAAGGAAAAATGTGATTCCCATATAATTATCGATTGTGATAAAATAAATTAACTGGAAGGCCAATGACGAAGAAAAACAAACACCGACAGACAAGAAGGAGTAACCTGACAAAAGCTGTTCTTGACAAATTTAGGTACAACCTTATTTCAATTTAAAAATCATAAAACTGGAAAAAAAAAAAAAAAAGTAAAGGTAGGGGCTCAAAGAGCTGCTCTTTGGATCAGGACACAACATTCGATCACATGGATAGATTTGATTGACACTCTTCTTTTATGATAAAACCATTGAAGAGCCGCACTGAAGGAGGTTTGCAAAGAAATCAGTCTTGTTATAAAAGATAACTTTTAGGCCATTTTTGTCCGTATTTGATAGTGAGAGAGAAAGGCAATGTGCGGAGAGAGAGTGGGGGATGACGTGCATCAAATGGTCACGGCTGAGAGTCAAATCCAGTGATCAGTGTATTTGAACATGGAGCGCCTGTTCTACTGTCTGAGCTAAACCGACAACCCAATATCACTTTGTGACAATAAAGGCATTTTAACAGTTAAATAAAGAGTGTCTGAAGTTAACTCGTGTTATATTCAAACACAATATAAGCAAAAAGAGAGAGCCTGCTTATTGCAATGTTGTCCACAATTTGTTTAGATAAAATTGTTATCAATTGTTACCTTATGGTACAAAAAGAAGAAAATCTCTACAATTCAAAAAATGACGTCATATCATCTGTCCAAACACAACCACATCTTGATCATCATGACAGAACGAACAGTAAGTAGATCACTCGAGAAAAAGTGAGATCAAGTCAGTCTGAAAATCCATTTTGTGAAGCAGATCTATTCTTTCAGTGCAATTCAATATAAAATCATGTATTAGTATAAAAAATATGAAAACAAAGAACAAATTAAACTAAAGAGGATGAGAGGAAAGTTAGTCAACTGTCCACCTTATTCTTTTGTTGTTATTCTGTAAACAGTAAAAGATGTAAAGATGATCCTCTCAGTGATGTCAAAGCAAAACTGTAACAAACTGCTGTGATTTAGTTGTGAAGTAACAACCCCGTACAGTACACTATTCAACCCGATAGACACTATCTTTGTCCGACCTGTGTATGAGAGCAGCAGTTTGCATCCTAGACTCAGACTACTCAGTGCATCTGTGGCAAAGACCCCCACTGGTGAAATCCCCACTCCCAGCGCCAACTGGGACACAGCGTCTGATCTACACCTCTGGGCTGGAAAACACCACAGCAGGAACATCAGCAGATACTTCAAATACACAAACTACAACTACGTCACTTTGTATTTCTCTATGAAACATGCCTTTTTATGTTCACCTGCAGAAGTCTTAAAACTCTGTATTAAAAGACGGACAGCACCTGCATACATGTTTATTGTCCCTGCTGCTGTCGTTTAAAACCTGCTGTAGATGTTTGGTATAAATACATGGGGGTCATTACTGATGGATTGTAGCTTCAGAGGTGAAAACATAAGACTATTAGAGTGTTTTGCATGTTTATTATAAAAACAACATCTAAATTGTATTTGAAAAGACAACAGAGGGATGGTTGTGTGGTTAAATCCACAGTATTCATCTTTCTAATGCACTGCATATGTCTCCCTAACACAGGCTTACACACAGGGACACAAACGCACAGAGGCTCATTGGCTAATTCAATAATAAAGCAGACAGCGAGTGGAGTCAATAGACGGGCAGAAAAGAGAGTAACTCATCTCTAACAGTTTGCCGTCTCCTGAGTGTTAAAACATGTAAATTTATGTAAGAGCCCATTGGAAACACATATTTACAATACGTTTAGGTAATCACACGATGTGCGAGGAGGCATTCAAGGCCCCGGAGACGAAAGCAGTCAATACAAAAATAGTTTTTATGTGTCATTAATTCCCTCTGCATTCCCAGATACATCCCCCCTTTTACCGCAGTAATACAGTAATCACTCACAATCGCACAGGAAATTATCTGCACTCATCTGTGGAATCAAAAAGCGGAGGGGCAAAACAGGGAGAGGCGTCCCATTTTAGCTCTCTGCTGCCTCTTTAATGTTCATCTGGGAGCCGCATGGCTGCCGTCCGTCCCTGCACAGGGATGGGAGTCAGCTCCTGCGCTTGGAGCGGCTTAATGACAGCGGGATGTGGATGGTGGACTCGTTAGAAACACACACATTCACATACACACCTTTTTCACGCTACATTTCCTGTGCAGGACAACATGAAGGGTCATCGGCGGTGTGATGGGGAAAAAAAGAGGCACCTCTGCTCTCACATTAGCTCATGATAAGAGGAAACATTTCACCTCTGAGTGATGTCAATGCAAAACACAAGTCAATCCAGCTTTTATAATGAAAGTTGCAGAGATTCAGATGTGGAAAAGCCAAATGGTCAAATAAGTCATTACCTGCCTGTTCATTATTCCCTCCTTCAACATAGCCATATACTGCGTTATTAGGCAAAGCTATAAAACCTGATGAATAACCATAGAACAAAAAGAACACATTTTCATCGGAGAGTTAAAGGGACCAGAGGATGATGGAAATTTGTGTTTCAGTAATGTGATTCTGCAGCTTGAAGTCTTTATCATCTGACTCTGTGCAGGAGGAAATGGAGTTGCTGCCACCTTTAACCCTTCAAAACTGAAAGTGTATGACCTATAGTGGGCACAGAAGACACAGGATACTTTCCTCTTTGACTTAGGCTGCCACCTACAGGACAAAAATAAAACTACCACTTTAATAAGTAATGCAAAGCTGGGGAAGTGACAAGCATATAGATCTGATTGGAGATAGATTTGTTTGTATAATTGGATTATCTAGCATTTGGTCGTTTCATTATTTATTTGTTATTTTGTTTAAAGCTCCCCTGAGGAGTTTTTAGCCGGCTATGAAACAGACTGAAATGAGTACTGACACCTCTACATGACCTTCAAAAGTGAACAAGACCATCAATAAGATCATTTCTACATGGTAAATTGTAATGGTAGTAACCACTGCCGCAGGGTAGGTATTGGACAAAGTGAGTTTTAGTACATTTTCCGTGGCAAAGATTCACAGTGAGTGAAACAATTGGCTGTCAAAAGAAAGCTGGATTATTTTCCATTAGAAAACTTCTACATGAACAGGTACAAATCAGCAAAGCGCTGAGGTAACACTTTGTGAAGCTCCAACATGAACCCAAACAAAAAAATACCTCACAGGAGCTTTTTAGCAATATATGTGAAAAGTATGGTTGATTCCATTAGCAATATCATTTAGAATATTTGAGTTTATGCTTTTGTTTTGAAGGAACTAGTCAACTTTAGCACCAGGTGTTTTGTATTTGAAAAAGTGTAGCTGTATGTTTCTTTTTATTAACCATGACAGGACAGGACAGGAACAGGAAAAGAACACAAAGCCATCACTTTTGTTTGTTTGCCCAAAGAACTGCTGGATAAACATTAAAGACCGTTATACTTACCAGTACATGCACATTGGACATTTTATCCTGTGTAAGTTCCTCTCCTCGGGAGCCCCAGTGGCTGGTTTGATTTTGGATTTATTTGAATTTATTTCAGTCGTCGCCACTACTATGCCCCAAAAAGTATCAAACCATGTAGTTTTAACTTGAATTTGCATTTTCAAACATAAAACTGTGTTTAATGTTGTCCATTGTTATAATATAACTTTTCAGGTGTTTCAGCTGGAGTTTTCTTTTTGGTTTTCTGGTGTTGATATCAGTCATGTGTTTAAAAAGTCCCCAACCATGATGAAACAGTTCTCCTGGTCTTGCAGACACAGTTTATACATACGGTTGAGTCGAGAGAGTCTTTCAGTCCACAGTCTATGTGATTCTTCTCAGTTTGCACATGTAGATGGGGCCAAAGTTAGCGGCTAAGTGTGGGATGACCATTTCACCCAGGGGGAGGTCAGGGGCGAAGTGGAAGGTTTTCCCAAACATTTGTGTGAGGGCTCGAAGGCAAACAACCTGAATGTAGATATGATGAGGACAAAGGGGGAAAAAAACACAACAAGGGGGAAATTATTTGTTGTAATTTTGCTCCCAGTTTCATCATCAGAAGGCCCTCGTTTATTTTTCTGGGGGTTAAAGTCTTTATAGTAATTGTCTGACTCTATTCTTGAGGATATTACTGAATCTCTGATGTGAAGTTTACAGTGTGCATCTGACTGACCTGGAGTTGGATGCCATGGTTCTCTTTAGCCAAATAGATGGCCTGCTCTACCACACTCAGGTTCTGAATCTGAGACAGTGTGCAGGTGGAGTAAAGAATCTCCCCACCCGGACAAGCAGCAAGGATTCCTGCCCTGAAGGATAAAGAGCAAAGTTTGTTTAGTTGTAGCTTTAAAGTGGAAAGCTTTTTTTGTACAATTATGTGAGAAAGTGTAACTGCGTAAACATTCAAACCATCTTGACAGTGTCATTAACTCACAGAAGAAGCTCCGCCTGTATTTCTGGCAGCCTTCGTCTTTCACCCGTCCTGTTCTTACTGAATATGTTGTTGTCGTCTTCCATGAGCGAATGTCTGTCTGTGGTGCAGGGAACATCAACAAGGACCTAAAAAAAAATACAAGAAAGATGGAGGAGGAGAAAGTGATGGTTCCGTGATTCACTTTACATTAATTAAAGCATCTGTAATACTTTCCATTGGCTTACTCTGTCAAAAGTGTTCCTTTCGATTTCGCCCCACTGGGTTCCATCAAAGGAAGTGATGCGTAGTTTCTCATCAGTCAAAAGCTCCTTGGGAATATAGCTCTGGAGGACCTTCCTCAGTCGTGTTGTCCGAGACGCAGAGTTGTCATTCACACACAAAAAACCTTTGGCGTAATAAAAGAAATGACTTGTGGTTAACTACTACAGACAGAAAAAAATCTCCCAAATAGGAGAGGAAGACAGTTTCAGTGTTGAATAACTGGGTTTAGATAAAACAACTCTCTTACCAATAGAATGTGTCTGTAGTAAAGCTAGGGTTTTGCCTCCTGGAGCAGCACAAAGGTCGAGCACATTGTGACCCCCTTGAACGTTGAGAGCGAGACATGGCAGCACAGACGCTGCATCCATCAGGTAATAACCCAGCAACCTTTTCGTGTCTGGTCTTTAGAGACAAAGGGAACACAAAGTCAGAGTATGTGGGCTTATTAAACCATAAAGGAATTACATTTATTTAGACAAATAAAAATACATTTGTAAAGTTACAAACAGGGTTGATGTTTTTACATAATGAACGGCTTCATGAACAATGTCCCTGCCCTCCCACCTCCCCCCACATAACACTGACTCTCATCAAGCCCCACAGTCAGAGAACATTACAGTAATGTGAAGGCTGAAACTGTTTTTATGCATTACATGATGCTCACTGGACTTGAATACTGCACCTTTTGTACATTTTGTGTTTTTATATTTCTTATACTCTATTATATATATATATATTTGTAATTACTTCTTATATTTAATTTCATTTAAGTTCTTGCTATTTTGCTTTATTTCCTTTGTTAAGTGTTTTTGCACCAATACACCAAGACAAATTCCTTGTATGTGTAAATGTACTTGGCAATTAAAAAGATTCTGATTCTGAAGTAAACATTCTGAAACAAAGAGACATTTAGCTAACGTATCAAATATTATAGACTTTTTTGTTCAATAACTAATACATAGGCTTACCTCGCTGGCCTGAATCTGGTGATGTCCCCTCTTGGAAACACTAAGCACTTGATGTTAAGACTGAGCTGCAGAGGAGCCAGCTGCTGACTGTCAGAGTCGGATTTCTTTGTTGAAACAGGGATGGACTCCTCCTCGGCTACCACCTCGGATTCTTTCTCCAGGCATGGCTGAGCTGCAGAGTCAAGAACAATGCAGAACTGATTTTAAAAGGAGAAAGATTGTGTTTTATAAATGCAAAAAAACAGAGTGTATTAATGGGACTTTTTAGAGGATTATCAGTAGCTTTCTGAACACATTGCCATTTGACTATGTAATCAACCACTGTTGAAGAAGACTTTTCACTGAAACATATTTTTCTATGTCACATGACGTAACAAATAACCCATGCATAACATTATAATTTGAAGTTCATTTCACAGTAATTTCTTGATAAAATAATTATTAACTAAACAAAACAAATGGTCGAGATATCAGGTCAGAATACACGGAAAAGGCTTTGGAAAAGAGTTTAAGCTAGTTTAAAATAAATATGCACAAACAAGAGCAATTACGTGCACAAAAAAATCTGTAAACTGACTGAGTTATGAATTTCTTGAAAAGCAAACAAATCATTGACAAATGCTTTTTATTCTGGCAAACATGCATGATTTGGCATTTACTGGCTAACTGAGCTTCAATGGTTATTTCATATATTTACAAACTACAACTTTTCATGCACTTTAACATTATACATTATATTTTCTAATTCAAGAAATTTCACAGTGGAAGAGAATGTACTTTTAGCTATTCTACAAGGATGCAATTCTAAATTTGTGAGCTCTCTGTGTTGTGTGACAATTGAGGGCACACTGCTTTCTCCACTAGAGTAAATTGATAAGCCAATATTTGCAGGTTCAACTGGAAACACTGGAGATGAACACCTACCTTCTGTATAAGCGTCTCTGATGAAGTCTCTGCATCCCTGAGCTTCAAAGTCTGCCAGAACTGCATCATGGGCGAAGTTATTCAGCAGGGCTCCGTACTTCCTCTCTGACAGCAGGGCGACTCGCACTGATGGCCACAGCTTCCCCAGCTGGATGCTGTAGGTGGAATCAAAGTGCCGCAGGGCCAGAGTGGTGGGAGGGTACTTGGCACGTGTGGCAGCCTGAACAAACGTACGGAGGCCAAAACAGTGAGTTTAAACTTTTACTCACCCATAGTCTTCCCTTTTTCTCTGTATTTGTCAAGTTAAAGACAAACAATAAGGGACAAGCCCTGACATGACATGAGTAAATGAAAAGTCTGAAACGTCTTAGTACATTTTAGATGTAGTTCTAGTAGAGATGTACATTTTATACCTTTAGTTGACGATTTCATGAACATATTTTGCCACCGAGTATTTTTTATCTACAATAGTCACAATGATAGTTATTTATTTTAACAGAACTATGTATTTAAATTTCATGAGCTGATGACTTTTATGTCCAGCTTTAGCATATTGTATTTGACACGGTTTAAATATATATCTATAGTAATCATTTTTAAAATTCAATACTCTGTTTTTGTAATATTTACTCTGTGTTGCTTTGTGCTAGATATTTTTGACATATGCAAACATAAATATCATTTTAATTCCAGGACTGATAAACACTTTATAAGATAACAACCAACATTTGCTGAATTATCGATTACTGCATTGATAACATACCCATTTTTCTTTCACTTTGTGTCGCTTAGGCGTTAAACTTCTTAAATCTTTAATTTTTCTTAGTAGGAGTCTGGTGTCCAAGAGCAGCGCCATGTTTCTGTGCGCCTGCTTTTTAGGCCCGTCATGACTCTAACAGGCGAACAAGTAGTTCCCAGTTCCGCTGAGTTTGACAAAATGAATGGGCGGGCCTTGCACGAAAATCTCAGATGACGATTGGTCCGGAGCTACTTCAATAATCCATCCAACCAATAGAAGACTTTATCCGGTGATTTTTCTGGTCGTTTCCTTCGAGTGACCGACCTCACGTCCTTAACGACAAGCATTGCAGTCGAGCTAGGACGACCGTCTTCGGTAGAGATTTGTGGGTGAATTAAAGGCCGTAATCATGGTTTTCGAGAGGAAGATGCTCACATATGGCGACCCTGAGGACGAGGTATTAAAAAAGTACCGATATTTTTCTTTAAAGTCGCTTCTGTATAAATGTTGAGTTATCTAAGAAGTCTGACTCTGCCGGTCCATTTGACGCTAGTGATGTAACCGTAATATTTACAGTCTATGGATGTAAAACAAGATACAACTTTAGTCTGAGCTCCTTTAAACAGTTTTCAACAGGTTTTGAATGTGAAGTAAATGTTACATTTCATGACTTTGAATTTCTATAGATGTCTTTCTCTGATACCTGTTCCTGCACGGTCCATATTATATGTAACACGTAAGGATAACCCCAGAGCTATACAAATACTGTTTGGAATATAATTGAGGTTTCAGTCTTTCAGTATTGTAATTTAAGAGCATAAGTTAGTTTGAAATGCTGCATGTTTTTGTGTTTTTATAATTGCTTTATTTTTAGACCGACACAAACCTGCTTTTTTATGTCACTGAACAGGAAGAAGATGCTCCTGCTGAGGAAGAAGAGGAGGAAGAAGAGGAGGAAGAAGAAGAAGACATGGTGGTAAGTGTGTACACTCACATTTGATGATTGTCCTTTAAGCATAAACAGGGAATTCACCTGCCATAACAAACACACTCAACTTTCTAAGCGGTAACAAAAAAGGATAAATGGAGAAGTATCATGACCTTGAAAAAGTAAACACTAAGGACATTTAAAATGTCTTTTCTAAAGGAAACAACAGTTTAAAGACTTGAGTATACGTTCAAATTAAGTGATGACGTTGAATTACCTCTTCAAAGCTGTATGGAAAAAAAAAAATTCCGCATTAATATACTACTGTAGTTTTGCTTTAGATAGATAGATAATTTATTTATTGATCCCGAGGGAAATTCAGTGGTGGAAAGATTAACATACATTGACATTAATACATCTCTAGGTTTCAGTTCATTAATGCCATCTATAAATCTACTTATTTCACAACTTCACTTACTAGTTACTCTGTAGATGTACATTTTTTGTACAAAATACTGTACTGACAAATCCCAGGCAATGTATTATCTTAGATAAGATAATAAGACTGACTCTCTGGAACGTCAGTAGGGCCACTCGACAAGCCCCTCTGGGTTTCTTTGGCCTCTCCAGCACATTTCTTTCTGTAGTTATGCTTTTTTTTTTTTTTTTTTACTTCCTGATCATCATGTACTGCTTGTTATTGTTCTTTAATGCTTTTTTTCTTATGTGCAAAAAAAACCCCTTCATAAGTTACCAAGCAGTTTTCACCAGCTGTGACATTTAAGTGATAACCACAACAAAGCATCAGTGATTATATTCAAATCTAATCATAAAGAATGTTTTGAAATGGCTAATTTGCATATTTAGTATCGAGTTTTGTGAGATGGCTATTGCTTCTTTCTTTGGTAAACCATTTTCTACATTTTAATACTCTGGTTTTATTCCAAATTAGTGTCACAAACATTAATACTTCTGTGCACAAAGCCTACCTATACGTTTCAGATTTTAACTTTTTAAGAGATTAGGCATATGTGGAGACAAAGAATGGCGTTGGTACAGTTCAGCTTTAGTGTTTAAATTAAGTGTATATTCCCAGTTATTTCACTAGATGAAATGCTGATGGTTAAATTTACTGCAAAGATTTCAAAAGCATGTCTTTGTGGTTTTATTAAATGTCCTTTGATACAGCACATTTCTCTTTTGTCCCTCTCAGGACCCTCTAGACGCAATAAGAACCAAGTGTGAGCAGACTGAACACTGTGTGCACACAAAGGAGCGCCTGGAGACCTGCGAGGCCAGAGTGGGCTCCAGGTCCAGCACTGACGAGGAATGCACAGAAGAACTCTTTGACTTCTTGCATGCGAGGGACCATTGTGTAAGTGAGAGACAGAGAGGTGGAAAAAAATACAATGTGCCTTCTTTTCATGAGAAGTTAGGCTGCATTTGTCTTGATTTTTCATCAGTGAAGACGCTAACTGTGTCCTCTTTATCATTACAGGTAGCACACAAGCTTTTCCACAACGTGAAATGACCAGCTCTCCCAGTTCCCATCTTCTGCAGCTGTAGAATCTTTAACTACTAAATTGTAAAATAACTAGAGCTGTTCTGTTGTCCTCCTGTGTGTTGATGTAAATTATTTCCCTGGTTTCTCAGACTAAATACTCTGTAATTTCACTATTTCTGTATACAGTACATTATTGTGTAGTCAGAGGCAGTATGTGAATATGAATCACTTGTAAAGAAAATGGGTGCATCCAAGTTATTAAAGGCCGATTAAGGAAAGGCCTTAATTAGGCAACCCCTCACTGTGGTTCATTCAATGCAAAAACAATTATGCTGCTCTGGTACCAGAATCTCTCAGGTTAAATCATGGATTCACAAAACTCACCAGAAAATAAAGGGTTTCTTTTGGTTTACAATTTGTCTGAGTTGCATCATTGAAATTAATTGGATTCTTCTTTGGAACAATTGAAGTTGTTGCATCACAGTATACTGTGCGCTCTGTAAGCTGTCCCTGTTTGAGGGTTTGATATAGGGAAATGTCTGACTACGTTTTAGTGGGCTAAGTTGGGTTATGCAGACAAAATACTGCAAAAACAAAATTCATTTTGTAAAATTACATTAAGACTTGGGACTAAATTATGAATGGAACTACAGCATACCTGGATGAAAATAGTGACTAAAAGGAGAGATTATAAACAACACTGAGTTTTAATTGGTGTAATTATTGGTTGTTATTTTGGTATTGTAACACTTTGTACTAGTGAACTTCACCGCCCACTCTTATAATATTTTAGAATAAATAAAATCAGGTTATAAAAATGAACACATGCTGTTTCACAAAAAACGTCTTTAAACGTTCTATGATGCAGAATTCTGAATGTGCGGGTGGTGGTTTTTGAAAGAACAATGCGTCACCAAGAGATATTGGATGACTAAAGCTTTATTTGCATACATGCCAAAATCATGATAATAAATTAAAAATCATAGTTCTTTATAAAACAGCCTTTAAAAAAAAAAAGTCTTAAAAAATTACAGCATTAACCACCGGGTGTCACTGTGACCTTTGCTACTACTTGTTAAAGCAACCTGTGAGGTAAAAATGTTGAGATGTGCGTTTGCAGTCATTTCAGACAAACCTAAATGTCCAGAGTGGCATGAAAAGGGTTGATAATGTGAAGATAAGTCATGCACACGGTGCACAATGTTACTGGAGATGATGTGGAATTCACCGCATCACCAAGAGTTTTCTCTGTTGCCAAGAAAATCATCCATGGAGGCCTGAAGAGAACACAGATGAAGACATTTACAATGTTGAAAGTGTGAAAATGTTTTTTTAAAAAGGAACATCTATATAGCACTTATCATTCTACATTATCTTGTGGTTTTGATGAGTACAAGAGAAAGAGTTCTATCCTCACCTGCAGGAGCAGCCTCTCCTTCCTCAGTCTCTTGTAGAAGACGAGAACATCTGGATCTGCTCTGACCACATGGGGGTCAAAGTCCATGACCCTCAGACCCTCCAGGCTCCGAGCCCTAGATAATGCCACGTATGCCTGCCCGCTCTCAAAGACACGAGCCAGAGAGATCTCCACACAGTCCAGAGTCATCCCCTAACAGGATTGAAAAAAGTGGATACAGGTCAGAAAGAATGAAAGACAAGAGCAGTTATACAACCCACATTTCTATGGGTTATCACCATTGCTTGGTATTAACTTACAGACAGTGTAGTTATTTCATTATCCCAATGCCACATGAGCGATATTTCCACCTGACCATTCTCCAATATCAATTTTCTATTTTGTTCCCATGTTCTCTCTGCGTGATTGCAGATATGGATTTCTTTTTCCTGCTTTAGCTCCTCTGCTGGGGGTCAAACACCAGTGACACACTGGTTCTGACTAGTTAACTCAATTACCAAGAGGCACCTTTTTCTCTCAGAGCAATTTCAGAGTTTGCAGATACACAATCTGCTGTGGGAGGAGAGTGGGAGCTGCTGGTGAGACAGCTGAGGGATCGGTGAAGGCAGTTATTTGATCGCACACAGACGGATTACAGGAAGCGGAGGTGGAGAGGATGTCACTGGTCGACTGGAATCATGGTCACGTCTTTGTAACCCCAACAGACCATCAGCACGCCTCAAGAACATTAATTTGTACGCAGTGACACCCAGGTCTTACACGTGGATGCCATCAGTCTTACCAACAGTATTCTAAAAAGGAGCGCTGGCTGTCCATTTTATTCCTCTGGGGGACATTTAAGAAAAACATCTTTATTGTCACTCAAAATCCTGATTCTGCCAAAGTGCTTCCACATGATGGATTCTCGTTGAGTTAAACTAATTTTAAGTTTTTGACTTGTAAAATGTGTCAACTTATCAAAAGGCTGTTGTTGAATGATGATTTAGCATAGTTTGATGTTGTATATTCAGTGCAGACTTTTTTTAGGCCTTCCATTGTAAACTCTGCAATCCTAACAGACATTTGGACAAGCATATCTGTTACATGGGAATATTTTTGCATCTTTAATTACAATCCCGTACGACATGAACATGGCATTAGCATGATAACATTTGCCAGTGAAGCATTAAATCAAACAGAAACTGATAGACATAGCAGTAGTTTTGCAGGTATTTGATCATTAACTAAAGCACAGAGGTTTTTAAATTGGGCACAATGATGAGGCAAACAAGAATAAGTGAGCTTTAACAATGCCGCATAACAACAGGCAGGTCTGCACATTAGCTTTCAACCTTTTAATTCAAAACCACAAATGCTCTACTGGATTAATCATAATGGTTTGAGTTATTAGACTTCATCTGGGGACCATGAATGTCTGTACCAAACTCTTCTGCTGATCAGTCCTGTAGGTATTGATATATTTCACTAGACAAGGGTGAAGTCTGACCTGCTGGTGACACAGACAAATCAAGACAATGATGATTTTATTACAATGCCTATTAGAAGCAGATAGGCCTGATGTTTGCAAGTTTTAGTTCCCCTCTTGTGTGCTGGGAGATTTTTCCTACAACATTTTTTCATGTGAAAAACTGCAAGGAAAAAAAATAAAGTGTTGTTATCTGAACACGGTATGTTATTACTGAGACACTCTCTCTCCCCCCAGGCTCTTAACCTTGGATTAGAAGCAATAATGTGGACAATGACTGAGCTTCAAGGCCAACTCAGAGACAAGGATCCACACATCTCCAATATGTAGCTCCCGGGAGGTATCCACAAATGCACCGTTAAAAGAAAAACTACTATAAGGCAAAGGATGATTAAATGAAAATGTCTATTAATCAAGTGAGTCATTCATTAAACAGACTCCCAGACAGCTAACTAAAGTCCCATGGCAACACGGAACTGAAGAATAGCTTCCAGACAGAAACATTTAAGTCATCAGACGGAGCATTTATCTTTTTATTGGTGTTGATTGTTGGCAGTACTCTGTGTGGCTGTGAGCGAGGCTGTGCTAACCTGGCTTTTGTGGATGGAGATGGCCCAGGCCAGTTTGAGGGGCAGCTGCTGTCGACACAGGTGGATCCCACCGCCAGACTTAAACACCCAGCGCTCAGGCTTCAGCACCTCTGTGACACCACAAAGGAAACGCACCCGTGGGAGTCCTGAAGAAATGACGAATGAGTCAGCAACCAAGTAAAAAACAACAACAAACTAACAGGAAAGATTATTCACAACCTCGTTAAATACTGTATGTTAAAGATATGTTTTCAAATTAACTGAATGCATGAAAAAAAGTGACTGCTGTGCGAAAGTAAGTCTATGTTGTAGTTGTTGAAGAGATACTGATGGCTGTGATTGGCTGGTGGGGTTTGGTCATGACTTTGGAGTGGATACATTTATGTTAGCAGCTACTCATTGCAGCAGTTTATCAGTTACACACTTAAAAGTCTTCTTCAATCCAAACCTGATGAAAAGGAAAACAATTGTCATTTGAACTCTTGTTGTCACTTGTCATTAATTGAACTCTCACTGACACTGAGTACGGAGGCTATAATCCTCCAAGCAGGCGACCTGCATTCAAATCAAACCTGTGGCTCCTTTCCACATGTCATTCCCCACTATCTCTCTCCCCGATTTCCACTATGAGAATTCCCTGCACTAAGCCAAAGAAAAAATTGCAACTTTTCAGTTCAGTTTGCGTAAGACAGTAATCCATTTTTAACTCTGAGTTAGCCAAGATAGTGGCTGCCTGCAAGTTTGTATCCCCTTATGCTAGAGCTCTCCAAGCGCTACCTTCATAGCTACTGTACACACACTTAGTGGTCATCCTACTCGAATTGTGTAAGACATCTCCTGCAGATCTCTTGCCATTTTGGATACATGTACAACTAAATGTAAAGATTTTCAATCAATTCTGGCTTTTCTGAACAAATATGTTGACATAAAGTTACTATACTGACCATGTTTTCCAGACTCAAATGCAACCACGACCCCTCGCGCCCCATTCACCAGACCTCGAGTGACATCCAGGTTTTTTGTTAGCATGACCTTCAAAAGAACAAGCATCATTTCAGATGTCAAAGGTGGTTTTCACTCAATGTGTAACTCTTGAAACATGTCAAAAGTTCAATGTTACATGCAAAAGTGGAACGGGTAAAGAGGGCTTTGGGATACACACAAACACAGGCCTACCTGAGCTCCCACTTTGAGTTGGATAACCCTGTTAACAGGACTGTGAGCGTCTATGGTCTTCACAAGATCAGGGTCACTGTCCAAGGCCTCAAACACACGCACAGAGCCTGAGGGACAGGGAAGCTTGATTGAAGCAAATTTTGAGATTTGATCAAGCATACTAAGACACAGACAGTGATTACAAAATCCAGATTATCAGTGGTTGAAATGGGACTAATTTCTACCTACTTAATCTACAGGGGGCAGCAAAATCCACAAAAGTTCCTAATTTAAAAAACCAACTAGGTTATCAACATCTTACTCAAAAGTTTTGAACAACACAAACAGGAGGTTTTCCAATCGGATTTTGTAAAACTTTTTCTTTGAACATTATTTTATCCAATCCAAGTATACAGGTTACAAACAACACTAAAACTTCCAGCAATCAAAAAGACTCCTCACAGTTCCTGATGCCGGCCTGTTGCAGAACAGGAAAGAGCAGGAGTCATTTAACAAGAGAAGTCTGCCTGAGCCTGATCTCTACAGGAAATAGGTTTCAAAAAGATTGCAAGACATGACTCAACCAGTAAATAGCAGCCTTGCCAATTTTCACCTGAATCTGCGTCAGACTTACTTCAGGCTGAAAAGCTTTAAGCTCAAAGCGGAGAATTAAGATTTCAGACCTGGCAGCTGTTGGAGTTTGTTCTCGTTTGTGAGCTCCACATCGTCCTTGTGTGTGCAAAGCCTGGTGGCCAGGATGCCGTCTCTCTCAATGTGATGGTAGGCGCTCTCCAGCAGCTTAGCAGTTACTTCCTCTGTCACCCTGAGTGGTGTTTATTAAGACAGAAATTAAGTGAAAAACTATTTCTGTTGCAGAGCAAAATGTTCTGTATAACTACTAAACGTGGGCGGCTGTATCTGAAAGGTCTCTACAGCTCTAAAAGCATTCACAGAACACACTGTTGACAACACAATGAGCTGCTCTTTTGGTAGAACACTTTCAAAAAATGTGTGTGGAGGGGCCCTGGTGACATAGTGGTTAGTTTGTACCCCCTCATGTACAGACTCAGAAGTGGCCCTGGTTCAAACCTAAACCTGTGGCACCTCTTCTGCATTTCATTCCTCACTCTCTCTCCCCCATTTCTGACACTATCCACTGTCCTGTCTCTACAATAAAGGCATTAAAAGCGTGTGTGGAAAGGGAATGTACAAGCAGAACAAAAATACATTTCTGCAATAAATTTGTTTGTTTGACAGTGTCCATCATTTTACCTGCCCACCCTCACTGCCTGCAGGAGGGAGATGAAGGACTGGTCCGTTTGCCTCCGCACCTCTGTGAGCTCCATGTTGAGCTGGATGACCTTCCGCCAACTCCTGGCCTGAAGCACAGACCACCATGAGTACATATCAATGACTCACCCCACTCACTTCTTTTGCATAATGGGAGTACACAACACATTACAATACCCATGTACAAACTAAAGCTCAAATTATACCGGTTAAAGGAGCAATATGTAAGATATTTATTGAATTAAATCACAAGATGACTTAACTATATCATCAGACATTTAGGAAACATGCTTTGTTGAAGTGCTGGCGTTTCTGACAACAATGCAGCAGCCGGTATGTCCTCCTTCCAAGTTTAGATTCTGATCCGGAATAGTCTGCATTTGTTTTCACCAGAGAAGGTAGGCGGTTTTAAGGCACCCCCACACGGCCGTTTTGGACGCCCCTCAGTTTGCCAGATATGAGACCGGTTATCACGGCAGACCAACTGGTGTTGCAGCGATGTAAGCGGGCAAGAGAACTTGTTCAAATAGAACTGATTCTCCCTGACCTTAAAAGCTTTAGCATTTTTTCTTATAAGCTCAACGACAAGAAACGTAGTAAAACTAGGATAAATATTGGAGATGCTTTTGAAAAATGTAGAGGTTAGAGCGGATAAACACTATAGCTTCCGTGTTTGCTACATGGCAACCCGCTTCTGAATTGTTTCTAGGGAGGAGGCGGGGGAAAACAGCTCTCTCCAATATTTTGAATTTGGACTGTAGTACCAATTTTAAACGCTACGTGTCAGAGTAACATATTGCTCCTTTAAATGCATGTTTCTCTGACAGTCTGTACATCAAAAAACAGTTTGTGGCAAGCTAGTCACACAGTATTGAAATAAATCATAGAATATTCTAAATCTAAAAGTATATTTCATTGTGACTGCACTAACTGACACAATGGCATTGACCAACAGTGGAGTCAGAAGATTCACAATAGTCTAACCTGGAAGCAGAAACTGGCCTTTTCCTTTCCCTTGGACACAGGTGGCAGCTGGAGGAAGTCTCCACACACGATCAGCTGGATGCCTCCAAACGGCTCCGTAGACCTCCTCACCGACCTAAGTGAGGTCAGTGATGTTACTGTCCAAGTCATTAAAGATGACTACAGTAAATAATAACTTCTATATGACTGCAACTAAGGATCAACTAAACTACCTTTTGGCTGTGCTTTAAAAAAAAAATTTTTTTTACAGTTTGGGCAAACAGCCATATCTTTCAAAGCAGTGTTATGAGGTATAAAAGGGTGTCTGTTTACACAACACCAGCTGCCTGGAGAGCTTTGATCCAGTCATCAAGAGCCTGAGGTAAGTCACAGGAATCACATTTGTTTTGTAATTTGTGAAAATAACTAATTATCATCATCCAATTAAATTTATGCACCAATTGAGATTTTTGGATCAAGGTGAGAGGATGCCACAATACTTTCAAACTTACTGTAGTTTATTATTAAGTTTTGATCTAATCTCACCTGGCCACTGACTCAAGCTTGTCGAAGAACTGGGCCTCCACCATGGAGATCTCATCGATGATGAGGTGTCGACATCTGGTCCAGTGCTGCAGCACGCCGGGCCTCTGAGCCAGCTCGATGCACTGCTCCAGGGGTGCTGAGCCCGAGCCAATACCTGAGAAGCGCACACATACACACACAAGGTAGAAAGAGACAGATGGTCAGAGGAGACACAAATGATTAACATTCATGTAAATATTCATTCCAGCCTTCACTGTACATTACGATATAAAAACACTCTCTAATTTAAAAAGACATTTGACACTTTCTCTGGTATGATATCAAAGACTCATAATCTATAATATGTCATTACATAGACATTGTAAGAGAGGTAAAGTCTCAAAAAGTACCTATTACAACACACCATTTTATCTAGATTTTTAAGTTATTGTGGGTTATTGGGCTTCTGACTCATCTTTGAGACGGCAAAATATTCTCTCCGATTTGGACTCTTGTTCAAATAAAACCAGCTACTTGAAGATGCCCCCATGGTCTCTGGTTCATTGTAGACTATATATATATATATATATATATATATGAGTTATTGATGGTGAAATAATCGATACACTAATCAGTAACAAATGGCTGTTTGTTGCTCCCTTACTGCCTAGAGCAGTTTTTCAGCAGGCTGAGAGACTGTCCATAGCACAGCCTCATTTCAGGAAAGGCTTTTATGTGAAATTGGCAGTACACCATTTATTTCGATAATTTTTCATCTCCTACCCTTGATTACGTGTCATTTCCTGGGGGCTATTTGTGTCAAGATTACATAAAATCCACTGCATCTCCCCAGATATCCATAACAACTGACCAGCAAAGTTGTGTAACGTTGTTCCACCGATGTGACAAGCAGCCACTCCTGTGCTCGCTGTGGCAAAGGTACTCTTTGGAGGTAGAGATCCCATGATCCTCTTCAGCAAGAAAGACTTCCCTGTGCCTAGAAAATACATCAAGAGCTTAGAATAAATAATTACGCACAACTATATACTCACCATAGACATTTAAAGAAAGTTAGAAGGATTTTTTTTGCAATTTTTTTAACGATAGCAACCACATTTATTTGTATATTTATGGAGCACTTCTCAGAATCCACATCACAAAGTGGATTACACAGAAACCAAAGGAAAAGGGGCAGGTCTAAAAATTGGAAAGTTTTTGAAGTTCAAGCATATTAGATAAATAAATACTTAACTAAATTCATTTATAAAAGTCAAGTAAAAGTAGGAAGGCTTTTCAGTAAAAAATAAGATAAGCAAGAACAACTTATTTAGGGCATCTAGTTATTCCAGACTTAAAATATGAATGTATTTATTGTCACAAACCCACCAGCGCTTCCAGTGAAGAAAACATTCTTTCCACTCAGTACAGCACTGAGGACGGCTGCCTGTTCTTTATTCAGCTTACGTGTTGGCAGAGAAAGGATGGGCTTCTTACTTGGGTTAGCCTTGACCTGAAATAATCAATACAGTCTGTAAAACACAATTGTATACAAAGAAAGAAGGCATGTGATGTGCATGTTGCTTTGTGTGTGTTCAACTCACTGGGCTGAAGTTAGTGTCACACCTTGACCTTTTGACCTGCTTTCCTGTCCCTGCGACAGTGGTCTTATTGGTACAGTCAGTTAGGCCTTTAGGAGCGGCTTTGCTCCTCAGCTCGTTGACCTTCTGGATGTCTTTCTGCTGCAGGGGGCTGATGGACTCAAAGCTGCGAGGCAGACCAGCTTTGAGCTTCTCTCTGTCACTCAGAGGCTTGCTGGCCTGCCAAGCCTGGTGTTTGATGCTCAGTGTTTTTAGAAAAAGGTTCAGCTTGTCCGGGGGACAGTTTGACATGAGCACCTGGATATTTTCAGGGATCAGTTTGATCGTGCACTTTCCTTCTCTGGCAAACTTTGTGAACAGTTTGAACTCTCTGAGACGGTAACTTTGGGGGATTTTTCCGTCGTGGACCCGGAGGATGATCTCCTGGAACTCATTCCGGCCTAAAATAACAGAGGCCTTACGGATGACCTGCCTCCGGGTGGCCTGGCCGGAGGTGTTTAGCTGCTCCATCGTCACACAGCATTGCAGCTGAGCTTCGTCCTCCATTGTAGCAACTTCTGCTGAATAGAATTGTTAACAATTGTCGACGATCAGTATTTTGTTCAAACAGCTTCTGATTAAGGCCTAATTATTAGAGAGTTCAGGGCGAACATGCATAAAAAGGAAGAAAACACTGGCTTTTAGAACTGAACAACCACAACTGAAACAATTCACCGCAGCTGGGCTTCATTCAATCAAGCCTTAAACGTCGTGATGTCGCTGAAATATAGACTGTAACTACTTATATAACCGCACGTTCGAAGTATAATTAACATTAAATTACGCCAGAAGCTTTAATCCAACTCTTACCTTTATTTACGAACAAATCACGTCCTAATCTTTGTCTGTATTCCTTTCTCAGTTCAGCTGCTCCCAACTCTGTATACACGATCACTCATTTTCAAATTGTCAGCCAATAGCTGAGCGACGCTCCTGGCCAATCATGCAGGGGAGATTTAACCTAGCGTCCAATGGCAGACAAGGAGAAACGCCCCTGAGTAGAACCGACAAATCCCTGGCGTTGATTCATGTGACGTCACATTTGTGGGAAATACGCATGGCTAACAGGAAGTGGAGTACAGCTTCGGCACTTTAAATTAAAGGTAAATTAAAAAATTCAGTGAACCAGATAGTTCCGTTTGTTACATTTCGCTTTTTCCCGCACCAAACGCTGTCATGTTAATTTTGTATGTTCGCCATTACTGTGAAACTATACTTTAAAAAAAACTATTTAAAAATTCTTGATTCTAACTTGTGCATAATGCTAGTTCCAGTTGAACTGGGAAGTGGGAAATTCCGAGTTCCCAGTCGGAAGTGTCAACTGGAACGCCCCCTGAAGTCGTAATTACTAGTCGGAAACTCGGAGAAGTCGGAGGAGCCCGAGTTAAAATCCAACATGGCTGCTACGTGCATCAACCGTACGTTAAAGCTGAGACTATAGTGTTTATTAGCCGCTTGTTCCTCTTTTTGTGTGATTAAATCAATCACACTGATAGTATCGTGCAAGTTCTATCTGTGGACATGTTGTCATGTTATTTTTGTGCACAAACTATCACGTAGTGTGTTGTTATCGTCTGGTATTAGCTAACAAAACAAAGGCACTCCTGGAGGTGTCCATGTTGCTTTTCCGACTTGCAACTGGAACACGCTCAACTCGGGTGTGACGTCATTCCCAGCTCCGACTTCCCAGTTCCGAGGTAAATGGAACGCAGCATAATTGTCCAAAGAACACTACGTTAAACAGATATTTTTTCTTTAGACATGTACTCGTCCTGCTATGTGGTCACAATGAAACTGCTGCCCTTTTAGAGAGAAATAGTAAATAGTTAAATTTAAAGGGGGATGAAAGAGAGGGATGGTTCTGTTTTGTTTGTTTTTGATGGGACCAGTTTATAAAGTCGTTTATAGCCTACCCAGTTTTTCATAGGTTATTTGACGGTAAAATTAATCAATAATAATGTGAAAGAATTCAAACATCTTCCATTGGCGTGCAGTCGTGTTAAACACACAAGAAACGTCAATTTTAAAGCAGAGATACTGTTCCACTTTGACTATTTTTCTTTTTATTAATTCTGGGGGTTTGTTTATCAAAATATCAAATGTTCCTTATTTTCAATGTTGGGTGTTTAGAGGACCAAGGTCAGTTTTAAATTCCCTATTCAGCTGTGATTTAATATCAAATGCTGACAAGCAGTTTCTTCTCCACTAAATATAACACATCAGAGCTCTTTGGCTCACCATCATACCTTTACTCTTCATTAAAAAAATACAACACACACACACATGCACTCACACACAACAGCCATCCATCAAATCAACAAAGCATTGATTCAATCATTTTCACATTGCTGCACTTTCTGTAAATCCTGTTATGCTTCCCAGAACTTGAGAGAGGAGGACTTACATTCAAAGCAGAGAAGTTGTTATTAGACAAGGTTAATAGAACACAATAAATGTCAATCTGACTAATGCCTGATCTTTCAGATGGGGGCTGTGAACTGTGCCGGGCAGGGTGAGCACACTAATCATCTGCCTGGATCCCATGGATGTCTCTGGAAACCATAAGGTGATGAGTAAGAAAGTAATGAGGTACGCTTAATTGCAGAGTCAAATCATGACCTACATCAGCTTTTAAAATTTAGATAATGCCACTACCTTGAAGTTTTTTTGATTCATAGACAAACTTCTTGAACTTAAACTTTGTGTTTAATAAGAATTCACAAGTCAAGCTGTTTTAAATTAAACAGTTTTTGCCTTTTGAGTCATTTGTTAATTAGACTCCATATCTGACTGTCATGCACTATAATTGGTTAGTGCTGCTTCAGGCATGTGGAGAGAGAAAAAGACAAAAAAAAGTTCTAATGTTTATAGCTATTCTGTCCTCACGATTGCGTTTCTGAGCAAGGCTAGACAGATAGTGAACAAAAACTCCAATAAACACGTTTTGTTGGACAAAGTAGCTTTAGTAATGGTCGTTTCTGTAAAGCTGAAAATACAGTACAAATCTTGTGTCAATATACTGCTCATGTAATGCATACACATGAAATGAAACTGTAAATAGTTAAATATATGAAGTACATCAATAGCTTGAGATACAAACATGAATTAAACTACTTTAGAAATCCCTATATGTTGTCAACATTTTCTCATGAAAAATGTAAACACGTCAGGTACGCGGTCAACATTTTTTCATGAACATTTTCACCAGGTCTGCGGTGAACACTTCGTCCTGAAAGATTTTAACAGGTTTGCGAACAACATTTTTTTATGAGAAACTTAAACAGGTTCGCGAACAACATTTTTCCATGAAATTTTTAAACAGGTCCGCTGTCAACATTTTTTAATGAAATTTTTAAACAGGTCCGCGGTCAACATTTTTTCATGAACATTTTGAACAGGTTCGCGGTCTACATTTTTTTATGAACATTTTCAACAGGATCGCTAGCTATTGTTGTTAAACACACGATCAAATTATATTTACTGTTTGTTAATAGTACACAAAGTTATTGACTTTAAATCTTGCTAGCAAACGTTAGCGTTCTGGTTCAAAGCTGAGCCAATCTAGTTTGTCTCTTTCTCCCACTCTTTATTATATTCTTTTCCATATTTTCCCCACTTATTCCTGGGCATCGTCACTCTGTCACTCTATCGCTCTATCGCTCTGTCGCTCTGTCAGGTGTAGTTGTGCCTGTGTGTGTGTGGGGGGGTGCCAGACCGGGCGCGCGTGGTAACCAAGGAAACGGGGTTGTAGACAGATCCTGGAAAAGGACAAACTAACTATCGTGTTTGTATTTCGCCTTATTGTGGAGAGCTGGGAGAGAATCAGTAGCAGTTCATACAGGGAGCAAAGCAAGCCCAAATAAGCAACTACACTTTAGAAAACAACCCCAAAAACCCGCAACCCGCGACTGACGATATTTGCAAGCGACTTTACAGAAAAACAAGCCTAAAGTCGCTTATAACAAGTGGACTTGGCAACACTGGTCTGCGGTCTACATTTTTCATGAACATTTTCAGCAGGTCTGCGGTCAACACTTTTTTATGAGAAATTTAAACAGGTCCGCGGTAAACAGTTATTCATGAAAAATTGAAACAGGTCCGCTGTCAACATTTTTTCTCACCTGTAGCCTACTTATATTCATTACAACAGCAGCACCTTCAGTGTGATATTACTTATATCAAACATTTTAAGAAGCAGCTTCATGACCCTGATGAAGGCCACAAGCCGAAACGCGCCGGTCTAATTTATTAATAAAGTTGATCTTCGTACTACAAGTGTTGCTCGAGCGTTTTGATCACCTCAAGAAGCAAACAATTAAAAACAACAGATCATTATTTTCTGCTTCTGTTTCATTTAGCTCTGCCAACACAACTCTTTCTGCAGCTTGACTGCAACTGAAGCGTGCCAAGTAACACATTACCATTTTTCAAACACTTTCTACCTCTTGTGTGTGTGTCAAAGAGTGAAATCAGCCCAAAGCTGAGAAACCTTCATGGTCGGACAGACAGAGGAGATTAATTTATCGTCCAATGACAGACAAGAAGGAACGCCCCCATGGTAGAACTGACAAATCCTTAGCAACTGTGGTTGAGTTGGTAGAGTCGGTCGTCTCTCAACCGAAAGATTGGGGGTTCGACCACCAGCTCCTGCACAGTGTTGCCAGATCTCATGAGAGAAACAAGCAATCAGGTCTATGGAAATAAGCCCAAAACAAGCCCAAATTAAAATCCAGATTTTCACATGCATGTGTAGGCTACTTAACAATCATTTTGTTTCATTTTTTTGTCGTTATGCATAGAAGCATAAATTAAGTCGAAATAGCCTATAAGATACATTTTCACTCCTAGTCATCTCTGCTCTCAAACTGCAGTCTAAAAGTTTCTTCCCCTCCCCTCCGTTTTCAGGCGTTGTTATCCACCAACTTGCTGTATTCTCACAGGAATTAATGCCCTGGCTGCGGCTGACAGCCTACACATGTTCGTGAAAATCTTGATTTTGATTTGGGGAGATTGGCATGGCTGGATCGCTAGCTATTGTTGTTAAACACACGATCAAATTATATTTACTGTTTGTTAATAGTACACAAAGTTATTGACTTTAAATCTTGCTAGCAAACGTTAGCTTTCTGGTTCAAAGCTGAGCCAATCTAGTTTGTCTCTTTCTCCCACTCTTTATTATATTCTTTTCCATATTTTCCCCACTTATTCCTGGGCATCATCACTCTGTCACTCTGTCGCTCTGTCAGGTGTAGTTGTGCCTGTGTGTGTTGGGGGGTGCCGGACCGGGCGCGCGTGGTAACCAAGGAAACGGGGTTGTAGACAGATCCTGGAAAAGGACAAACTAACTACCGCGTTCGTGTTTCGCTTTATTGTGGAGAGCTGCGAGAGAATCAGTAGCAGTTCATACAGGGAGCAAAGCAAGCCCAAATAAGCAACTACACTTTAGAAAACAACCCCAAAAACCCGCAACCCGCGACTGACGATATTTGCAAGCGACTTTACAGAAAAACAAGCCCAAAGTAGCTTATAACAAGCGGACTTGGCAACACTGCTCCTGCAGCAACATGTCCAATGTGTCCTTGGGCAAGACACTTAACCCCAATTTGCTCCCGCTGCTTTGTCGGCATATAAATGTGTATGAATGGGATTAGTTACTTTTGACGGTCACTTTAAATAGCAACCTCTGCCATCAGTGTGTGAATGGGTGTGAATGAGTAGGTGTGACCTGCGGTGTAAAAGTGCTTTGAGTAGTCAGAAAACTAAAAAAGTGCGATACAAGCTCGAGTCCATTTACCATTACCATTAATGCTGCATTCATGTGCTCCTCCGATGGTCCCAGTTTCCGAGTTGGGTTGCGATGTTGTAACAACAGCAAAAAACAGCGTGGATGCCACAAAGAAGATGTGAGGAATGTCTCTGTTACTATAGGCTATAGGCCTATTTGAGCAAAAAGTTGATATGCAATAGTTGAAAGCAATACGTGAACTAATACAAAGTTTTAACATTAACAAAACATATTTTGCCCTCCATGTGATAACAATTATGAAGTCAAGGCCGCAAGTCAGGCACCTAAATCTTCTTGTTTCCGAGTTGTTGCTTCGACTTCAGCAGGCGTTCACGTGCATTTTACAACTCGGAAAGCCGTTTTTCCGATGTGTCTGACACCACATGAATGCACCATTAGTCAGGCGACATAATTTTTGTGGGAAATACAGAAGGAATTATACAATTGTTAACAAACATTTGTGTTCGTAGACACCCTGAGAAGACACAGACAAACCTTATCATCCTCTTGGAGTTATCGGCCAGCCAGGTGATCTTTTTTAGTTACTTTGCCTTTTTACCCATTACAGTCACCTAATTAAACATTAATAAAAAATCTATTGATTGGTGCCGTTTTAAAGACATAGTCCTTGTCAATACGTTAACGCCTAACCTATCTAACAGAATAACGAAAAGAATAATCCTCATGTTATATTTGATACTTAATATTTCATTGTTTTATCTTTTTCACATACTTACTAATAAAAAGCTATGAATACTGTTGTTTGGAACAGCCCTACAGATGAAGTCCATATGCGATAAAAGCTTTTTGATCTTTTTTCTTTGTGGGTGTCCGTTTTGAATACTGAAGATGGCCAGTCTAAAGAAGGGTCTATTTGACGCTGCCAAAAATGTCCATTGAAATACCGATATAATGACCTTCCTGCAGGCAAAATGTTAATCAGCTTTCTCTTTAGGCAGAACTTCAGCCTTGGTTAGAACATTTCCAGTGGAGTTTAATATGCTCAACAATAGGAGAGGGCATTTTCAAAGCAATGACAAATTTCCATCCTGGAGTTTATTCATGGCAATAAAATATTCCTGTTATGAAATGCAACACATCACTTTTTCCCATCAGTTCAGTTATTTAACTTTTAAGTTGTATCCTGAGGTGGTTTGTTCTCCTGCGGGCCGTTGATTCCAACAGAGGAGGGTTAAGTTGACTGTGCTTGTATGATCTCTGCAGAAGGTACATTTATAGTAAACACTGGCCTCTGATGTTACAACAGATAACACAGCCTGTGGTAGATATGAGCACATAACCAGCACAAGGCTCTTTTAATACTCTGTATTACAGATACACAGAAAAAAAGACTTGCAGCAACATTCATTTCCCGGCATATTGTGAAAATGGAAAGATACATCTCATGTGGATTACAGGAGGTGGTATCGGAAAGCTTTATGTGGAGATTGCACAGGGTCCTATTAGATATATATTGAGCTCATAGAGTATTATGCATTAGAATACATTTTCATTAAGTTTCTATGGGTGTGATTGTTCTGTTTTTTACATTCAGATGGCACAGGATGACACTGTTTTCAATTCCCCCCCGACCTTTAACACTCTCATCATTGGGTAGATGAATGGTTCATTTTGATGCAGCTCAACTCCAACAGTGAATTTATTGCTGACCTGCAGGAAATGTGTTGAAATAACTTTCTATAGCAGATAGCATGACTCATTAGAAAGAAGAGAGTTTTTTGTGAGTGAGTGCTGGGGCTGTTCGAGTCTGAACAAAAGCTGTTTCCTACATTGTGTGTTTATTTAGGATTCAAAGTTTGTATTCATTTTTGAACATTTTTAAGCAGGGCAGCAAATCATGGTGAAGATACAGACCAGGCCTTTATACAGAATATGTTCAGTCCATTTCATTTCATTTGTTTTCTTTCATTCTTTTTAAGCAGTAAAATGGAGAGGAATACTTTATTTGTATTTTGGCTTTTACGAAGAACGACTTCAACTTTAAGAGTTGACCAATTAAATCCAATCAGCTTGAACATAATTCTTCTGACTCATACTGAGCAAATATTTTCTTCACATAAATATTTTCTTCACTTTTTGAATTGTGGAGTGTTTACACTGCAATGTAAGGCTCTCTCTTGACTATTCCATAATTTTACTCCATAAATTGAAGCACACCTTTGTTTTAATGTTGTTCTAAAAAATCACCTTAAAATGGTATTTTCACCTGTGTTTTACAGAACTATGTCTTGTTGTAATAGCTTCTGTAAATTAAAGAGCAATGAAGCACATTTTACTTCAAACATGAATAACAGGATTTCTAAATTGATCAAATCTTCAAGTTTAACCAATTGTGATTTCAGAAATAATTTGTTGGTTTGTTCTCTTGGACTCATTTTCTGTATGATCCTGATCGCTCTTTTCTGAAGAGTTTTCAAGGGTTTTAAATTGACTTCATATGTTTTACCCCACAGCTCGGCATCGCAACTGATGTAAGGAAAAATTAACGAGAATTTTCCACCATAGTGCATTATCCTATTGTGTTTAATTTCAGCAGACAGTGGCTGAAATGATGTCACATAAGCACGATTTTCACCATTTCATGCATTAGTTAGTTACTCTTTTTCCTTTATTTTCTTCTCTTCTTCCATTTTACATTTCCTTGTTTCGTTAAGTTTCTGTACAGTAATTAAGCTGCCGACTAAAACAGAAACCTTACTTGTATCCTGTCAAAGTCTAAAGGGCACATCCACCCAACCATTAACCTACCCGTCCTCCCACCCACACACACACACACACACACACACACACATGCCCACTGACTAATGCCTGCAGAACTCCTTCAGGGTGCAGATCCTCATTGTAGTCCGGTAGATAATGGAGTGTTGCTCTTTAACATGCGATGTGAGTTGAGAAAGAGCAGCTACAATCCAAGCAGTGGATTTTAGTTTGAGGCTTTTGGCGTACATTTTATTTGTGGTTGATTCATTTGGATTTATTGATGCAAGGCGATACATTCAGTAATAACAAGCTATGACCATATCCCTATAAATCCTTCATGTTTGACAAGAAGGTTGGGTTGGATCAGGTGCTTGTGGGCGATTACTGCAGTGTAACTTTCAACTTTTCTACTGTAGTATCTTTATTTAATGATATGCTAAACTTTGCACCATTTCATTTCAGATGCAGATGTACTACGAATGATTAAAAATACAAAACAAATGATCCAATTATGATATGATGCATTAGTATAGGCTTACTTAAAAAAAAGAGCTAAGATTATGATCTTAAATATTTGATTTTCAATATGAAAATCTTAGTGGGTAACATGAAAACAATGTGTTGTGTCAAAGGGTTATCATGTTTTATGTGATTATTGCTGATGGTTCTTATAAATAACCTTAAACTGTGCTCTGCTCTGTCTTATGTATATATTTTGTCTTAATATATTGCTTAAAAAACTTGTGAGCACATACCACGAGTGCACAGAATGATGAAATAGTTAATAAAAGCTTCACTTAACAAGCCACATACGAGATTATTGTATCTCGTTGTGGGAGATACAATAATCTGATGAGACATAATTAACAACGAATGGGGGACATTATGTTTGAGGAGTCATTTTGACACTTCAAGAACAATCTGAAAGTTCAAACCAAGTCTGTTCTTTCAATTTTCCACTTTAACCTATGTGATCTGAGGACCTCGTTTACCACTGTACCATCATGTCACTATTTTCATAAAAAGTCACGCTGTGGCTTATAATTTGCAGTGTAAACAGACAACATACACGCTGTTTTGTACTTTTCTATGATGATACATGAGTTAATGGGAAATGGACTCTGCATTAGCATTTTAAAATTGTCAACGTGATGAAAGTTCATTCTGGATGTTGCATATTTAATGTAGCATGGTTCATTATGTCCACATTGCTTTTGTAAGGCACAACTCTTTGTGTACAAGCAGCTGCATCCTTTTCTTTCAGAAGTAAAACTACACACACAAATGACATAGGAGGAGAAGAAGAAGAGAGGATATTTATTTGAAGAATACAGGTCCATAATTTCAACGGTGGAATAATTTGGCTCATGACTCGCTCTGTGATATCGAGCTTTGTACTGTAATAAGAAAACCTTAACATCTACAGCTCGGTTCGTCTCTGGCAGTTAGATCCCTTGAGGACAGAGGAAACTGTTGAAGGGATGGAAGGTACGAAGATTGCGATGAAACACAGAGATGGATAGAGATAATAAGGAAGAGAGGCCTGAAGAAAAAACACAAGACAATAAGCAGAATATACTGTAAGTGATGTATCAGTGGAACATGTGTCTAATAGACTCAAAACATCATCAGTCCTGCTAATTAAAAATAAGTGCATTTTCCTATTGTAGAAAAGGCTGTTATGGTGATCAAACTCACACCAATACAACCCGAGCCTGTATGTTTTCCCATGGGGAAAGATCAGTATTGATGGCAAAGGCATATCAAGTTGCACAACGTCAACGACATACAGTAGAAATATTTTCCGACTCAATCTCTGACAGACAGAAAGGTGCCGTAGGTTAGCAGTGTCCACAGCGAGTCAGACAGGTAATAATATTCTGCTGCTGCCAGGCACCATAGGATTACCAGGGATTTAGACAGAAAAGCTTTTTCACATCCAGTACTGAAAAGAGTTGGACAGCTAGACTGAGAATATACGGTGAAGCTAGCGGTTCTGGGTTGGAGACAGCAAACAATGCATGTGCTATAGAGAAAGCTTACTCATTGGAACAAATAGTTTACATCCAGAAATACACTTTTTCCATCTTGCTTGAGCTTAAAATTTCCTTTATTTAACCAGGAGTGAAATTTAGTCTGGACAAAAAAATGCTTTCACTTTCAAGAGTATCTTGGCTGAGACAGGCAGAATGTAACCATTTAAAACTAGAATGAATGAAACTGGTGCTAGATGTGTTATTGCACACAAGTTGGCATTAAACCACAAACTGTTATTTTCACGTCATAGGAAACATTTTAGCTACAGTATGTTTGTGAGCTTAAAGGTGATAGTAGTTGGATTTTGTTAACCAGATGTTTCTCAGATTGTTTCATATTTCATTATACAACATGTGATATATTCACCTGACACTCACCAAGAAAGCAAAACAGCTACTATACCAAAACTTCAAACTAACGTGTTAAGTTAAATCTGTGTAAAATAAAATCAGTTTCAAGTTTGAAAGAAGATAAATGACACTGGTATGCTTTCATGTGAGGATGGCTGGAAGGTTTGAATTTTAATTAAAATCTAAGTGTTTATCCACCGTGGCACATTAATTAGCACATGGTGTCGTGGTTTGTACTTTATTTGTTCAAAATTGCATGCAAAAATGATACAAATCAACACTGTTGCAGTCAATAGGTAAATAATGATAATATTAATATCAGATCTAAGACAGGTTAAGACCTTGTTGTGCGAGATATGTGTCCCATTTTCTCAGAAAGCATCACATTTGTCCTTCTTCAGTCTTTCTTCAATATCATAGCATAGATCTCTTCTGATTGTACTGTGGACATCCTCCTAGAAGGGTTTAAAAGCTGGGCAACCCCAAAATATGTGTATATGGTCGGTCATACAGTGACCACATCCTCTCCAGCGTTTGGGTTGTGCACTGAGCTGACTGGATTTTTGTTGTGGAGTTATAAAAAATCTAACACATGAAAAATCCCTTCACAATTGTGAGGATAAGGATAAACTTTATTGATGCCCCAATGGGGGAAATTTAGTTGTTACAGCAGCTCAAAAACAAAACAGGAATACAAAACAGCATCAATAGCAAAAAGTTAAGAAAAAACAGCTATGAGCATGTTTACTTGAATTAAATAAAGGAAGAAAAAATACAATAGAATTAAATAATACTAGGCATAAACACTATGTACACTTTCACTTGTGGAAAGACAGATCAGATATTATAAAAAACACACACAGTGTGTAGCATTAATGATATTGATGATTATTATACAGAGTCATGAGGCGGTGATGCTGTTAAACAGTCTGACTGCAGATGGTATGAACGACCTGCGGTAGCGCTCAGTCCTGCAGGGTGGATGCCTCAGTCTGCTGCTGAAGGAGCTGCTCAGAGCCCCCACAGTGTCATGCAGGGGGTGAGAGTGATTGTCCATGATGGATGTCAGCTTTGCTAGCATCCTCCTCTCACCCACCTCCTCTACGGAGTCCAGAGGACAGTCCAGGACAGAACCGGCCCTCCTGACCAGTCTGTTCAGTCTCTTCCTGTCTCTCTCTGTGCTCCCTCCTCCCCAGCAGACCACTGCATAGAAAAGTGCAGACGCCACCACAGAGTCATAAAATGTGAGGCTGTGGTTTGTCACTTTCCCCCATTTGTATTCATTTCAGGTCTAATAAGATCTACAGCCCCATCATGTCACTAAATGATTACTCTGCACTGATTGTCAGTAAAGAAAATTTCCTCTTGAGTCATATTTTCATGCATTTTTCCCTCCTATATCGTCACATTGATATAAGACTCTACCCTGCAGAGACCCTGCTGGCCAGACAGATAAGGTCTCTAATATATGGTTTAATATGGCACAATACAACTAAAGCATGTATGCCATAAATATTGTGTTGATTTTTCTTTGTGCATATGTATAACACTGAAGGTGCACGTGTAGTAAGAAATAAGCATTTCATGGCAATACTGTTTCAGTATATTTTAACAAATCACTCACAGAGGTAAGTAAGTAAGTAAGTAAAGTTTATTTATATAGCACCTTTCAAGAGCAGACGTCACAAAGTGCTTCACAATCAAACAAAAACAGATAATAGAATGTCTTACCTTTTCAAAAGAAAGAAAGCCATCTCAGGGTTGGATTTTATCCCAAGAGCAGAGCGAATCTTCCTCCATGACTCCTCGGGCCCCATGCATAACTACAGTTAGCTGCTGTTGCTCTTCGCAATTAGAACGAAGAGACCAAGTTAGTTGAGAACCAGCACCACATCACTTACGTAGTGCTTTAGCTGAGAATTCGTCCTGAATCCCTCTCATTGAAAAGAGCCTACCGGCTTATATAGGCACCTCATTTTTCACATCAGATAACTTATATATGGGCAAAAAACGTGATAGATAACTGTGAAAAGTTAATATAGCCTCTTTTAAAGGAACAAATGTATAACTACTGAAGTGTAGCGTCACATTGTGATGTTTTTTTTCTCCTTCATGAAATACTGAGGACAGAAAGCGTTGATATGACATGTTGAGCAGCCAGTATGACGCTGACAGTCTGTCTACAGTATAATAACACAGCTAAGCTGTCAGGATTTGAGTAAACAGTCAGGCTCCAGAAACTGTTAGAGAAGAATTGTGATAAAGCATCATATTCTGTTATCCTGACTCTCAGGGGGGGAAACAAGCAGTATAAATTCCCTCACAAAAAGGCATTCAATATCCATTGTCAGTGCCATCTCTGGTTTGTGTTTTTTAATGTTTTTCACTGGTAAAATATTACAGGTGAGGAAGTTAAACGGCTACTTCGCACTTCAGGTGATGAAGATGCTTATGACACATGGGTGTGAAGTACAGAAAATGTACTACCAATTATCTAATCTATGGCTGCACATCTCTGTCTCTGTCTGTGATGTTTTTAACTCCCTCTGGCAAACAGAGTAGTTTCCAACAGCTTTTAATTGCCTTTCAAAGAGATTCAATTTATAATTAGGGAATATTTTGTTGATGCCTCCATGATTTTCAGGAGATGGCCTTGTGAATATTAATAATGTAGTTTGGCTTAAATAGTTCCTAATGAATGACTCCTGTTGCTGCTGTATTAGGGGTGATGAGAAGGGCTGAGATAAATGACAGTAAATAATACACATCAAGAAGTGATGGTTTAACGACCATGCATGAAATCAAATGCCCCACTCGTTTTATCATTTGTTTAATAATTCAAGATTGAAAGAAAACATTTAATTTAATTATTTAAAGTTAGTCAAAAAGATTGAAACCACTTTGTAGTTCATACAGTAAAAATGTAGCTGGAGCTAGCAGCCTGTTAGCCTAGCTCAGAAGGATACTGCTAACGAGTCCAGTCCCAACAAAATCAGCAAACCATCAGCTGTGTTCTAATTTATTGAAATTTTAAAGCTGTTTAATTGTTCAATACAAATAACTATGGTGTATTAAAGTTTCGGGTTGTTGTTTTTTCTTGTCATCCAGGTGAGATATCCAGGCAAGTAGCAGAGACCTTAACATTACTTATGGTTGTTTACAAGTCTAACAAACAAGATATGTTTTCACAAGTTAGATTTAGAGATGCAAGCTAAACTAGCGGAAGCTTCATATTCTAACATGTAAGCACAAGAGTGGAATCAAGCTGCTTGTGTTATTCTTGGTATGATAGCGTGTACGTATTAACATTTTTCACTAATCCTGTAAACTCTCACCCTGCAATACAAGCATCTGAAGCTGACTAAAAATTGGGCATTACAAAACCTGACAAGTATTTGTGTGCATGATTATACAGCATTGAAAGTGAAAATTGTTACATCTAGCTTTAATGATTTACTTGATCTTTTCTTTTAAACAATATAGATAGACACACACACACACACACGCACACACCATCAATGAACTATTTTTTCCAAAAGGATGGCTCTATCTCTGTTCATTGTCAAACATTGGAAGTCAAACATTAGACTGTGTGTGTGTGTGTGTGTGTGTGTGTGTGTGTGTGTGTGTGTGTGCGTGCGTGCGTGCGTGCGTGCGTGCGTGTGTGTGTGCGTGCGTGTGCGCGTGTGCATGTGTGTGTGTGTGTGTGTGTGTGTGTGTGTCTGTGTCTGTGTGTGTGTGTGTGTTTGTGTGCCATGTCTTTGATTTTATTTTACATTTCCTGCAATTACTTCCATAATGCTGCCGAGAACTTGTAAAAAGACTGTTTTCATATCACACAATGAAAAATGATGTGTTTCCATTTGCTATCTTATAGAGCTATGAAATCGGACACTCTTCCTTCATGTGGCAGGTTTGAAAAAACTAAATTCTTATTAAACCTCCTCGTTTCATTGAACGTCTTCTATCTGGCAGATAATGTGATTTCTTCCCCTCAATTGCTCAGTATTGGATGGTGTGAAAGCGATACTGTAAGACACAGTAATGGGATTACAACGCCTAAGTGTTGCAGACTAGACTGTGGAGGTAGTTAATACTGTTTTGAGAGCCCAGCGGAGGAAAGACGAGGTCAGAGGATGGCTAGTTGTTGTCTGAAGATTAATTACTGAGAGGGCAAAAAATAAGCTGCTTTCAGCCAACTCTGTTTCAAAGAACTCATGATCAAACTACACACAGGTGTGTAACTCTTAATTTGGGTATCTAACATATTATCTAAGTTTATTGTCTGAGACTTTCTTCAAGGTTAATCCTTGTTTCAGAATGTTATTCTTCTCATTAGGGTACAAGTATCTGTGATAATTCAAATTACCTTAAATCCACTTGACCTTTATTATTATGGAGTGTAACCGCACTTTGTTACCCTTTGTTTAATCCTTTCCTGTAATAGTTTTAATAAAGATTGGTTTGTTTTAGCGTTAAAGGGTCATTTAACAGTTACAAATGAACAGCTTTCATGCGATCTCACACACTTGTGGAATCTCCCACCTGACCAGCTTGAAAGGCTTCATGCCAATCAATCAAATCAAATTTCCCTTCCAGGGACAATAAAGGTCTGAACTGAACTGTTATATGTTTTTACTTTGAAATACGACCTGAGGCCCCTCCTGCTTTTCACCATCCTTTTACTTTCATAAAGTTGCTCATCTATTCGGGTCAGAGGAATGTTAACGACTGATAAAACTTCTGTCTATAGAATTTTTCAGGCATGTAAATTAAATTATGTAGATAATCCCAAATATATATATATTTTTAATGTCATCTTTAAAATAAGTCTCTACACTTATCACACATTACATTCTCTCATTCCCATTGTGAAATAATGAATATTTCCTTCTTCCTTTCTTATGATACTCAATACTGTGCAGAACAGGTTGGGAATGATTTTATTTATAATTTTTTTTGACAAGCATTTACCTTGAGAAAACCGAGGCGGCTCTTTGTTTGTTTGTTGTTGTTTCTTGTCAGACAAACCACAGCAGATGAGAAGATTTGAGCAAACACTGCAGCAGCTTATTTCAAGCATTGTTTTCTCTCTTTGTCTCAGAGTGATAGACCAGTAAACCTGACAAATGCAGTCTTTAAAATTAAAACCTAACCTACAGCCCATCATGGATGTACATGTTTACTTGTACTGGCATTTGAGACATCAGCCTTGGATCTGTATGACATGCATTCACATTAAAATGAGAAAGGGTAGCCAATTTCAAACTCATTGCTAAAATGATGAACATCACACTTTCAAAGAAACAGCTTTTGTAAGATAATTTTGCTTTCATATACACACTACATATTTTAAAGTAGTACTTTATTTTTATGCCTGTTTTGTTGTACTCCCAGAACAGAAATCAAGACACAAATTAGGCTCTAAACTGCACCAACATAACATAACCTCATATTTTATTCACAAACTTGGCAGAGATCTGTCAGTATTAGCTGGTGTATATTTTTGTGTTGCCAGTAATTTCATGTGTGTTTGCAGCAGTGGCTCCCATGATGAAATTGTTTAATATCCTGCAGCACCTGATACATGATGTGAAAACACAGCATTGAGGAGCATTAGCACTGATGGCTGCATTGGGAGAGAGAGAGAGAGAGAGAGAGAGAGAGAGAGAGAGAGAGAGACAGAGTGAGGGACACACAGAGGGTGGATGGGGAGATCTCCTCTAATGATGTGATATTAATGACATTTCTATTGTCACTACAAGAGGGGAAACACTCAGACACAAAACACATTTTTATTTATATTTTGTATATTAAAGTTGAAATCTTATTTTTATGTAAAATTCTCAACCCAAAATACTGTGAACGGATGTATTTATGACAATAAACAATAAAGTTCAATCTCAGAATAAACATTAAGCAGTATCACATCTATTCAATAATAATAATAATAATAATAATAATAATAACTTAGATTTATATAGCGCCTTTCACGAAACCCAAGGACGCTTTGCAGTAGAAAGGGGGGAGAAGGTAACACAAAACAAACAACAAACACAAAACAATGACTTCAACACAGAGTAGAAACAGCTTTCAGAAAAGAGGCGGCCGAGGAATTCACCACAAACATTTGTTTCAGCTCCTGGCTCTTTAGTATAAGGCAGGCTCAGTGATGGAGGTGCGTAGGACTTGCAGATTAACACACTATTACTGTTGCAGAGGAAAGTGAGATCTGCAACAATTACACAAGATTGACCTGAGTTGACATACGTTGCGGGATATGTGTGGGATGTTAGCATTCAAGACATAGCTTGATAATAGTCAAGTTTTTTTTATTTTTCCAATGCACATGTCTTATCGTTTGTAGGAGGAACAAATGCCTGAGGTAAATCCAAACATATCAGAAAAAATGAAAAAACTGAAGTTCCACGAGTGACCATGAGAGGCTGACTTCAAAAGACACTGAAAACCCCATTAAGCCCCATTTTAAAATCAACAGCTGCACAGCAGAAATAAACATGTTGACAGCCCAGTACCTAAACAGTTTGCATTTTTCTTCTATTCATGACAACTGTTTGGGGGTGCATTTTTACATAAATCACCCGTTAATTATATTAATGTTCAAAGTTGCTTTTAAGTGAAAAGTGTAGGCTGCTTCCTCTACTAGACATCAACTCAGCTAAATTAGCTGAACTTAACCTTTAGGCACAGTATGTTTTGTTGCTTGGATATTTAAAAAAAAAAAAAAAAGGCTAATTGTATGTTTATTTATTTTAAATGGCTGTCCAGTAAGTCTGACCTCAGCTTTTTCAGTGAGTGAAATTTGTGTCATATTGTGTTTATTTATACCACGGTACTCAAGGCTTCATATATGCAGTCGAGAAACTATGTCCATTAATTACACAATCAAGTGGTTAACCACACACGTTTACTGTACCATGCACACTATAGGTCGGTATACATGCATTGATGATTCTATCAATATACAAGCCGAGAAACTCAAACTGATAACAGAACACTCGATTAAAAAGTGTTCTTGCTTCTAATGTGAAAGTTCTTCAGTTCAAGAAAATTAATAACAAACATAATTTAAATAAAGGAAAAATAAAGTGACATCAAGAAAGCAGAAATAGGAATAAGATAGAGTAAGTGCAGTGAAAGTAAATGAGCCTCAGCTCCTCATTAAAAAACAGCCTGGTGGGCTGCAGCAGAAGCAGCGATTTGATTGGATGACAGTGTGGAGAGAAACCAGTGGTGAGTGCAGAAACATTTCATCAGGCTAGTTCATGACATCACAGCAGTGTGACACCACCGCCAGTACTGTGCAGCTTGACGCCATGTAGAGACAGGGAAGCATCACTATTGAATTACTGCTGAGTGCAGACGTCACTGACACAGAGCTCATTCTTTCTCTCAGCCCAAAGAGGAGACCTGCCGTCATCACGAAGCCCTCAGGAGAAATAGTATTTGACCGAGGAATACATTTAATCTGGTTTTCTTTCTTTCTTTTCGAGTCTGCTTCAGAACTGAAGGAACTTTTGGAATTAGTTTTTTTATGTAAAATGGATACAAATATTTATTTTCACCAGAATTACACAGGCTTTGTTATTAATCATTAATTCTCCAAGGGCTCACATACATCTGAGGAAAAGCAAGACATTTTTTTACAAAGTCTCAACTAAAGTTTCCAAAGTTTGTTGTGGTTTTCAAAAAAGTAATTAGTGAAAGAAAAACAAAAAACGTTGATTTTTTTGTTTTGTTTTGTTTAGATCCACACTTTTTACTTCTGCCAAATTATGACACAGTCATTGAAATCAGAATTTCCTCTGAATAAAGCACTGTGAGCATGAAGTGAGTGTTTGTCTCCTCACCTGTGCTGGCAGAGAGAATTACTGGCTTTAGGCCAATGGACCTTGATGTGAAATTGTTTAGAGAACAATTATGTAGATGCTTTGCTCGTAATGGAAAAAGGAATAAGTGTCCTTTTATTTTTATTTGATAATTGAAATAATTTAACTTTTGAGAAAAATATTTGATAAGCTTGTTTTCTTATGTCATTAGTTTTTGTTCTGTTTTCCTTTTTTTGTTTTGTTTTTTGCTTAAAATGTTCAGTGGCATGTGTGTGGCAAATTAAAAATTACAGCCTGGGGACATACTGTTTTTTATTGTTTATAGTATGAATTGCATATAAATGAATGTAGCACTATTTTCAAAGTAAGTTAGCCTCAGGGGCAATTAAGTATTTTGGCTTGTGTTAACTTATCTTTGCATAACCTCTCTTATCCTAGCTCATTTTAGCTTGGCTGAGCTTCCATCCATCCATTATTTGTACCACTTATCCTGTTCAGGATCACGAGCTGTAATTGAGTGATAGGCACCAGTCAATCACAGGGCCAACATACAGAGACAAATAATCAGGCACACTCACATGCACACCTAGGGACAATTTTAGATTCTCTATACCTAACGAGCATGTCTTTGAACTGTGGGAGGTGGAAGGAAGGAGGGAACCCACGCATGCACAGGGAGAACATGCAATTCCATACAGAATTGTCCAACCAGGAACCTTCACCACTTCTCCACCATGCAGTCCTTGCCTAGCTTGTTTTATCTTATCTTATCTTATCTTAACTAATCTTAGCTTAGCTCAGCTTAGCATGTGCTCTGGGACAGGGGATAAGCAGTTATCCTTTTGGCCTGAAAGGTCACAAAATTGCTGAAAAGCACAACTACAGCTCATTAACTGTAAAGCTCAACTAGTTTCTTGCATGTATAAAAGTAAAGGTATGTTTGGGATTGTGGCTGGGAGCGGTGACAAACTTGAGTACTGCCTTTTCTGCATCCAGCTGAATTTTTTTTAAAGAAAATAGTGCAATTCTGTCTGTTTTTTAGAGCAGTTTTTGTAAATGTCAAACAAAGAACTACATGAGCTGTGTCATTGTACTTATTGAGCAAAAGCTAATTTGTGTATGCAGTTGTTGGACTCAAGAATTAAAAACACTAAAGGTGTCTATGCAGTCACACAAACACTAAACCTTTTGATTTGTGTTTTTAATTTTAGCTGAGGAGGTCACCGCTATGCTTATTTTCATTCTCACAATCAACAGATCATGTGATATTAAATTAGCCTGAACACAACAGGATTTTTTTTAAATTGCATCTCGGCATCCAGTCAGTATAATATCCCTGTTTGACATTTTGATTGTGAATACGTCACAGACTGATCGATACCTAACTGCCATTGAGACAGCAAATCAATTGTAGACTTTGGTTCATAATAAGACAGGGAATCTTCCATGGCTCTTCAGTTTTATTAACCAGTGAGAAAGGAGCAGTCTAAACCATTATCACCATTAAACCAGCCTGTGTGGTTTCCACTTATATCAGCCCCCTCCCTTCACAGCTGAGCTAATGAAAGCGTGTGTACAAATGTCTCAGCACCCCTCAGACTGCACAAACCCTCTGAGGGCTCTTGATTAGTGGCTCAGAAAGAGATTCAAGTCCTGCAATGTGAAAGAGGAATCCCTGCGGTGCATATGTGAAAGATAATGCACACACACAAACTGCATATACGTGACTTACACATCCTCATTAAACCCACTCAGTGTCTGCTTCATGTGTGGGCGGCTGGGAGACCCTCAGGTATACTGTGTATAGAGAAAGTGTATTTTCATGTGTGGGCATCAGAGGAGCTGACGTCCGAAAGCTTTGGGATATTAAAACAGAGGGGGCAGAAACAATAACACACACACATGCACCCAGGAGGCTTCATGAAAGGAAGAGAGGAATCCACTTACACAGACAGAGACAGAGAGCTGCAGCCTCCACTACAGTGTAATCTTACACAGACCTGTCCTATGTTGTGAATGATGAATTTGTGAATGATGTATTATTTCATTTCTCACAATTAGATTATCCTGCTACTGCTGTGTATGTGTGTGTGTGTGTGTGTGTGTGTGTGTGCGTGCGTGCGTGCGTGCGTGTGTGCGTGCGTGCGTGCGTGCGTGTGTGTGTGTGTGTGTGCGCTACATAAAGCTTATAGGTCAAGTGGAAGGCCAATACATGAAGACACTGTACCACTGTACCATATAGGCTAATGCAATCTGTTTACCTTGTTGCAGTATTGCAATATACCTACTGTATATTTTGTTAAATCAAACATTCAAGAGTCAGATGTCTGTATATCAGAACCTCAATAAAGTTTGGCTTAGTTACATTTACATGTTCTTAATCATACACCTTTTAATTTAAGTCAGTGCCACTTTTTTTTTTAACCATCAGCAATTATATATTAACTATCAGTGTTGATAGTAACAACTGGTTCACTTTAGCACGGCTGTCTTGTACTACTTTTTACCATTATTGTTCTATAAGAGGCAAACATATAGTTTTACCTCCACTAGAACTCAAATCAACTGTTTTACAGCTACTGTATATTAAGTGACTTAGCAGCGGAGGTTTTCCTTTTAAAGATATAATAAGATGATGAAACATTATGAATTGTTTTGATAAAAGTGTTTACACTAATCAACAATTATTCACCTCCTAGAGCAATGTCATGATATAAGATACAGTATATTATTTGTGTAGTTGTCTACATGAAGTACCTTTACAGACCTGCCACTCACTAGTATTCAGTTCAGTGTTTCGCATCTTCTTAAGCAAAGCTATTAAAACACCTGCAACATTATTTCCACAGCATATGGACCAAACACAACGCCTGTTTTAATTTGCGCTCTAAATCTGTGCGTAATGAACGACTAGTTAACAGGACACAGCCTGCAGACTGAATCTGAGGCTGGGGCTTCGACCAGAAGGACAATGGGTCTTTTTATTCTCTCTCTCAGATTTAAAAGGCAAATGCGCCATATGCGCTACGTTGCCTAGTTCAATTTCATCAAAGAAATATAGGCCGCTGAATTATTAATAATGGGAGCTCTTGGATTTGTAGTATAGTTTATAAGCCTCCGGGATGTTTATTATGCAGAATTTATTAAACGAACTCCAATAGAAATGGGAAAGGGAAAGGGGTTCATAATACGATTCTCAAAAGTGAAACCTGAGAGAAAGAGGGAGTGTGTTTTGAGGGAGTGTGTGTTTCCGATAGAGTTGTCAATCGCACTACAGAGGACTGTTGAGCCTGTTTAAGAAAGAGTGCAGACGCAAAATGTATCTGTGTGATTTAATGTAAAAAAACATCACACAACATCAGACAGTAAAAGAAGGAAAAACTGGCTTTGACTGACACCTTGAAGTTGTTGTTTTTCCCCTGCTAAACTTCTCTTCAGAAGGTCTTGGTTGTCAGTGTTTCGTCGGGTTGGAGGATGTTTTATAGAGTCCAAATGTAGAATCCTCCACGGAGTCTTTAAAGGGAAATCTCTAAAGGAGATTCTAAATTCAAACTCTCAGTATCCTCTGCTTTGCTTTCAAGTTTGATTTATTTCTGCTAAAATTACAATAAAACGGTACAACGCAGCTGACAAATATAATTGTTGATAGTCCTCCTCTGCATAAGTGGTATTTCATGTTTGTAGAGATGTGGGCTTTTGGAAACTGTGACTTTTCCTGTAATAAGGACGGTTTCTTGTGACAAATAGGCGGAGTGTCAACACCAGTCGACAGATAAACACGAGAGGCTGCAGAGCCACAAATACATTTAATCGGTGCCATTGACAGTGTGTCCCCATGAGTCCACTTCTTCAAGGAGCAGTAGAGGCTCTGTGGTCGATGGGTTGAGCTGCTGGAAGAAGCCCAGTATGTGGCCTCTCGTTTATTATAATTGCATTGGAAACATTTGAGATTTCGCTGGTTTCAATGACATTTTTAAAGGCATGTTGGGCTCTGTCCCTATGTGTTATATTTTATCTTAATTAATCTTTTCATGCTTTACAAATTGTCGTCTGCGTTGCGCCGTTGTTTGCAGGTTAGTCGGGCGGACAGTTATAAATAACCTATTAACTGCTGAGTGTGTGGTTTTAAACAGTTCTGCTCGTGCGGAGCTCATTGAGTTAAGGGCGCTGACCGTGGTGCTGAAGTTGGATTTTATGACCCAATCGGCACCATATCCGTCTCATTCAGACCATATAGTCAAACTAACTAGTTTTATTGTTCTAGTTAAACGGAGAGTCAATGGCCAACATGTTGTAAATCTATATTTTCAAAGCCATTGGAAATGTCACTTTTTGAATAAGATATGGGAATCTTCCACATATATGAAGTCTTTGAATACAGAAAAAACAGTTTCTAAGTGCAACTTTTCTTAACTTAAGAAACGGTAAAGTCTAGTGTTCTCTGTAATGTATAAGTTTCTGGACACTTCTGTGAGACCACATGATTATTATTATTAAATGTATTTATATATCTTAAACAGTAGCAACATTTGGGGTTATTTCATCCACAAAAAAGTTTTTGTTTGTCATAAAAGATACCAGATGTGGGTATTTGGCTCCTGGGTTAAGTGATATGACGCTATATCACCTCTGGATTGATATGTTGCGATAAAGAATTGAGTATTGATTGATTCTTTGGCTGTAGTAATGAGATCGTTAGGAAACCCGGATCGCTGCTCCTACAGCCCGCACGTCACCCTTCTGACATCAGCACTCAGCTTAAATACCCGCAGAAGCGAGCAGTGTCAACAAATGCAGGCACACCTTCATCTGGGAGCACCGCGAGCTTAACACTTAGTGGAACCTGAACAGAGGATCTCTCCCATGTACTGCACTTTATTCTATTGACAATAAGATATTTCAGGGTTCTGTACTGCTATTTAGCTCTCTTATCTCCAGAGCGAGATATCTAAAGATCACAGAAAGTTCTCCCATCTCAACCATTGTGCATTGCTGTTTTTTTAATTATGATAAACGACACTCTTGCGTTTGGACAACTGGACACGAATGTTTCTGACCCACTGCCGTCTCTCTCTCTCAACCAGAACAACAGCGCGTTCCCTGCGCTCAGGCTCGATTCCAAGTCTCTGGTCACCTCAGCCACTATGTTCGCAGTGGGAGTCTTGGGAAACCTCATCGCTATTATTGTACTGTGTATCTCTAAGAGGGAACAAAAGGAAACCACTTTCTACACTCTGGTGTGCGGGATGGCAATCACGGATCTGTTGGGAACGTGCTTCACCAGCCCTGTAGTGATCGCCACATACGTGGCCAGCCGCTGGCCGGGAGGAGCGCTGCTCTGCCACTTCTTCTCCTTCTCCATGCTCTTCTTTGGCTCAGCCGGGATGTCCATCCTGTGCGCCATGGCTGTGGAACGATATTTGGCCATAAACCATGCGTATTTCTACTCTCAGCACATAGACAGGACGATGGCGCGATTTGCGCTCCTGGTCACCTATCTGGCCAACATCGTGCTGTGCATTATGCCCAGTTTTGGTTTCGGACAACACGTCAGGCACTTTCCAGGGACATGGTGCTTTCTAGACTGGAGGGCAGTTGACCCGCTCGGTGCCTGCTACTCCTTCCTGTACGGCGGCGTGATGCTGCTGCTGATCGCAGTGACAGTTTTGTGTAACTTGGCGGTGTGCAGGTCCCTGGTAGGGATGAACCAGAGGACGGGGATAGTAAGGACGGAGTTGTGTGAGCAGGGAGGATCACGGCGCCGCTTCCCGAGGCTGCCCTCCGTCACCTCAGCAGCGGAGATCCAAATGTTCTGGCTTCTGATCTTCATGACCATCGTTTTCCTGGTCTGCTCAATCCCTTTGGTGGTAAGAACTATACACTTACTAATTATTTTTTTGTCTTTTCATTTATTTGTCTATTTGTATGCACGCATGTCGCGTTCCAAATACTTAGTGTTATTGGTGTCAGTTTATTTGTCATAAAATATGTTATTATTTGTGTATCTTTGGTGGGCTAGGTACGGATCTTCGTGAACCAGCTTTATGGCCCCGCTGTTATATCCGCTGGAGGGAAGCCAGACTACAGGAGCGACCTGTTGGCGATCCGCTTCGCCTCATTCAACCCGATCTTGGATCCCTGGGTGTACATTTTGTGCAGAAAGAATCTGCTGCTGAAGGGCTGCGAGAGGCTGAAGAGGACGGTGGCCTGTTTTAAGGGCGGCCGGGAAGACAACATTGGCTGGGTAGGAGACCAACACTTCCCTCCATCTTTAAACAGCAATGACACCAGTTACGCGTCAATACGCACAGCCGGCTACAGGAACGACGTGGAGCAACGCGTGACCGTCAGGCACCAGACTTTTACAGACTTCGCTATGAGGCAGGCGTGGGAGTACGACACAGCCCGTGCCAACTTTCACCCGTTCAGCGTCGAGTCGACCGCGATCCTGGCCTGTGAGGAGGATATAACAGCTGGGTCCAAAGAGGAGGTGGCAACCAGGTCGTCTCCGCGCAGTGTAACGACGCCACTCTCTGCGCACGTGAGGAGAGTGGACATTGTCACCTGCACGTTCAGTACACCGAGCTCGTGCCAGTCAGCGAAATGCCTTTGACAGACCTGTCATGTCTGCCAACATCGCTTGAAAAATGTACGTGTGCTGCAGCTGCTTAAAATGCACAGCGAAAGTGTACTTTATGTATATTCGTGAGGAAGCAACGCTACCAGGTGGTGAACTCCACTGTAGTTGTTTTATGTCTTCAGATAGTTTGAATCAAACGGAAAGCCTTTTCAAATTAAATGAAAACTTTAACGACCCGAACATCTGCACTGGGCCAAAACTCAATGTGAATGAACCTGCTGCAGAGGATTCACAATTTAATTCAGGCCACATTAAAACGTTAAATAGTCCTGCTGGAGAGCACAATAGATGATTATGCCAGGTCATCAAATAACGACGTTTTGTCACACCCCTTGCGCGCGAGGTATCCTTTTGCGCACCCCTGGTGCAGACGCACACTGTAGCGTCTGTTGTCCTCTTGTCTATCACGTGCTTAACGTCGGTTTGGTTTCGCTCAGGCAAAAAGTGAACTATTGATGTTAAAAACAACAATTACAACAATGGAGTGCGTTTACTTTTTATATCGTGTTTTTAGTCTTGTCTTCAATCTGGAATTGAGTCTGTTTTAAAGATTTGATCTAATAGAGTCGAACCCATGACTCCTGGTTGAAAATCCTGCTGATTTGACCAATTTGTCGCTTTTCTATTACATGGATACAAGTAGTTTCTATTAGCGTCTAATGCTGAATATATTTGGGAACATCGTCCGTCTGAACGAGACGCGGAGGGCCTTGACAAAGCCCTTTGAAAGAGAACAGACTGCAATCTAATTTGTTTTGTACCAAGATTTCTGCTCATTAGATGAAGTCTGTATGCACAATTTTCAACCAAATTCAAACATAATATATTATACCCCATGGGTACAAATACTTCCTCAGAGTAAATAATCAGAGTTTGATACATTGTGTGGATCATACAGTATGTGATATTTGAAAAAGTTTGCGTATAGTGTTGTTGTTACACTTAATTTATACTTTTTGAAACTCTTAATGCTGCTACTTTACTCTGTATTTAAATGTGTTGCAGGGAAAACTGAATGTAGACCTTTGAGACTTGTTCAATTTTGTTGTATATTTAACATATAATGTTTCATTACTGTTGATGAACATTTTGCCTTTAAAAAAGAAAAGAAAAATGTTGTTGTTCTATAAACTGAGCGACCTGTGGTGTTTTGTTAAATACATCTAAATAAAAAGCAACAAAGAAAGACGCACACTGCTGAGTTTGATCTGTTCTAATGGTTTAAGTAGAATAAATGATATTCTCACTTGAACCGACAGGTGGCAGAAGCGTGACACTATTTTCAGTTCAAACTGAGGACAACAGGTTCACATTTTGGTGTTTACTGTAAAACCAGCAGGTGGCGCTACAACATAAAAAGTCCTGTCAAAACTGAACTTGGAAAAGCAAGTGTTGCTGTTCCCTTTTATAGTCAAACTATTATGGAGGTCACATTCAGAATACTGTGATGTAATCAGTAAACAGTGATAACAAGACATATATTAAAAAGCTTTATTCCCTTAGAGGATTATGCCATACAAAAATAAAGTACACTTTATAAAACAATAATATTAACGTGACATACTTGAGAAGTGTAACTGAGTGGAAGTTCCTCCCCATATTAAGATGAGAAATAAATTGAGGTCCTGTTGTATATATATATATACATTTATAAAAAAAAGTCTTGCACTCTGGACATTTTGAGTTATGACTTCGCTCTGGAACACTGATATAATTATCACTGCAAAATCAAATATCAACTGTCAAACTCGCTTTTTAACCAAATATACCACATTGATTCAATGCAGGTGGATTTGTTTCTTATTTAATGATGAGGATTTTAAAATAAAATAGAAAAGAATTCAATGACATAGAGAACCTGAGACTTTGGATTAGGATTTTATTCTATAAAATAACTCCAATCATTTCAGAAATGTTTATTGCTTCCAATATTAGTCTGAGCAGAATCTGCTGTCGGGCTGTATGAGATGCTGGATAAATGTGAAAATCTTCATTAAAAAAAGAAAGAAATGTACATACTGCATGTAAGCAGACTTAACTGTCAACATGCAATCTGAGTCTTTGTAATAAATAGATATTTATCCACAATATGGAGTTAATAAAAAAAACAGCTCTCATATCAAGCTATAATAAATAAATAATTTATCAGAAATAAATATATTTTACTTTGACACAGTAATACATGAAGATGCATGGCATCCATTTGGCTGAGTTCATCTGAACATAGAAACAATGTAATGCCTGTTTTTACGTGATATAAATGATATTGCTTTAGGAGGTTTGGGCTTCACTGTGAGTAAAAGTGAGCGTCTTAATGGGCGTTTTTCAGTGTCAGTCCTGGTGTTGTGTCTTTTCTTTGTATATTTGAGTTTTAGCCTTGAGGACTTGCCCATTAAAACTCAAACATGTCCATGTATTCAGTCTCTTTAATGTCTGCAAACTGGTGTGGAGGTTCCCACAGTAGTTAACAGTTATTCAGTTAAAAAACATTCTCTCTTTGAAGAAGAAACAATAAATCCAGACTGTGAACCTGATGAGTTCCCTTCAGGCTTTGTTTTTGACCTCCTTCGTCCAGCGGCATTCAGACCTCTCCATCCTCAAAAGGAAATACACAGAACAAGTGGGCTCATTTACTTCCTTTGCTGTGTTTGTGTAGCAGCGCCCCCCTCTGACCATCCTCACACTGAGCCTCTTGATTTATCTCTGTTCAGGACGGGCAACACCACTCCTCCTTGTTATTGTTTTGTGCATTCTTTTAGCCCATACACATGCAGCTGGCAGCAGATAATGACTGGATGGTCCTCCAGGTGGTCTGAGCGTCCATGAATGAAACAGGCTCATACCGGTCAGGCCGGCAACAGGGGTGGTTGCTGACCTTACGAGCAGTGCGCCTTGGTAGTGACCCGTTTTCGAGCAGCGCCTTCAGAGCGAGGTCGTAGTTTGTTCTTGAGGACTGACAGGAGCCAACACAGAACTTAAAGAGGACAATCTCGTCAGAGTCGAACCCCAAACCTAGGTCCCGAACCCTCATCTCTCTCTTTTCCACACGGCAGTCCCTGCTGCTCTGCTTCGGCTGCCTGTTTTTACCTTTACCCTTTCTGTCTCCTCTTCCTGTCTCTACCGCTTCCTCCTTTTCTTTCTTCTTCCTCTTCTTCTTTTTTTTTGGTGATCCCTTGGGTTGAGGTTCTGAGGGGTCAGAGGAGCGGGGAGAGCGTCCCACCCAGCGACTACTGGGATGGTCATCCACCTCATCTATCACAAAGGGGTCTAAGACAGAGAGGAAAGATTAGGTCAAAGCGTTACAATGAAATTCAGAAAATGATGAGCAATAACATGAGAAATCTCCAGCAAAATCTCAGATTTCCCCTCTACCTTTTGACAAAAATGTCACAGTTTAAATCACATGTAAATATATTGTGACTGAGACACAAAGCAGATCCCCATCCAATACTGTCTGGTGAAGCAGATGTGCTGTAAAATACACTTTCATAAGAGCTTCAGTACCATAAAGAGAATGCCAAGTGGAGTAAGGGTCACTGTCATCTTCCTGCTCCTCGTCCTCCACCACCTCAGGCAGCGTCACAGGGAACTCACGCTCCTCCTGACCTCCCAGCAAGCCCACAGCCCGGCCCGAGTCTGATCCCACACCAGCAGCACCAGCTTTCATATGAGCTCCTTCTACTAGAGGCAGCAGAGAGAAGAGCACCCACAGTAGCACCTACAGAAGGCAGATAAACAATTGTTAGTTTTAGCTTTGTTTCACTGATTATCTTGAATGCTAAAACGTAGCATAATAAAATCATGACAGAGTGACTAAAGTCTAGGATTACAGTCCAACCAAACATGAAAAGTAATTATGACAAGTACTATCACTTCTTTAATACTGTATGTATCTTTTTAATTAAATGGTAATTTTGTAGCACTCCATATGAAGTATAGTTCATTCCCCTGCATTTATTATTTGGCTACTTGGTAACTTGGGCTCAAGGCGTAAACATGACATTGACATGACACCGTAAAGCAGTTAGCAACAATTGTCTTTGGCAGGTCCTTGGACTGCATATTTATTTAGCATTACCTAAAGTTTTTTTTTGCTAGAAATTGTGAGTCAAAAATTCAGTCTTGTTTTGGCTCTGTTTTTTGGTCTCAACCAGCTCTTTAGGGAAATATCATTACTTTTACTTCATTAATTTTCTTAAATAAGGCAGTCTGAATTCTCTACACCAAACTGTATGAAGCTAGATCATCAGAAAATCTTGTGTATCCTGTTTTAGAGGTGTAGGTAGGACATAAGACTAAAGATTTTTTCCTTATGTTATCTATGCTAAGCTAAGCACCTGCTTCATATTCAGCATACATAGCTCTCTATTCTGACCAAGCAGCAAGAATGCCTTTCACAAATCATCAACACATCCTTTAAGTGGATTTTTGATAACACTTTTTTCTTAGTTATCTCTTTAAAGGTAGGGTTCACAGATCTGTTGTCCACTTTAAGATGTTACAAAATGAAGATGGCCACCATGAGGAACTGGCTGTTTATTCATTTGCTCTCATGGTGACCTCATACTATATAACACAACTTATTTGACAAAGTGCATTAAAGAATAAAAGCCAAACCAGAAAATGAGATAATACAAATGAAAGCACATAAAACACTCTTGCTCTTATACACCTCTACCAGCCGTACTTTGTCTTAAGCCTATTTCATCAAAAGTGATCTCACTTACTCTTCTGTAATATTTAAATCAAATCTCTGCTTTCTTTTCTGCACAGGATCAAGCTCCGTCAATTGGCTAATAGTTCAGCAAAGACTGCCTCAGTGCTGACATAGTTTATGTAAAGCTCATCTGTGAGCCTTGTGGGATATATTACATTAACAATTTATACACACACATAACTCATCCTCTGGTTTATAGCCTTTAAAGTGGAAATGAAATATGATAAGGCAGGATTATCTGCAGAGATGGTGATTTCATAAGTTAAATAGGAGAAATAAGGAAAAGATAGAGATGGGGAGAAGATAGTAAAGGGTTCAAGGAAAAAGAAGGAGGGAGAGACATTTTCAGTGTGCTCTTTTGGCAACATGTCTGTTTCTGACAAACCTTGGCCTTTGCTGACATTACAGAAGCAATCTCGTGTCTATCCTTCCTACGAACTCTCCATCTTGTCCCACCTGGAGAGAAAGAGAATGACAGGAATGTAAGAACGAGAACAAGGCCTCACTCTGTCAACTTTCCTCCTCCCAGAACCCCCTTTGAAAAGGCTAACATAAACTAAAGGTACAACATGCGGGTGATATAATGTCTATACATTCACAATTGTCCATCTACTGTAAAAAAAACCAAAAAAAACGTAGCTCTGTGGGCCCCTGAGCAAGCCGGCATGTCACATAAATCACGTCCTCAATGCACCAGGACACCATGTTTGTTGTTGCTTCAATGTTTGCTGCCAGCTCGTGTGGCCAGTGTTGGCTTGTCAGTTCATACATCCATGCAAACAGCTCAAGTGTGGAAACAAAAGGCAGCATCTGCGATACACTGGTCAAAGGCATTCTTCAGGGTTATTCCTGTGGTACGAGCAGGGTGAAGAAGGCATAGCAAGAGCACTTCGCGGAGGTCCCAGACAAAAACCACAGAGATGCAGGAAAGGTGATAAGAGGTGTTATGGAATCAGATGTTTATATATAGTACGTGCAGGGTGGAGGATACTGCTGGCTGCGATGTGGAGCGCCACACAGCCTGAAACATGAGGTCATCAGGTTCTTTTGTGGCGCCCCGAGTGTGAATCGCTGCAGAGGTCAGAGAATCACATACTTCAGAAGTATTCGGTGAAGTTAGACATTCTGCATCTATCTTGAATCCATTTTTAATAAATGTCATGTGTACTTCCTCTGAGCAATATGAACATCTGTTAGAAATATTACAGCAATCCATCCGACAGTAGTTTGAATATTTTGCTCATAATCTAAGTGGTGGATCATTTTACCAACAGAACCCTCGTTTTATTGAGATGACTCAATAAAACGAGGGGATGTTCACTCCAGATCTCCAGAATATCTAGTGCTGTGGTTCCAAACCTTTTTTCCTAGGACCCCCCTACTTGTATCTAAGAAAGGTGAAACCCCCCCAGGACCCACAAAAGAGAGTGATACGTTGTTTTAAAAAATGAACATACATTTTAAATGTTTTCAGTGATAAAATCCCAACAGAATAGGCCTACACAAACTTATTCTTACCAACAGACCTGTGTGTAAACTACTAGCGAGTGTGTTGTCATGATTTTATTTAAAATGTACAAAAGATCCCCAGGTTGCAAGAGTGAATAGTGCTACAAAATGTATGTGTTTTGTTTTACACGCATCCTTTTATTTTCAAACTAGGGCTATCAAATGATTACAATTTCTAATTGCCATTAATCACAGAATTGAAATAGTTAATACTGATTAATCACATTTTTAATCACGTTATTTTGCAATTAAAAATAAAAGTTGTGCAGCTTTTATTTTTGATTTCTGTACTGTCTTAAGCCGAAAGTACGTTACTTGCAGTTTGAATTCAACCTTGCTTTTATTTTGAAATAAAGTAAGGTTTAAAACAGTTCAAAGACTAGATAACAATTGGAATAAAGTCCCAATTTTGTGTAGCTGATTTTAATTAATGACCATGTTTTATTCTTGCAACTCCTTGTTTAGATCCAGACCCGCAGGAAGGAAAACACTGATTAAGAGTCTTAAACAAATCAAATCAAATAATCATCTCTAAGAATAGTTAAATTAGCCATAGTTATGTATTTTTGCTTGATAACTAACCTAAGTTATTATCAAAATTGTATGCATAGACTTGTGGGGGGTCTTGATCACTAGAAGGCTTCCAGATCAGTTATCTCTACTAGTTCTTATGTCAAGGTTAAAAACTGTAAGTAATCATGCTTTGCTTTTTTCTCTGTAGCAGCCTTGCTCAAAGTTCTGAGAAGCCCAGTCTGTCTTTAAAAAGGACAGTAAACTCAACTTTACTTGGGCTTCTTTACAAAGAACACACAATGTCATCCTTTGTTGTTTGTATAGTACATTAAAACTTCTGTTGAAGGAATAAACTTATCATGCTTGTGTGCTTATCATCTCCTCAATTCAGAAACCATCTCTGACTTCAATTTTTTTGACCCAACCTCCCGCCCTCATACCTCTTCCTGAATGTAACCACATCTGTCATCTCTAGGATGCTTTGTTTAACCTTGGCACTGAACTAAAGCATAACTGAACACCCATAGCAATGCATTTGAGTGTGTACTGTTCCTATATTTGAAGATCTCACAGATTATAGCGCACAATGTTTATTTAGAAGTCAAAAACAATCATAGCAGTTCTGCCTGTGCAATGAGATGCAAGACTTACAAAAGGTGACTGATCGCAGGTCACAATAAGATGTGTTGATGCAATCATGTAATCCTGCATTTTACAGCTGCAGAGAAAGGGTTAAGGGAAAGCAAAGTTACAGACAGTAAGGGGTGGGAGAGTCAAAGACCATAATTCAGCCTAAGAGACAGAGAACACACCACCGCTGCAACATAAAACCAAACTGAATGACTCTCTCCATCTCTGAGCTGATTTAAAACCTATCAGCACTGTGAGGCGGGACAGAGGGCTACAGATCCTCAGGAGAGGTGCCACTCTGGGTCCTTAATGCCACAGCTGGGAGTGTTTAGCCACTTTTAGATCAGCAATCTGGGAGTCTACACGGGCCTGTCTGCTGGTTCATTTCATCCCAGCTCTCTGGAGCTGTTTACAGCCTGAGGCCTGCAGCCTTTCTCCAGGATGAAGTGGGTGGGGGAGGCCAGGAGGAAGAGAAGAGCAGGACAGGGGTCCTTGAAGAGCTCCAGACTGACACTAGCCTACTGTGTGTGTGTGTGTGTGTGTGTGTGTGTGTGTGTGCGTGCGTGCGTGCGTGCGTGCGTGCGTGTGTGTGCGTGCGTGTGTGCATGCGTGCGTGTATGTGTTTGTGTTCAGTTTCAGATCCACCAGTGCCTGATCTATGTGCGTGTTTAGAAAGCCGGACATGTGTTTCTTCCTTGTTTTGGCTGATTAAAGTGTTTGGTTTGTCCATCAGCTCCATGTCTGCTAAATGGAGAGCCGACTTCTTGTCACCTTCCATTTGCATTGTTGCTCCTTCTCACTCATGTTGTTGTTCACAGTTATTTAAGTGGATAAACTCTCCTGAAACAAGTACAGCCAATAAAACCAGAGTCCGCCACTATCTACAGAGCTTATTCGGCTATTGTAAACTGCTATTACAAATTCGGATTAAGTGCTTTGAGAGAGTGGATGTGAATTTTTTGGAGGGGGATTTTTATAAGGAGGAAGAGCATTAGTTCAGAGTAGGCCTTCACATACGCAGTGAGCAGCACTTTTCACCAAAACAGGGATATTAGCACGTTTTTTTCATCATTACCATTATTTCAACCTTCATCTCACAGCCATCTTCAGATATCTTACTTGTAAATAAAGCAAAAGTCCACTAAATTAATAATCAGTAGGTGAACGGTCCGAGCTAATCAACCTGTTTATCAGAGTAACAGTAATCGTCTCTGCTTTTCACTGGGCTTCCCTTGGTGTGGTTAGCTTAAACACATTTCAATGTAAATTCAGAACATTGACTTTATTAAGCTAACTCATTAACTCTAAAATAATGTTGAAGTCAAATTGCTAGCTGGAAAGTTAGCCTCAGTTTCATTTAGTAATATAAACCCTTTGTTCTACGGAAGCGTACTGCTGCCACTCTGGAATATAAAAATGAGGATCAGTATCATGTTATAATTGATACTGATCATTATTTGGCAACAATATGCTTTTGTACCATTCATAACCAAGAATGAAACTCAATAGATAAAAATAGGCTACCTGCTAAATGCTAACGTGCCGAGGTCAGCAGTTTTAGTAGCTTCCCTCTCTGTTTTCTAGTGGAATCACCATGATGCGGTTAAGCTTCATTTATAACACTTCAGGCTACAACAATGCTGAGGAAGAAATGAGAACATGAGAACACTTTTGCCCTTAATATTTTCCAAAAATACATTATTTTTTAATCCTACTGCTCAAAAATCAGCCTGATGACATACATTTAAGGTTTTATAGCACGTTAAAATGACAAGAAATGGAAATTAGGGGGAATTAAAAACTGAATTTAGACTCCAGCAAGATATCTTAATTTGTTAGTTATCCTTGCTTTAGCTGATTTTTTAACTTTTTCCACTTTTTTTGGGTTAGGGTTATGTGTTTTCAGCTACCACATAGTGTAAATAGTGGAGTTTTATTAAACAGAGAAAAAATGACTATTTACAATAGTACGTTACATGCTGAAGGCTAACTGGCCAAGCTTAGCAGAGGAAAAGTAATTGCTCTGTAGTGGAATTAATGACTTGGTTGAGCCAAATCATATTTTGATGTATATCATGTAACATTGCTCTATTAAACTCACTAATTACTTCATCTGTAGGCTACAGCAATGCTGAAGAAGAAACATGAGGGCTCAGGCTCAGCCAAAGGACATCACATTTCAGTTTTACAACGCTTTTTACATTTTGTCTCAGAGCATTCAGACTCCAAACACTTGTTACTCAGCTTCACTGTGTGGGCTTTCTAGCAGGAGAAAATAATGCAATATGCAAATGTATTACTTCCAATGATGTGATTCAGTCTTTTATTATCACTGGTATTTTCATAATTTTACTAAGAAGAAAAGCAGCAATACTGTGTTTCTGATCAGGGGTCTTGGTTCCTATACTGTATCCCATTACATCCTCAGACCTGAGCTCTGCCCACAGAGCCTCCATAAACCTCTCACCCTGTAAAAAAAAGAAATCTCAAAACTCTCCTGTGGTGACTCCCTCTAAAAGGCCAATCCTCTCTGATAATGACCTCCTATTAGAGACACACTCTGTTCTCTGCTGTGTGCGCACATGCACGTATGTGAAATGTTCTGACCTCCAGCTTTAACCTGTCACTACTGCAGTGCCTGATTGCAGGAGCGAGGAGAAAAACAAGAGTACAGTAAATCACTGCTGGCTCAATAAAAGACACCTGCAGTGTAAGAGGAGATGCAGGAGGGAGACGCAGAACACCAGGAGAGCCGTCTGATCACTACCAGACACTAAGAAATCTGTGGAGGTCCAACAAAACGTAGCATGATGATATCTGCCATGCTTACATGTGCCCCAAAGCTTTGCATATATGCAGTGTGAACACTTGTTTTGTTACTTTAGCTTGAAGCGTTTTGTTGATGGAGTTTTTATTTGGGGGTATGTAGAAACGTAATGCATCATTTATAGACATTAATATGATGACCATAGTCATGTTTTTGCTTTTTCACCTCTGTGTCCTGTTTAATCAAGCTTGTTTTAAAAATGTATTTCTCTCTTGTTAAAGGTGACCTGTACCCCTTTCAGACTAAATTAATTTGACTCTTCAGCAGTTTAGCAACAGCATGCCAGCTGCAAAGACAAAGGAGAAAAAAGGAAGAGAAGGAGGAATGATGGAGAGAAAGAGACAATAGAAATTAATTAGATAAAAATAAGGTGATTTAAAAACAGAGAATGGATTATGGTCTCGGTGAAAGAAAATGAGGAAAAAAAGCTAATTGAACTTCTGAATGGGAGAAGTCAAATAGAAAAGATAAGGTGAACGAGCGAGGGAATGAAAAAAAGTGAAGAAAGAGAGTGCAGAGTGAAGCCCGATCAGTCTGTAATCCCATAATCCCTGGCAGGCAGGCAGGATGTAATTGCTCGTTAGTGCCAGTTTCCACTCTGAGGCCTGTCACTGCTGGAAAACCGCAAAGCGCCGGCGAAATGAGAAACAGATAGCAGGTCCCATGCCTGGGTTCAAATGGGGAGGCCCCCCCTAACCCAAGCTGCCCCAAAACACACACACATGTGCCCACACTGACACATGCTGTTCTGTCTGTCGCTACTTTTTCCTGTAATCCTTTTATTGCCACAAAAACACACCTGATAAAGCCAATGTCCGTTAATTTTGCACACAGTTTCAGGACACACACACTCTTGAAAACACACACATGCAGGGGCTAGGGTAATCAGAGGTGTGGACACTACACAGCCTGGAGGAGGATGGTGAAGAGAGGAGTGAATCAGTATGACCTCACTCCTCTCTGTGTTTCTCCCACCAGGAGGTTTTATTAACCGGCTGACAACATCTGAGCCTGGAGGTGTCTGAGATTCTTACTGGCCAGAAAGAGACAGAATATCAAGAGAGAAACATTCAGGGAGGGAAACTCTAGCTGACTGTGTATTACACATTCAGGGCTTAGCTGGGTTCCATTAAAATATCTAAAAACAACCAGGCCAATGCAGAAAACAGACACATCACCTTTTCATTTAGTACAGACTTTTATGAATTCTATAGTGACCTTGGTAAACCCTTAACTTCTCCATGTTTATACTTAGGGCAATATTTAGTCTGCCCAATATGATATATTCGCAAAAAAAGAAAGAAAAGACGCTCCTGTCAGCCTCCAGTCTGGCTTTGACAGACAAATTTGAAAATGAAAATTACCTAGAAAACCTCAGTTCATCTTCAGTTTTATCAATGAGACTAAAATAAACTCTGGAAGTCACAACCAATCAGAGCAACGAAATACATGAAGAAGCTATATTCTTCTATGCTAGGTAGCAAGTTACAACAATCATTTAAACTTCTAGTTCAAGTTAGTTGTCAGGTGGTTGACATGATAAGATTAAGATGCAAACACCTAAACATTTGTAGGAAAAAAAACTACCAAACACTGCAGTGATAGCCGTTATAAAGTGTTAAATATTAGCGGCAGCCATCTTTTCTTTTACATTAACTGCTTCAGGGGTGTTAAAAAGGGTCTCATTTAGCTATTAGGACAAGGTAAACAATCATTTTTCGCACTAGTCTCTGACTTTATTGACTAAATGACTTTGGTTTATGTGACAAAAGTTACTTGTATTAACAAAACCACAGTGGACAGTTGTATGACTCTGCTGCTACCTTCACCGCTTGTTTTATCCCCTTCAGGTTATTGTTTTGGTGTTATCACTATGTCACTGTTTAAGTTCATTTTACCACTTTTGTCAGAAGACCAAAAAGAAAAATCCACCAATCTGTATTTATATCACAATAGTTCCTAACCAATGCTATCTTAAGACACTTTACAAAAAGAGCAAGTCTAGTCTGTACTTTTTCAATTACCAAAGACGTAACATTAACATTGGAAACATTTAGCTAAGTAAGTGGTAAGGAAGATCAGAAACCTTTAAAGTGCATTTTTACACTGATGTTCAACTTGTTTAGGAGTAACAGAAGGAGAGTGTTACCTATTTTGAGAATTGCCTGTAGTGTTTCACAGCACAGCCTGGACCCAATCAAAAGAACCTATTAGAGGAGAACTTATTGATCGCCTTGTGATAAATCTAAGTGATTAGTGATTTACTCCACTGAACTGCAGCTTTCTTTTCATGCCAAAGAGCGAAGCTGCAAAGGAAACGTGTCTAATGGTTGTTCAGTGGGATAAATGAAGCACTTTTAGTGCAGAACAAAGTGTTTGAAGTGTAACACTTCTGGATTAACGCCCTCACACATGCAGGTTAGGGTTGCCAAAGGTGCTGTGGAGAGTTACTGCAGGTCACCAAAGCAGCAAGATCAGCGGGTCACATAAGCTCGATAAAGTGCACGTTTCCATGGGGCGTAAAAATGTCGTCTGTGACCAGAACATTAACCCCGAACTGCAACCCTGATGGCTCTATTATGACAAACAGAAAGAGAGGGAAAGAGCTAATGTTATTATTACCTCAGCTAGTAAAGACACCTGGGTCTGCTAAAGGATCTACATGCTCACTCTGATGCATTATATCTGTTATACTGATGTATTACGTAAAGATATGGTGTAACAAGCACAACAAAATAACTGTTTATTCATACACATAACAATGTTTACGAATATACAGAATGTTGAATAAGACGCTCAGATAGACACTCCCTCGAGCTGGTTCCAGATATGCAAATCAAACCCTTCTTTATGGGTAAATACATTTCTGCTCTGCTACATGCCACACTAATCACTACCTGTCTGATCAATCCAACATAGACGTCAGTTGATCATGTTGATGGTAGGCACTCAGCTCCTGTCAGGACCTCATGCCTCCTTCTCATCATTTGGCTTTAAATCAGTCTGTCAACAACATCTAATTTAGACAGTTATTGGTTTTGTGACACCGTCCCCATCTCCACAGGAAACCTTATGTAAAGACCAATCTATCATGTATGCAAAGAAATGAATATATGATACAAGCAGGTTATCTGTCAAAATGAAATCTTAGAAACAACTTTAATTTACGCATAATTTAGGTTTAGGCAGCCTGGCTCTTGTTTCTTTACTTTCTTACTTATCTTTCTCATGAACATGATAACAGTCTGCTCAAATAAAGAAAAGGTTAAATTGGACAAGGAAGGCAAGCTGTTATAGTATCAGATAGATTTTAGAAAGAGAAAAACTTCTCTTATATAGGCCGATATATATTAGGATCATTTTGAGATCTGCTTTAAAGCTTATGTGCCAATGGCCGACGGCTCCCTATCAGCATGTCATTCTCCAATCTCTCTCTCTTCCCCCGATTTCCAACTCTATCCACTGTTCTGTTTGTTAGAACATACCAGCAGATAATTATCTCGCAACTCTGCAGTTCTATTTGATTCAATTTAGCATTTTAGCATCTTTTATGAAGTTGTTTTGGACCCACAACTTAACTGTTTTGCATTAAGGCTCTCATTAGCCTTGTTTTCAGACCGAACTGACTGTTTTCAGAAGGCTCTGATTTGTACACTGTACATCTCTTGCTCAGCACCTAACAGCAGACAGAGGACATTAGCTGGTGACAATCCTGAAGCATGTAGCAGCTACAGAGAGATATTTCCCTCTTGGGTTGGTGGAGACTAAAACAGAGCTAAAAGCAGAGTCAATATTAGGCTGACATTTCCCATGTAGACAGAAAGAGCTTAAATGAAATACTAATGTTGAGCTGCATCTGCAGGAAGAGTATATTTTTTAAACCACATTTCCACAACGACTATGTCAGAGTTGTGTAAAATAAAATGAAATAAATAAGAGCAACTTTGAAACCTGTATTAGTGTCTCACTGGTTTTGTTTGTTGTCCTATAAGTCTAACTTTTAAGAAAGTTCTCAGCTTTTTATCAATATGAACGATTAATTATATCTATAAAAAATAATACTAGGTTTAATAAACCAAAATGATCATGTACTACTGAAACACAAAACTGCCTCAGAGACGTTTTTGAGTACAGAAGGAACGTGAAATGAACCTGCTGTAAGATTTTCCACATCAGCTGTAACTTCCGCGATGTACAACAGACTCTATGAGATTAAGAGTGCAGGGTCACTGGAAAGTTTAGCCAATGTTCAGTTAGCACCAATTAGCCACACAGAAACTCGCAATGCAACAGACGTATACGTGTCTTGTGACCCAATCAGATGAATTAAAGGAGACAACATCACCTTTCTTGCAGGAAGCATTTCCCATGAGCTCTGAGATGAGGACAGCTTCCTGATGTGACACATCTGTGTGTCCTCACCGTCTCACTCCTCTTCACTCTGTCTCTCGCTGAGGCAGTTTCCCCGTGTCCCTGACCCTAATAACCCAAATTCCTGCCTGATTAAGTTGGTTTTAAAAGGAAGCCACACAGAGAGCGGTTGGGTGAGCCTCACCTTAAATGGGAACACATTTTAGCAGCATTGGAGCGATGATCAGAGGGTAGGGTTTCACTTTCCGGTGTTTGTGAAGACGGTGGTGCTTAAAAGGCCGCAGAGAGAACAGATGGAAAAATTGGAGATGAAGAAGATTCGGAACATAGACATTTAATACTCAACAACTCGCAGTTTTGCTCTTTCTGTTTCTGCCTATTTCCTGTCAAACAGACCTTAAAAACTGATCTTTTTCACCATTAAGGAGATTTACACACACATATGGACACAAAACCCCTCACTTTAAATAAAGAAAAATCCACACTCACCCGCAGAAATCCCCTCTCCCACCATCCACCCACCCTGCGACCTTTCCTTGCTCCCAACCCATGTTGTTATTTCTCCAAATTAAGCCCACACTGAGCCCGAGAGTAGCACTCAGAAAAGTGGCCATCTGTGACACACGCACACACACACATTGGTCATTATGAGTGTGTCTTGTGGGTGAACCAGCTCTCTCCAAAGTGTTTCCGTGTCGCCCGCTCGTGCCCCAGACAGACTGGGTTTAATGACCTGGCCTGATAGTTCAAAGCAGCCCCTCAGACGCTGTGATTAATGAATCTGACCCGCTAATTTCAGAAGAATACAGCTTATTGTATCAAAAAACTGCTCTCACAGACACAAACATTGCGCAGGGCTACTTAACATTCTTCTGTATTTTGAGAAAAAGTTGTTTTAAGGAGGGAGACTTTACGATTTTACGATAAGGACAGGAGTTTGCTTTATGTTTCATCAGCGGCTTCAAAGTATTAACTGCGCCTTTGTTCTAAATGATTTGAGCTGTTTGAACTCGAAGAAGTCAAAGTACTTCACAACAGCAAAACAATTCAACATCAGAGGCAGAAATAATTCCCCAAGTGTGCTTACACAAAATTGTGCCACGCTATAAAAGCCTGGTTGCAGAAAACAGAAGTAGCATGGGAAGCATTTGTCTGAAGGAATACATCTAACAAATTGAAATTCCTTTTTGTCAGATCATGCCTCCTTCAATTTGCCCTGAAGGAATCACGGTGGTTCTCTGTGTACTCTAAGCACTTCCAGATTGGAGTTGCCCTGTGGCACTTTCAGGTTGCATAATCAATCTCTCTCTCTCTCTCTCTCTCTCTGCAGTCTCTTCATTAGTGAGCGGACAAAACAACCAGAGTAACGTTACACAGCGAGGCCGAGCAGAGCTGAGGACAAGGCTCACTGCACGGCGCTCACATCCATCTTTAACTGACAGATTCCCACCAACCTGAAAAGGCTGTGTCCTGTGTTACTGGTCACTCATTTGATGACACTTTTAATTTGTGTTAAGCGTTTTTAAAATTAGGCTAGCACTAAGCTTGCACACTTTTCATAAGCTTATTTTCTCAAAGAGTGACGCAGAAGTTTTATTTTTTATTTTTTATTACAACAATGAATATTCATTTAGATCATTGGTTCTCATCCTGGGGTCCGAGTCCCTCTAGAGGGGGCACCTGAGATCTCAGGGGGGGGGGGGGGGGGGGGGGGGGATCTGAGAGAGACCTCAGAGATCTGCTCTGAAATTGTCAAAATTAGATTTGCACATTAAAACATTACTGGGAAATGTATTCAAATGTATTTTGGTAAGAACAAGTGTGTAGGCATATTCTGATATGATTTTATCAATGAAAACTATACATATTCATGTCGATTTTTAAAAGCAATATATCACTTTTTTTCTTGTGGGTCCAGGAGGGCTCAGCTTTTCTTAGATACATGTAGTGGGGGGGCTCCAATGAATAAAGGTTAGGATCCTTAGATTATGCTGAAAAACATCAGTGTGATATTGAGTGTCCTGGCGGGCAAATTTAGATACCGAGGTGTTATTTAAAGTAATTCTTGTAATTGTAGCAGTAAATGTTTCTCAACACGCTCAGTATTATAGGTTTTTGGTTAATATTTAATATTTACGTTATATGGCTCAATATAAGACACTGATAAGAATTAATAGAACGAAAGGATGAGACAGGTATGAACAACTTGTAATCATTGTGAGCTAAAAAAAAAAACCCATCACAGCGAGCAAACTCAGCCGGTCAATGAAAAGACTCAACACCAAACAACACATCATCAACACAAGGTTTAGAGATGCCTTGTCTAATCCAAGCTTTGTAGTGACTTTAGCTAATACAGGTCATTGATTTGTTAATTTTTTTATAGGTTCATTTAGGATTTTTTTTCCTTATGATTTTTTTTTTAAAACATTCCCATGGATGTGATGTTTTTTTTTCTAAAATTGATGAAAATGAAAAAGATGCAATCTTGCCGATTAACATTTCAGTTTAATAAGGACTTTCACCCTCAGCATATCTCACAGTCTCAAAAGTCATAAATGTAGTATTAAGCTCCGTAATTGAATGCCAGGTTATTTTGAGTGACACCTGGTTGAGAAGGCAAACAAACAGTGACTGAGGCTGTTTACAGCAGCATCGTCTCCATCTAGATTAGAGACAACTTGTACGAATATGAGTGGTAATAGTGAAAATCAATCATTTTGCAATGGCAGGTTGAAACTGGCCTTCACCGAGTTTGATGACACAGAACAGCATGAGAAGAAGAAAGAGTTAAACCCATAACAGCAACAAACAGCATGCTAGCTCTCGTAAAGCCACATGCCAGTTTAAACAAACCAGACCACACATCAGCAGGCTGCTGCTAAAGAGAACACACCCGCCTGCTGTACCTGACCCTTAACAGAGCCGCTGACCCTGTGACCTTCGACCAGAGGAAGTGAAAGCTGTGGCGGCGTGACGGGGTAGTGTGAGATGCCTGCAGCAGAGGTAATGCTCTCATGTTCAAACCTGAGAACAAACTGCTGATTTTAGACAACACCAGTAAAGAACAACAAGGTTGTTTCACGACATGTTTTAACACTTTTCAAAGGCATTCAGTGGGGGAAGTCTGCTGGGGATGTGTGGCATGTCTCAGGTGAATCCAAAGCTGGCTCACACACAAACTCATCAAGTACATCAGCTTTGAAATGATAAAAAAGGATGAGAAAGAAATCTTGACTCTTCACATCAGAGGCCTGTCTTATCATCGCATGCACATGACGGAGTGAGTCAGTGGGCCACTGAGTCAGAGAGCAAGAATGAAAGTTCATCCACTCATCAGGGTGACGCATGAAGTTATTTGTTTTTTACATTTTCCAATCGATGAGGCCTGACAAACTGTTTTGGGATAGAAAGTACCACAAATGTAAACCTTAAACCAGGCTGGAGAAGTGTGTTAAACTAAAAATAGGAATGTCCTTAACAACACGTCAAAATGCCTTAAAGACAAACAATCAATAAATCAATATTGTTTTTATTTATATAGCAAATCACAAGAAAATGTATCTATGGACACTTTGTAATACTAGAAACCCATTAATAATCCTCCGATGAGAGAGCCCTTGGCGCGCTAATGAAAAACCTTCCTATGAACAGGCAGAGACCTCAAGCAGAACCAGACCAGTGTGTGTGTGTGTGTGTGTGTGTGTGTGTGTGTGTGTGTGTCCCTCACTTTGATATTTAGATTTGCAGCCCACCACCACTGGAGAGGGTCATACTGGAAGACTTCCTGACCGCCACTGCTTCCTCCTCATCCATAAGAACACACACACATCATATCCCTGTCACTTTGATTTACATTTTCCCAACATTCACAGTCACCTTCTGGCACCTTGTAAAGACTTCACACAATAAATCAGAAAACTTCACTTCATAAAATCACGAAGAACAAACACCTTCTCCTAGACAGGGTTTCACCAACACCCCCAATAAACACTACATTAAGTCCCAAACTGGATCCAGGTCACGATGACCCCCAGCAGTCAGTGGAGCCTTAAACAGCTGGCAGGTGCGTGAGAGGAAGTTTGGAGCTCAGAAAAGAGCCTCTGATGTGAAAAGAAATCAAACATCAAACAGCTTTTTCAGTGTTGTCACAGCAAACATAAAGACAAGAGGCCAGGTCTGCGTACACAGCAACATCACGCATTAGAAGTACATTCAGCTATTCCTCTAAATGACTTGGATATTTTGTTGATCGTTTCACATTTAATGACATTGTTTTATAATCTTACCGGCTGTCCTGTGCGCAGTCTGCTCCAAGTGCGCACCGGAGAGGACCAGCGAGTCGCTTCTTTCTCGCCCGGTGCAGCTCATGTTTTGGACTATCCATACGTAGCGATGTGACATGTTTTACAGCTCACTGTAACGGCTTGTAAGTGTTCAGAGAAAACTGTCTCCACTGAGGCTGAAGCAAACATGAAGAATCCATCTAATGCGGCTCTGCCTCAACGGGAAAGGCGCCTCCTCCTTCTCCTCGTTTTTTACGCGGCCAAAAACCCTTTTTTAACTCTGGCGGGTATCCTGTCAGAGTCTCAGCACCTTGGATAACAACACAGGGACAATGAATACAGACCGTTAAACTGCGAGCTCAAGTCTTTGTATAAAACAGATGCAAAGATTCAGAACTAAATTTAAAGTTTGATTGAACTGGATGAAATCCTTCCCCATTTAATAACTTTTTAAAAAATTAAGTGTTTGTTAAACAAATCATGGCAAATGTTGTTCATCTAACACATAGCCTATACTGGCTTGTATAAGTACATTTGTTTGAAGAAAAAAAAAAAAGTCCTGAAATAACTCTAACCCCTCTGGAGAAAAAATGATGACATCTCAAACCTAACTCAAGTTTTCAAGGAAATGTGTATTTTAAGAAAGAATACGAGACCAAACGAGCTGCTAAATGGAGACTTTTGCAGACAGAAAGCTTTCCAGGTCAGGAAAAAAACTTTACAGCTGAATGGTGCATGCAGCCCAAAGCCTAGGTCTATATAAAACCTAATTAGGCAGAAGTTTGTCTGCGGTGACATAAACACTCCAACACGGTGGACGAGACGGAAAGACACACTCGAGAGTAAAAAATGTTTGTCCTCAATTTGCTACTCGTGCCGTCTCTCTGCTGACTCACATCCTATCAGCGTTTAATGTAATGAAGCCAGTTTTTCAGGCATGACTCCCCTCTGCTTACCTCCAATAACCTGTTCAGTCTTGCCTCCAAACAGCTTGTATAGTTAATGAGTAAATAACTCCGCGGGAAATTTCTCACAACATGTTCCGCGGCTCCCTAAATTGAAGTCAAGGTCGGAACAGAATCACAACGTCCAAGGAGAGACTCTGCGCAGTCCATAACTTAAGGACGAAATCACAGGGTACCCTGGTTTTCGTCTTCTTTTACTTGTCAGCTTGTCTTTACGCGAATTTGAACGTCAAGTTCAGTCTTAAAGTACGCTGCTTTGTCGTTTTAATTCTTGCTGCAAGTAAATAGTCCGTGCGTCCTGCCTTTACGCAGCTGTAATCCGCGTCTCCAAAAAGCCCTTCTCTCTTTGAGAAACTTTTAATTTGGACTCAGGTATCCAGTTGTCAGAGACTGTGCCGCTCTGGTGTCTTCTCAGGAGTCTACTACACAGCTACTAAACAATGTCTACTATGCCCCGCAGGACTGGAGGCTATGCGTAAAACAGCGTGCCGCTCCGCCTGTCAGAGACTGTGTGAAACCGGAGCGCCGCTGTACAAAGTGCTGAGATTTTTCCTCCCCATCTACATAGCTCAGATGTCTTTTTGTTCGTGCGCTAAGAGGAGGGAGGGAGGGATAGATTGTCAATCCAGACTGTCATGGAGCGTTTCTGAAGTGCTCCAGTGGAAGAGTCCGTCTAGTGACACATCTGTCCTTCAGTGTTTACTCTGGCACACTCATAAATGTTGAAGGGTGCATGGACGGATTATGAGACATGAGACCCTGGGCTCAGACATTTAAAAGGCCCCTAACCCACCTATAAAGGAGCTATACACCCTGATTGAAAGAGACACAAAGAGACAACAGAAGGCCAGGCTACATCTGTTTGTAACCTATTGTGTCACTTCAGGGTCTCATCTGTATCTCTTTTCACACAATTGGTGTCTCTTTGCAGTTGATACGTCATTGAAGTCGTTCTGCATCTTTGTAGCTCTTTGCAGTTATTTTACATTTCCTTAGTGTCACTTTGTTAGTATTTGTATTCAATTTGTGTCTCTTTAGTTATTTGTGTCTCTGTAGTCAATTTTCTTCTCTTTAATTTCATCAGCTTTCTTCTTCATTTGCATAACTTTGTGGTCATTATGTGTTTCTTTGTAGGCTTTTCTGCCTCTTTTTTGTTTAGATTTCTTTGTTTTTTTTGTTCAAGTGTTTTCGTAGTAGTTTCTTTTTTATGTATTTTGATATTTCTTTGTAGTGACTTTTAGCATCTTGGTGTTTCGAGTAAGAGGTTTAGTATCTCTTTTGGAAAGGTTGAAGTTTCTTTGTAGTTTGATTGACTGTCTGACAAAAAATGTTAACAGCCACTTCAAACAAAGAGGGTTGGCCATGATAACCCTGAACATTTAGACACCGACGTGTATGACAGGCCCGTCAAGAACTTTCTCCATGTGTGCACAATTGATAGTGTGCACCTGTAGGCTTCACTCTGTACACAGACTGCACTCATGCTTGTTTACCACTCTCCCTCTTATGTTTGCCAGTCCTGCTCTGGCCTCTTTTACTTCACGGTGTCACCTGCTGTCATACTTGAAGAAAGAGCAAAGTGAGTCTTGTAAGTAACTGAGCCTGGACTCCTCTGACAAACCACAGACCACTTTTCACCGCATGCACCACAAACCACCCACCCTCCACCAGTGGAGCACACCAAGCCCCTCTCCACCCTCTATCCCTCAAGTTTGTGTTGTTCTGTCATGCCACCTTGCTCCATCCACCCACCGTGCGACACATGGAAAGGCCCTCCAGCTGAGGCACTCCCTGCAGGGCAAACACTGAGGCCCGCTGCGCACAAAGGCTGGGTAAACAGCTCCTCAGCTCTCCTCTCTGGGCCCACTCTCAGTAAAGAGGAATAGACAAATGCAGGGAGGATCCCTGGTCGCTGCCACAGCGCTATTTATAGTAGCGACAAACAGGGCAACAATGCACACAGCTGAGGTGCATGACATGAAGGAATGTACCGTAAGATAATAAAATAATACATCTAGTATTTGTAACTTGTGTTTCTGAATTTTCTCCTCCTGATAGTACCATAAACAATCTTATGTCACTCCTTAAATAAAAATAATCAAACACATCAAACTAATCCATAATGCTAACCCTCCTATTGAAAGATCCGTTAATAACAGAAAATTAATCAACTTTAAACTAAATCAGAGGTCAGGTGGTGTAGTTTCATCAGAGGGCACCACAATGCAAACAGGTCCTCACATTTAAAGTGTGTCTACATCATCCATCACTGTAAGCTATGGTGATGAACTTGTTCTGCATTGTGAGAGGGATTTGCAGCATTACACTGTTTGCACACCCACAGTTAAACCCCATGCAAGCACAACACGCATGCATCTTTAGCACACACACACACATACACAACATGCTGCACATGAATCTCTGGCAAGCTGCAGGAACATGAAGGCTGTTGTGGATTTTTTAATATCTTTGTAAGATTATAAAAACTGAATTTATGAGAAGATTTTTTTTCAGTTAGACGTTATGAGACTGTGAGATTTTAATCACTTGTTTGTTTCCAGTGAAAGCCATCTGTCTTTTCTGCAGAGAGTGCAGGTGCTCATGAGGAGGTGCACAGCCCGTTTCCAGCATTTCATTTTGCTGCTCCCTCTGCATGGAACTTTCTCCAAAATGACTTTTAAATGGCAGATCTCATTTGGCTTGAAGCCTTTGGCTCGATCTTAAGAGACAAAAAACACGAGACAATTGGACAGTGCCTGTGTTTTTGAATTGTAATCTGTCATCACGACTCTGCAAACCAGTTTGCACATTGTAATTGTTGTTTTCTCTTAACTTATTGTTTGTCAACTGTTTCTTAATCATGTAATATTTATTATGATGTGTGCTGCTGCCTTCTTGGCCAGGTCACCCTTGTGAAAGAGATCTTAATGAGTTAATTACCTGGTTAAATAAAGGTTAAATAAAAACAAAAACATGGAAACATGGGGCTGTCTGGGCTTTTGGAGCAGCTGACTCCATCCCAGTTCAGGACCTGATGGGGGGGAGGATGGTTTGGTTTTGGGTGGTGATACTAAAGGGAAAAGGCTGAGACAGACAGGAGATATGAGATTGAATTTTCCAGATGTGAAATACAGTTTACGTATGAGATTAAATTTCCTCCAAGGTTTCTCTGGTTTCTTCTGGATGCGCAGGTCGCTGATCTCACCATTCGCTTCCTCTCCATCCAAAGGTGCCTTTCTTTTCTTGGGCGGGTTCCAGCTTTAAACGTTTGTTTTCTCTTTTCAGGAGTGAACTCCCCTCATCCAGCACACTGTCCAAAGCCCCCAGGCCGGATCTGTTAAACAAATCTGTGGGACAAAATCAGACTTCAGCTGGAGAGTAAAACGGTGAAGTCCATAACAACATGTTTCCACATTAGCTCAAACCAATGAATACAACATCAATAAATCTACAGTCATTTACATTTCATCAGAGCATTTCGTTCCTGCAGGCGTCCTCCAGATTTGTTGTATCACTGTTCATATAAACAAATCATAAAGCACAGCTTCAGCATGTGGCTGATTAGAGGCTTTATTATGTGGATGGATGAAGGCTGAGCAGAGTGTGAAGCTTCAACAGTGTGAACTGCTGAAACTTCAGTGTGTCCCTCTGGCCTTGTGCTTATCTAAAGGGAGTGCAGCTAAAACGCTTAGTTGTGCAATGAGAAAATGAATCAGCGATAACTTCGATAATCAATTTCTCATTTGGGTAGCCCAATTTAAATAGCACAACTAAGGTGCTTTGAGCTAAAAGCTTATGTGAGTGTGCTAACATGCTCACAAACGTGGTGTGTTCATGTTGATATGTAGTAGTACAACAACTATTATGTACTTTACATTGTTTTAATGTGTTAGCATTCCAACATTAGCTTAGAGAAGACACCATAGTTGATGCAATACAATGATTAGTACTATGTTTATCATACTAATGTATACTAATTTATTGATTATATTTGAATATGATAATGAATTAGGTGATGTGTATAGTCTTGTTGGCCTAAGCCCCTTTGGGACCCTTCAGATAGGAGAAAAGAAAGAAATAGAGAAAAAGGTTGGAAGGGAGTGGTGCAGAATTTGAGAAGGAAAGAGGGGGAGAGGGTTAGGTTTGAATTTATTGCAACGCCAGAAGAGGCGCAGTCCAGGTGTGGTCCTGCTCCTGAAACTTTTCTATAGCATCACTTGATGAACGCCATGCTGTAAACCTTTAATAGCATTGGTTTACTGTAATTGTATGAAGGCGTGGCAAACTGCACAAGTTGTATAAAGATAAAGGTATCTTTATTTTTTCCTCTCTATGCTTCAATCTTAAAGGCAAAAGCTGACTACATGAAGTGTCAATAATACACGTTCTGACCTACAGATGTTGACTTGTCTTTACGTTCACTTTTTGTGTATCCTGTTTCCATCGCAGCAGAGCGGCCAAACTATTAGAAACACTGAAATCTTGACGGTCTTATCAATTCTTATCATCTCTAGAATATTTTGTTATATTTTGAAACTATCCTTACTGATATTTCATAGAAATAATCATTGTGCACTTCAATTTTAGAGGCTGTCAGTACAAGAAGAAACACTCCCTTCAGTGACACAGGTGCATGACGGCCTGTAGGTGTGTCCCATCCAGAGACAAAGGTGAACTGACAGAATGTGGGCCACAGTGTGGAGAGGGAATGTTGTTTTCCCTCGGCTCAGCTGACCCGACGTTGAGTAAACAGGGGGAAAAAAGGGAGTCTCAATGGGTGTTTTCTCTCCATGTTCCAACTCTTTTTACGAGGAGTTTAAATTTCAGGCCCGGGGGTCGTGGCCCCTCCGTTCCAACCCTTTAGAGAGGAGGAGGGGCGGGGGACCTGTCGCTGGGAATAAAAGGCCCGCCGGCTGAGGAGGTGCAGGCGTGCTCATACTCCTGTCTGCAGGACGGACAGGAAGGTCCGCCTCCGGCTGGCCGGCCAGCCAGCTGCCTCGGGGAGATCCCAGGTGGCAAATATCCTCAATCCAACACTGTAGAGGTCAGGAAATCTGTCGAGTCAGAGTAGCTGAGGGAGAGGTGTTTTTTTTTTTTGCTGAGCTGTGAGGCATGACCAAAAGTTTCTGGCACCCCATTAACAGCAGGATAGGACGATCCAGTGGCGCTTTAAGGGCCCTCAGTGTCTTGTGCTCTCTCACCTCACACCAACACTGACTTACACGAGCACAGCTGGACGGCCTGCTCTCATTCATTCAGAGACACTCCTCTGGTTCATGTTGATGTTGTGGTGTGTGAAAGTGAGTGAGAGTTTCAATGGCTGTAGCTGAATAACTGTGTGTTTATTGTGTGTGTGTGCAACAGCTCTCGAATTGGTCCCTCATGGCTGCAGCAATGAAACAAGATCTGCCTCAGGGTCGAGCAGGAGAAGAGAGAGAAATACACAATGCTGAGATGGTAAAAGAAAGAACAATAAGAAGAATGGGGAACAGAGAAAGGATTAGGAAGGAAAGTGAGAGTACAGAGGAGAGTAAGATTTACATGGAGATCTGGTGGATGCACGATCAGGAATAATGATTTCCTCTGCAGGTAGTGGAGTTCAGACTAGAAAAGAAGGTCGTTGTTTATCTTTTCCATCCATCCTGCATCTTTACCGTAAGTTTCCTGCAGTTTGTAACATCACAAAGAGACACACAGGCCGTTAAATATGTGATGTACGCTGCAAGAAACACAAGGTTTCTTAAACTATAGGCACAGTCGTTTTTGGCACTGAAGCTGAGCTCTGAAAAGCCATCTGCAAAGATGTTCAGAACTGAGATAAAACAGAGAGTAGACTAAATACATAAAAAATATTTACTATATATACTGGAAATTCACAGTGTACAGATATGTATGTACAAAATGACCAATACAAAACAAAACACACCGTCAAGCTGTGAAAATAAACATCCATTTGCTCCACAGAAGCAGTCAAAGGATGCAAACAACATGCACAGGCAAATATCCATTACAAACTCATTTTATTGTGTTGCAGAAAGCCATTTAGAACTGTATGTAAAAAAAAAAAAAAAAAGATATAGTAACACTTGATCACTTTGACTTCCCGCTGATGATGAAGATGAAATGAAAAAATAAAATCTTAGAAATATGATGAATGATTAAAGCAAATACATTCAGAGAAACTCTGTAGAGGTGATTTGGGTTCAATTCATTTGAACTCCTCCAGCATTCGTAAAAAAATCAAAACCAAGAAGAAAAGAAAAAGAGACTCCCTCCAACACAGGATCTGCTCCGTCTCAAAGCTGTAAAAACCATACTGGTGGTTTGGCATGTTTTCTTTTAAAGCCTTTTAGAGCCCAAATTGCACATATTCACCATTTGATACAACCATAAGCCAAAACATACAATAAGATTTTCGATTGATCTACGTTACAGGAAGCTAGATTGGTAAAAAAAAAAATCCAAGCTTTGTAAAACACTTTGTTTATATCTGTCGCAGTCACACAAGAGAACTTTCAAACTACCACTTACTGTCGCGTTCAACGATGTTCAATCATATTCAATCTTTAAAGGAGTACACTTCCACAAAGCCAGGGGTCTAAAGGGAAAGATTTGTAGCAGCAGCGAGCATAAACATCCTGACCTTCAGTCCATGAGTATGATCCAGGCTACAAAAATCATCAGATTCAACACTTTCTTAACCTTCAGAAAGTAACTGTACAGCTGTTATTCATAGGCTGAGTAGAGCTCTTCATGAGGAGAAAACTAAACTTCTTGACCTGTAAAAAGTGCCTCTGTAACAGAAAGCTGCCAAAAACTAGAGATGAAAAGAATATTAATAAGTAACCATAGACAAGAAGTCAAGTCACCTTTGTGTTTGTAGTTCATGGGCTTTAACATAGAAAAACCACCAGTATGGAGCTTAAAGTCTTCCTTCACTAAATATAATGTCAATGATGTCAAACATGGATAAAATGGACTGTTTTCAAATCACATGAGGAGTCACTGTGCCTACACCTGCAGCTGCTCTTTATACTGGATCAACTGCAGCTATGTTAACAAGTCAATCTCTTCCCTACAGGTTCTTGGTGATGAGGGTGTAAGGCATTGAGAGTGCCTCATCAATTGCAATGGTCAGCTGTACCTTTGCTCTCAGAAACAGAAATCCCAAAGAAAGGCAGAGTTAGAAAATAAGTGACCCATTCACATCCTTCGAACCCAGAGGAAACACTTCGGCAAGACTGGCTGACACACGCTGCACCCAGAGCTGCTTACTGATCGGAAGCAAGGCGTGTGTGTCTGTGTGTGAATACAGTAATGATCACTTCGAAACAAGAAGCAGATTCTGAAATGAGGTTAAAAAAACCCCTTAAAAGTCATCTTACTAAGTATTAAATAAAATAAACAAACCCTGCTTTAGTAAAGCAGTGTTTAAATGCACCATGACTATAAAGATTCTCTTACTCATTCTTTTTGAAAATGACAAAAAGTATCAAGGATGTGATATTTTGACATTCTTGCATCATGTTTCTGAGGAGGGGGGCAGTAAAAGGTGCGTCTGTGTAATACTGAGAGCATGTTCATGTGTTGAAAAGAATGGGCACAAGTGATGTTGATTTGAGATCTGAGCAGGAAAATGACCAGCCAACAGAAGCTCTCAGTACTAAGATATTTAAAAAACAAACAATGCAGAAAAGAGCACGTGCTCCGTAAAGCACAGGAATAAAAGTTCTGCTGACTAACATTCAACACTGAGCCAATGAATGACAAACTCATCATTGGATTCAACTCTTCTTCTGCCACAACCTTAAATATGACACAGTCTCTGAGGAAGCACGAGATGGTGAATTTCAGCAAAACTAAACTCTAACTTGTCTTTTTTTCTGAACAGAAACCAGAGAAAGCAGGCCTGCCTGTAACCAACCATCGGGACTTTGTAAGAAAATAAATAAACTTAACCTCAAAACAAAAATATATATATATATATTCATTGTCATCATCACCATTTACTGAAGAACGAGAAAGTCTGCAGCAACAGGAGTTTTTTTTTTTTTTTAAAAGGGATCAGACAAACTGAATATTTTTCTGTATGTCTACGCTGCAGCTACGAGGCCAACAGCTGATGAAGTGATGAGGACAGTCATCACGACAGGAAGAACGAGAGGAAGAGGGATTTACAAAGAGACAAAGAGGTGGTAGAAAACAAGGATGCAGAGTCCACCTCAGAGCTGCTAAACCCCCCAAAAAAACACCATCACCCACAATTCTGAGGATACTTTAGTTTTTTGATAAACCTAAATAATCAATACACATTTTTCCTTTTAGTGTAGATTAACACAACTAAGATAACATTATTAAAAAGGCAAATTTAAGGCTTTTATTGACAACACTTTTCAAATAATTTAACTGTATTCATCTTTAATTTGTCATCTTTCTGGTGACTTCTCCACACAAACACTGTGTGTGGATCCAGCTTCACAGGCAGACAGAAGCTGCTCTGTAGATAAAAAGTCTGAGGAAAACTAAAACACTGATGTATGTGTCATCTCTCTAATATTTCTACGGTCTTATAGCTTGGCAAGAGTTAATTTAGACCCTGGACAGACAGTAAGAAAGAATGAATGGACAAATGGTAGGTGGGGGATGGAGGGGGGGGGCTGCTGCAGCTTGTTTAAAAGCAGTAGAAATCCTTGATATTTACACTGAGGAAAGTGAATACATTCAGGCAGCAAAAGAAGAGGACGACCCCCTCTCCTCTGTACGAGGTACATTTGGCACTGCTGATACGCCACCCATCCCCACACGCCTCTCTGACACGCTCTGCTTTTCATTCCTCTCTTCTGTCCCTTCATCAGTTTAGCCAGCGAGTCGAGCTAAATGCTGACATATGCATTTTGACCTGTCACCCTTTGCTCTTAATATTCATTCATGTGATAATCAAAGGGGTTGGAAGTGGTAAACGTTGAAGAGCGGGGGCTGGCAGAGCTCTCCTGCGGCTGTCTCTTGATAAAGACAGGAACCAGGCAGATCCAGTCCTCCCCCTCACCTGCTTCAGTCAGCAGGAGTCTTTGGTTCAGAAGGCACATGTGTGCATCTCTCCACAGAAACTGTGTCTCTCTTTTTTTTGAATGATCGCCTTTGATATGAAATAGCCCCGACAGCGAGCGGGCCACCTGGATTCTAAGGGCTCTCTCTCTCTCCTAGAGTCAATCCGTTTTCTCAGCTTCTGGAGTCCTTTGGGGAAGGCTGAAGGAAACTGGGTGTAAACTCAGATACCGTGTGTAAGGTCTGTGATGACGTTGGACTTCACCAGCTTGCGGAGGAACTCCTTCTCCTTGGATATGTTGTGTGTCCAGGACTGTGGAGGAAACAAAAGAACACTTGTATTCAGCGATGTAAAGTAAAACCTATAATAATGTTAGAAAACATCTACAAACCTGTAGCTTGCTGATGGATTTTTGTAATGCTGGTGTCTAAACGTGGGTGTTCACATTAGCATATATATGTGTGTAAAGCCACTCTAGGTCAGCTCTCCTCCCTGCTGTGCTGTGAGGATTCAGTCCATCAGTCTGACATGTAACTTAAGCTGTTGGTTCCTGTGTGGTGTTTTGGGATTCAGACACTAAGAGCGCAGATGATGGAGGCTCAGGGTGGAGGAAGATACATACAAGAGGGATTAGGAGGGAGAGCATCAGGAGGTTCGGCCCTGCAGCTGCCTCTGGTCCATCCTGCAGGCCCATAAGTCCGACAGACTCTACGCGCCTGTCTGGGTCGGACCTCCTACCACTATGTTAGTCACAGCAGGAGCACGGGAAGCAATAAGCTACAGTTTAAACTGGAAGAACATAAGAAAAAGGGCTGGAGGAGTAAGAACCAGCACTCTTTAGCATCTAAACTGTGAAAAGGTACCCTCAGTGGGTTGTTTTAATGTACACTGTTTGGTATGTTACTTTTGGGAAGCTAATAAGCTAGCTAGCCTGCTAACTGACGGAAGGTAGGCAGTTTAAGTTGGGGGATGTTTGTTTCTTTTTTAGCTAAGGTTAAAAAACAAAAGATGTAGACTTTGTCCCAGTCCCCCCTTAACGCCTCCGTGACTTACTTACTACATACTGAAGGAGAGACGTCACATCATGCTTTGAACTGGCAGTCTGAAAAGGGCTCAGTGCCGCCATTGGAGCTAGTGACAGAGGCGTTTTAGGGGCGAGCAGGGAGCAAGCAGGGGGAGAACAGCACTGTGTGTGTGTGTTGGTGAAGCTCTTACAGTTTCTTTTACACGTCATGCTTCTTCACTGCACACAATGTGAAATTACAGGCTGTAACACCAATACTACGCTGTTGCAGAATCAATTTAAAAGAACAAAGACATAATGACCACGGAGCTTCGTTATGAAGTCGCTGCAGAATCTGAAAAACGCTTCTGTTTGAGGAGGAGGAAGAGGCCTGAGCCTGAATGCTGTGTCTTCTTTTTCATGTTTTTGTCCTTTCTTTGCTGCTGTAAGCCACATTGTGGAATCAATAAAAACAATGGATAAAACATTAAGTCTGGGGCCATAGATACTAAAAAATAGGTTTCCTAAAAGCCTCTTTAGATGCAAGAGAAATTGTTTAGCTGAGTGCTACATATTTTTTTTATCTAAGACCTCTTAGATACTAAAGACGATTTGACACATTGATGATATACAAATATTGATCATTGCAGCTTTGACTTAATTAATTGTCACCAAGCTGCCTCATTGTGTGACATTCTATTATTATTTTTGGTGAGTCTTGTCTAGTTGCCTTAATTCCACTGTGATTTGAATCATCCATTCAGAAAATGAAACCCAGGCGGGATAATGTCACAGAGTCTATGCGCTCCCAGAAAACCAAGTGGCTCTCTGTTCCAAACATAAAAAGCTCAATGTGTTTCCATCAATTATCAAAGTGTGTCCGATGGTGACAGTGTTGATGAATACGATGATTATAAATGCCAAACGGTTCACTGAGAGTTTAGACAAAGGTTATCATCATACTGAGCTCATGGTTTACACGTGTCATCATATGGGTGACATCTTTGATTCCACGGGGCTTCAGTGTAAACACCGAGAGGAAGACATGACCGATGGAGAGGAGAGACGTCATTCAAAAGATGCAGTAACAGTTAGCATGTGGGTACAGTGACTGATGACAGAACAGTGCCATTTTAATGTGAAAGAATTACTATTTCACTTCTGAGTGTTTCATTTTTGTTTGTATGGATTAAGACACATGCTGAAGTGGTTTTCAGAGTTCTTATATTAGTATACTGTATTTAAAGTTGTAGGTTCTCTGAGGCGCACAAGGTTATAAAGTCTGCGTTTATGATAAACACACTTCTGGCTTTAAAAACATAAGACCAAAATAAACATCAACAGAATTTATTTTATTTCTGAATTTATTAGAATGGATAGCCAGGGTATATTTGCCCAAAATATCAAGTTGAAAAATGATTGTTCAAAGTATTGAAAGTGTGTCATCTGAGGCAAAACAACAACAAATAAACTGATACTGTCCATATACTGTACATGAAGCCAAAGCTACTCTTCAACACACGGTGGTTGTTGTTTCTCTCAGTCTTCCTCAACACGTCTCATGGACTTACATCACCATCAAACTACACAGTGAATGTATTTTTGGCTGGAGGCCAGTTACCCTCGACCCCTGCCCTCCTCCACAGGAGTGGTGGTCCCTCCTCATCAAAGTTTACTTTACAGTCAATTTGGTAGATTGGTCAAAAGATATCAATCCCAACATTCTCGAGGGAAAAGAATCGGGTTATTTATGATGCTTTGATTACCTACAAATGTAGAACGTTGTATAACACACGCAGAACAAATGAATACAAAAAAACTCACTTCTTTAATTGCAGACATCTTTACAGTCTCGTAGTAGTGCAGAGGTGCGTGCGGCGTGTTCATGTCGTAGCCGAAACCGGCCACCGCCACCTCGTCACAGTTGTGCAGTGCCGTAGTAATGGCGACTGTCCCCAAAGTCGGAATGTTCTGGAGAGAAAACAGACACACAAATAGTCCGAACATAAGAGCACATATACTCTGTTAAATACAACACAGAGATAAATAAGGACAAAACATGTGTGGCATCACCCTTTTTCAGCCTAATGTAAAACTGATGGTGGTTTTGATATTAGTATAGAGACACCCCCACCTCTGTACCTCTGTCATTGTTCAGCTCTACTACTGTTAACTGACTTTGAGCTCTCGGTGATTAACTATTACCTTTAAGACGCGACCCCTGCAGACCCCTGCTACGGCACATTGATCTACAGGGTTGAACTGTGCTTCCTAACTGCCTTGGGCTGTCAGAGATCTGGGGGGTACAGGGTCTGCCTGTGAGTGTGATTGTGTGTGTGGATGCAGGAGAACAAAGGAGGAAAAAAGAGGGTGCAGAAGAAAGAGTGGAGGGAGGCCCCATTTAAATCATTACCCTGATTTGCAGCCCTCAGGGTAGGTGGACCTGAACCAGCAGCTGTACAGCCCCCTACTGCGTGTTCTAATACAGATTAATTTACACACACACACACACACACACACACACACACACACACACACACACATACATGCACAAACACACTCTACATAAACACGAGGATATGACAAATAGACCTCTTCATTAATTTCCACACACATAAACATAAACTAAGATGGAAAGAGAAAACAGGAAAGTGTTCTGAGTAAAGAATGTGCCAAAACACACAACTGTGCAGCTTGTATTGTACGGGACAGTGCTGCACAAATGACCAACACACAGACACACACAGGCCAGATGCCCACATGTTGAACACATGTTGCAGAGTGGGGTTCACTCAGGGGCGCTCTGGTGACCCCAGAGGGCAGAGGCACGCTGAAACACACCTTATGTCCTCCAAATGTCTAACAAGATGTGATGTACTTAGCAAGAAAACACACACACAACTCAAACATGAATCAATAGTCCTGTTTATAGGCGGCAGTGTACGCATAAACAGCAGTGCTTCATTTTTAGAGCCCCATTATCATTACTTTGTTTATGTTTTTCAACTCTTGCTGGTGGTCATTCCCAATCCTTTTGATTTCGCTCTCAAACAAAATGTTCTCTAGTCTCTGATCAAGACCTGATACCTCAAGTCCAGACAAGCATGATTCATAAGAGACGTACATACATCAGCTCTTTACATCAAATCAAATCAATAAAAACTTCAGACCAGGGCTGCAGCAAATCGTTTTGATATTTCCTCTCAATCCATGTCATTGTTTCAATTTCATTTTGACATATGTAGGAGATGCAAAAACACCTTTCACAATCGTTTTGGGGGTGCTATTCCATAAACAGAGCGCCTGTAATAACAGTGATAAACAAATGTTAACTGAAGCAAAGGGCCTTTAATGACTCAAGAAACAGCAGATCATGTACACTCTCTATTCTTCTTTTTTTTCAGATATTAGCATAATGTGAGCTTAATGTCTGCAGAGACTCAGTTAGTATCCATATTTATCACTTTGTTTCCCATTTTAACTGCTGGATGAGTTGCATTTCCATGGTTTTGTTAGAGAGAATTTTCAGCGCGCCATATTTCCATGAAGGTAAACAAAAAAATACTAATTGATTTAGCAAAATAGAAGGAAGGAAAATCCTGATGCAGTGGGTGTGTGTCTGCTTGTGTCTTACCCCTTTGCCCATCAGGCCATTGTTAAAGGGCAGGCCTATGAACTGGAAGGCGGCCTCCTGGATGAAGTATGGGTTGAGGATTCGGATCTCTGTCGGTTCCCGAGGCACATAGTGAGCCACCGACTTCCAGAAACCCTCTACGCCCCTCTGAGGTGGATATAAAAAAAAAGGAGAGAAAACAGATTTCATACTATTAGAGTTACAAAAACAGCAAAAAAGGAGCACACTCGACAGTAAACACAGTTAAAGGTGCACGACACAAATGTCCTTTAGGTTTCCTGTATCCGGGTAAGAACAGCAAAACAACTAACGCGTCCGTTGCTGTAAAGGAAACCTAAAGGACATTTGTGTGCTGACTGTTCTGTCTCTTTTTATACTATTAGAGTTATTCATCATAAACAGTGGACTGTTGGGCTAGACTCATGTGCATAAAAAACATATAGCCTGCACATCCACAATGACACCAACACAGTGTACAGCTAACAGCACTTTACCAACCCCACATTAAAGGGGGATTTTCCTCTGAACCCCTGACATTAAACACAGAAGCCGACCAGAAGCCAGACCCCATACTAGCTCTGATTAGGGAAATGGCTTTTGGGGCTTTAATGGATGAAGTCAGGGTGAGGGGCTCACAGGACATCAGTAATTATGAGCTCTGGGAGGAGCAGAATCAGGCGGTGGATGAAGTGTGCAGCTGCCCTGGAGGAGACTGATTTACAAGCTTTAGCTGGGCGTAATGAAAGAGTTTTCTTTACCTTTCAATAAAAGTACATGAGTTACAGCACAATATAATTGTGGAAAACAATGGTGGTTAAGTGTTTTTTTGGAAATCACCAACAATGTCTGCAACATCTGAGGTTACTGAAAGGAAATGGTTCTAATCACACCCTGTTCTGTGGCAACTCATCGCTTTAACAATGTAATTACCATCAACCTGTCCGACAGGCCTGCAGAACCACCAGAATAATATTATGCAACTTAGATTGACTGCACTTAAGCATTTATAAAAGAACAGTCATCAAATACTTAGGAAACTCAGACACACACACAAAAAAGATACACTTTCACATTAAAGTGCAGCAGATTTAGACTTTTAAGCCATGTCTAAGTGACAAGACGAAACTTTTAACAAGTTAGTCCTCTCTAAAACATCACACCAGCAGTGCATGATTGACTCGCCTGACAGAGTGACTTCCTAAAAGGCATGAAGCCAATAGGGTCAGCAGCAGATGTAAATGGGAATCACCTGTTCAAATAGACAAGCACCCGCCGGGCTGCCTTCAATACCGCAGTGCTCGAGTGTGTGTGTGTTGGCAGTAGCAGTAGCAACAAGTCTGCTGGCTTTGTGGCTTTAACAGTGGCGGTGCTTTTTGAACGCGGGCCCAGCTCTGTGCCTTCGGCAAGCTGTGACAGGAACAGCAGCTCATCTCTCCTGTCAACACAGCTTGTGTTTGCCAGGAATCTATTTAGTAGCGTTGTTTGGATGTGTGCGCGTCTGTGTACGCTGAATAAAGAGTGGTGAATTTGCGTCTTTATTTTTTGGAAGGAGAGACGGTAATGACACACAACACACACACACACACCCCTCGCTTTAAACTGCAGTGACCTGACATGTACATAGAGACAAACGTCACGGGGTGGGGATCTCTTTGAAGATATTCTGGCATAGTACAGGTGGCTTTGAGTAATGTAAAAGCAATTAGTATGGAAGGGTTCAGGTCTGTCAGGAGGGAGGGGTTATGCGTACAGTTATGAGTTTAGGAATGTGGGAAGTTGTATGCACTCAAAAGGTCTTAAACAAAAAGCTTGAACCAGTGAGGATCATAGTGAAAGTAACTCTGACAACTTTGTTCAGCTCAAACAACTTCAGAGAAGCTCCGAAAGAAATACAGACTTTGTGTGTGTGTGTGTGTTTAAACTGTGTATGAATAAAGAGTGAAATGTACAGCTATCACACAAGTTAAGCTCCCAATAAAAACTCTACCAGCCTCTGTGCTTTAATTAAATAAACAACTAAAGATGTAAGTATTTGCTTAAAGACAAACGTCGTAAACAGCTTCCCAGATAAAAGATGTTTCTCTTACAAATGCTCCCCTCCTTTTTTAACCACCCAATACTACTGATCCCTATACCTACACCTATCTGCTATTACATAGTACCCCACTGAAACCAGTGGATATAAAAACCTTGAGTTCTTTCCACTGCAGACCTTTGTGAGAATGTGCATCAGATTGTCAAGAAAAGCTCCTCTGAACCATTGGCAGCTCTGCAGAACAGGAAGCTGCTGCTCTGTCCTACACCACTTACTCACTAAACGCTGATACACACACCAAAAAGTGAGTTGAAGTGTGTATCTGTGGTGTTTGAGCTGTCACTGGGCTGTGGTCACGATTGAAAGGGCCGTCTCTCTTCTCTTGTAACAGCTTTATGGTTAAATGAGTGTAGATTATAGGGTTGCGAAAGCACCTGTTAAAACAATCCTGAACTGGGAGAGCTAATTGCATAGAGATAAGCGGAGATAAGACGGCAGAGAGGTCGAGTGATTCATACAGAAGGAGGTTTCTGTCCAAATTTAGCTCATAATTGACAAAATCTTCAGAAAATTCCTACAAATATTTTTTAATACTACTGCTATGTGAATATAAAGAGTTGGGCAATCAAGAACAATGATGTCACTCAATTTTCAGTTGAATGCCATTACATATCTCTTTGGAAATGTGTGTGTGTGTGTGTGTGTGTTGGTGTGTGTGTGTGTGTGTGTGTGTGTGTGTGTGTGTGTGTGTGTGTGTGTGTGTGTGTGTGTGTATGTGTGTGTTTGTGTGTGCATAACAGGTTGATCTGCCCAGGGACTACAGATGGAAATGAGCTAATTAGCTAAATCTGGTAGAAAGCATCCCTTCTCTTCTGAGACTAAATGTATTTTGTACACTGGCCCTGATTCAAATAAACTAATAAACTAAAACATGAAAACAATGATATGATAAAAATGTAGGAGAGCAACAGTAAAACCTCAAACAATTACAAAGATAATACGGCCCTTTTGGCAAAAGAGCAAGACAGTGTCCGACAGTGTGGAAGGAATTTACTGAATTCAAGACAAGTGAGGGATCAAACAGATGGAGAAAGGGAAGTGGAGCGATAGGTAAAGGAAAGAGATGAAATGAGTGCTTCAATGAAACATGTACGTTCTTAAAAAAAGAAAGAAATAAGCACTTTAGACTTCCCTCATGAAAACTCAAAATATGATGTCATTTACAAAGGTAACTATGGGCTAAGACTTCAATTAGACTGGGCTTTAACATGATGACATGCATCCTTTTCCAGTTGCTTAAGAAATAAAAACAAAATGCACTGCATTTGCACTTCACAAAAGTAAAAAACCCAAATAAGAAAGTGGAACTTGTGTTTATGGTTTTCAGTGTGGTTTGGTTTCAGTGTGGCCAGTGAAACCTAAATCACCTTTAAACTTAAACGTTTCTTTGTATCCACAGAGGCAGACATGTTAGTTTATATTTCCTGAGGGAGTGTAGAAATGTGGAGCCCTGAGCCGAGCTGTAATATGGGGGGGAAAGTTTCACATCTGCTGGTTTACGAAGGGTGGCTTCAAAGCGCTTCAGTGTAAACAAACATAAACAAACCTCAGCTTTCTCTCGGCCACAAATCCTAACCACAAACACTATATGTATGATTTTTAAGTTTTTGTGTATTATCATGGAATAATCTCATAATACGGCTAAAATGGCACGGATGTCTTAAATCCTTGATAGGCAGCCATCATACAATCTGGCTCTATCTAAGCTCCCTGGGTTGGAACCGTCTGAGGATGTGGTTGTGTTTGATGTTTACGTAGAGGACGACTCAAACGAGGTGAAGTGGATTCCGGAAGGTAGACTTTGAGCAATTTAAAAACAAAAACATCAGCAGCCCCAAACTGCTAACAATCACAATTAAGGTTGTCTGGAGGTCATTAGCACTGTGTACATGTTGGACCTTTGAGTTTACAAGTTGCACTGTCTCACCACAAAAGTGCTCCACTAGAGAGGAACCGTTCAGAGGGAATGTTTGAAAAGAGAGAGTTCTTCCACGACGATCCAAAACGTGATTATGCTGACATTCACAGTAGGGCATGACTCGTTTCTACAATCTAAAGAGGGGAAAATCCGGATATCTTTGGTTACTACATTGCCTTTATTAGCCTGGAATCTAAAGCATTCACCAATTTGAAATCTCCTTTCTTGACACATACCAAGACCTCTGCCCTCATTTAGGTCACGGTGGTTTCTCTCGTCCTGGCTTCTCTAAGGTTATCCGGTGTGTGAAACCTCTGTATGCACAGTCCCATGACGGCAAACGTGAAAACAGTGCCAACACTTGACAACACTTTGACCCTGAAACTATGCTCAACCAGGTCACTGTGTAGAGAGAGGTTGCTGCTTTGGCCCACGGACAAGACATGCTGGTATCTGACTACAAAACAAATCAGTCACATGTCTAAGTCCTCTTTAAACGTCCATAAATACTTAATTACACAACATTCTTTGCATAGACTCAAATGCCCAGAGTACAGGTTGGAGTGTTAATCACTGCAGGAGAGGTAGGTGACTCATATTTGAAACACAACACTCATGGTAATCAGTGACATCCGGACCCTATGTTAGTCACTTGGATCATGCTCAGAATCCATGTTTACAAGTATGTAAATGTTTATGAATGCATGTATGCATGCTACTTTGGGCTTCTGCACAGATGTTATGGCTTTAAAAAAGAACCTTATAGCTGATACTTCTGCCCCAGATTGCATCTTCAGTGAGTTAAACTTAACTTTTTAGGCTAGAATAGCATGTCTATAAACTGGAAAAGCTGGGTGCTACAGGGAGATAAACAATTGGGGATGCTTCGTAACAATATTCTAGCTATTCTCTAGCAATATTCTCCTAGGGAAGGAGTTCATTTGGAAATAAGTCAGCTATTTGGTTATATTTTGCACACTTTGGCCTTCAAAGTGCAGTGTCTTTAAATACTGCCTTCATTACAACATTTTGTTCCATCTGATTGGGAACCTGTGGATGGTTTTCTATTAAAGGAGAAGTGTTCTCTTCCTCAAACTGTCTCCATCCATCATTTCTCTCTCTGGCCAGTAGAGAGCACAGATAGCTCCTGTAAACAAACACGCAAGATAGAACACCGACACTCCACCTTCAGACCCGGTGTTTACCACCGGCTGTATATCCTTCACTGGCTCTGTTTGAAAATATCCCTGCATATACAAACAACTGCGGCTCTGTGTGCATGGAACAGCGTGCATGTGGTCCGTGCATGAGGGCAGAATTGAAACTAGATAAAAAACGAAGAAGAGAATATCAGCTCGTATGGAAATCATGTTTGATTACACTCGTAAACACAAAGTAACTGGGCAATCAACCAAGCGGCTGCGTATGTGGGGTCGGACTTTAGAGGGGAGTGACAGAGTCGTAATCACGGAGACCCGAGGTAACCAGGGATTAGGGAAGTTTGAAGCCTTGTGATGCAGCACTGCTGTAATTATGTATGTAGTAAGGGGCTTCACTGATCTAACATGTGAGCCACATTCAGAAAGAGAACTATGTTTGACCATGTCTGACCATGATCATGGTCACCTCTACAAATGTGGCCTTTTTTTAAATTTTTCTCCAAAGTTTATAAGTCTGTGCGTGGTTGAGTAAATGGGAGTGCTTTTTCTGTGTTTTATGAGTCTACAAAACACTAAATAACAGATTGGGAAATTGCCTCGCTAATTAGTACTCTGTTCAGCCACCCAAGACCGCTGTAGGCATCTGAAAGCCACAATAGCGCAGGATAGTTGAGCACACTGACACAACCGGCGGGATGAGTCACTAGCGGCTGCATAACAACTGTGCATGTACCACCCATTAACCCTTCAAAGAAGAAGAAGGAGACATACACTTGCTTTCATAACCGCGGAGGCAAAGTGAAAAGGCTTTACATCCCTTGAAGCTGTGAGCGTGCAGCTCATACAAAGAACCACGTAGAAGCTCCCACGGGACAACTGTCTTAAGTCACAATAGAGACAACAAAAAAAAGACTGAATTTATAACGCAGAGAAAGAGATGAATTTAAGCAGATCTTTGGAGGATTTTCTCCTGCATGTCCTGAAATATCTAAACTCTTTAAACCAAATATCTACCACAGTTTAGTTTGTAATTGATGTAGATAGCTGCTGTCAAGTTATCAGTGAAAACTAAAAATGTGAATGTATGAGTCACTGTTTTGGAAATGTGTCCTCGAGTTCTTAGAAGAAACATGTACACAAACACACAAACGGCTCTTTATGTTTATGTTTCCACTGCATTAGTGTAGGCTGGGTGTGAGTCAGATATAAAGAAGCTAGGATAACAGTCTTTTAACAGGACTTCAGAGCCTTTCATGTTGTTTTTAACACTTCAAATCCACTTTCCATTAAAAACAGATACTGTTGCCTGGGTAACGCGTGAATTTGTAAATGTGGTCATGTTACTCGTGTGACTCAAGTCCACATGTCACTCACCTGACTGACAAATGAAATGAAGTATCTTTTGCTCATTTTACTGTAGTTGTCGCTTTAAACACACAAAAACAGATTCATGCGGAGATATGACTCGTCATGTAAGTCAGTGTGGTTATTGAGCTTGGTCGATCGACAGACAAGGAAAAATTGCAACTCTTAGATAAGCGTTTTATAGTTAATAGAATGTCTGTTTCCAGTCCCTCAAATACAAAGGATTCATTTTTTCTTTGTTTTACATTAAACAAAATATTAAAGGGTTTTGGACTTTTGAGAAACTAACAGAGAAATCCAGGAAATAATGGGAAAGTTCATCAATATGAAAATTCTTACTTTTAGTATTCTGGTTTAAGTGTGCTTTTGATAACACGCTCAGCTTAACAATGCTGTACCATAATGAAATTCCAGTGACCACAGCCATGCACATCTGCCTGTTCCATAGAATCATCAAGGCACCGACAAAAAGACTCCATTTTCTATTGTTCCCCGATTCAAACCAATGAGAAACATTCTTCCTTTTTCAGAAGATCAAAGCTGAGTCGGACGCCAGAGGCCAGATCAATTATCCCAGGCAGCCATTTCCACTGTCCGCTCCCTCCGACACACCAGAAAAATCTGGGCCCTATCAAAAGGTTAAGGAGGCCATCAGCCAGCCAAGCGAGCTATTTTCCTCCATTTGACTTTACTGATGCTTCCACTGCTCATTTTCTTTTCCCCAGCTATTATCCCTTTCCATCTCTCTCTCTTTCCTCTGTTCTCTACACCTTCACACCAGATTCACACCACAGTTTCATTTCAGCTTGCCATTCAATGACCTTTTTATCTCCTATTATAATACTATTGTCCGTTCCTCTTAGATTTTCTCTCCTTTTCTTCACTCATGACAAATGTCACCTTGTAAAAAAAATCCAGCTGACAGCTGCTTTCTCAAAGTCACCCAGCTGTTTTAGGTTTCTCCTGTTCTGTGTTTCCAAATTAGACAGAAGTATCCTTCAAAAAGACGACAGTGAAAGGGGGTTTAGCTCTTCAACCCAAGTCTAACCTGTTCTTTAAAGAAAATGTACTCGTTCTTTTGCAGAGTTTAGTACAACATAGTATTGTTTTTATGTCTAAATTTGACATTTCTAACGTGTTTGTGGTATTTCACAACAAACTGCAGCAATGTTTCAAAGCATGTGAAACACATTGTTAATAGTATTGACATATCCACAAAATGCCATGCTTTGGAAAAAGATAGCAACAAAAGCAAGAGGCAGCAACAACAAAGAAAAGTATTACAATTTGCAATAAATCATACATGAACAAAAACACACACACTGGTGTGGTCCTTTTAAATACGACAGCCTTTTCTTTAATGACTCTATAAAGAGCTTTACTGAGTACTCCCACTGAGCAGGAGATGAATGGACTCAAAATAATCTCAGAGAGATACTAAAAGAACCACATTTAAGTGCTTATGGGAGCTATTTGAGTCACACTGAATATAAAGGACAGACTGTATTAACAATGAATATCTTTTGTAAACGTAAAAAGATAAAGAAAAGCCCGCTCAGTCATCAGTCTGACCTTTACGTTTAAGAAGTCGATTCACAGCCTGTCGTTTAACAGCAGCAATCATAAAAGTTGTGAAGGACACCCACAAGATTTGTCTTAGAATTAACTCAACATAAAGCAGGACAAATATCAATAAAGCCAGAGTAAAATCCATGCTGCTCACACGGATAGAAGGGGAAATAAGACGTGTGCTTGGCATTGCTTTCTCTCAACAACCTTTCCACATTAAGCACTCAAAGCATCTAAAACATCTCCATTAGAAAACAGAGATTCATGCTGTCCTTTTTAACAAAACAGTTTGCATTTCCACAGGAAGGAATGTACAGAATGTGATCAGAGCTTAAACTAGGGAAAAAAAGAAACACGTATAACACAGACATCCTGACACATTTAGACACCCAGACCAGTACAATTCCTCTGCAGTGCAAATGAGTGGGGGGCAGGAAAAGATCTGAATCCTGAGGATTTCAAAATATCCTTACCAGTTTCTCCTTGAAGACCATGTGTTTGAGCCACTTAAAGTCCAGTGGCTTGAAAGCCGAAAAAACAAAAAGTGAGTCTTTCTCATAGTGTTCAGGCTTCTGGATTGCTCCCTCTGGATAAGTAATCCTTAAGGTGGTTTTGGTCCCTACATCTTTGCTATAACCGCTTACTGGAGCTTCATTCAACCTGCCAAAAAAAAAAAAAAAAAAAAGGCTTGGTGGGTTGAATTTGGCTTTGGCATCTTCTGCTGTTAATGCACTTTCGATACAGATCAGTAAAATAGGGTTGTCACAATGCCAGACTTTCAAACTTAAATATGATACTAAAAGAAATCTAACAATATAAAAGCCTGTTTCATTACAACGGCAACAAAAATGGAAATCCTAGGCATCTCTTACTGGGTAATTTCTTGTTTTTATTGACCAAAAACTAGAGTTTGTTTTAAAGCTTTACTGCACTTTCAATACTACCAATCATTCAAATAATAGAGACTGTATCGTTTTAAAGCATGTGGTACTCACAAGTATCAAAACGTTGAAAACCTTACATTAGATATAACACATTTTTACTCCCATCATCTTCTTAATTTTCTTGCCCTGTACATGATATACTTTATATACAATACGGTGTTAAAAGAGAAAAGAATTGCTCAGACAGTCATATTCATAGCTTTGAACCTAACACTGACATCATCTTACCTCACAACAACATCGTATTCATCTATCCGGGGGCCCAGAGACTTGTTGAACAGGATGCCTCCGTTTCCCACAATGACGCATCTTTTACAGCTGAGACTGCACGGGGGAAAAGGTCAGAAGTGAGTACAATTGACAACAGATACCCAAAACAAAAATCTCTTAATGGGGGTCAATAGTGATAAGTACCTGTCCAGCTGCTCTCCCAATCCGTAATTATTTGTGGCAGTTAAAATGCTGTCTATGATTCTCTCTGGAGAGGAAAGAAGAAAAAGAAGATGGGTTAAAAACCCTACAAAAAATGACATATGCCTTTTTACACAAGTGTAAAACTATAAATACTTGAGTGGTTTGTTTATAAACTCACTGAGCGTTAATTGCATATTTGGCAATGAATGAGTATAACTACGGTCACTTCTCTACACCATACAGAATTATCCTGAATAATGATTTAAAAAACTATTTATGGAGAAGTGCATCAGTTAAGCAGCACAGACAAGGTGATGTCATGTAATAATGAAATTGAGATATTCCAAGGCGCAAAAAAACTAGAAAGATTTTTTTACTTTCAAAGACTAACAATCTGCCATAGACTTCAACAAGCAGCTAGAACTATTGCAATCTAGGTGGTCTTGAGACAGTTGGAGGGGAGAACACCTTTCTTCGTTTATTCAGCCACCGATAAGAAGTAACCAATCAGCCCGCAGATACAGCATTGATGGGATCATAGAGGGGAAAAAGCTGCTGCGATCCTGAGGGGAGTGACTCTTGGACAGACAGACATACAGGGTTGTAGGATGGTATGCGTGTGTATGTAGAAAAATCTCCCATAAAAGCACTCAGAGAGGAATGCTGTTTTCAAACAAGCACATTCTCCTAAGAGTCAAGTGAAGTGGCCAACGTTGGGCTCGTCTCCCTGCGTGGGTAGCACCCGTGTGATGGTGGGGTGAAAAACAGAGATGTTTAGCCATAGCACACATTCTTGCAATGTTATAAAGGCTATTCTGCTGCAGTCATGCTTCCAGCTTTAGATGTGTGATATATTTCTGTCTGCTCCTGATCACTTTTAGGTTTCCTATACTTGTAATTCAACTTTTATAACATCCTAAACTTGCAGATTTTATTACAGCTGTTTCATTGTTCCACCTTACATTCGTAGTGAAGTGGAAGCAAAACAGAAGGACCTGTTGGATGGCAGTTAATCATCTCTCTTTTATTTGCATCCTGCGTGGAGAAAATAGAGCCTCTGGGTGTTATGTTGTTAAATATGAGAGGTCTTTTCATTGCGCTCTCTATCTCACTTAATATTTTGACCATATGTTCCAAAGTGGGGCCAAGTGAAACTGCAAAAGTGGAAGAAAAAAAAACAGAGTTTAGACGGAGACCTCAGAGAAGACGTATCACCAATCCATTCACCCTGGCTAACGATCCTAATGATTAACCTGCTGAGGAGAGCCGAGCAAAGCAACAGCCCGTTGTTTGGATGTGGTGTCGATGTCTGGCATCAAGCATCACCCCGAGCGGCATAAACACAAGGCCAAAGACCACACTTGGATCCAAGTGGGTGCAAAGTGAAGATTCCCAATGGGCACGACTCTCTTCCAGAAGAAGACATGGAAGCTAATTGTTATAAGTAACCGGGTAAACATGTCAGCAAAGTATGTCTGGTGGATGAGCCAAAGACAAATCACTGTAGGTTCAGACATTAGGCTTACATGGAACTGAAAAAACGACAAAAATCTTTTCTGGTAAAATGAGGAAGGTCGGACACATCCCATGACACATAAACACAGACACATTGTTGGGAAGAGAGTAGCCTAAACAATATAAAATATCGGGGGGGGGGGGGGGGGGGGGGGGGGGGGGGTATTAGTTAGGCTTGCACTTTAGAAGGTCTTTGAATCAACATCGACCGAATTGGGAAAAAGACAAATGATAATTTGATTGTAGTGTGAAGACTAATTAATCAGTTATATTTAGAACTAAACATCCTAACAGAAATAGCTGTACAGATGGATGACAACAAATCAGATGTGTGTTTGAAATCTTTCTAACTGAAGAATGTTTCCTCTTATCCACAGCTCTGTACTGACAAGAAAGAATATGCATCAACAAAATAGCAATACAACACTAAACATGGTAAAGGGGTTACAATTCAATATCCTGCCATATATTATATTCCATATATTGGGGTACTTTTTGCAATGCAATATGTTACTTTATCAATTTATTTCATCTTATTTTTGGGAATTGTCTTCCAATGCAGAACCAACCAAATACCAACTCTGTTTTTTTTGAGTGCGTGTGAAGACTTCTAACAGGCTTATCTTTTTTTGGTTTAACCTTCGCGCCTCCTTTGAGGTTTCGTCTGACTATACAGCACGCGCTGCAGCTGCAGCCAGTGCACAGACACACACACATCCTCTAAATGAACTTAATGAACGATGTCTGTGTGTTCAACATTGTCAAAGTTTATATGAACCTGATTCTGATAGGGGGGTACACTTCTACCTCTACTTATGTTTAAAGTTGTATGTTTGTTCTGCTGCTTCAGTTAATGTACAATACATCCGAGGTGATAACCCAATAACTCTAGCAGCTTTTATCAACCTTATCAATAAGCTGATCAGGACACAACTTCTTCCATTGGCTACACATGGCATTTGAAATGACACTTTAGGAGGTGTTATCATATGTACTCGTACACTTCTGCACACCAGCTCTGGTCTCACGGTCTTATTTCTGGTTTTATTATTTATTCACTTCATGGTTTCATGTTACAATAAAAGCAGGGAATTGGCGCTCAAATCCAGACGTTAATCATGTGACTCAGGGAGAGCCTGTGTAAATATCATCCTCTGGTTAGGCCTTTGCAGTAAGCTTTATAATCTAAAGAAATCAAACATTAGTGTAAATTGCACTCCACTTAATTAAGCGCTGATTCCTGTGAGTGTCTGTCATCAACTACTGCTAGTAGGAATTACTGTCTGAAGGCCTCTTTCACTTAGCGAAATCCCTTTACTAAGTCTTTTAACTGCATAACAACATCATTCAGAAAGAACAAGATTTATTTTGAGTACATTTTTAACAATCATTGAGTAAAACAGCCTATGAGCCAAACTGATTGCTCAGAACTCCAGTCTGGCCCCTCTCTCAGGACGGATCAACTCGGCTTTACGGTTCTCAGGCCAAGGCCGACGTGTGTCAAAGATACCTCTCTGCAGAATGAAAAGTAAAAATAAAACTCCCGCCCTCGCACATTACCACTCCATGTTCCCAATTTGGAATCCTTTGTGGCGTTCTATTCAAGAGCCACACGTATCATCTCTCCACATGAGTACCGCTAAATGGGAAACCCCCCCCACTGCCGTGGGGAAAACAGAAACCAGGTGTGACACTCACACAGGGAGCGCTCTTTTGATAGACCTACACAGTGAGTGTGTCTGTGTGCGTGTGTGTCTGTGTGCGTGTGTGTGTGTGTGTGTGTGTGTGTGTGTGTGTGTCTGTGTGTGTGTGTGTGTGTGTGTGTGTGTATATATAACAGTGGAGAACTTTCCTGAGCACAAAGGTAACATTGACTGTACCCTCTGATCTTAAGTACTGGAAAATATGTGACAGAGCATGTCCCAGAAGCCAGGTTAATGTTATCGCACTGTGTACTGGTCTGGTATCTGAAGAGTGTGTTCAGGTCAGGGAACAAGTAAGCACTGTGTGTGTGGAGGCATTACAGGGAGATGAAGCCCCCTCACAAGATAGGATACATCTTACAAACAAAACACATCTTGTAAGGTGTTTTATATTATGACAACCAAAGGCATTTGCAGCGTTTAAGTTTAAGAAATTCTTGAATACAGCGATGATACAAAAACAGTACTATGAACTTAAAAATGATCCACCTGTTCCGAAGGTTAGAGTCTATTAATGTGCAATATAGCAGGTGGGTTCATGACATGTTGCCACAGTAACAAGTGGACACTTTCAGTCAGTTTTTGGAGAATGTGCCATGTTGAAAGATAAAAAATACAATTGACAAATCCGATAGATAGATAGATAGATAGATAGATAGATAGATAGATAGATAGATAGATAGATAGATAGATAGATAGATAGATAGATAGATAGATAGATAGATAGATAGATAGATAGATAGATAGATAGATAGATAGATAGATAGATAGATAGATAGATAGATAGATAGATAGATAGATAGATAGATAGATAGATAGATAGATAGATAGATAGATAGATAGATAGATAGATAGATAGATAGATAGATAGATAGATAGATAGATAGATAGATAGATAGATAGATAGATAGATAGATAGATAGATAGATAGATAGATAGATAGATAGATAGATAGATAGATAGATAGATAGATAGATAGATAGATAGATAGATAGATAGATAGATAGATAGATAGATAGATAGATAGATAGATAGATAGATAGATAGATAGATAGATAGATAGATAGATAGATAGATAGATAGATAGATAGATAGATAGATAGATAGATAGATAGATAGATAGATAGATAGATAGATAGATAGATAGATAGATAGATAGATAGATAGATAGATAGATAGATAGATAGATAGATAGATAGATAGATAGATAGATAGATAGATAGATAGATAGATAGATAGATAGATAGATAGATAGATAGATAGATAGATAGATAGATAGATAGATAGATAGATAGATAGATAGATAGATAGATAGATAGATAGATAGATAGATAGATAGATAGATAGATAGATAGATAGATAGATAGATAGATAGATAGATAGATAGATAGATAGATAGATAGATAGATAGATAGATAGATAGATAGATAGATAGATAGATAGATAGATAGATAGATAGATAGATAGATAGATAGATAGATAGATAGATAGATAGATAGATAGATAGATAGATAGATAGATAGATAGATAGATAGATAGATAGATAGATAGATAGATAGATAGATAGATAGATAGATAGATAGATAGATAGATAGATAGATAGATAGATAGATAGATAGATAGATAGATAGATAGATAGATAGATAGATAGATAGATAGATAGATAGATAGATAGATAGATAGATAGATAGATAGATAGATAGATAGATAGATAGATAGATAGATAGATAGATAGATAGATAGATAGATAGATAGATAGATAGATAGATAGATAGATAGATAGATAGATAGATAGATAGATAGATAGATAGATAGATAGATAGATAGATAGATAGATAGATAGATAGATAGATAGATAGATAGATAGATAGATAGATAGATAGATAGATAGATAGATAGATAGATAGATAGATAGATAGATAGATAGATAGATAGATAGATAGATAGATAGATAGATAGATAGATAGATAGATAGATAGATAGATAGATAGATAGATAGATAGATAGATAGATAGATAGATAGATAGATAGATAGATAGATAGATAGATAGATAGATAGATAGATAGATAGATAGATAGATAGATAGATAGATAGATAGATAGATAGATAGATAGATAGATAGATAGATAGATAGATAGATAGATAGATAGATAGATAGATAGATAGATTAAAGTTCTTAAAACTCGTATTCCCTTTACTGATCTGAAGTCACTATTCATGGTTACTAACGTCACCTGCAACCTAAGAAAAGAGATGAGCTGCATAATAAACAAAATGTTCATTGGATGCATCTGACTCATTCAATGACAGTTGTGTCTACTGTGTTTTCTGAAAGATCATATTTTGAATCAGTGGATGAAATCAAAAGTTTGATACGATTCTTCAATTGATACAAAATGTACTCAGGGATGAGTCCTTTCACTCAATATCTTTGTTAACAGACACCTCTTATCCGGAGCAAATCCAGACTTTTCATTTGAAATATTTTAGAGTTTGTGTTAGTTAGCTACAACTACTTCTTTCAGCTGTGTGACACCTGTCATTTATACCGGCAACATCAAGTAAAAAACAATAAGGAGAAGCCTGCTGCTTCAGTGGTTTCCATTTCTCTTCACTTATAATTCGGATGAATAACTGATGACAGCAAAACTTTGGCGGACACTTAAAATGACTAAACGTACAGCGTGCTGAATTACTTATCTCACTTTGTCTCAACTCAGAACAAAGAAGGGTTACAAACCTGAGACAGAATATACAGTGCCAAAAACAGCAGCTTTATAACAATGACAAATGATGACAAGTGCAACGAGGCAGAACATTGGCATTTTTCACAGCAGAACCGGAGTGATTCATAGAAAAACCTTGATGATGAAGAGAGCTGAAATAACGCAGCTATTTGGACATATATGGCGCTGCTGCAGAGGTGTTAAGAATGTTTCGATCAGTCCAACAAGTTACATCAATGACCGAAAGTAGAAAGTATCACAACTTCCTCACTTTGTACCTCTGTTGTGATAATGGCAACTTAGATCAAACTTTAAGTAATCTGGACAATATGAAAAACAAATATTAGCTTTATACCGTCTCAATAAGAGGGTTTATCACTCTGTAATTGATACTTTACCAGAGGGACTAAGAACACACAAGATCAGAACTATCATACATGTTCTTTTTTTTACCTTTCATTGACTCATTCATTAAGAAATGTACCATAGATGTCACCATTGAAAAGTAACTGTTGAAAGAAACCTGTCTTACCTTGCGTTTTGAATCCAAACGGAGGTAAGTAATTGCTAACTTTTGCTAAACGTTTGAAGTTCCGATCAAGAAACCAGGGTGCTGATTTCATGAACCTGAAACGAGATGCAAAAAAAGAACATAAGACAGAAGAAGTTCCTTCGCTAAAAAAAAAAACATACAAACAAGAAAAACAGTTACTCCTGTAACCAACCTCCTGTGATTACCAATGATTGGTATTGTTCTGCATTCCCCCCCGACACAGCTTTTTGCTTCCCATGTGTGCTACCTGAGACGCTAGTGTTAATGTCCTGGGTGAAGTTTAGTCAGAAAGCAATAAACAAATTCATTTATTTGAATCTAATTAATTTAACAGCATCCCCAAATCCCCCGCTGTAACTAGCATGCACACACATTAGGAAGGTAGCTGGAGACGAAGTTGGTAATAAAACATGAGGCAGGCAGAGACACTGAAGGGTTGCAGTACATAAACTATCAACATAACCTCTTCAACAGGGACTAAATGTCAGTTAACACACGGGTGTACTAAATCTGCAAAGACACACCACACTGAATACTTTCCTTTAAATGATCTGTGGCAACACTATTCCTACAAACCATAGACGTTATGAAAAGATGGACGACATCACAGTTCCCCAAAAGTGAAGCTTAATCATTTGGAGTTACCCTACTGGCCGGCTGCAGTGTGGGTCATTAACCTGCCTCCTTCATCTTAACAGATGGGACATGGGTCAAATTATGAATTCAATTACATGTCCATTTTTTTCCTCAAACATAGTTTCCATCTTTATGTTTAGTTCTTATGGTGCCCAAATGTTTGTTTGAATTAGAAGTTTATTTTAGTTCGGTATTTGAACAATAAAAAGGGGTATAATGTCATGATTGACAGCTCTGTTTAAAACATGTGGTACCTTCAGCACTGTGTGCTCCAGATTAGCAGGGAAGAGGACGAGCAGTGAGAGGAAACCTAAAGAGCAACGGCACAGGACTTAGTCAACTTTCCACAGCCGCTGATGTCTGCGTCAAACAGACACAAGAATCTCTTCTGCTGTTGACTTTGCTGTATTAAATGTTAAATGTTTGTTTTGGTAAGCGGAAGGGGTGGGACGTCAAAACCATGGCAGAATGTACTACGCAAGGGCTCCCAATTATGATACCAGCGCAATATGCTGGCGTCAGTTGCGGGATATAGTTTGGCTTCACTTTTGTACTACAGGAGGAGATGGGGATGCATGGTCCATCTTTATATACAGTCAATGCTACAAACTGAATAAGACAGGAGACAGTCTGTAAGTAAACTAAGAGATGTAGGCCTTAAACTTTGTTTAAGTGTAAAGTTAAACGTCTCTTACAAGAAGCAAATAGTCCTTCAACACAAACTACAAATCCAGTTTGATATTCAATGACATGTCTGTGACCGATGTTTTAAATGCCCTGTGAACTGCTGCTTCCAGAATCGCCTCTTCCTTATCCTGTATGTCTGTATTAGTGTGTATGTGTGTTAGTTGTGTGAGTGTGACGCACTTTGATTAACTGCAGCCCTAAAATCAAAAGAAGCCATTTCCTTAGTCATGCCTGCAACCTAAGTGTGGCTTAAAGATGGATGTGTGTTTTTATGACCCGCTGTCAAGCTCAGGGGGAGGGAGAGACACGAGAGAGCGAGACAGTTTTCTCACATAAACATGCAGGGAACTCAATGCACGTCCATTTCAGAACTAAATGATCAATCAAACACACACAGGCACAAAAAGACAATGCTAGGCGCCTTGGAAAGATCTACTGAGCTGGTGTGCATTATTTTGTTTATGACAGAGGACAGTTACAGAAACTGTTGTAGTCTCATTAGCAGAAACCAGACCACCAGCGACAAACTATTGCATTTTACTGAGAGGCTGTTGATTGCTCTCACACACACACACAAACACGTTTAAATAATTGTTCTTTCTTCTTAACATAAATCATGGCTACCACAGCAGACAGACCACACTTACAAGCGAAGGCATTTTAAACGGGAATCAAGAGGACACACAAGAACACCACACTCTTGTTTCTCAGCAGGAATCTTGGATGGCTTCTTACCATAGCACTGCCATGAACAGGAAGTATGTGGAGTACTGAGGCAGTATGACCAAACATGGGGGACATTATTAGGATGCCTTCCAGTTAGTTTCAACTTCTTCTAAGCACCCTAATCCGTCTTTGATACTCTCATTATCCCCCAGTTTCACAGCATGAAAACAAAGGCAGACTCAAGAGGAGAGGCAGTTCAGTATGACTCTCTCTCCCCCTGAATTACCTGACAGGGGGACACACATTCAGAGACTTCTGTCCTGCCAAAACAAATGGAGATTCATTAAACCTAAGACTTCTTAGGCCAGGAGGGGCTATAAATAACACAGGACCATTGCGAGTCACTGAGCCCTGACCAACAGTCAGTCACTGACATCCTGACAAAGCAGAGAGACAGAGAGCTGCTTGTTGTTAAATAAAAAGTGAGGGCTCCCAAAACAGACAACGCACAGGGACACATTGTGCTCATTTCCTTTGCTAGGTCCATGTCTCATGGGAAATATTTTCATAACCGTGCTGCTTCAAGTTCACTGCCACCACTTGATTTAGGGCTCCAATACAAACAGTTTTGGGTAAAGCTGAGGGAAGGGGAGGTGTGGAAAATAAATTGGATTCTGCAGGGCAGGGGCTTCAGAGAAGACAAACACGGAGGAAGCAGGAGATGATTAGAGGGACAGCCAAGGGACCTCAATGCTCTGGGTTAAGTAGTTTTCTCTAACAGCTGAACTACAGGCCGCACCTATTTAAACAAAATGCTAACAAGGCCTTAAATAAACAAGGACTAAATTGATCTGTTTTGCCTGGTAAACAAACAAAGCAGACTGAGATTAAGAAAGAAAACACAAGTGAACATACAAAGTGTTAATTGGTTGACTCCCTTCTACAGACTACATAATAAATCACATACAAACTCCCATACTGCAAGACTGTGTAGCTTCTAGTATACTAACACAACCATGCATGGAAACAAAGTGCAGCGTTAATTATCCTCAATGACCTGCTTGTGACTGAGGTGAGGGTGGTAGTAATCAGCACACTCCCGGTGGTTTTTTTTTGTTTTACAGAACTTTGATCCGACACGTGCGGCTGATTAGAGGAAGTCATTAAGAAGGAGGACTTTGGGAACACATTGCCTCTCAGATAGGTACAGGGCAGGTCCACAAAACTGCTTCATCCATCTTAATGGGTAGAGCTGGAAGGTACAGACGACGGTGCTGTTGATGCTTTTGTTCAAAGTTGGTTTGTCATCTTATCAAATGTACAGAAAGCAACATTTTTGGAAGGCCAAACTAAAACATTTAAAAGCATCTTATACACATGGTGTCTTTTTAATCTGATTTCATTTTATAGGGAGGTTGGCAGCAGGATTGTGGTAAAATATGTGAATATAATTTGGAACTTTGAAGCCAAACACATGTTCAGGAAATTGAAAAATCTTGTTTGACACGTATGCTTGAAAGTGGGACGACAAACTTGCATCAAGTGCCTATGGCTATTGTTCGGCAGCACAGTAAATTGCCCCTCTACTAGCTTAGCTCCAAGAATGCTGTTTGGACAATGCCCTATAGATCAAGCTGAGATTGGCGTCAAAAAGAGGCAAAGACAAAAATCAAAAGAGCCAATGACATCAGAGAGGGCCGTGGAGGATTGTGTGGACTGTGTGGGCTGGGTATCAGGAAGCTCGTGATGAGTCAGGACAGGAAGTTGGTTGCTGTTGTCCATAGAGAAAGCCTCTAAGCCTCTAGGATACGATAGGAGGAAAGATGGGAGACCTTGTGCTCAACTGACAAGGGTTCTTTTGTGTAACAGGGGGATCACAAGGACACAGTCGAGGTTTTGTGGTTGGGGAGAAGCTGATTGAAACTGGGGAACGTTGGGTAGGAATGTGGGGGCTTCTCTGTTTCTGACTCAAACCCCTCAAGGCCAAGCTGGCTTGAGGAGTGACATCATGCATGTTGGTATGCTCAAAAACAGTTTCAGCTTTTCTCCTGCTGACATACAATTAAAAGTGATTTCTTTTTAGGACGCTCTTGATTTGGAGTGTGAAGTTCCTGAAGCATGCATGCATCTCAAAACAGTAAGGAAGAGCAATCCTTCTCACTTGGGATAGATGTTGGTCATCTTGGCTGCTGCATACCCCGGCTTGCACACTCCTTCGCTGAGGTTTCCATACTTGTATGCCAACTCTGGTGGCCTGCACATGAAAAGAGGAGGTGATTTATCAGACACATCATGACAGCTGATTATCAATTATAATGACACAATTCCAAGCCTCAAAGGCTGAGCTTGTCAAACAATCTGCCTGACAGATAAGAGAAAACTGGTTGCCTTGTAAGTTGGAGAACTCAGCAAGAGCTCCGCGTATCATCTGTGTGTGGCATGACAAAGCAGAGGGGCCTTGTTCAAATAATCACCAAGCAGGGCTCGAACGCAAACCTTCCAATTACTAGCATGATCATTAATAACCTGATGAATGCCGCGACTACAGTTCAAATAAACAAAGAGAGGTGAGAGGCCTACATTTTAGCACGATGTGAGGCATGATATCAAAGATTTAAGAGCAATATCAAGATATTTTATGATAATATATTTCTTTTAGTAGGCTAGAATGTTGTTCACTTGCAGTTTAACCTTAGCAGACCATCAGATGATAAGTAATAAAAACATGGGGGCACTCTCCCATCCCAAGACCACCTGCTAGGCATACATAACCCAAATCACAAAAGTAATTACTCCCTTGAAGATAAATTGCACCACTGTATGCAAATGCTCTAAGGGAATAATAAATGACACTGTAGATATAATGTAAGGAGCTGTATTAGATAAACTGAACCCTTTAGAAAACCACCTTTAAGTGACTGCTGACACACTGCTTACAGTGTGCGTGCAGAGTGCGGACAGACGTGCTCTGCGAGCTGGGTGGGAGGGCGGCGATAGCAGCATGAGATTATTTCTCACAGGGTAAACGGAGGGCCAGAGAAAGGGTCCTATCATGGCAGTTTAAAACGAGTGTCAAACCAATTCAGGGAATTATCTACAGAATTGTCTACAGATCAACAAACACGCTGACACAATCACAGCTAAGTAAAGAGTCCATGTGGCGTGTTCTCACCGTGACAAACAACAGCCGCTCTGGAACAAACAGGAAAACACATACATCTCAATAAACACCAATCTCAAAGTGTATTACTCAGACCTTCAATGGAATCTGTTGATTTGTCACAAGGTTTTAGTAAGCTCTCCAACAAGATGATATCCGTTTATTTAAAAGCATCAAGTCTGATTAATTGGCTTACTGATTAAAGGGTTAACATTACCATTCGTCACAGTAACACCATTAATCAGCCAGAATCCGTGTGAAAAAGTATTCGGATGAACAAGCTGTAAAACATTTCTTAACTAATGGAGTCAAAGTGTAACCGGCAATTCAGCTGTTCTAAATATAACAAGTCAGAAGTACCTCACATAGAACATGATGGAGAATTGTAAAACATGTCCCATTCAATGACAGACATGTTTAACAGTCAGAGAAGTACTCACAGTTTCGTGTCCAGCTGCAGCAGAAAGCCCTGCTTATCATACACTAGAAAAGAAGACAAAAGAGAGAGATGGAAACCCATTACCACAAAGGCCACATCTTTGGGATGGAAACTTTCTACAGGTGGATCATAAACTATGGTTAGTTTAATATAAAGCTGTTCATCCGGCAGCTCATAAGCTGTAGTTGCAAACAACCTGTGAATCTTTAATGGGTAAACAATACAGCCAAAGTGATAGAAAAAAAAAAGCATTAGAATTAAAGTCTATTATAAAACAAGCGTTGTTAGGGAGATGCGAGCCAAAACAATCTGTTGAGTTTAAAATAAAGTTAGAAAACATGTTAGAGATCACCTATCGACAACCAATAGGTGCCTGGTGAAGCGTTGAGGCAGAAGACAGAAGAAGCACATAAACCAGGATATGAAAAAATGAGAAATTTATTCAGAAAGATGTTATTTGAGAATGTTATGTTGCAGCCTTGTTCTTTTTATGATTAGGTATACAAAGTCTTTGAAACACATAACATTATCTTACTACTATCTATCTGTGTAATTGTGTAATAACTAGAATTAGTTAAAGCAGGAAGAGTGTGATATTGCTCCTGTGGTTGCAGATCTTGTCCTCACAGAGCAGCTGAAGGAGAAAGTTAAAGAAAAGAGGACAATGGGAATGCGTGATAGCTGGTTAGGGTGGGAAGGATCCAAACACTGCCCTGGAGGATGGAGGACTTTGCCAAAGCAGCCAATATGGGTGAGTTTGTGTGCACGCATTATGCTTCCGTAGAGAGAAGCATAAAGCAGCCAGAGGGCCAAGTCGAGCCAGCAGCTTGGGAGAAATTAAAGAGCCAGGGTCACACTAGAAACACAAATGTTGGTCTGTGAAAACCCCTTTATGCACCAAAACTCCTGCAGACTGCTTCTCATGCCAACCATTTGTTACTGAGCCAAAACAACAGAGGGCAGTGTTGCATCACACTGTAGCTTCATGTGGAGGCTGTGCAACCCTCACTTTGGTACCAAATTTCTTATTTTACAACTTTTAATCACTTGAACTCATTTTTAACATTTTAGTTTTTAACAAAACAATGCATGCTTCCAAATCCAAATGTGGTGGCTGAGGCTTTGCAGGAATTTTAAAAAGGTGCCAATCTATTGGCTTTTAGAGTGGAGGGACTGGGTGCGGGGGAAGTGAACAGTAGGTGGGACTACAGATGTACCTGAGCCTACTATTGGTCCCACGGGGATTTCCGTTTCCAGCTCTGAAACACAAAATGTCAGTTTAGCCAAGTTTGAGGTCAGTTTGTTATGGCATTGGACTTGAAAACAAAGCCAACTGCAAATGTCAAAAACTAAAGAGCAAAAGGGAGGAGGAGAGGAAGGAACGGTTAATAGCTTTAATCCCAGAAGGCTGAATTATAGTTCTGAATCCCAATCTTTATTCAAAGGCAGAAAGTCCAATGAAGTGGAAAATTAAGTGCAGAAAGCCCCCACTGTGTGAATATTATGGCTGTGGTAGATTCCAAGTAACCCATGAAGACTGAATGAGTGAATGAGCACACACTGGTAAAATAAAAAGATGATAGGTAAATGAAAGAGGTAAAATTGTCGATCTTTTGTTACTGCATTAGCAGAGGTTTATATTGCAGGGGGGGGAAAACTCTGCGTCACAATAATTTGACAGTCACCCAGTATAAATGGGCAGAGTCTCAGTACCTCTACCTGGAATTCTTTTCACTTCAGCCCCTTTAGTCAGGGCTACAGCTGTCCCTTCTGCATCATCATTCTCTGAAAACAAAAGGTGGTTAAGAAACTCATCACTGAGAGCTGTGGAAGCAACTAGTAACCACAAAACTTAAGACCAAAGTGACCAGAGTTTAAAAAAAGGATCATTTCAACAACAGCAAAACAAAGATTGTGGCTACGCACAAAAACAGATGCACACAAAAGGCAGACAGACAGAGAAAAACATCAAAGGTTTAATGCTGATCCTGCAGAGTTTCTAGAGCCATACAGAGAGTTCATTAGTTATATAGTGTAGGACTTGAAAGAATTACTCAATACTCAAGTCTTTCTTTAAAGGTTTGCAGAATAATGTATGGGGATCCCCACCGTTTGTTTAAAATGTGTCATGTTCAAAGCTGTGTTAGAGCCACAGTAACTGACTGACTCACTCTGAATGTGTTCAAAGCTGTTAGATAGGGTTAGGTTTTGACAGCTGCAGCATATTTTCTATTCAAATTCCTCTTTCAAATGTATCATTATAAATAGTTTTAACGAATAGTTACAAACCTAGGACTTTTAATTAAGGTTAGCTTCAGATAAAAAACACACGTTTTAAAAGAAAAAGGTGAAAAAAGTCAATCTTCCGTCTGTTATAATAATCAAAGGACAACTGCCAATGAAAAGGATTTTCAAAAAGCCCTCTTCAAAACGGAACAAGAACAAGCACAAGCTAACCACCTGTGTTAGAGACCCCGCTGTCCAACAGGAAGCAGGCCAACACCACGTCTGCGGGGGAAAGCCAACAAAGTCACCCTCATTTTGAAAAGAGCTTTATCTGCTTGGCGTTTCGCCTCACTATTATTATATTTTCTATTACTATCCGCTAGGTCCCCGTCTATCATATTCGCCACTTTGAATCAAGTCCTATCACTGAATTATATCCACCCCTAAACTCGCATGTGTGCTGTCATTGGCTGGGGGAAACACACCAGCTCTCTACCTAGAAACAAACTGTGTCAACCAAAACCAAACACCACATCGAAATCCAGGCAGAGGAGAGGGTCTCCACCACACACAAGTGATGATTGAGTGGCATTACTTTTGTATAAGTTTTTACTCTTTTTTTAGGAAAAGCTACTGACTCTATCTTTGAGGTAAAACTCTGCTCCGGCTGAAATTCCATAGGTGTATCAGAGATAACCAGCTCAGCTCTGAGACAAGAGAAGACACTCCCTGATGCTGAAACCAAGCCGAGGTCAGGAAATTTCCAGAGCACCCTACTAAAGCAAATTCTGACCTAACTGTTAAAGAAACCATGAAGCAGGAGGGAAGCATATCTCACTAAGAAATATCATGTGATGTTACTTTATACAGTTGTTACCATGTTGCTAAAACATTTCTGAAATACACGTATTGATAAACAACCTAGATTGTCTCACATCAACAACATTTACTTGATTAAATCCAGCATTTTATTTTTAGAAAAGCTGTTTAGGGCTGAAATAAACCAGGTTGATTTCAGTGGCCGACTTGCTGTGGCTGTTAGCAGCCTGGCTGGTGGAACAAATTCATTTCACACCCTGCAGGTGTTAATTTTAAGTGTGATCTGACACCCTGAGGGGGTGTTCCTGTTACTAGCAGCAGAGCAGACCCTTATAAGTGATAATGTTTTCGGGAGCTCTGAATTCAAAAGATAGTTGACTTCAACTGCAATCTTTTCCACAACAAGGTGCCGTTGAGAAGTCTTACACAAGGGTTTCCTGATTAATTTTTAAAAGGGTGTGTTGTATCAGTGTGATGAAAAAGTAATGTTGTGGGTTCCATGTTGGAAAGAGTACAGAGCATGTTAGGCCATACACGCATTGCCTTGGTTAAATTCAAAAACATTCATATATGAAGACACACCTTATAAATAGTTTGCAAAAACAATGTGTATTATTTCAAGTCACCAACAATGCAAGAAGAAAACAGAAAGAAAAATTTTTCCTCTGCTATGGGTTTGCAAACAACAACAAAATATGCGGCCCGTGGTTCGTTAGTAGCCCTACAAATAGCAGTTTGACTAAATATTCTCTGCAGGACTCTGTTGTAAAACTTGCCAGTTCTTTCATCTTGGTATCAGTGGAGGGATCAGTCTAATCTATCAATATACAATCAGTATGTCAGTACTGGACAAAAAAGAATAAAAAACTAACACCATGTGACTTTCTTTTTATTCAATTTAGCGGTCATGTTCAAGTGAACCAAGCAAACTCCATCCATCACATCTCCAAAGCTATGAGATGTGACTGAAAATTCAAGTAAACTGCCAGACAATGGACTGTTCAAATTGTAGTCTTAGGCCCCGTGTCCACCTTACGTTTTTTTCCAAGCGCCAGCGTCTTTTTTTAATTGTTTTCAATGAGGAGGTGGGCGTTCGCAGCAGAAAGCGGCCGCCTGGAGAAAAAGCGCAGCGCCCAGCGTTTTTTCTTCCGAGCGCTCTGCCTTTTTTGTGCGGCTGCTGCGAGCGCTCAAGTTGAAAATCGTTCAACTTTTCAAAAAGGCGCTGTTGACGTCACCGGCGCTCTTTTCCAAATGTATGATATTCCCTGTATTTTTGCCGCCTACGGATCGTGTCTTGTACCCACATCCTCTCTGCTCCGTGTCTGATCGGGAAAAAAATAAACGATCTCAGTAAAAAGTAACGGAGCAGTGTCGGTCATAGAGCGGCCGTTGTGACTGTTTTCATACAGACAGGACGGACGTGCAGCGCTTTTCTTCTCAGTGCACAAACACTTCATGCAAACACTCCCGAGCACACAGCAAGCGCTTTTCTGCCCAGAAAAAAATGCTAGGTGGACACAGGGCCTAAGTCAGTCATCACAGCCTGTATGGGTTTAACATATTTCTTCCAAATTCAGCCGCTTTGAACCTTAATTTCTGTAGAGATCACTTATACTGTGTATTAATATAGCCTAACACTCTCTAGTTCCTTTTGTCTAACACCTGAACTGAATTTAAACAGTTAGCTAATTATACCCGTTGAAGAATACAATCAATGTTTTTCTATTAACATCTTTTACATTGGTCTTGCTACACTAAGTCAGTCAATCAGATGACTGTTGAATACTCCCAAAGCTGGCTCACAACATGAACACAGATCAATGAAAACAGTTGTATTGTAATTGCCTATATTGACACACAAAACAAGCTGGAGGCAATACAAAGTTTTCTCCTTACCACCATGAGTACTCAGCTTGTATCTACAGGAACACATCAACTTTTTTTTGCTTGTTTTTAACACCTTCTCAACAGGATGTTGAACTGTGGTTCATAGATGAAATTGATACAAGCTCGCAGACATGATCATACAAACAGTAAAACTAACACCAGAGTCATTGGTATTGGATTAATAGAGTCAACTGGGAAAACAATAAAAATACTAATAATCAAACAGGATCAGAATTCAGCCCGTATTTAATGAACGACTCAAAACATTACTACATGACTAATCCTGATAAATCATAAAACAAGCGCTAAAGAAGAAAAGCATGACTAGTCACAAACGTTGTGAATGAAGTGACCATCTGGGTGATCATCACACAGCAGCATGTTTACTGTAAGTGAATCCAGCTCCTGTCACAGCACATTATCAAATCACATACACACTTCTGTAGGGAAATGCAGCTAACACGGGACAAGAGGTCCTGATTACTTTAAAAGTTAGTTTCCAGATAATTCAGGTGGGTTTCATATTTCACACTCCTAATCCTTGGTTTTCTGTTGCAAGAGAAAAGACATTAAAAGCTCTATAAATCTGCATGCAATGCCATAAAACCATGAATGAAGTGCAGCATATAAAAAGGTACATGATCACTACCAGGATGCTTTTAACGATACATTTGATGAGCAGGGCATAAGCCTCTGTATGTTCCACTTCTGTCTCTGAAGCAATGACTGAGCGTTTAACACTATAAATCAAGAATGGAGAGGAGAGATTATCCAGATTTGATCCTCTCAGTGCAACAGCATAGCTTAGTTGACCAGGACAGAGGGCAAGAGAGACCATCCACATGCTCATCTTTCCCCTCTGACCTGTGCAAAGCCAAACATCTGGCACAGCAGTAATGTAAAATAACAGTATTTCCTTCTGCAATCAAAGCTCCCCTCCATTCCCCTTGCCCCTCTTTCACACAGCTAGAGAAATTACTGTTGCATAAACAAGTTCATCTGTTGAGCAGGTAAACAGTCACTGATGAAAAAAAGAACATTCTCTATCTAACTATATATATACACTATAATATAAATCATTATATAGTCTATATGTTATATAGAGAGATGAAAAGGAAGACAAATAAAAAAATAAAAAGAGAGCATGTTTCACAACACTGAGAAGATATCTAGTTGAGAAATTCAGCTATGTGGGGAAAATGATGAAAGTCAACTATCTTTAGTACTTAGCAAGTCATACTGCTACCACAATATTTTCAAACTGTAAAATGACATCACATACTGTAAGGTAGAGAGGCAGAGAAACGCAAAGGTCAATAATACATTTGAAATGTCAAGGTTTAGAAGAGCAGACTAGCGATGTTCCACTGATTAAGATACCTAGACCTGGGTAGTTGCTGATACCTTTCTACATATATTTTACTGGTTGTAGAGATTGTCACAGCTTTAACAATATTTACACTGTCCATTAGTATTGAGCTGTTGCTGTCCACTATCAATAGATTACAATATACCTAAAACCTGCAGATTTTTGGTGGAGCTAAAAAAGTAAGCAAATCTGATTCTTGTAGCACATACACACAGCTCTGCTTGTTTTGTCTTTCTGAGGATGATTTGTTGTTCGTTTGGTGCCTGTTTTGTATGTTGTGTTGATAAAATGATGGAAAATACTACTGAGAGTCCATATGTTGTGTTTTATTTTGAAATAGACTGGACGCTCAGTGCGTTTCCTTGTATGATTTCCTGTCCGGTGGCGCTTGCTTGCAGCGTGCATTAAAATAGGCTCGCAGTGTATTAGAAACAGGGCACAGTGTAGTGACGCTGCTGGCTCACTCCATAGACTGACCGCGCTGCTCGCTGTGGAAACACAATCATTGACTAGAGTGGCAGCGAACGGCGCTGTAGTGCGCTGAGCGTGGGGCGCGCACGGAGAATGTGGAAATTGGTAGTTAGACATCCACCATCTCTGCCGTTACTCCTCTGTTGAGGTGATGATATGTCAGCGATGGAATGACTTTGTCCCACTATTTACCCATCTGTCCCATGTATTTTGACAGCAAGGCGTAATAGGGGTGGGTGTATACTGTAAGTCCAATCTTGAGAAGGCAATGTAGATGGGGCTATGGAATGTTGGATAACTTGACTTGCAGATACCTAATATTACATTTTAGGGAGTTGAAAAACCCATGCTATATCAATATCGGAACAACTCAAGGGATCGTTTGAGTTTGACTCTGAACTGTTCCTATTTCATTATTGAATAAGCAAACAATAGCAGCAATGATGAATCAGACTAATTCAAAGCTTACTTACTGTTGGCATGACAAACCTTTCAGACAGTTACATTGCCAACCTGATATGTTGTCTTTTATCTTTCCCACAGCTCTGATCCAATGTAACAGAATACTTTACACAAAGGAGGTCAACACTCAGAGGCACATGGCACATTAGACCAAGGACATTTAAAAATCCTCTTTCTCCCAACAGCGGTTGCAATGCTGGAGATCAGGGGTGAGAGAAAAAGAAAGTAAACACATAAGAAGATCATTCTCAGCTCTCTGTCATGCTCAGTAAAAAATGACAGTATTATTGCAGCACAACCTTTTGCTTCATTAGCTCCAGTACTTTAGAAGCCCCTCAGCTGTTGAAGAACCTTTATATTTTCTTTATCAATATCCTAATTTACAATGTATATTCAGATGTTTCTCCATTTCAACACAACATTTGGACCAAGTAGAAATGTACAGACCGATTAATTTCCCAAGAATTGCCGGAAAATAAAATAACTCTTTTCAAATGTGTCAGCTGCTAACATCTGACCTGAGGAAAGATTATTGTGTATTGGTTGATCCACACCAGAGCACCAGACCTGGCTTCAACGTGCTAACCTGAATGATCAAATAGTTGACCTAGAACATAGTCCGACTAATTTATCAGTGTTGCAGATTATGTTCCTTTTTTGTTTTATGCATCACAAAGGCAGAGTTGTGGACCTGACAGCAATGGGCAGATGTCTCTGTAAATTTGAGGCTAATCCAAACAGATTTTTAACTATGTGATCAAATTACAAAAACTCCAGTTTCATCCCCAAAGTTTACAATCCAGATAAGATATTAAGGACAAAACACAGTGTAGCTTCTCCAAGCTTTACACTTTAGAGAGCTGGTTTTCATCCCATCTCAACCCTGAATGTGGTTCAAAACACAGATATTTATGTTTCCTCAGCCAAAAGCTGCTCCATGGTAATGTTTTCCTACTCTGTGGGGGGCACAGGCAAGAAAGTTGTAAAATCTTTGTAGAGAAATCTTCTAGCCCCCTCTGCTGGATTTGACCAACTGTTTCAGGGCGCCCACAGAGGGTGAGATAATTTCCTGCCCTCCTCCATCATCAGTTTGATCTTATATTCTGGCTGAAGACGTATTTTCCAGTGAGTCGAAAAGTAACAGTAGGCAAACATCCAGGTCTGTCATCATTATTTTCTAAATATGGACCAAAAACTCAGGATATCCAACAGTATGAGGAAGTCTCACTGAGTAAGGACCAACACCCAAACACACTAGGAGTATTTTTAAGAGGAAAGTCGACAATAAGACATGTTTTCTCAGTGTGTGTAAAGGGCGTTGCGAAACTGCATTTTCAGTTTAGAGGGGAAAGGTTTCATCATCAAAGTGTGGAACTCTTTCAAAAGAAAGCAATTTCTCCAATCACCAACATCAAATGAGCAAAAGGGTATGCTCTTTCAAAGCAGAAATGGCGTTCATCTATTAGGTGAATACATAGCTTTTCTTACAGTAAGAGAGGTAAAAAGGATGTCAATACATTTCCATTTGTGGCACAACAACCCACATCTGGATTTGACAAGCAGAGAGCAACTTAAGGCCCTGACACACCAAGCAGACAGCAAAGAACTAGTGGCGACGAAGGCTGCCTGTGGTGTCACTTCACGTCGCCTTTTGTGTTGGCCAAAAAGTTGCACTAGAACACGCCGCAAAGACTACAGCCGACGGCCAAGTACCACGTACATTCTGCGCATGCGTTAGAGGAAATAACTCTCCATGCAAGCAGGCGGCGGCAGTCTGTAATCGTCATTCCAAAAAGGTGAAACCGTAAGAGGACGAGGAAGAATGCGGATAAATAAACAGTTGTTATGATACGAGAAGACCATTTACTCACCGCTGTCGCTAGCAACTCGTAATATAGGTACTTCTAATCGAGAATAATGTCTGATAAAAAGTTGAAAATGGCACTGGCGTTGTCAGCCCTTGGTCTTTTATTAGTGGAACAAGCACAGAAGATGCACTTGCGTTTTTCTTCTTGTGCACTGGCTCTCCTGTTTCGCTTAGCTGAACAGCCAATCAGAGAGATCTCTACCCCCAACCGTGCCGACGACGGCCGACGCCGATTCAACATGTCGAATCGGCTGAAAAAAGGCAGACAGGTAGCGACGTGTAGCGATGGAGCCGGACACACTAGGGCGACGACCACTCACCACTCACAGTTTTACTCTCCTTGGTGGGTCAGGGCCTTTACACCAAATGTTGAAGAAAATCTGATTTAATTCTCACTATCACATCCAGTGCTTTGATAAAGTGAATGAAAAACTAATTAAATATCAAAGAAAGACATTATAATATCTGATGCAACACACAGCTTGACATATGTAGCAGAAAGACTACAGTTAACTGGCAGTGAGCACAGAGAGGCAAACAGCAAAACAGAGGCAGGTGTCTAACAGATACAAATATGATGGATGATGAGGTGATGAATAAATGTTACAGAAGAACTGGATAGATCACTTACGAGACTTCTGGCCCCACACAGGTAGATGGAGCTTCCCAGAGGAGTAGTAAATAAAGCCCAGTACCAGCATGGGGCACAGGACGAACAGCAGCTTGTGTGTGGGCTTCATGTTCTGCAGTCATTCACATGGCACCATCCACGTCATCACCTGATAGGACAACAAGGCACAGAGGCATAGCATTTACTCATCCAGGAAACAAAATCTATATGTCAACAGCAGCAGGGAAACTTAACTGACTCTCATAGATCAACAAAGTAAAACATTGCGCGAGAACGCACTAGACAGAGAGCGAGGGAGGGAGGGGAGAGGGAGAAAGGTGAGGTCAACATTGAAGACAGGTTGGAGGTGAAGGGGTAATAAAACCCCTGAGATAAAAAAAGGGTCTCATTAAAGATCTTTTTGGTCTTATTCCACCAAAGCTGAAGGCATACATCTCCCTATATTTGTCTGGAGGGTAGTCTATGAAGGCAATTAAAACAATAAATAATAAAATTGTTGGCAGCAAAGCCATTTTTTTTTATCGATGTGGCAAGCCTGGGTAAACTTGCCTCAGTGGAAGATGCAAAAAGAAGAAGCACAAAGCAGAAGCTGAAAGTAGCTCTTCGGTCTTTGTGTCACTAAAACGGTTGACTTTGGAGTGTTGATAACGTCTACACAAGCTTATCACAAGCTGTTGAAGCATCCGTTTGACACCACTCTTTGCTTCTGTAACTTACATGTTTACAGGAAACTACACCCTTACTGCTGTAGAGAAAGTTACATCTATGATAAAAATGGGGTCTCTGGTCTAGCCCCTTATAGTTAGATAGATGAAAAATACTACTGTGTTTAGTTCATCTCTCTTCTCAGTTAACTTGACTTTACCTGCCTTAGGCATACAAGATCTTGAAACTGACTGCCTACTTTGTACATAATTTTAACAAGCAAAACATGCCGCAGTATTGGCAATGAATCATGTCCAGTCAACACGACGCCTGACAGCATACAAGACAATCCATTAGTCATCTCTGTGTCTGAGTGGCCATGTCAAACTCTTCTTACCACCCTCAGTCCACTGTCTTATGCGAAAATGCAACCCAGGACCATGACTGTTCAATTGTTTTCAAACGTTAACAGTTTTGATCTTAGCTTCATGTACAGCTTCTATTAAAAACAGGGTGTCCTTGAACACCACATTCTGTGCTGCATTTCTTAGATGTGACATGTTAAAAAAAATATCAAATTCTATCCAGGGCATCAGCGTATGATCTTGAGCACAGCTAGAGGCATGTGCAAATGAGGGACTAAAAGAGCTTCAGCGCAGGGAGGTTTCTGAGGAGAGTTGAGCTCAGATAAGACTGTAATACCTTTGCAAAACCATGCATTTCAAAAGAGCAGGTCCTAATCCACATGAGGCAACAGATGCTATCCGCCAGTATGCAGCTTGTTAATTCTCTATGCATTCCCTAATATAGGCTACAGTATAATGCACACTGTCAATAATATGTGGCTCAATTTACAAACAAAACAACGTTTAACAGTGTGCCAATGCTCAAAAGGTAACCTGATGAACTGCCATGTGTTCAGGTTTAAGTTTAATATTGACTTGAAAAGAAAAAAGTGTCTCTAATGACAAATAGTCACCTGTGGAATACATTCAAAAGCATTTACTGTTACTTTTAGTTCAATGGATGAAATGTATACAAACAAGCAGCTACAGCAGTCAAAACACTGGTTTTATTTCCCACTACAGGTAATCCATGTGTCCACTTCTTATTGAACATTGTCAAACCCTAACATATTTATGGGAGAAAAGCAACAAACAAGGTCATAAGCAGGAGAAACTCATGTGTACCCACAAGCGCACCTTGTCCCACAATACAATGTTTTAACTCACCACATCCCTTTGTAACATGTTCCGGCAGTAGCAGAGGCTTTCCGCTTAAAACACACTAATTTCATATAGTTAAAGCCCTGTATTTTACAGGTATGTCGAAGGCTTCTGTTTCAGGTAAACATTTTAGTATACCTTGCTATCACGTGACGTGACGAGTTGCTGCTAACTGTGTTCAACGGCTAACGAAATAAAATAACATTAACGGAAGTTGATTTTTTTTACTCACGTAATTCAACGTTTTAACTGAACAACCCAAGTCTTTACAGAAACAGTGTGTCCCAACGATTACCTGAGGGGTTGTCGCACCTGAAATGCTCCGTTTACACTCAAATTATCAAACGAAAACACAAACATAACTAACGGTTAACGGTCATTTACAAACAGATAGAAAATCAACTTCCAAACCTCGCGCAGCTAACCGTTACAGCTACAGTTAGCTCATGCTAGCTCGTCGCTATGCTAACAACGCTACGTTGGCACAGTGGGAAAATTGCCTTGATCCCATCGGCAGGCCTGCAGCGTAAAAACACAGCAGCACTGGTTGAGAATTTTTGTGGTCAGACATGGGCTTATGTGTAACAGCAGCAGACGCAGTCAGTGGCAGAAACAGCCCACACATGGAGGATTTATATTAGCATTTTAAAACAACGAGTGTACAAAAGACACCTTTGAGGTTAGGAGAACACAGTACGAACGGTTTGCCAAAATTAACCACCATCATCATTGCCGTTGAAAACACGGCGTAGAAACGTTTTCTCGTCATTTCCAGTTAATCAAAATGATGGTAGACATTACCTTTTCTTTTCTTTCGAGTCCACGGGTTAGAGACAACACCAGTCTCAGTTTAAATAACGGATAGGTCGATAAAACGACCGCGTTCTCCCTCCTCTCCAAGCCATATTGATGAAATCCGTGAAAGTACCCTGCGACCACTCTGACTGCGTGTTTCCCTTTACTGTCCTTCTCAGCAGCTCGACTTCACACTAAAGAGTGGCACCGTCAGGGAGAAGGAAGCACCCCCTCAATTAACATTATCAACATCAGCAGCAGAGGCAGCAGCAGCTCACGGGTCTACAGCCACACTACAGTTTTTCAGCGACAGTCACATGAGGTATCACTGACTTATGATGCCCCCTCCTGTTTTAACAGAGCTTAAATGAAAGCACCTTTTCATTTGCTTCTTCACGAGGTGTTGTTGCATTGTTGAAGGTTTTGCTTTTGCGCTTAGAGCATATACATCAACCCCCACCCTATATAATAACAGTCTGTGCTCGGCAGCAAAGCAATAATGTACAGCCTAGAGCTTGTTGAGCTGGCTGCCCCACAGTGTGATGCAATGTGCTTGGTCAGCAATATTTTTTCATCGGCTGTACAGGTTGAGAGGCATGTTTTTTATCACACAGCGTGGTGGAATTTGCTGAAGTCCAAAATGACACTTCTCATTACATGCAAGTCTATTTATCCAGTGTCAAGCAAGCACTTTGCACCAGTGGCAAGGTAAAACTCCTTTTTTAACAGACAGAAACATTGAGAAGAACATGACTCTTCGGTGAACAGAGATCTGCAGAGAAAGTGGGAAAGACAGAAATGGATGACAGATAGAGGCAAAGATGTACACACAGCAGCAGAAATAAGAACACATAATACAGACGTGTAGTAGCAAGCCAAAAATGATAATAGTAGCCTAGAAGTATGACTTGTGTTATAAATAACAACTTGAATAGTAGTAATATGATTGGTATTTATAACTTGGTATAAAAGTAGTTTATAGCCTGATAAATTTAGACCAACATCCTAGAACAGTCAAAGCCAGTTTTGAATGCTTTTGTCTTTTCTACAGATAATCCTCTATGACCTGTTAAAACTCTGGTTGGTCAGAATTGATCTAAATCCATATCCAATAAACTTTCAACAGACTATAATCCAACCTTCCATTTTAACTACTTTGGAGTTTTTCTCTAAAATGTTAAGCTTTTTAAACTACCCTTAAAGGGCTACAAATAATCATGAATTACTTAATTGTTAAGCCTCTTTACTCCTTGATTCAGTCTTATAATGTTCCCACCAACAGGACTTAAGTACTCATTGAGCAGTTTGCCACACACTATTTAGGTGGAAGTTTCTATCATCATGACGTCTATGAGTTGACTTCTGTTTTAAATAAAGTTGAAGAAAAGTTGAATTTGTCTTTGTTAAAATAGAAGAATAAGGTAAGGTAAGGTAAGGTAACTTTATTTGTACCCGTAGGCAGATTTGGTTTGCAGCGTGAGTCGGCCTCTTTTTACACACAAACGACAGCACAGGACAAAACGTGATAAAGTGACAACAGTGCTCAATACTAAGGGAAAAAGCCCGTCAGTATAAAACAAACATAACGTAACCCATCGTAAAAATAGAACAAATAAAAACAAGATTAAAATAAGACTACACCCTCAATCAAGTAAAGTAAAAGCAAGATAAGAATATGATTTTACCACCAATCAATAAAACATGGTGAGTAAAAATGAGGTAGAAATGAGCCATCAGTAAAAACAAGATAAAGAAAAGACAAGATAAAAAGTGCAGAGATGAATAAATATACTAAAAATGCTACAAAGGAAGATTGCTACTACGTTATATGTTCATCTCACTGATGGCTGCTGAGACAAAGCTGTTTTTGTATTTCCTCGTTTTGCAGGGTGGTACTTTATACTGTACTTACGTCCTGACAGGAGAATCCTCAATAAGTACAGTCAATCATGGGTAATCATTCAGACCAGTAAACCACTTATCAACCAGGGTCACATATACAGCCAAACATGTATAAAGAAGGCAACACTTTAATGTGCCAGCAAAAACAGGAATCATGTACAGTATATGCACATGCGGTCAGGCTTGTAATAACACCAGGTCCTGTAACCAGGTTCTGCCAGAACAAGGTCAACTACTATCTTCCATGGAAAATATTATCTTAAAGGAGAATAAAGAAGCAGTGTGTCATCTGTGGTTCATCATTGTTCATTAACCTCATTAAATAGATTCAGATGTTAACAGTGAAGTTCGCACTAGCTGTCAGTTTCAAACAGTAAACAGAAGCGCTAGAATCAAGAGCAGCAGAAAGACGGGTTGTGAGATTCATGCACTGCTGTTCCCACAAATATAAACAGTCAGTGACAGTTGTTATTTATCCTCTAAGAATAGACAAGCTGATATGAATAATTGAATACAAAGCTAAGATGCTCAATAAACGTCGGTGCGTGTCATCCTCAGTGCCATATCATGTGGCTGCGGATCGCTGCAGCAGCAGATCCATTGTCCTGGCCTTCACACCTGCTCACGTTACACTCTTAATGAAGTTTTCCTCGCTGATCTTGTGTCTTATCGGTGTCCTAACATCAGCAAGGCCTGGTGTCCTACATAAGCAGAGAGGCTGGGTTTGGTTGGGGAGAAGGGGGCACAGTCATCCATTTTTGCCCTGAGAAGAGTGTGGCAGCTACCGATCTATTAATATTAAATCAAGCAGGAAATACAATCTGCTCACCCACTGTTCTCCATCTGGGGTCAGGAGATTAGCAGGAGCCAGGAGAATAAAATACATACACAAGCAAATGCATACACACATACAAACAAGCCTATTGAAGTTTCCCAGGATCACAGGCCCTTTTTCAAAGCGGGCTTGGACTCCTGGTGAGTTGGCAGTACTTCATGGCCTTTGGCACACGGAAAGTTTGTTTACATCACACATACAAGAGGGAATGATCAATGACCACAGAAAACAATACAAGAAGCTTACATTTTCCATTCTCTAACCACGTCTGGGAAGCAGAACTGTTATTTGTTTTTCTTCCAGTGGGAAGCTGTGTTTGTGAAGGTTGAAAGCACAGTTTGTATTATATGTACATTGTAATGCATTCGCTTCACTGTACAGTTGCCAAAATTAAGCCACATAAAAATTAATTTGATCCTTTGGGGCTGGAAATATGACTAAGTCCTTTGAGGATTGTGGTATTTCCTGCTTTTTCCTTGTCACGCCCCATTCCCTCTAATGCTCTACTTAATTCCAAATTAACAAAGGTAAACATAACAGATACAGGTGGTCTAGAGTGCTGGGTCTGTCATAATAACACATATTGAGAACACACAATTTTTAGAATGCCATTCTACTATGCTATTTTAGCATGTCTTCTACCTTTACTAGGAGATTATAGAAACAGTAAGTAATTGTCTTCATTTTCAGGTTCTTTTAATCTCTTCTCTTTAGTAGTTTATGTTTCAATCTCTCAGGCATTAACAATAACACATAGTTTACATGTACGTGATAACACTGAAAGACAACAGCAGTAACAAAAAGCTCTATATCAGTAAAGAAGTTGATAAGAGATTGTAAAGGGTGCAAAAATGCAAACACCAGACTGTAATAAAACCCTCTTTAAAGAAACTGAATCTTGATTCTTGTCTTTCACCACTGTTGTAGGTCATAAGGCTACATTACAGCCCATCATCTCACTTAACATGAAAGGAAATCTTCTAAGCCAAGCCATTTACAAATGTTATTTTAATCCCCAGTTTAGTATACATACACATTTAGTTTATCCTGAAGAGACCAGAAGACTAACAACACCAGACTTTCCAACGTTTGATCACATTATCTCTCCTGAAAATGTGCGGCCAGACTTTACTGTGGCAAGATGAATAATTGAGTGTTGTGTCATCTAAATCATGGATGAAGTATCTGCTCAATGGTGTGGCTTTTGCTCTATGGCATGCAGGCAGCAGGAAATAAACAATTGCTAATGGGATCCTAATAGTCCCATACAAACAGGGGCAGACAAGAGTGACTAAAACTGCATGATAAACAGATGCACTTTCCATTGTTTCAATGTATTTCAGGTGATTGGCTCCACAGCCATTCGAGTTATAACCCAATTCTTCCTGAATGAAAATAAAATACATTTCCTTTTAGTGGTGCAATAATGAAGGCCAAGCAAGAAAGAAACACAAGACAAAAACAAAAAGTCTCTATATTTCAATGAACTTATGATATTGATGATATTCCAGTTTATCTGAAAAATGGCCATAAGGCGCAGTAAGAGAAACTGTTACAGACAATAGTGGGGTGTTGCTTGTTGCAATGTTGCAATATTATTTTGTGATACTTACTGAGTCAGCATAAGACCTAAATAATTCGAAGGCGGCCTAAAATAGCAATATAAGAGATGAGATTGTGGGGTGATGTGCAAGATGTAGTCACCTTTCCAGTTCAGAATTTTAGGAGGCATACATTGGCCAAAGAAAAGCCAGAGTTCTCATTTGAATTATTATCTTGTTCTCTGTTTGCCGTCCTCCAGCCATTGAGTCATGTAAACTCTGTCTCCCATGTGTGACTTCATTAAACAAATATATAATCTGTGTTCAGGCACACACAAAGGCAGAGTTCATGGTGGTTCAGGACAGGAAGACAGCATCAGATAGCCATATTTAGCTTTCATAAGGTCTCTGTAGTGTTTACTAAGAGCTTACTCATCTTGTACTTTAAACTTCAACCATTTAAACAGGTTTCACATTCAGGTAAATAAATTTGCTATTCTTCCTGTCAAAATTTAGATGAGAAGATGTTGCTTCAGTACACTAAACATGAAACTGCATTAACGAGTAATGGAGTTATGGTTAATTTAGCTTAGAAACTAGAAAAAAATAGAGAACAGCAATAGCTCTGGCCAAAGTTAGAAAAAAAAAGGTTTAAAATAGTAAATATCCCGGAATAAAAAGTATAAATGGCTTTCCTGTGAAGGACTCTGTATTAAAAGTCACTTTTTAACCACTCTGCAGTGTACCACAGAGCTTATTTTCAGACCCACTAGGCCAAGGTCAGGTATTCATCCTTGGCTGAAAAAGTAATCCCTGTTTTTGTTTCAGACCTCTATCTTGCAGATACTGTATCTTAGTAAACAAGATGATATGAAAAGAAGGTTCCCACACAAAAAGGGAAACAACCATTATGTCTTAATGCTGGGAATAAATGTTGCAAAATGTGCAGCATTTCCGCTGTAGAGATTTGTTCACCTTTTTTTTTTTTTTTTGATCTTATTATAGTTGAACTCTCTTTCAGTTTATGATTAGCTGAGTTTTGCTTTTGAGAGGATCATGTGACTTTTAAATTCCCTACACAAACAGAGATAGCACTTGACTTTTAAATCTCTACAAAGAGCAATATGTCTGTTATTTTAATGCCATTGAATTACAGCAAAGGTAAAAAAATAAATAATAAAAAAAAAGGGGGGGGGGGCAGTATCTTTTTCTGTCTGGCTGTAATCCATAGAACATTTTTCTAAAAGAAGAGAAAACAAAGAGGGGACAGGTTGACTATCCTCTCAGCACTCTCTGCAAACATTAGTGAACCAATACCTTTGACATTTTGAAGAACACAAAACATTTGCAACAGGGCAAAGAAAAGCATCACAACAGTTTTGCATAACAGCATTTCAGTTTGACCTTTTTGACAAAGTTTAACAAGCATACTGCTACAGCCTGCCTATATTTCAAAATACATTTGGCAAAATGTTGACATTTTGCAGACACACAGGCGCATTCGTCCAAACAAGAATCAGTTGAAAATGTAACACATTGGTCTGTAATTCAAGGGAATTAAACATCATGTAAAAGGCTGCTCTATGTGAGTCTAATATGTTGTGCTTCCAGTAAATACATGTTCATAGAATAATTGATGTAACACTTATTCGATTCCATGATATACATAGTTCATGTTTGCAGGAGCATTTTTGCATGTGTATGGCTTTTGATGTATACTGAAAGGTTTATCAATGTGAATACGGTTTGTTTTATAACTCCTGAAAGTGAACTATCTGTTGAATAGTCAAATGCCTTATAATGTTCACTAGTCATTCTACATAATTAAACTAAGCTTTAAACAGAAGGATATTAAGTTAATTTAAGCAAAATAGCTTAAGCTAATGATCATGACATTTGCAAAAAAAATGGGTACAAATATCCCCCCCCCTCCCAGCCATAACTCCACACAGCAGGCCTAACATCAGAGATGTGTGTCATGCAGATGTTAGCCATGAAGTTTCAACATTCATTGAAACGAGCTGAATGAACATTTCTTGTAACCGCCTATTTTTATTAAACTATAGTGATCTTGAAAATGTGGCTATTTGGGATTTCATATGCACTTATGTAGGAGCAGTAAAACACAGTGGGTTTTTTTTCCAGACTTATAGCTGGTGGCACTGGGACAGGAGGAGATTGCGTGCATGCAGACACAGGATCACTCAGACGATTATGAGCTCGATCCATCATGTGATAAACTAGAGCCTCAGGGAGACCTGTAGGCTTAGATTGCTGTCGCCTGATGCTTAATGAGGTGGCAACAACAGGAAGTCCCATTACAAGAAAACAGAAAAAGTGCTTTACATGAACTTAATAGCAGCACAGTATATAGATTGTAGCTCAAATGTGGGGCGAGGAAACATACAGCATATACTTATGATCTTTTCTTCATTAGCTTGATTTAAGCATCATTAGCAATGTGACGCCACAAACAGTTCTGCAAAGCCAGAAGAATAAGATTGTCAGTAGTGCAATCACAAAATGTATGTAGGAATGGACTAATGTAGAATATCTTAACTTATGTAGTATCAATAAAACAACAAGTACTTTAAGAAAGTGAAACAAATCCCAAGAGTCAAAGTGGGGAATAGTTGCGCTTAATGGTTTATCATAAACTTGCATAAAAGAAGTCCCCTCCCTGTCTCCTATCTGTAAAAAAAAGTCATATATCAACTTTCACACCCTCAGACATCTAGACTCTCTGTCTCTGTCCCGGAAACTCAAACACATACATCCTCTTTTTACATCTTTTTGAGTTGTATGTGTTCATGCACAGACTCAATGCTTAAATTTGCGGCTGTTGCTATATAGGGCTGCAGGAGCATCTGCAAAAATGTAGCAAAGCTTTTTATGGGTTTGTGGGGGCTTGCAAGTCAGAGGAAGTGGAAACACAGCAGGCAGGTTGTGACAAGTACTGTGCAAACACTGCCGGGGAAAAGACAGGTGATTAGCCTTGGGTTAAGGTCTCTGCTACGAGACACTTATCATTGCGCATGATCTGATTTAACACTTTACTACAACAATCTGCCAGAATTCTAGGTGCTGTTGCGCTAAACAACATTGTATTCAGAGTTATTTATTTAATTCACTTTACTCAAAGCCAGTAGCCATTTCTCCCTAGCATCATGCCCAGAGAGGAAAGCTTGCATGCTGTTTTAGTCTTTTGTTGCTGTTTCCGATGCAAATTTAATAAAAACAGGGAATCTATATAAAACAAGTGAGGACCTAAGTTAAAATGTCTACCCCTGTTCAGTGACTTTTTAATGCTATGTAGTTGATGACTTCTGACCACAATCATTTGTTAATCAGTCTAAGAAGGCAGGAGCATACAGAGTAAAGCGTTAACTCACTTTGGTAATTCCTGTTGTCACCAACCTGCAGTCAACCTTTATTCCGAGTGTGGGCAATATAGTCCTGTCTGTTGTTTTGTAGCCCTGAATCAAGCTCAGATGTTACCACCTTTCAATGGAGACGTGTGAAAACCTAATACGGTCCTCCTGTTAATGGACAAATAGCTCATGTCTGACTTTCACCTCATGATGTGCTTTGGGCAGAGGTCCACTGTCTCTGATAATGATTAATTGGAGAGCAAACAGCTTTTGAGTACCTTGCCAGATCCAGAGATAAAACCAAATTCACAGTAAATTCATATTCAGAAGAAAGGAAATGAGCAATACACAGGGGAAGAAGTGAGAGAAAATGGTAATAAAGGGAAGTAAGTGACACTTTGAACTTCTTTATATCAGACTGTGACGTGCAAATTCTGAGTAAAACGTTTGCTCTTTAAACCAAGCTACCTTTAAAAAAAACACCCACTGTTCCACAGTAATCAGTTGTTACATGAAAAACGTTCAAAATCATTGATATAACCATCAGATTCTTTACTGTTATTAGCACACAGTTAAACCCTTCATACGTTTCACTAAGGAACAGAAATGTTTCCTGTTTTTGGAAGCAAATAACCAATGAGACACACGCACGCACACACACACACACACACACACACACACACACACACACACACACACACACACACACACACACACACACACACTCTTATAAGATCTCAAACTCTTGTGTTTGCGTCTCTTATTCATTCAGTCATTTAGACAAACAAGTTAAATGTGATATCAAAGACATCGAGGGAAGAAAGAAACTAAACCTTAAGGTGAGAGTACTTTTGTGATGTCTAGATTACTTTATCTTACCAACATAGCTTTCTGTACATTCATTACAGCAATCCCAGAACCCCCCATGTGATTACTTTCTTGTCATGCCTTTCAGAAAAATGTTAAATGTCGAGAAATGAAATGTATGACATACTACCAGGTGTATAGGAAGAGCTGTAAAGGTTATAAGATAAGCCAAAAATGAAACCATGAAATCTTTATATAAAACATAAGGCCATTGAGAGTTATTAAAAAAGGTTTTTTGTAAGTATTTAAAGATGCCATGTTTTCTCTAAACAAGGGTTCATGTTTATCATCAATTTGTATCATGCTAATTAAATTGGTTATGATATAATTAGTTGATTTATTCTAGTAGGTGGACATTAAGAATGCAAAACGCAGCCTTTTAAGCTAGTTACTTTGCTAGCTTTTATTAACTTTTATATTAAAAGTAAACAAATGCTTTTACAAGTGGCTAAAACATTTTATCCAGTCTGCTAATGATAAAACCTCTCGGCTTAAAGAAATTAATCCAATGCCAAAGTGCCAAATAATACAGTTCCTCAAATGACCACTTGAGGCTTCAAAAGCAAGTCAATCCCCATAGAGCCCTATGCTATGACATGCCAAGTTTTGGTCTTTATAGCTTTATATCTCCCAAGACAACTGAAGATTATGTTCATTTATATAAAACAGAACAGTTCCAATTATAGAAAGGATGAAAGATATATAATTATTTTAAAATGGGGTGGGTGCTTTGAGTCACAGGTGGGGGCTTCTAGCAGTCTTGCTTGGCATCAGTGCAGCTGACCTTGACTTCTTGGCTGGATTTGTAGTGTTTTGCCTTTGGAGATGTTTTTTAATAGATTGTTGACATTTAGCTCTGCAGATAATTGTACCAACAGACAATCCAAAAGTCTGTAACTTCAGTTTGTGCCATGATTACTGTCAGTGCTAACCTTACCTGCTTATTAGTTTGGTTTGTCCAATAAGCAAGCTTACGTACTAGACTTGACCACAGACTGACTGTTTGATATTGATAAATTGGCACTTCTCAACACCACACTCCTCTTTAGCTCAATATCAAATAGTCACTTTTGCCTAATAAAATCAGCAGGGCCAATGCCAGAAATGGCTAACCTGAGGCTTCAAAATTGAGGACCATAAATCGAAGGCCAAATGTTCACTTTATATACAGTTTATGGACTTCAGCTAGCCACACAGTCCTCTCTTGCTGAAGGTGAGAGAACAGGTAAAAAGCTCCATACATTTATTTTCTTTTTCTGTTTAATTGAGTAATTTAACAAACAGTGTTGTTATCTTTTGGTTCAGTTATGTTCTTGGAACTGAAAGACCTGGAGCGTGGACAGACACCGTTATTTAGTGAGACATTGAAGAGAAATTAAGACTAGTAATACAGAGATACAAGACGGATTAAATGTGGAAAAGTAGGTGAGAGTTTACACCTTATGAAGCAAGAGCACCATGTGCAGAGTTCAGACACATCTCTAGATGCTTCTACTGATAAGACTCTCTGAGTCACTCATGACTCCTGAAAATCAACAAATAAAAGCTGCTCACTCCCTCATTCTTCTTAACCTATCCTTTTATGTAGCATTTGTTCACTGTAAGACAAGATTCTTCACATGCAATTCATATTTAAAATTACGCCACTGTGTCACATTTTTTATCTTACCTTGAGTTCAAGTAAATCAGCCTTTGTAATTCCTCTGTTCAAAGGAGGGGATCCCACTAGTTATCAACCGATCACCAAACTTTCTGTGATGTCGAAAGTGCTTGAAACCTTGGTCAGTGAACAAGTAAAGGAATACCTGCTGCCAACTCTATTTTGTCTCCTTTACAGTCCAGATTTTGAAAAAAAAAACAATAGCACCACTGCTGCCATGAAATTTAAATGATGTTCTTGGAGCCTTAGACAGTAAACAATGTTGTCTGTCTATTTTTATAGACCTTTCCAAGGCCTTTGATACTGTTGTATACAGCATCTTATTACATCGTCTTAAAGCTACTCAGTTCTCAGACTATGCTGTTGGGTGATTTGCCAACTACCTAACTTATAGGACCCAGGCTGTTCAGTTAGAGGGTGTTACCTCTGATACATTACAAATCCACAAAGGGGTACCTCAAGGTCCGGTTCGGGGCCCACTTTTATTTACTATCTATATAAATTGCTTTGGACAATAAATTCCAAATTCTTCTTTTCATTTTTATTCTAATGAAACCGCTATTTACTTCTGTGCACCTACGCCTGTACAAGCTTTCTCAAATCTTCAACATGCAATTGATCTAGGACAAGAGCATCTTTGTCTGAAGAGTTTGAATCCAAACTTTCTGTATGCAACTGTTTTAGCTGATGATTGTATTTTTATTTTTATTATCATGAAATGTTTACTGTATGTTTTTGTTGATAAAACTGTGTGTGGCTGCTATTCTTGGCCAGGCCTCCCTGATCTCAATTGGTCTAATCTGGATAAATAAAGGTTCATTTAAAAAACTAAGTAATGCTTTCTATTTATAAAACTGTAACGTGATGTGAAATATCTTAATGTGAAATATGTTTAAGCAGCAGAATGTTATTATGTGTCATGTGTAGAGGCGATTATAAAATGTAACTACTTTAAGGTTAATTACTTACTACTGTACGTTTTTAAGCTTACTGTGATGTAGCTGAGATATCACCCCCTGTTGGGGTTGTTGAACTATATGACACAGGTGTATACAGAAGCAGGAACATACGTTGTGAACAAATCCACAGAGGTATAAATCATCTAATCTAATACATGTTCAAATGGGTGCCAAAATCAACACTAACTTAAGTTTCTCACAAGAGCTTTAACTTGTCTGCTCGAGTTTTAAACACATTTAAAGGAGCAATGGGTCCAGAGAGGCTGATATTTTTAGTGGTTTTAGAACAGCTAAGGTTGGTTTTTATAGTCAAGCAGAGCACAGCTTATACAACATATGTGTAAACAAATCATTTACACAATTGTTTAACAAATATGGATTACTGAGATAAAATTTCTTCTTGTTAAAGACAAATTTAAGACTTCAAAATGTTCCTATATCTGCCTACAATTCAATTATTATCTAGTTTAAATATAAACATGAGGGTTCAATCAAATAAAGTGTGTAAGAGTTTTTAAAAAAAACCTCTACGTATTAAACACTGGCGTCTCTTCCGCTTATACTGTAGCGCTGTGCTCTGTGAATAAATTGACTGATGCTGCACACTGACCACTAAAGCAGAAACCCCCTTAAATACCTGCTGTGACAGAGGAACCAATTTATTTTGTTGTGCAACCACTAAATTTAGTCCGTCGCTTTTTGGGGTAGAAGCTCAGTGAACTCTTGATTAACACCAGCGTCTGCAGATCAGACATCAATAGCACAAAGTAACCTGAGCTCTGTCACTTGACTACCATGTGACTGGTCTGAGGCGGCTGCAGACAATAAAACCCGAATAACTGAGAGACCAGAGGGAGCTGCAGCTGCTGGGCCACAAAGAGAGGTAAAGATGGCCGGGGAGGTTAGACACGGAGTTATACTGAGATAGAGAGCTCAGCTCTGGAATAAAAAACAACAACTTTCAAGTTCCTGCCGCTTTCATGTCTGCTTGAAAATACTTTATCATTAATATTCATGCCTGTGTTACTGATTTGACCTGCCATTTTGGGGCAGACAAAAATGGACACATCATCACTTTTTAAGTTCATTTGATGAACAATAATCCCTACAAACTGATAATGCATATAAAAACAAAATCTTTGAGTAAGTGACTCTATTTTTGATGTTGAAAGTGTTCTGGTTCGGGTTTGTATTATGAGTGGTTACCTCGCCTACTCGACAGAGGGTTTTGGCTGTATGCAGAAGAAGGCAGTGTGAAGATTAAAAGAGGCAGGAACTATCCCATTGTAATGCAATTCCGTCTCCCACTGTTATTCCATCAGATGATAATTAAACTGTTTATTAATCTCTATGAAGAGACACACGCAAGCATTTGCAACAAACAAGGCACTCCTAAACTTCATCTCTCAACTCTGACTTCATTCTTGTTTTTCAGGTTGCTGGTTGGACTGTAAACAATCTCCACTGCACAGAAAAGAAAATCACAAGCAGATTTGACGGCGCAGATCCATGTCACTGACTAAGAAAGACGGTTGGGCACTTAAAAAAACTCTGAACTCGCACAGTCTCTCTTTGTAGACATTCAGACTGGACTGTAAGAAGTGTCCACAAATCATCATCTTCAATACTTTGAGCCGAGACGAGATCCTTCGATATGATCTAAAGTCCAATTCTTACACTTCAGTTCAAAATATTTAATTTGAAAACCTTACAGTTGTTGCTGTTTCTTGTTTGTATGTGAAGCCAGAACAATGCAATGCAAGGTTAACTACAGCTTTGTGTAGCCTTACACATAATACCAACAGCAACAATAACACTATTAGTTATGATAATAAAAATATCGGAATCAGTGTCAGTATCGGTACGTATGTATCGGAATCGGATCGGAACTGAAAAAAAGTTGATCAGTGCATCTCTAAAAGCAACATAAGCATTAATTTAGAGTTTAATTGTTTGCCTCCTGATGAAAATATTCCAAATATTTATGCTACTTTTAGCTCTGTTTTGGTCTCAACCAACAACTGAGAAAAACGTGACTCCAAAACAGCTAAGAACTTTACTCTTTGACTTTGTAGATGCCAAATTTTCTTCTGTGCTGTGTTGCACTCTGGGTTTATCCCAAGCAGCAACTTCCGCGGCTGACAAATGAAGCCAATGCGTAAGTGCCAAAAACGGCAGTTCCTTGACTGGCCACTCGAAGCCTCATAGAAAGAAAATTAAAGGGAGACATGGACGGAATTTTTTGGATGACTAGAAACTGGTACTGGATATTTCCTTTAAGATAATTCAACACACAACCCTATAATGCCGTGGGTATCATATTTGATACATACATTTCTGAGACCTATTGCATAACCATATGGTAAAAACTTAGCTCAAAATCCTGTTGTATACAATCTGATACTTGTCTTCTGCCCCCTTGGGGATACCTTTTGTACTACAATAATTCTGACATATCACACGGCACAATCCATAATGGCTGAATCCCATTAGCCCCCAGCTGGTTGTGTCAAGGCGAAGCATATTGCTATTTTGAAGACTTTATGGTGAGATTTTCTTTTACATATTTACTAATATCTTAAAATGAGCACTTACTCTGTTGAAGAAACTTATAATTACTTCTTTTTTTGCATTTTAGTTTATAGAAAAAACGTGCAGATGTTTGTATCAAATTTGACACAGCAGGTGAAAAGGGGAATTTAGTGGTAAATCCCTTAATTGTGATGGTGCTTTTTTTCTTCGTGCAATATGCATTATGTCTACCACAGTGCAATGTTTTGATGAATCAATTACACAAATTACAGATTGAAATGTGATGTTTAGAACAAATAATTGGACTCAAAATTGATAAACCTATGTTGTAGATGGCTAAAAAGAATTACTGTATCGAAGATGTCCTGGCCTTCCTCGATAGCAATTTGAGCGACATAGAGGACATTTTTGCTTACCACTTGGCAATATAAAAGGAAAAGAGGTGGAAAAAGGTAGCAGTTTGAAAAAATAAAAGATGCAGATGTTACAGATGGCCAAGAAAAAAGGGGTTTTGTAATTCTTATTGCCCGAGTTTCATGTACTGCCTTGTTACCACTTGGCAAAAGAAAAGGAAAAGGTAGCTGTTTGAAAAAATAAAGATGCAGATGTTTCAAATGGCCAAGGAGAAAAGTTCTTGTGAATTGCGTGTAATGCTCGATGTATCAAATGTGATACAAACAAATGCAAATTATTTTTGTTCATTTATTTTTTTACATTTTGTTAAAGGGCCAAATAAAGACTTCAGATTCAAAGAAATAAGAATTTTCTGTCCATTATTTCTTGGGTCAGGCCTTATAGGGTTAAGGATCAGTAAGGACATAAGATGTATTGCTTTGTCTACAGGGGAAACTAAAATCTACACAAAGTGAACGTACAAAATATAATCGCTTTGAGAAAAACAGAAAAACAACGACCACTGCAGATGAGGAGGTAACAGAAATCAAGGGAGAGGTCATTGGAATTGATTTGGTTCACAGATAATTCAGAGCATATCAGGCTTCAAAACTCACAATGTTCATACATGTACATGTACAGCTAATTAAAGGTACAAAGGGTGGGAAAGGTTAAAGAAATCTTTCTGAACACTTACATTAAAGCTTCTTTCTGGTGTCCCCACATGTTTATACAATAAATGAGAGCACTGCCATCTGAGCTGAGGGGTGAAATTGAAGTGGCTGGAAGAGGAAACTGGCACATCCCTCAGATAAGTCACATGACCCTGGTGTGTTCTGTCATGACACACCCTTCTCTATTACAGCACAAACAATCTTTGTGACGCTTCATCAGATGTTTGGAGTAGTTGCTAACCATACAGTGGCTCATTCTTCATGAACTTCCTCTGATGTTGGCTCACATGAAATCACTGAAAACAGCCACTGTGGATTGAAAATATTTACAAAGCAAAGTTTGACTAACTTCAGAGTTTTGATGTCTATCTCATGTTGTGTCCTGTATGAGTAATCCATTACACTCATAGTGAAACACAACACAAAATAAAATAAAAAATACCATTCATCTAAAGCATGAAAACTATTTTTAAGAACATATATTCTTTTGGCAAGAGTTGTAACCGAAAACATTTTTCACATTTTTATATATTGAATCCTTTCTCAAATAAATAAATCAGCCTTTGATTTGTCAAAACTAAGATGTTAGGAGGGATTTTCCCCCAATAATTACACAATTTATCAACACGAATGTGCAGACTGTCTTGTCAAAATGTCAAACTTTTGTCATTTAGGAATCTGCAGAGAGGCGCAACCCTTTTTGAGAATGCTATAAACAAATTCTATTTGAAGGAACAATTACAATTTCAATGGCCAACAGGAACAGGTCAAACTCTTTTTAAAATGCCTGTGAAGATTCTCAGTCATCACAGACACACATTACACTAATTACAAGCTTGATCCAAAAGGACTTATTTGAAGGTCTTGAAAGAACTGAAAGACCAAACAAAAGCAGCTTTGTGAGGCTACATACTGTAGGCCTATAGCAGAACAGAGCTTTTAGCTAAATGCTAACTTTAACATGTTACACTCACAAAAGCTGTTTTGAAGTAAATTTAATGTTCACTGTTCTAAGTGTGGTAAGGGTAAGCTTAGTGTGTAAAACTAATATTTGTTTATTACCCCAAACAAGCTGATCATTTGGCCCATGATGGACATGAACGTATGGAGCCAAGCATTATTCACGACTATACATCTTAAACACAAAAAAGCGTCCATGTGACGCTGAAAGAAAAGTCAGAGGTAACTTAAGTAAGTTATTTTTATCATCTGTAGACCAACAATGTGTGCATAGAGTTAAACAACAATTGATCCAGTAGATTAAATGTTACAGTCAAAATGAGATGATGATCAAGATGGCGGACTGACTGTCAGACCAAAGCATTGTTAAATATACAGTAGATCAATGCTGCTAGTGCTAGCTTAGCTAATAACTAAGTTAAAAATGTGGTTGGTTTGACCTGATATCCTGATTGTTTACTAGTTTTGTCACAATTCTGATTAGATTTTTTTGTATATCGTGATCGAGCATAGCTTTTCAAAAATTGTCCTGGCAGTATGAACTTCCAGTTTAGGACGCTCTGGAATTTTTTGTCAACTTGTCTTGATACCAAGTGTGGTTACTATGAACAAAGGCAACATTTATCAATGGCAAAAACCATGGCACGCAACAAAACCAGAATATGCCAGCAAGCAAAGACCTGAAACTAAAAGAGGTGAATAACTTCTTCAAAGCGTCCCAGCCTTAAGTTCTCGTCATTACAGATTAGGAGGAAGTGAGAATGAGGGGTAAAGTGCTGTTTGACAGTGAAAATGGTAGAATGTTTGATTTTAAATAAACTGATATAGTTTACGTCAAAGACACCTGATATGTACAGAAGAGGATTAGAGCCACAGAAGTTTTTTGGGGGGAGGTTCTGACTTTTTTTTAATTCTGACTTTTTTTCTCTCCGAATTCTGACTTTAAACTCGTGATTCTGACTTAAATCTCGGAAATCTGACTTTAAATTCTGACTTTGATCTACGAATTCTGACTTTAATCTCAGAATTCTGACTTTAAACTCAGAATTTTAACCTTATCCAACCATCTGATTTATCCCAACCTCATATAGCCTAACGCAGCTCAGCAATCATACTTCACACATCTACATCTTTCTGTCTGAAACATTAACTGTAAATATTTAATGTAATTTATAGAAACTAAAATTATGATAAAATCCTTACACACAATAAAAGAAAAACACACAGCCCTAAAAAAAAAAAAAAGGAAGTCCGCCGTAGGCTATGCCGATATTCATGCATCTGCCAAACTAGCCTAAATTATATTAGCTAGCAACATGCTACTTAGCTTATTAGTTTTCTCTCCAAATTCTGAGTTTAAAGTGAGAATTAAAAAAAAAAAAGTCAGAACATGTTTGGGTTTCAGGAATGGGAGATTGATGCTGCCTTCCAAAGAAACCAAGGCAGCCATATATTCTGCTCTTCATACATTACAAATATCTCCATTATTCATGAAGAGGAAGTGAAATCTTTCCTGAGCACAGGTAGCTGTGATCAAAGACTTCTTCCTTAATAGAATAAAAAAGTTAAGTGTTTCCTCGCTATCAGAGACATGCTGATCTTGTCTGTGTCAGATTTCCTTGCAGGGCAACTTTTCTGGCACAAATAAATTATGTTGAAGATGAAACCCAACATGGAGCCAGTTATTCCTTGCAACAACCATGCAGTACTGATGTGTGCAAAGTTTGCAATTTCATGCCAACACATGCGGTCTCAAAATAGGACCCCGATACAGCTGCAACAACTTATGAGATCAATCTGACACGTCTTAAAGCTGGAGTTTATATAAGTTATAAGGAGAGCAGTGATACATGGAGCTAGGAGCCATCCATCTCATGGATTCCAGCAGCGGTCTTCACCTCACAAGACTCGTCCTGCTTGGCACAGCTGCATGCCCTTGAGCAGAGACATCCGACACCAGCACTTCAAGCAAAGAAATACAGGTGAAGACTACCTGCTTGAACTGCCAAGAAAACGATCATAAAAAAAATAAATAAAGTGAGAAAATGTCTTTTTAGACTTCGTCACAACCTTGCTGACTGACACATATCCTTTATGTGTGTCTTTTGTGGATGGATCTTTTGGTGTTATATTCTCTTTTTATAAGTTTTCTTTTTCTTTTTCCAATTCCTTTGGGTCTCTCCTCTGACAAGTTACACAAGAAAACTAAAACTGATTATACTGAAATTAAAACTCAGCATTTCCATAAAAAGTTTAACCTTATCAAACCAGCATAGAAACTGAAACTGATAAAGTCAAAATGTAGTAAAAGTAAAAAACTAATGAAAAATTCACAACCATATAACCTTGATCTGAAAAGCACCTCCACCTCAGAATCCAGGGCTCATATTCACAAACAGTCTGCGAAACCTCTCAGAGAGCTCCTAACTTTGCTCCTAAATCACTCCTAGGCTAAAAATCCTTGCTAGGATTTTTTTTTAAAGCTATCTCAGAGCAACTCAGACCAAGGTAGAGACAAAAAGTGTTATCTTAGTGAGGAGGCGTGGTTGACCCCGTTGCTAGTGTTTTATCAGAGGCTGTGATTGGTTAAAAGCACATGCTCACTTGTGCAGCAGCTTCTTCGAATGCTGATAGTTATGAAGAACCTTAAATAGTGATTGGATGCACCCTGTGGAGGTAACCACATGTAGAGAAACTCAACATGCATGTCTCTATGTACTGTCATAGATGTACTGTCAATGTTCTTCAAGTAGTGTTTGAAGAACATTTCTCCATTTTCTCCTCAGCTTGAGAAACTCTTTAGCCTGTTAAAAGTTCTCCTCACTACTCCTAACAGTTTGACACCTTAGGAGCTCTCTTAAAGGCTCAAGATGCCCTGTGAATAACTTTAATCTTTACAAGGATCTAGTCTTGCTCACTAGGAGCAACTCTTAGTACTTTGTGAATAACGCCCCAGATCCTCTTGATCTTACTCTACCCAAAAAGTATTTTCAAACACATAAAAAAGGACTCTACATGAAAGAAACCTGCGCAAGTCTGAAAATGATCCTCTTACCACGTTTTTTATTTGAGATCAAACTATAACCTGGTTACAATGTTTATCTCTTAAGCTAACTTTCTCCTTTGCTGTCATGGTGTTAAACTATGTGACATCAAGTCTGGGCTTGATTGTGTAAACTTTCGGCTGCCACTCTTGTGTATTTTGATCCACAAAGAAGAACAGTATCACCATAACAGACACAATATTGGTTTATTCATAACAGAAGACGGATCCTGGCTGCATTGTCTCTTTACACCTGTGCTGCTTATTGCTCCACTTATCTTTGCTGTGCAGAAAGTACTGAGGGGTGATAAACTCCTTAGAGTAAGTCTCCATATCTGCCTCCTAGCGTAACAAGGCCTCCATGCGAGAGCTGATGGCGGGGCAGAGGGTGATCTGTAAGCACAAAAATGGCCGTTACTACCACAGCGAGTTGATGGAGCTGACCACAGCCACCTTCTACGAGGTTGTGTTCGACGACGGGTCCTACAGCGACAACCTCTTCCCAGAGGACATCGAGGTAATGAATTAGCTTCCAATCATTTTCACTCGTGTGTGTGTGTGTGTGTGTGTGTGTGTGTGTGTGTGTGTGTGTTTGTGTTTGTGTTTGTGTTTGTGTGTGTGTTTGTGACTGACACATATCCTTTATGTGTGTCTTTTGTGGATGGATCTTTTGGTGTTATATTCTCTTTTTATAAGTTTTCTTTTTCTTTTTCCAATTCCTTTGGGTCTCTCCTCTGACAAGTTACACAAGAAAACTAAAACTGATTACACTGAAATTAAAACTCAGCATTTCCATAAAAAGTTTAACCTTATCAAACCAGCATAGAAACTGAAACTGATAAAGTCAAAATGTAGTAAAAGTAAAAAACTAATGAAAAATTCACAACCATATAACCTTGATCTGAAAAGCACCTCCACCTCAGAATCCAGGGCTCATATTCACAAACAGTCTGCGAAACCTCTCAGAGAGCTCCTAACTTTGCTCCTAAATCACTCCTAGGCTAAAAATCCTTGCTAGGACTTTTTTTTAAAGCTATCTCAGAGCAACTCAGACCAAGGTAGAGACAAAAAGTGTTATCTTAGTGAGGAGGCGTGGTTGACCCCGTTGCTAGTGTTTTATCAGAGGCTGTGATTGGTTAACAGCACATGCTCACTTGTGCAGCAGCTTCTTCGAATTTTGATAGTTATGAAGAACCTTAAATAGTGATTGGATGCACCCTGTGGAGGTAACCACATGTAGAGAAACTCAACATGCATGTCTCTATGTACTGTCATAGATGTACTGTCAATGTTCTTCAAGTAGTGTTTGAAGAACATTTCTCCATTTTCTCCTCAGCTTGAGAAACTCTTTAGCCTGTTAAAAGTCCTCCTCACTACTCCTAACAGTTTGACACCTTAGGAGCTCTCTTAAAGGCTCAAGATGCCCTGTGAATAACTTTAATCTTTACAAGGATCTAGTCTTGCTCACTAGGAGCAACTCTTAGTACTTTGTGAATAACGCCCCAGATCCTCTTGATCTTACTCTACCCAAAAAGTATTTTCAAACACATAAAAAAGGACTCTACATGAAAGAAACCTGCGCAAGTCTGAAAATGATCCTCTTACCACGTTTTTTATTTGAGATCAAACTATAACCTGGTTACAATGTTTATCTCTTAAGCTAACTTTCATCAGGAACACACAAAAATATCTAAATGTCCCGTGGCAGGAGGGAACAATAAGTGCTTTTTGCTTTGAGAGGGACTCGACCCACGCAGGCATTCACACCGTCCAATCCCAAAACAGGAAAAGTGAGCCTGGAAATTTAAACAGGATGTCTGAAAACCTTTCAATATAATAAATATAAATACATCTGAGGTTTTCTACAGACTGTGAAAAGGACATGACAAAAATAGCTTTGTTTCAAACTCAATGCACTGGCATAAATAAAGTGTAATAATAACATTAATTACAAGAGTTATGACAAAGCTTCAAGAAAAGCAAAGTGTGCCTGGCCCTGTGAAATGTAAGGCTCTGGCCCTTTACCACATGTCCAGCTTTCTTCTTTCTTCACAGTAGACGCACAGAGTGTAAAGTACAATCTGCAGATGTGTCAGAATGAGACATTGATTTCTTTGGGGACATCAACTCAACACAGTTCTGGATGAATCAAAGTCATGAGTCAATTTGTTGTGGTCACCAGCTGATCAAACTTTTCAGTTCTGCCTTTGTTTAAATTCATGTTTGGAAAAAAACCTAAAATAATGCTTTCTTTAAAAACCTAATTTATCCTATGCGCTTTTTTCTTCACTGCAAAATATTTGATAAATGATTACAAAAAAAAATAATAACAGAGATAAATTACTTAAAAGAAGAAAGTAGAATCCCTGTGCTGGGTGTGACGTGTTGACAGCTGCAATATGATGATAGAGAAAAATCTGCCGCAGTAAGACAGCCCAACCTTTTCATATTACATAATTCATTGATGGCTTCTTCCTGAAAAATAATGAAAAAATGCAATGGTGGAAGAAAATATAAACCAAAGAAATATACATGAGAAATGGATGTCTAAAAATATTATAATTCAACACACACAAAAGTCTTAAAGTCCCAGCCGTAGTTTATAAAGATGAAGCCTGACAGGTTGTGGAGGAGGGGAGTTGGTGGTGTGTTGGTCATTCCTATCAGCAGTAGCCAGAAACAGAGAAGCCTGACCAAGAAGAGAAGACGTGATGCTGCACCTCTCTGTTGTGAGAAAGAGAGGAAGAAAGCAGGAGGAAGAAGAGAGAGAGGAATGGACGTCACTCCATGATGGCTCTGTAAATGACCGGTTCAATGTAGTCCTCTCTGTATCGGGAGTTGATCACTCGTTGCCTCTTGGAGGTCTCTTTGACTTCGTTCTTTGTGAAGAGCTCAAACCGCATGTCGGACGCCACAGACTGAGGAGCGAACACAGGATTGGAATTAGAAATGAGCACTTTCTGATCAAAAAAAAAAAAAAAAAAAAGTGGCTATACGTCACATCTACAATATGTTTTGTTAGCAGAAGAGGTTCAAAGACCCTCTGATGAGATGAAGGAGTGCAGGGTACCATGCGGGACTTGACACGTTTGGGCAGATCCTCATCAGGAGTGTAGATGTCTTCTCGCTTCACAGAGATTTGTGAACCGTCCTCAAACTCCACCTAAGTGTTACAAACGCACACAGAAGTACTTAGAAAAGTGAAACCATTATTTTACAGTCAGTCTGATTGAATTGTGCCTTTAATAGTTATATTGTCACAACGCAGTATTTACTACTTTTACTACTAACAATTTGCTAGTAGTTGTGTCACATCATTATTTCTATATAACCAACCACAGAACTCAATTAGAGGAGACACTGTGTAATGAAGCCAACTACATGAATCAATGGGCAAGCTCGCCTATGTTTGGTTTTTTAATGTTTTTTATGATACAGATCTCCTTCACTTTGAGGTTGAGAAGCACAGCTGGTTTACGGCCAACTTCCACCAGATGCGTGTTCGGTCCGTCTCCGCTCCGCAGTGGAGTACTTTGTGTGTGTGTAGCACTGTGTGTACTTCCACTGGCTCCGCTGCGCTGCGTCTCAGCTCCGTCTCAGCACGGGAAAGTCCAGAGCCCTCCGTAGCAGATACGCAAGGCTGTCCATCTGTGCTCAGCCTGTGAATGTTGACGGACGAGGGTGCACGGAGCCGTAACGGACCAGAGCGGACACGCATTGCACATGTATCTGGTGGAAGTTCTGGATTACTGTGATGTGTATTCAGTAAACCTTAGATGAGCATGTTGGGATCAGAGAGACAGAAGTCGCTTACAGACTGCGATTTCGCAACAGCCCTGTAACGAAGTTCTGCTTTCATTACCCTCTTGTACTTACACACTGCATCTGTAACGGTATAAATATGGTGTCCCAGTGTGTGAATTCACATTGCATTACTGCAGAAACTTCGTCCCACCATTACACAGCCGTATGTTACGTTCCTATTACGCTTTGTGTAAACGTGTTAGTATTCCGCCTTCAAATGGCAGTCTGTAAGCGCCAGGAGGCAGAGACAGATAAGGGGAGGTTTACCAGGTACATAGGGATGGAGTGTGATGCCACAAACTTGGCTCCATATATCAACCCGTCCGTCCATCGCACTTGAACAGCATCACCTTCAGCAGGTGGGCCGAGCCGGACGCAGTCACGGTTCTGTTGGAAGAAAGTGTGAAAGGTGAACTCAAGATACAAAAAAAATACGCCTATCTCAAAAGAAATCTAAGAAGGGAACTAAGAATATCTGCAACTCATATCTATGTGTGAACACACACACACACACACACACACACACACACACACACACACACACACACACACACACACACACACACACACACACACACACACACACACACACACACACACACACACACACACACACACACACACACACACACACACACACACACACACACACACACACACACACACACACACACACACACACACACACACACACACACACACACACACACACACACACACACACACACACACACACACACACACACACACACACACACACACACACACACACACACACACACACACACACACACACACGAGTGAAAATGATTGGAAGCTAATTCATTACCTCGATGTCCTCTGGGAAGAGGTTGTCGCTGTAGGACCCGTCGTCGAACACAACCTCGTAGAAGGTGGCTGTGGTCAGCTCCATCAACTCGCTGTGGTAGTAACGGCCATTTTTGTGCTTACAGATCACCCTCTGCCCCGCCATCAGCTCTCGCATGGAGGCCTTGTTACGCTAGGAGGCAGATATGGAGACTTACTCTAAGGAGTTTATCACCCCTCAGTACTTTCTGCACAGCAAAGATAAGTGGAGCAATAAGCAGCACAGGTGTAAAGAGACAATGCAGCCAGGATCCGTCTTCTGTTATGAATAAACCAATATTGTGTCTGTTATGGTGATACTGTTCTTCTTTGTGGATCAAAATACACAAGAGTGGCAGCCGAAAGTTTACACAATCAAGCCCAGACTTGATGTCACATAGTTTAACACCATGACAGCAAAGGAGAAACCCCCAGAGCATGTTCTGGCATGACATTGTCTCTGCATATTTCTCAACATGACCATACAGATGGCTGTCTCCCCCAATTACAGAATCACAGCAGCATGAACAACAACAAAAGTAAGAATCCCTCTGGTTGTTTAAGAAATAAGAAAATGTTTTACAGCTACTTTGCATCATGGCTGACTGGACAGAAGCTGGAATTGCTGGAAGTTGACATACAGGAAGTGTGCGCATTCCTGCACATAATAGATAAACACTCGCCGAAATGTGTTTCTGCTAGTTTACCTCAGGTATGACGGGCGTCCGGTGTCTGTGGCAGGTGATATAGACTATGAACGGCCAGTCGTCTGGGTGCATGAGGACACCAGCTGCCTGAGCACAGGTGGGGTGAAACGCGGTGGAGCAGCGTCCATTGGAGCACTGGACACAGCAGCCTTTCACGTCTCTCTTCATCCGTTTCCTGCAGTATGCACACTTCTACCAGAGCAACACATGTTTGGAGGGGAGTGTGGGGTCAAGAGGACAAGTAATGAATAGTTAAAGTAAAGGAAGTAGAGAGGAAGGAAAGGAGGAGAAAGGAAACAAGCCAAGTGAGGAGAATGAGAGGGAGAAAGAAAAAAAAAATGTCAAAAGGAGTACAATACAGGCAGACCCAGACGCGAACTGGGTCAAAGAGATCTTAGAGGGAAGTGACGCAACTTCCATTTGATCTTTTAATACAACTGTGACATCATATGAAATCATTTTGAAGTCGTTCCATTGAAACAAGTCTCCTTTGAGATTAAGGCACACAGTAGAAACAAGGACAACTGTAGTGAACTTTGTCGTGCATCATTTCCAAAAGACTGTTGGAAGGTGACTCAAACATAAGTCGGGAGAGAAGAATAAACTGTCTTTCACATTCATTAAAAGTAAAAAACCCTTATTTGTTATGGTGTTCAATGACCTTTTTCTTCATGAAATGCCGTCACAATGTCACAGCTCCTTAACGCAGATGAAACAGCATCCATTATTCACAAACATCCAGGGGCGAGAACGAGAAGTGAAACTGAGCAGGGACAGCCAACAGGCACCAACACCAGTTTCATAATGGTGAACATTTACCCTGAGTAGGAACCACAAGCAGGGGCCATCTGAGGACAGCTTTGTTTATCATGAATTCTATCTGATTGAGGGTCAACACGTTTGGCAGTGACCGATGCCAACCAGTGAGATGGAATCAAACTGCTTCATCACCAGAATGTTCTTATTCCCTCTTTTGTTGATACTGTCAATAAGTCCAATCACATGTAGCATTCATAGAAAGGAAATTCTCAAACTAGTGTTGGGTCCTGTCACTCATCTGCCATCTTCACGCATACTTTTAACCCTCGTCTTGACCCATGAGACCCGCCCACCCCCCCCTCTCCCCGTCCCACGGGAAAAACTTCCCGCTGTGAGGAACATGTGTCAACAAGGGGCAGGCTGTCTGAAATTTTCTAGGAATTTTCTGGCCTGCATGTGTGAAAACAGCTAATGATTATTCAAACAACATAACTTTAGAAACTTTAGTTTTAAATACAAGAAACACAGCAAATAGAGGAGCCCACTTATATCACATCGTATTTACAATGACATTCATTATATCGGCTACAAATCAGGTCTCAGTCAGACCAAACGCAGACTGCTGTGTCTGTGCCGAGTCTTACCAGTCTGAAGCGGGGCAGTGGGATGGCGGAGAGGTCGACAGGGCACCGCTCAGTGATGTTGACAAAGCGAGCTTCCAGCACAGTGATGGCACATAGCACATGAACCCACCTGTGACAAAAGCAAACATAGTGTAGATAAAGATTAGTTCAACGTCCAGGGAAAATGTGCAACCAAATGTTAGTGAATTCTAAACACACTTCTGAACCACAGACACTAGTTATTTAAAAACACCAGATTGGAATAATAATGTTTAATGAGATAATGACACACTCTTTGTGTGATTCTGGTGAATTATTCTGATTCGAGTGGCTCCCCTCAGGACGCCGGCCTCGCTGTCCCTGCTGCAGGACACAGAGGAGAAGAGCAACCTTTGTCCCCCCCCCCCCCCCCATCATTTCTAACTTAGGGACAAGCCTTGATTTCCATTACAACTAAACAAATATGATAAAACTTTAACGCTTCTGATCAAGGTACAATTTACTAAAGGTTAAGGCCATTAAATTGTTCTTGACTGTCAATATTATGCTCTTTACTTACTTGTCATCGTTGGCTCTCTGCAGAGCTCCGCCTCTCAGGGAACACAGGCAGCAGTCCTAGAGGACACACAACAACGTGTTCATCTTTAAAATAGTGACTCTGAAAACTGACTCTTTCATTTTTAGCCACTAGAGAGGCACTGATTACGATTTCTTTGGCCGATTCCGATTTTGACCTGGTCTGACCTGACTATTTCCTTTCTAAAAAGCACTTTAATTCACAGCAAAAACAAAAGACTTTTGGACCTTTTAGAAACTCATTTAGGATCAGAATGAAACTCTGACTGTTTACTACAATAAAAAGGTTGTAATATACAAGAGGTATATACAACTGGAATATAAAGGAGTGAAGTGAACTACACAGGACAATTAAGACATCATGTGCAATGCCACGGCTTATATTTTCATTGTATGTTTCTGCAGCTGAGAGCGGAGGTTGGCTGTGCACGCGGTACCCTGTTGGTCATTTAGGTATTAAATACTGAACAGTATTTGTGGTTGCAAAGAGTTCTGATCATGTTAAATATTCATCAATAATATTTCCTGCAAAGTGATACTCCTCACATCAGATCAAACATTTGAATAAAGTGTTCATACACTGAGAAACAAGTCGAAGTCGAAGTCTACTGACTCTGTTTCAAGTCAAGCATGCCCACTGCTGGTCAGAAGGTGTTAGTAGTCAAACTGGGCAGCATTCCCAGAATGTTTCACAACAACTGTCTATTGTTCTGAGCAGACAGGAATGTTGAAATCAAAGGACATTTGAAGATACGTTTTACAAACAAAGTTTAGACAAACAAAGTGTTCAAAGGAAGGACGAGTACGCTCTGACTGTCTCTGAACAAAGGAAACAGCAGCACACACAGCGGAGTTTATTTGTGTGAAGGCAGGGATGATGTGCTGGGTACATTTAAATAACAAGACCCCAACCAGTTCACTTTTTCATAGAGCAGCAGAGTTACATGATGGTCTACATCAGGTGGTCCTCCACCTTCCCCAACTCAGGAGCCACTTTGACGGAAAAATATTTTTTGTAAGAGCCACAGTCCAAAAATGTTCCTTTCTTCCCTGACTGTAATTATTATTATTAGAATTAAGAATAATAATTAGAATTTAGAAAATGGATAATAGTTATAGTTGATTAAGCAATGAAAGCATGAAGTGCAATAACTATAATTTATTATGTTTGTTGTTCTCCTCATTCATCCACAAATATCATTTCAGTTCTGATAATAAGTCCAGAACAGAAAGTAATAGACAGCACATGGACGGGGGTCACTCCACCCTATTTACATTAGGTTAGGTTCTATATAAAAGGTTATATACTGTATATTATTGTAATTGTGCTTGATTCTCTAATTTATAATAATTTGTGTCACAAACAACTTTAATCTCATTTTACTACCCTTCTGTTCTACTTATTCTCTTATCTACACACACACACGCACACACGTACACCGCACCCTCACAGTATCTTGTCCCGCCCCTCCTAAATACTTTGCTTTGTTTTTGTGTGTTTTAGCTCTCTTTACAATATTCATCGGCAGTACACTTAAGTCACTTAAATAAGTTCACCCACAGTTTGAAAAGTTTGACATCAGGTGATCTGCGTTTTACGATGGCGCTTAGACAGACGGAGAAAAGGTCAGCAGTTATGCCGTCATGTGTGGGGAACACTGATGTGACTTGCAATTAACCTTTTCTGCTGACAATGTTCCCCTTTTGAAAATTTCTGAGGGATTTTTTTTTCCAAATAGGACTAAAAAAGAGCTGTATGCTACTCTGGAGCCGTACTGCAGGTTCTAGATTGTGTTGTTAGATCAAAAAAAGATTTTATGAACAACTTAAAGTGATGGAACAAGCCTCATACAGTGTGTACTGGCACATACATTTTTGGTCTTATAAAAAAGGGAAAAATTGAGCTACGGCAAAACAACATGCTCAATACACTGATCATTAAAGTTTATGTCATATTAGTACATGTTGGTGACAGTTTTGTTGTTTATTACAAGAAGTGATGCATGACTTAAAACTGAACAGACACTTAAAGTTCTTTACTACCAAGTGACCTTGAACAACAACTCTGCCTCTCTATAAGTGATCAAAATGATTTTGATTGGCATTATGGCTTCTGCCTAGAGGAGTCCCAATCAACTAACCTCAGTAACGGCATCAGCCTCACAGCGGGCGCACAGCCAGTCATCCAGCTCGGCTCCTTGGCCGGACACACCGTAACAACCTGAAGACGAACAGAAAGTTTGGTTTTCAGGAATGTGAGGCTTTTAGTCCGAGAGAATCAATCTTTTTTTTTTTTTTTTAAGATAAATGAACTGCCGCCATCCTGTGTTTTATTTTCCTTTATTTGTTATTTATTCAGACCATAAAAGTTATCTTTAAACATTTGCATCATAGGTGAGGTATAGCATACGAGTTCATGTTGTCTTAAAAATAAAAAGAAGTGAAATGGATAATAAACAAAGTATTAGTGGTATTAGTGTGCTCATCTTTATAACTTTATATATAAAAATGGATCAGAGCAGATCAGAATATTTAAAGAAAGAATTCCTGAAGAGTTACGATCTCTGCATGTTCACCTCCACACCCATTCATCACAGACTTACTGGTATGTACGCGTACGCAGCACTGAGCACAGCTGACCAGCCGGCTGGTCCCGTCCTCCACGACATGAGGGTTTGACAGCTGTCCCTCCCCGCTGTCGTTTGTCTTGCTGGTTTGGGTGTTGAAACACATTTCGGGGATGAGTGGCTTGGACCACTGGCGGCCACCTGGACGGTTCACCAGCGTCACGCATGAGCTCGCACTGCCCGACTCGGACTTCAGGGTGAGAAAACAAGTCCAGAGGCTTTGTCAGTACATTTACTCCCCACATATCGTCAGTTAGAACTTGGACACATTTCAATGACTTATGTTTTAAATCAGTTTAACTTTGTAAACATAATTAGAACACAACTAAGACAAATGAATAAAAATAGATGTTGTCTTCATTCATACACTACCTGCAACCCGTGCCTGGGAAATATAGAACTACGTTAATAGGAAGAAATATTGAACTTTCTAGAAAAGGTCACATTTCACTCATGACATTACGTTCACATTTGCAAAGGTTCATTTTGTTTTTCTACATTAGACATTCCAATAATGTGTAAAAGACATACAGCATGAATAAGACATCTGTATTTGACTTCTACTCAGGTAGAAGCTTGTTTTTATTTGGTCTGGATGATGTGTTTAACTTTACTTATATTTTAGTAGTATGCTCTTCTATGATTTTTTTAAATGCATCAATATCTTGAAGGCAGACTTGGATATGTTTGAAAAAGGACATAAGACATAACCCTGCCCTTTATATGTGAACACACTTGAAGAAACCCCTACTTCCCTTTTTGATAGTTTCACAAACCAGGTTTGAAGTAGCCTGATCTCCTATGTTAGGGTTACTGAATCCAGATGAGCCAAACACCAGCTGGGTATGTTGGACTCCCTTTGTAGTACAGGTCTCTAGCATAACAAGTTCTGTTATTGTTTGTTTGGTCCTGATTGTTTTCTGCCCTGCATTTCTATTCCACCTTCGTGTTGATCAAATGTTTCTGTTTTTTTCTATATGCCGTATTTGTAAAAGATCAATAAACATAAGATAATGATATGATTCATAAGAGCATTCAATGTTTGCAGTTTTCACCTGATGGTAGGTGTGGAACAGCAGGCAGATGGCACAGTACGGAGCCTGCTGACCCATTCTCTTGTTATACTCTCGCTCTGCCTGAGGGTTATATGGCCGACACTGCCACAGCTGGGTTAGAGGCTTCGCCCACTCCTCTTTCTCCTCTTGCTCCTCCTCCACATCTACATACCAATCTATAGACAGGATGATGGGATGACAACAGATGGGTATGAAAGGAGGAAGACAAGACATCAGGAAAACATTTAGACCATAGTAGGTTAATGAGTAACAAGACAATGAAAATACAATAGGATTAATAAAACAGGTTATTCAATTTGTATGCATTGATTTATTAAGCAGATGAACTTAGACGCTGTGTACCTTCATCGCTGTGCGGCTCCCTAATCAGAGGGTGATGACGGGGCAGCTTCGGCAGCTGTGCTTGCTGCTGGTGCTTCTTCACTATGGACTTGCAGTATGATTGTTCTTCTGACATCTGCTGGAGAAACAAGAGTATAACAAGGCAACACTTCCAACAGGGAATATAAACTGCATCTGTGATAATCAAGGAAACATGATTTGTCATGATTTCTCAGGCATATTGGGAGCTCTGTACTGGTATGCAAATATTTCCAGATACACAATGGGTTCACAAATCCCTTTGACAATTTGGTCACAGCTAGTATCCACTTACGTGATGATTGTGAGCGATCACCTTCATCTCATCATGAATTGGTTTCCTTAAAGGAACGGTGTCTTTCACGATGACAATGCCACTATCCTCAAGGGGGCACTGGTAACTCTGTAGTTTGAACAGCATCATTAACATTGACGATTCACGGCAGACTTTGGAGTGATATTTAATAAAACAAAGTGTGTGTTCTGCCACCAGATGACCAAGGGTTGCTCTATCAGTAGGATCAGTTAGAACGTTGAGCTCAAAGAGATTAGTATGCAAACATCATGCAAGGAAAACACACCAGTACAGAGATACCAAAAAGTCTTGTTGCCTATTTTTCAGTGACTTCATGCACTAAAGTGAAATAGAGGAAAGCGATGGATTCAGGATTAATGACTACACAGAGTTTAGATGATGGTGTCAGGAAAGACAACTCATGCACTATAGAAGTTATTATTTTAAAATATACATAAAATAAATCATTCATATAATAAATAAATATTTAAAGACCTTTCTCTTGTTGTTCTTGGGGGGGCTCATTCTCCGCCTTGCTTGCCTCTCTGTGCTGTGTCGGAGACTGAGAGGAAGCACTCGTGCTAGTGGGCTCAACTTCAGGCTCCTCCTCCTCCACAACCTTCACCAAAACAGGTGCTGTTATTTTAGATGTTTCCTCCTTTTGGTCCTGCTCCACAAGACCCTGTGCTTCTGATCCATCCAGTGCTTCTTTGTGAAGAGAGATTTCCGTTTCTGACTGAAGCTCTGCCCTCTCACAGCTGGGGGCCTCGGATGAAGACTGAACCTGTGTGTGTGATGGTGCGAAGGATTTGTGCTGTAGATGACGTGGTTGATGCTCTCTGGCGTAGCTGTGCACCTGAAGCTGTGTGTGCGGCTTCTGCTGCTGCTTCTCTAAAGTGTAGCTGTGCACTTGAAGAGTGTCTTTTGGACTCAGAGTCCTGTGGAAGAGCAGGCTAGCTACTCCCATTTTGCGGGCCGGAGCAGTGTTGGCCTCTGTCCATGAAGGTGACACCGAAATTGATAGATGTCCGTTTCTGTGCTGGGACACAGAGGAGATTGCAGGCGCACGGGTTTTGGTATAATGAGGGGGTCGGCCTGCATCTCCGTTCAAGCTCCTGTGGAACGGATCTAATAAAGTGAGCTTGGTTGGTGTGACGACCAACTTCGGCGGGCCTGTAAATTCAAGCAGAAGTCCTGATTCAATTCGGCTTCCAACCAAACAATTCAAGGCTCACTCAACAAACAAGGTAAACGAGTGCAGTAATGCAGAGCTGAAAATACCTTTATTTCTCTTCCCATCTTGGGACACAATGCGTGGAGGTATAAGGCTAAGCCTGGGGCGCTTCCCGTACTGCTCCACATCCTCATTATCTTCATCTTTGGGAATGACCTCGTCAGGCAGATCGAGACACACTCGGTGTCTTTTGGTCTCTATCCTTTGTGTAGGGCTGATGGTTTAGCAAAAAAAAAAACAGACACAGAGCAGATAAAGAACTGAAACAGCTGAAAACTAAGGATCTTTGACCCGTTATTTTTTGGTTTCAGATATCAGGATACCATGGAGTTCAACAGCAAATATATTTTATATTTATGAAAGTGATAAGGCCCTGACTGACCAAGCAGACGGCAAAGAAGAAGTGGCGACGAAAGCCTGTGGCGTCGCCTCACGTCATCTTTTGTCTTGGCCAAAAAATTGCAGTAGAACACTTCGCAAAGACTACAGCCACCACGTACGTTCTGCGCATTTACGAGAGGATAGCTCTGCATGCCAGCAGGCGGCGGTAGTCCGTTGTTATGATACGAGAAGACAATTTTCACACCGCTGTCGCGCACCACTCGTATTATAGGTAGCCTACTAATCGAGAATAATGTCTGATAAAAAGTTAAAAATGGCACTGGTGCTGTCAGCCCTTGGTCTTTTAGTGGAAAAAGAAAAGAAGAGGCGGAGGTGACAAATAAGGAGAAACCGCACTAATGGGTGAAAGCATGGATACTACAGCGGCATGCTCAAGGGGCTTTCCCCGAACCTGTGTCGAGAGCTGGAGATAAATGAAACCTCCAAACAGCCAATCAGAGAGATTCCTCTCACTGACCGCTGCTTCAACATATCGAATCAGCCAAAAAAAAGGCCGCTGGGTAGCAACAGAGCCGGACACACCGCAAAAACTAGGGCGACGATCTCCTTGGTGTGACAGTGCCTATAGTTTCACTTGATGGAAAAATCCTCTGGTTGAAACAACTTTGAAACGCAGTGGACATAGTTGTTTCATTAGCTGCAGCAAGATGTAGACTTTCTATTCCAATTGAAAACATTCAGATTGAAGAATTCAGGAAAATTGTCATTAGCAAATAGCAACACCATCCAATAAAATATAGTATTGACATGCACAGGCGGATTTAATCAACACTGCAGTGTGACATGTGCAAAACTAATGAATACATTGTACATTCAACTCCCTCTACAGCTACCTTACAACTCCAGCCCATTAGCAACAACTCTTCAGGAAGTGTTTGGTCAGTCTGTTAGCCACTGAAGCCGTTATAACTATTACTACTAACTGTGCTTAGTTGGTACATTTCTCCTTTTGTCTGGTTCATGAGAAATGTAATTCAGTTGAGAACTTCCTTTTGTTTAAGCATCAGCTCAATATTTTAAACATTATACATGAAGGGAAATAGGACTTTCTGTTTGAATCTTATGGCATCTACCACAGGTCTCTTCAATATTTAATCAACTGCTCAGTCATGGAGGGGATCTTTGCTGTCTCTGTTACTTGCACTGCTGCAGGACAAGAGAGCAACAAGGGCACAAGAGCAGCAAAGGCATACAGATAGGGTTGTCGGTCTGGGGTAACATGATGATTCTGGAGACAAGTATGTGCTGGGTACCTGTACTGTTTGACTCTGAGGAAGACGCAGTGCGTCGAAACATTAGTCCTTTACACCTTTATTAAATTTGCCCTAAGTGATCTGTGTGCTACAGTATTTACTTAGCATGTCCTCAAACAAATCGCATTTTAAACCTTTTAAACAAACATTAAAGACACCCACCTCTTCCTCTCTCTGTCCTCCCCACAGCTCTCCATCGAGTTACTGTTGCTGGTGATGTCATTGAAGGACTCTCCAAGGAACTCTTTGGCCTCTGGGGTGGGCCTTGAGTGATCAATGGGTGCCACATCTCGCCTTGCCATCCACTGTTCATAGCGATCTGGCTGAAATTTCTTCACAAATACATCCATGGAAATCTTTACCATGTCTTTACGGCACGAGCACTAAAGGAAACGGAAGCAGAAAAGATCTCGACATGAATGTATGTGTTAAATTCTTAATAGCAAGTTAAAACCAGATTTTGTTTAGGTTATGTCTGTTTTTTTTTTATGCTATCATTGTTTCTTACCAAAACTGCTTGCTTGCCATACTCAATCCATCTCTCTGTGGCAAAATTTGTGGATTCTGCACAGTTAAAGCCGTGGTTGAAACCAGCATGATATGCATAGGGGAAGGTTACCATGAACTCCCCGGCCTCCTGGGTAATCTTCGGGAGTGGCGATAAAATGGTTAGTTACTTCAGTTATTACATTGGACATAAGTTTCAGGTAAGAAAAGAAGGTACTGTTTGATATGCAGATAAATAAAATGACATACCTTATCGAATGGAATGCTATACTTCTTCAGTATAGACGGAGAGATGAGCGTCATCTTGTGCCTCAAGAAGGCCTCACAATTTTGGGAACTGCCAGGAAAGAAGCCTACGAGATGAGACAGACGTTAGAGTTCATGGTATTTAACAGCTTTATACGATAAACACACAAAAAAAAACACTGAGGTCTCACCTTGAGCCAAACGTTCCAATCTCTTCCCATGCTCTGGAGGAATACAGTACCTGGAAATATATTTAAAACGTTTGTAAGTACTTGTTTTATGTATTTATGTATACATAATGCAGTGTGATGTCGGTTGATTTACAATATGGAAAAAGTCAGTCGTCAAATTTTAGAAACACAACAATCATAAAGAAAAAAACAGTTTGTATCTTACCATGATTTGGGCTCTCCAAAGTGCAAATAGTTGATACTGTAGAGGTCCATGTCCTCAGTGTGCCATGCAAAGGTGGTCTTCCACATGCCAAAATACAAGTAGGGTGTATTTACACCCTCAATAGTGATGCCACTTTCACATTCAACAGTATCCAGAATGGTGTTCAGACGGCAGATGTTCCACTCTTTGACTTCCTGTATGAGTAAAGCAGAGGATCAACAGATTAGACCTGAAGTGATGATACACACCACAATAATCAGTATCTGTAAAAGCATCCCTTGTGTGTCAGGTCAATGGATATAAAGACAGAATTAGGAGAACCCATCAGTAGTGATGACTATTTACTCCAGCAAGAACATACAATTAGTGTCAACTCACGGGGTCATAGAGGCTGCCATTTACATCAGCTCCATATATGGGTGGATTAAATGTCACATTCTTCCAGTACTTTCTTTCCAGCTCCTCAAAGTCGTCATAATGTGGACTACAGAACCTATGATAGTAATTTAAAAGAGTTGATTACCACATAACCATACAAGAACGTCAGCAATTAAGGTTAAGAATGCAGTTACCTGTTATCAATAGTAGATATATGTAAAACATAACTGAAAGTGAAAAGAAGTTAGGCCTCTTACTTGTCACTGTTTGCAATCTTTCGAAATTCTCTGACAGTCATGGACTTCCTCTGAATGTTGTATTGCTGAAAAAGGCCTGACTGTCCCGTGACCACCTGCTGAATGGGTGCCGGTATCATCAAATCGTCTATATCATCGTAAGAGCTTCTTGGCTTCCATTCCTTTGGTGGAACAATCTTGCAGATGAAAAGTGAACAGTTAGTCAGTGTTTTCTCAATACCATTTATTATTTTGTTTGATTTCATCAGGAGGGGAGGTTCTTTTTTCTTTTCTTTTTTTGTACAAGCCAGTGTAAACATGCTTGCAACATTTGAATTTTAAACAAATGATAAAAAAAAAACATCAAATATGACCCAAAGCTACCATGTTTCTCAATGATCTTTGTAGTATTGTTTTTTTTAACCTCATACATCAAATGCTTAATATCATCAAAAAGTGCTAATATGGCCAGTGAACAAAAGCAGTCAGTACTTACCTTAGCGAGGCCTGCTTTATGTGCACCCTGCGACTCTATATATGCAATGTAGCGGGTGAAGTTCTTGAATTCCTCAGCAGTGGGATAAAAAGTCATGATCCCCTTAGACCCATGGTTTTGGGGAACCGCATCCGACGCCATCCCAAAACTCAATGGCAGCTCCTGTTTGTTGAGAATGAAGAAATTGTGAATTTATGATGTGACATTTCTATTGTTATTAGTGTAGTGTAGTAAATGTAGTTAAATAATCTGTATTGTTAATTCTGTCCGGATAGCTGCCTTTCAGGAGACGAAAATTAAAGAGAAAAAGCATTACGCTATTATAACATATCTATTTTTTTTTTTATAACACTGTTGTATGTCACGGCATGTATATGTTCCTCATTATGGCGGGGGATGCCCGAGCCTGGGATGGGGCTGGGAAACTGCTGAACCTTCCCTGATTGGTTCAGCCCGCGTCTCTTTAATTCGGTCCCTCCATAGAAGCTCAGCTAGCCAACAATAGCTCATTGCTAACTTGTTACAGGAGCATGAGCTAACTAGTATAGGGGAAAAGCGTTAACACTTAGCATAGCATGAGCTAACTGATAGCATCGATGTTCAGTCTAGTATTTAAGTCCCATTTAGTTCTGGTCATTAACGTGACAGTGTATATTACGGTATTCTTTTCAGATTTAATTTGTTGTCTTGCTTGTTAGTATTGACGAAAGCGAAAAGTGTTTTTAAAATACATCAAATCACGTTATCACTTGGATGGGACATGATTATTTCCTGAATAACAGAAAACCATCGTTTCTGTTACAACCTAAAAAAGTCACTGTTAAAGTTCGCCGATAGCCAATTTGAGAGTCCACGTTTTAACGATCCTTTAAAATGTAGTTAATTATAAAATCACAGATATCCTATTCAAAAATGAGTTAATCAACAACTCTATGAGTAAGTTAAGCAGCCAGCACAGACACCAATACTGTCATGCACCATGGAAGATGAACCTGTTCCAGGAAATAGACTACACCCGACGCCTAGCATCGACATTAGATGTGGAGCAGTTCCGGCTATCAGATTAGCATTGTGAGTTAAGAAGCTAACGTTGTGGGACGGATGTGAGCTAACTCGACATGAGAGTACTTACCACCTACTCTCTGTTGATTCGGGCTTTGTTCCGTTGCGATATATATACCTATTATTCACTTGAAACGGCAGCTGTGAGCAGAAAAGAAAGACAGCTTGCTAACTAAGCCCCCTGTGTGTAGATCACCATCCTCCATTACCACTTCTACGCACGCACGCACACGCACCTCGGATTTTGTTTACCACAACACGCATGGGACACGCTCAGCCAATCAGAGGGCGGCTCTGACCAATCGTCATATGATGGATGAAAACACGAGTGCCATCCTCACCTTTGTATGTTCTTTTATGGCATAATTTAACAAATACACAAAGAGTCTCAAACTTTAGGACTCAACTCTAACAAAATTTGTAAAAAATGCCGAATTTAACAGTGAGCTTTTGCAAATAGTAATAAAATGTTTCTCTCATTTTAACATTGCTACATTATTTTCTCTTATATAACAATTAAGTTGAGTAATCCTAATATTTGATTTCTACTAATAATTAACCAATATTAATTAGTTAATTATTATATAAGGAATTATTAAAAATCATTATTATTTATTAGTTAACTAATAAAAGTAATATTTACAATCATTTCACATAACCACATTCAATAATTTCTTATGTTGAGTTCATGTCTGCACTACTTTTTTTATATCCAAAGGTTATTCAAGAAACATTAAAGGAAAAACAGTTTTTTATTCTTTATGTACAAAATATTATAAGGTATTATCTAAAAAAAAAACATTTATAAAACCGATTATTCAAGTAGGGGATGGTATATGCAAAT